>OY997589.1:6000000-6600000 GCA_963921825.1 Erodium maritimum | reverse complement strand
ACGGGTCATGTCGAGTTGGGGTCATATGCATGATCTGTGTTTGCGTGTTTGATGGTTGTTGTACTCAATTTTGGCTTCCTTCTCGTGCTTAACAGTGGTAAAATCAGGGTGTGTTAGACATGTTTAGTTGTTTTCTTACTAATTCTGTTCTTAAGTTTCTACTCGTGTTGGCTATTGTTTGTTTGTTGGTAGTTCTGTTCACCCCTTTGTTGGGTAGATTCGCTTGTTTACATCATGTTTTGTATATCTTGCTTACAGACTTGGTTATTGTTTTGAGGCACCTATTTGGGTGTGCTCTTATTTGTAATAGAGGATTTCCTCCTCTTTCTCTCGACTTTATTTTAAGTCTTGAGTTATTATCTATATATTAGCCTTTAAAAAAAAATTCCAGTAAGCAGGGGCGGAACTAGAAATATAATTCAGGTTGTTCCATTGACAGTTGTTAGTTTTCTTCTATAAAAACAAATAGAAACTACGTTCATAAGAGATCTATATTATTTTGTATTGTTCATTCACATGTTCGTATGTACATCATCGTAATTGCTATATAATTTATATACTGTTTACTATAAAATTAAATTAAATTAATTGTTCTCGTATGAATTGGTTTCATTTAAATTTATATGTCCGACTACCTCTGTTCGTTATCTACTTCAACCATAGTTATTTTCTTCTTCTATCAAAATCGATAAAGAATATTTTTTTTTAAAGAAGCGAAGATCTTTCTTAGAAACAACATTAAATTGAATACCTAAATATTCACATAATATATTATATATAAGAGATCCGGTTGTTTAACAAACAAAAACTATTTCATTTTTTTAGGATAAAAAACTATTTTTTTTAGAGAAATGACAATATTATTAAATAGATAATAGCGTTTGGGGACCGTCAAAGGTCAGAACCCTTACAATTTCATAACAGAAAGAACTAGAAATCGAAACATAAATACTGAGAAGTAAATGGTGCTCATATGCATAGAGACGGTCGGGGGTGAACTGCTATAGCATCCAAAAATACCGATACAGTATGCGCCAACCAAAAAGTACTGGTCGAGCAGACCAGGAGATAACTGACCGATGGTAGACCGATGACATCCCCGGTAAGTCAGCGTGCGTCGTCCTCCCTTAAGTGATAATGTTAGGGCTCCTGAACGCGGGATTGCTGACCCCGAAGTGATAGGGAAGCATCTTCTCGACTGTGGGCAAAATCATTGCCACCAAGCTACCAGGAAGGGTAAACAGTCAACCAACCCCTTCCTGGGGTTCCAGGTACTCATTCCTGGAGGCGAGGGTGCTTATAGCCCCCCGCCACTGCATGTGATGACCCCTCAGACTCCTCCGAGGGCTCCTCCTCCTCTGGGTTCCTCCCTTTCCAGCCTTTTCTTGCCTGACAAGGATGGTGACATTTCCTTGGGAAGCCACCCAACTGGGGTCTCTGCCCCTCTACCCTCCGACTCCCTCTCCTTCGGCCAGGCCTCTTGGGCTCTCACCGGGGTGTGTGGTTTGCTTCCCACTGAACCCCTTTTCCCCCAGTCTTTCAGGTACGTCCAGTTAGTACCCGGCATCGCCTTCCCATGCCTCGCCTTTTCCAACCCAGACCTTGGATCCGCCGGGGTCCTCAGCGATGGGCCCCTTTTGCCTCCCACAACCGGACACACCGGGAACAGGTGACCAGCACAACAGCACCCAAAGCAGTGTTCAGGCAAGTGTTCATAGGATATCAACAAACACGTACGTACCTGGGAGGCGGACATCTTGAACCAAAGTTGACTCTATAGAGGAATCATGATGTCCACCCTGATCCTGACCTTCATGAAGTGCCCCCAGCATAATCCCTCCTTGTCCACATCCACCCCCTGGCACTACCCCAGAGCATTTCCCACCCTGAATCCCACATCCCTCGTCCAAGCTCCCACGGGGAGATTCGAGACGCGGGCCCAGACCGAAAAATGATGGAACTCCAGCTCCTCGACCTACATGTGGGCTCTCAGATCAGTGAATAAGATCAGGGAGTCCCTGAAAGACCAAGGCTCTCCCAACAGCACTCTATCCATGTCCTTTGCAGTCTTGAAGAAGAATCCAATAAGGCCCCCAACCAGAGGCTTTGCCTCCACTGACAAACACCGTGCATCCTCCAACCTTTCTGCCACCGCCTTCCAGTAGCACTTCTTCGAGGTGAGCACCTTGGCAGCCAGAGCGAAGCGATATAAGTGACTCTGCCCCGTAATCTCCTGCATCGGTACCACCACTTCCCTAATTCTCATCGCCCCCATTTGGGAATCGAGGCCCCCCAAATGCTCGGAGGCTCCACGAGCCCCAAACGGATTGGAACCTTGCCCCCCGTGCCCCTGTCCCGCACGAGGGCTCACATGATTCACTCGACCCTGCCTCGTTGTCTCCATCTCTCGATTCTGTCCCGGACCCGATCCATACCGCACCGCCCAACGAGCCACGTCTCCATGTCCCCCCTTCGTCCATCCCGAGTAGTTGGCTCGGCCTTGACCCAGTGGCCCCGAACCCGCCCTCGGGGTCTACGCCTCCTACGGTGACGGTTGCCAGTTAGGTCCTGTCGTACCAGTCCGGTCCCGATGGCCTGCCCTCCTCGCATCCGCCATCAAGCCCATACCCGTACCAGCAGCACCCGACGCCCTAGGTTGCATCCCTTCCGACTGTAGAACCGCCGGTGCCTTACCTTTCCTGATCCTCCATCCCGCCGCCTCCGGTGACTCCGATTCCGTGTCCACCGTAGCCGACGATATCACGATAGGGATGAGGGCCTCCCCCTCCAGGAGCGTCTCCTCCGACTCCCCCACCTCACGCGGTTTATCCATGACCGGGTGACGTCTCACCTTCGGTCGAGGACCCACGACCTGCACACGACGAGGCCGGCGCCTCACCTCCCGGCCATGCCCTTCCGGTGCCACCGCCGAGAGCGTCAGCCCCGCCGCCGACCTCCCTGGAGACCAGGCCGTTGGGGAGGAGAGTTCCGGCGATGCTACCGTCCCCTCCATCTCCACCAGCCACTCGCGCTCCTCCTCGCTCCTCGCTACCACCATCGACCCCATCACTGGACGACCCAGTTGGTCGCCCTGCAACTCCCGCTCGCCATCGTCCATGGCGCGCTGCGGCTCCACCATGTCCACCCGGCGAAAAACACCCCCCACCCCACTCTCAACCTCACCAGCCGAAGGGGACACCGACCTCTCAAAGGTAGAAGACGAACTCATGATCGCTTCGGCCGAGACGTCGCAATCACAAAACCCTAGTTGTGCCCTAGCAGAGCAGTTGCAAAGGCTGCGTAAAAACTATTTAATTGTTACTACTAATTAATACTTTCTCGTATAATTTGGTTATTAATTTAATTATAATATTATATTTATGAAGGTTTTGATGGATTAATTCATGTTTGATAACCTTATGTATCATATATAATCATTTCATATTGGTACCCTTAACTATACGTTTTTAACACATTGGTACTCTTAACTAATTTAATCACTAAAAAGGTACCTTAAGTTTCCAATCAGTAACACGTTAGTGTTTTCCGTCCATTTTTGGACGGAAAATGGTCATGTGCATTGCACATGACCTTAAACTTTCAAAAAATGACAAAAATACTCCTCTTAGTTCAAAGCATAATTATTCTTTTACCTTATTTCTCCTACGCAATCTTCATCTCCCCCATTTTATTTCATACATACGCCTCCTTCATTCTGTTTTTCCTTCATTCTGTTTCTTCCCCAGCCTTCATCTCCACCACCATGACCATTTTCCGTCCAAAAATGGACGGAAAACACTAAAGCGTTACTGATTCGAAACCTAGGGTACCTTTTTAGTGATTAAATTAGTTAAGGATACCAATGTGTTAAAAACGTATAGTTAAGGGTACCAATTTGATATTTTCCCTAGTATATATACCTATAACATGTATTCATATATGATACAGAAAGGGTTGATCTAAATCATATATATATTTGATATGTTTCAAATTCTAATTGATTAATCATATTGTTATGGAAAAACTACAACTGACTGCCCTTATGTTGGCACGTTTAACCGATGCTTACCCTAAAGTTCAAAAAATACTGATGCATACCCTGAACTTACGAGTTGTAACTAAAAACCCCTTCCGTCAGTCAGATCCGTCAATTTACTGTTCATTTTTTCACAAATACCCAAAATGCCCATAATATATATCTGATTATATTTTAATAATAAATATGATTTTATTATATAAAAAATTATTTTTATTTATTATAAAAACAAATTATCTTTATAAGACAACCCACAGTTAGAGCATGTACAACAGAAAGGACCTTGGTCAGGGAGTGGGAGTGCAGACCTTGTGCTGACTGGACAAAAGTCAGGGAGTGGGAGTGCAGAAAAGTGGGTGTTTTGCAACAGAAAGGACCTCGAGGTCCTGGGAGTGCAGAACAATGCTGACTGGATTATTATTTGATATTTTCCTGTTTTATCTAATTATTTATCAGAAACCGTTTAAATTCTATAAACAAATGTGAAAAAAATAATTAATGACAATAAATAAATTTAACACGAATAAAAATGAACTTTTTAATAATGGAAAAGAAATCAATAAAATATGTGTATAGAATAATATGGTCAACTATATAATATTCATAGTAGTTGCTATAACGAAAAATCTTTGAGTCAGACCGGATATAAATACACACAAAAACGATAATATGGTCAAATATATATTACATAAAAATGTTATTTTATTTGAAATATCATCCAACACTAAATTATATAATATATAATCTATTAAAAAGAAGATTTGATTTTAAATTTTAATATGCATTTCATTCCAAAATTAAAATTATATCATATTGATTATAATGAAACATAATAACAAAAGTCTATCTAGCTCAATGGTAGAACACAAGGCTTTAAGTTGTGAGGTTGGGGGTTCGAATCCCACAATTAACAAAAAAATTTGTTCAAAAAAAAAAATCAGCATGGGTGGAAGCCAGGTGTCGGCCCAAGACAGGCCCAGCGTGGCCAGTGAGCGAAGGAGCGAGGAGTGCGGGCCGACCCGCGATCGAGGAGCGCTGGCTGAGGAGCGAGGAACGAGCCCCGAGCCCAGTGTTTCTGGGGCGCGGACCGCAAAAAACGAGGCCACAACGGAGCGGGCCTCGCTCCTCGGCCCAGGCGCGCGCGAAATGGGGCGCGGGCACGCTCCGTTGTTCTTGCTCTTACACTCGTTTCTCATTCATACCCACGAACAGAGGCGAGGGGAGAGAGGGGTGAGGGGAGAGGGAGGGTCAGTGAAGGGCGACGGCGAGGGGAGAGAGAGGGAACGAGGTTAGGGCATGAGTTCTCGCCGGCCAGATCTGGAGTTTCCTCTGCTGCACAAGGTCGGACCACCACCGCGAGGGTGTCGGCCGGAGGAGTAGAGACGAGCTCCCGGAGAAAAGCTTGATGTCGGCCGGAGGAGTAGAGACGAGCTCGGAGGCGAGGAGCTCGGTCGCCGCCGTTTCCAGATCTCCCTTGCCGTGCTGCTCAGATGAGGGGCGGCCATGGATCGGGCTCTCCCAGCGCGTACAGCTTTAGCGAAGACTCCAACTTCTTCAGCTGCTGCTTCGACTCCTTGCACGGGGTCAGCCCGGAGTTGTCGACGATGATCAAAAGTGGGGCGGAGAGGAGGATGGAGGACAGCGCCAGCGCGGCGGAGAACGCCTGGAGGGATTTCTCCGGCGCGGCCTGGTTCTGGTTCTGCGAGCAGGAGACGGTGACAGGTCTTGATCCAGGGTACAATTGGGATGTGGGTCTTGACCTCATGAGGGGTTGGAAAAATTGGTGGGAATTGTGAGCGACATTTTGGGTTCTGAAAATTTTGATTTTTTTTTTTTGGATTTGGAGAAGCGCAGAGGAATGAGAGTAGGTTATTAGAGCACGTACATTGGCGGGGCAAGTGGGCAGGGCGGGAGCACGAGGACGCGGGGCAGGGGTGCAGGGTTCGGCTCCGACGCGATGTGGGGAGCAGGGCTTGCGGGGCTGATTTCTAGGCTTTGGCCTCGCGAGGCCGAAGCGCGAGGTTGATTTTGGCCTTGCTGCCTCCCTATTGCCCACTTTCTGTGTGACGCCTGCAAAAAAAAATAAGTTTAATATATATTTCGTTAATTATCTGATTTATATATATAAATATAAATATACACATTTAATAATTAGTTTTTAATAAATATGTATATACAAAAAATATATGTTTTAAATTTAAAAAATTAGTTTTAAATTTTTAATTTCAGTTTT
Organism: Erodium maritimum; assembly: GCA_963921825.1. Lineage (NCBI taxonomy): Eukaryota > Viridiplantae > Streptophyta > Magnoliopsida > Geraniales > Geraniaceae > Erodium > Erodium maritimum. The sequence continues at coordinate 6,593,731 of OY997589.1, read as the reverse complement.
TAAATTTAATAATCAGCTTTTAAATTTAAAAATCATTTTTTGTTGCGATAAAAAATATCCGACAACGAGGCTCAAACGTTATTATCTGGAATAGTAACTATCAGTGTTTCAAAAAAATATATATGGTATTAGTAACGGTCATCAAAGAATTCATCACTGCAGAAGCTTATATCGACCAAATGAATTGTCAATTTGAATTATGTATTTTTTTTAAAGTTATGTAATTTTTAAATTTTGTATTTTATTAATGAACTTTTATTTATTTTATGAATTTTATTTCTATTTTATTTAGTAGTTGTTGATTTAAAAATGACGTTCATAGATTCAGTTAAAAGCTTAATTAATTACACAGTCAGCATTTTTAAAAACCCAGCCCCCCATACTTGCCCCTCTGATGTGGAGCACACTCTGTTTTAGGGGGCAGGGGGCTGAACCCTGCCCAATCAGCAGAGGACTCAGCCTTAGGGTTTCAGCCCCCTGATCTACATGCTCTTAGATTATGGGGAGGGAGTGACTGGTATGGGGAAGAAGAAGGAGGAGGAAGAGGGAGATGAAGGTAAAGGGAGCTCTGGAGCTAATGTGGAGGGTCCTCGTTGGTTTTGTGTAGGGGTGGGCATCGGCCGGGGCCCGACAATATTTTCATTATCCGTAACCCAAACCGGGAGGATCGGTTACTTGAAATCCATAACCGTCACCGCACGGGGTTTCATCGGGAAACCTAAAAACCGATTGTCACGGAGTCGACCGGTTACGGTTTTTAACCGACCAATTGAGCTTTATTTTGGGCCTTCAATTAAAGCCCAAAATAGAAAGAAAAAAAATCAATTTCTTAAACAACTATAACAATAAAACCAATTTACAATAAAAAAACACAATCAATTATTACTAGTAATTTACTATTCAACTATTATATCAAGAAAAATATTTTAAAAAACCTTAAAGTTAAATACATGTCACAAACAATAAATAAATGATTAAAATATATATTTATTCAAGTACAAGAATTTAAATTCAAGTTCAATACAATCAAATAAATTTTGAACTTTAAAATAAAATAAAATTCATTATTACTAGTGTTAACATTTAATTTATTTTAACTTGAACAACCAACTTACTACCTTGTTTATATACACACCTAAAGTTGGTCGGTCGGTTTTTTACCGGTTTGGAAGATAAAAAACCGTATCCACCCAAAATGTTGTCGGGTTGGTATATTTTTAATCGTAACCGTCACCGGTGACACCGGTTTGGGTAATTCCAGTGATGGGGACGGTCGGTGACGGTCGGTTTTTGGTGACGGCCGGATATTTGCCCAGCCCCAGTTTTGTGGGTTGTGGAAGAATCTGCTCTCTAATCGCCATATCTGTAGATAAGAATAAGGTAGTGGGTGTATGTGTTTGCCATATGCTAAACTTTTGAATAATAAAAGTTGATTTTTTGAATAATAAAAACTGATTTTTAAAATATAAATTGATTTTAAAAAATTAAATTATGATTTTTTAATATAAAAATTAATTTTTAAATAAAAAATTAATTTTAAAATATATATTTAGAATTAAATAACAATTTGAATAAATTAAATTAAAATATGAAAATTTAAAAAATAAATTTTCATAAATTATTAAGAAAAAAGAAAGAGAAAAAATTAAATAAAATGAATGAATAATAAAAAAGGAAATTAAATAATTAAACAGTAAACTGAGCGCAGTTTGGGTATTTTTGAAAAAATGAACAGTAAACTAACGGGTCTGACTGACAAAAGGGGTTTTTAGTTACAACTCGTAACTTCAGGGTATGCGTCAGTATTTTTTGAACTTTAGGATAAACATCGGTTAAATGTGTCAACTTAAGGGTAGTCATTTGTAGTTTTTCCTATTGTTATTACAAAATGATAATATTTAATCCTTATTTGTTTCGTATCTTAGGTACAACTGGGTCGCTCAAGCCAAATGTCAAACTACCATATTCAGATTTTGGACTGAGATTGAATGCTACATCCAAATACTTGACACAAGGTTCTTTTTTTATATACGCGATGAGAAATTTTATTATACGTGAGTGGAGTACAATGAAAATCCGAATTTTAACCATAGAGGTCAATTCTGAAAAACTAATACATTAATAGAAATGAAAGAAAATGCTTGCTGAAGAACACTATTAGACAAGCAAACCAAACGCAGTAAAGAAAGTCATGCTAATGACGCATGAAACAAGAGCTCAAAGCCAACATTGTCTTGGGCTCCTTTGCCAATCAACAAACGTAACTCTAGAGCGCAGCAAATCTGCAAACCTGAGTAAACCGAAAAATAAGCTCTATAGCTTTAAAAAAGTGGCAGCAACATTTTCCAAAACATTAGAGGAAACCATGTCATTTCTCCTTAACCATAGAATCCAGAAAGCATCATAAGCAACCCTAAGCCACTTTAACAAACCTCGCTTTGGCCACAAACTCTCCCAATTGAGAAGAACTGTAACGGCGATACTGGAGTGAACAAATACAACACCCCGCCAGCAATAAACCTTCATCCAAAACTCCCCGGTGAAAGAACAATGAAGAAACAAATGGTCTGCATCCTCAAAAGCTAGTTTGCACGATTTACAGAGCATATCAGATAAAGAGATACACACACCTCTACTTTCCAAGAAAACCATGGACGGGATAACATGATTAACAATCAACCACATCAGCATTACATATTTTGGGGGCCAGCATTTTAACCATAGAAATCCATACTAGGGGGAGCAATATAGTAGAAATCTTCTAGTAATGAATGCACAAGACCAGAATTAAAAGAAGAAGCTTTAGTCCAAACCAAAGAGTCTTCCTCACCAAAACGCATAGGAACAGAGTTCAAAAGATGTAGTAAAAATCGAGCCTCTCTATCCTCCCAAACAAAGCAGTCTCGATGGAAAACCATGGACCAAAAACACTGAGAACAAACATCGCTTATCTTCTTCCTTCTTGATTCAGAAATAGAGTAGAAACGAGGAAAGTGGAGGCTTAAAGTCCGATCCCCAAGCCAAACGTTTTCCCAAAAGAGAATTCTACGACCATTACCAATCCTCCAATGAAGGCTTTGGTTCCCAAATAAACATGAGAACTCCGAATTTGATGCCAAAGAAATAATATGGGAAAAAATCGAGGATGGATTCGGTTTATCCACTACCGTTAAATCCCAAGCATCAGAATCCCACCCATACCTTTCACATATAAAACGTTTCCAAAAAGAGTCTTTTTCATTTGCGAAACGCCAGAAACATTTTGCAAGTAGGCTACCATTAACTTGTTCCAATCTTTTGATGCTCAAACCACCAAGAGAACGAGGTCTACAGACAGATTTTCAGGCTACTCTATTCAAGACTCTACGAGCCACATTACCAGACCATAAAAACCGACGTTGCCAAGCTTCCAATTCCATCATTACTGCTTTAGGGGGTTTAAATAAGGTCATATAAAATACCGGAAGAGCTGCGAGAGTAGATTTAATTAGCACAAGTCGGCCTGCCATATTCAGAAGTTTAGTTTTCTAAATAGCCAACGACTCTTTGCGGCTTTTAATGATCAGCTCCCAAGTCTTAACGCAAGGTTCTTACAATATGTTTCGATACGTGTTATTACATCTATATTAAATTAAAAAAAATTGTCTAGAAATTATCATTTGGTTGACTACGTTCATGGGGTTCTTATCGATATCTTTTGTTTAGGATAATTACATTTTATCAATCTAACTAGACGCGTTTCTTATATTTCTTTTTGAGAACAAGAACTAAATTTATTGAAATGAATGGAAAAGCTTGTAAAAATCGTACATATATACAAATTAACTACACAGAATAAGATATAGTTTTGGTGACGATCGAGACACTGATCCAATATCTAAGTACCCGGTGTGATGCAGGTAGAAGATAGGGGTGATTTCTTATTCCGGTTATGTGAAGTATGATGAGTCCATTGTATTTTTTCCGTCTCGACTTGACTGGTATTGTTATGTCGTAGCACTCGATTATGGAGTATGCCAGGAAAGGAGGTGACTGGGAATTAAAAAGCAACTGACTCACAGAGGTCGGGTGTGGCTCCTTAGAAACACCCCGAGATGCCCTAGGGTACTCATGGCGACCCGGGAGGCAGCTCACCATGTCTCGTTTCTGCTCCATCGGGGCCGTCTTCCTCAGTTGGGTCTGCGGATTCCAGACTGCTTTGGTGGAAGTAGAACACCAATCCGTCCTCGGGGAAGAGACACACCAGCGGTGTTCCTCCTTCCTTTTGTGTGAGAGGCCAGATTCCTCCGTCCGAGGAGGGGAAGGGTACCAACAAGGGTCCTCTCATCGTGCCCTATGTGTCTCCTCGGGGGCAGGCTCAGTCCAACAGTCCCTAGTCCTCCGATAGGTGTGAGATTGGTATCTCACATCTCCCGTGTGATTCATGTATGAGCGGGTGTCGAGGGATACCCAAAGTCGTAGAGGTATGGTTGTCGCTTGAGATACGCAGCTAGAGTCCCGTTCATACAGTTCATCACCAATTGGCATGAAGAGGACCGTTTAGGTTGATGGAGCAGATGCCAGTGGGAGGGTATACTTGTCAGAGATCCACGATGCGTCCCTACCTATGGTTGGGAGCTTGATATTGCATACCAAGGTCTAGTAGGATTCATAGGTGCTCGACGGCGTCATGGTCAAGGTCCAGTGCCGGAGGGCCTGTACTAAGGGTGGACCGGGATTGCTATTAACAGTTTTGTCCTAATGGTACCCCGAGGATCCCGAGATCCCATTTCCAATGCCGCCTCTCTGGTTCTCCATTGGAGGATGGGGTCCCCATCTTCCTCTGTATCGATCTGGCGGTGTCGTGGTTGGACTTGAGGCTCTGGTCGGAGATGGTAATCTTTAGGGTGTATTTCCGCTTCTCTGATGATCCATTGGAGGACGAGGTCCTCATCTTCCTCGTTGTCGATCCGACGGCGCTGTGGTTTGGTTCGAGGCTCTATTCTAGGATGACGGTCTCTAGTGTACAGGTACACCATTTCATGAGGCAGTCGTCGTCGATCAGCAACAAGAGAAGTAGTTTCCTCATGTGGGGTGATCCACGGGCCCCATTGGATTATCGAGCCGTAGTCGAACGAAAAATCGATAGGCGGGAGGTAATGTAAGGTGTTAGCGATCGCAGTAAACAAGCAACCATGGTGATCGATAAAGGTAAGGAAAATTGTGGCGATGGGAGAGGGCGGAAATGTTTTTTTGGAGGAAGAGAGGTTTCGAAAGAGGAGAGAAACCCTAAGATCCAAAAAGTTTTTTTCTCTAACACGTTTTTGATATAATTACACACATTTAAAATTTTCGTTTGGATGACACTTTAAATATTTTTAATTCATTCGGTGTCATTAATTTTCCAATCAAAAGAACTTAAAATAATTCTCAATAGCCCTTATGTTTTTTTAGATAAGCTCATTTTTTATTAGAAAAAGATTACTCTCCAAGCAGGAAAATATATGAGGGTCAAGCCCCGAGAAAACGTTTACAAGGGGAGCTCAATAAACGGGAACTCAAAAGGAAATTATCCTAGATAGGGGACAACATGTCCTAGAAAACTGAAACGAAACAAATAAGGGTAAAAAGTTGACATTCAACCCTCATCGGTGACTCACTCATCACCTTCCGAGATGTCATCGGTAGCCTTCGCTTCAGACTGATCCGTAAAAACTTTGTGAGCTTGCGCGACCTTGACCAAACATCAATAGGATGACGGTTCTTTCACGACTTAGAGATTGTGCTCTAGACTTAATCGAAATTGTGTAGTAATCCAAGAAGTGTTTAGGAGAACGACTCTGGCGCTTCGGGGGTTTGAGCAGGGAGTCCTTCCGCGGACTACCCCTACCCTAACTACCTCCCGATATACCTAAACTTGAGCTGGAGCTCGGACCACTCAGATTTTCCAAGGTGGGCCCAACACCCGAGCTAATGGCCAAAACCTCCAAAACAGTCTTAATCATCACCCAATCCGAACCAGTTCCGAGTTTAGATGGATCGTTGATGATTATTTGACCCGGATATAAAGATGGATCTTGGGTGAGTGGGCCTTGGGTTACTTGACCCGTAAGCAAACCACCACCCAAAACAGACCCACCCATATTCACTTGGGCTTCAACCGAACCCAATGTTTCTGCTGAGAGCTCAGTGCGAAACACTCCATCGATTGCGACGGAATCTGTAGAAATATCAGGGTCAACAATGACTCGATCATTCTCAACTACTCCCTCCAGATCCGGCATCGAAAGATTTCAAATTCGAAATGCCCGTAGAATTCTCGTAGCAGATCTGTACTAGGCTATCGCCGGAAACTGTAGTTCCTCCAAGCTCCTACGCCGCCGACAAAGGAACAACCGTAGGGGAACGATCCAACACTGGTACACCGACATCCCTACTCCCAAAATCGAGCTAGGCCTCACTCTTCTTGCCGGGAATAATGCTCTGTTTGGAGCCTCCGTGGAACAGAGAAAGAGAGAAAGAGACGACTTTAAGTCGATTATTTTTTATTATCCAAATATGATTTTTTTTAATATACTACAGAGTTTTTGTAGTTGATGCTATAGAGTTTTTAACCGTGGATTTTAAGTTCTTCGTGTTCCAGAATTTTATAGTTTTAGTGTTAGTGTTACAAAATTTTACACTTGTATTTCACGATACTACATTTGGTGTTGACATCGATATCGCTAGTGTGCGATGACAGTTTTATAAATAACGTGACCTTTCTTGCAAGTTATACTAGACTCTGGAACTTTAAGCGTTTGGTGTTGGAACCTTCAGTGTATAATTGTTGGAACCTTATTTTTATTGGGGTTGGAACTTCACTTTTATTGGGGTTAACTTTCCCGCATTTTTAACCGGACTTACGTTTTGGTGTTGGAATCTGTTGTATATAACCGTTGAAACCTTACGTATTGATGTTGGAACCCTTATATGAAGTAGTGTTAACCTTCCCGCACTTTTGACTATACTCTGGGCTGGTAACTTATGAGTATTGGTGTTGGAACCTTTAATGTACTAGTATTGAGGCACTACATGCTTTTATGTTGGAACCATTATAATTATTTGTGTGCTATATCCATAGTCAATACGCATTATACTAGCGACAATTAGCACTATAGTCAGTCAATACGCTTTACAGTAACGCAAAAAAAAAGTCAAAATTCATCTTCGATCTTCTCCGTCCATTGTTTAGATCTAACGACCTATGGTGGTGTTGTAGTTTGCATTATAAATAAATAAATAAATATAAGGACATTATCCAATACAAACTGTCCTTATTGTGCAAACTACGAACTATTATAGACCGTCAGGTTTAAAAAAAAATTAGAATGAGGAGATCAAAAGGCGAATTTTTGAATTTTAAGCAACTGTAGTGTGTGTTGGCCACAACTATAGTGCACTCATGTAAGGGTGTTGGTAGCTTACATGCAAAGGTGTTGATACCTTCCATGCAAGGTGTTGGTGCCTTCCCATGCAAGGTGATGATACCTTACATAGAAATATGTTGGTACCTTACAACCTTACATACGAGGGTGTTGGTACCTTATATACAAATGTGCTAATATCTTACATACAAGTAAAAAATTGGTATCTTGCATACAAGGGTGTTGACACCTTACATACAAGAGTGCCGGTACCTTATATACAAGGGTGTTGGTACTTTTTGTGCGTTGTAGGTGTGGTCAACATGTGCTACAATGCGATCAATAGGGTGAGGGAAGTTCGTGTCACAACGAAATTACCACCACATGTTGGCAACATCTGGTCCATTTGATTTCGTGAATCCATGGCTCTTATTAGTTCGTAGTTTGCACAATAAGACGTTGTTTGTATTTGATAGTGAATATATATATATATATATATATATATATATATATATATATATATAGGGGAACAATCAAGTACAAACTCTATTTCGGGTCAAAACGTAGAACTAATCTGAGTCATTGATTACTCAGATCGGATGGGCACCGAAATTCAGGGGGGTGGTGATTGATTACGAAATCAATTACAAGAGATGCATTAATTAAAGAGATATTAAAAGATATGCATTAAATCTAAGCCATTAATTCTACGATACAAGGGCCCAGATTGATAGTTCTACGTTCTGACGAAAGATACAAGTTTGTACCTGATTGTTATCCTATATATATATATATATATATATATATATAGAGAGAGAGAGAGAGAGAGAGTTGGTATCAGGTACAAACCACCCCTTATTATGCAAACTACGAGCCAATCTGAGCCATACGATCCCCCCAAAGTGATGTCAGTAGAGTGCACCAGATGCTGACACGTGGGCAATAAATATATAAAACACCGCACCTTATTGTGCAAACTACGAACTCACCAGGTGCTGACACGTGGGCGCGCGCGCTGCTGGTGCGCGCGCACACAATGCTGATCGTTTTGCGCGCATAGTGCTGATCCTTTGCGCGCACAGTGCTGATAGTTTGCATTTATACCAAACTATCAGCACCCGCGCGCGCAAACGATCAGCACTGTGCGCGCGCGTGGTCAACACGCTCACGCGCGCGGGCAGAGGCGCGCGCGAAGCGGCCACGTGTCAGCATCGCGCGCGCTCTGCTGACGTCACTTTGACTGCATCCTGTGGCTTAGATTGGTTCGTAGTTTGCACAATAAGGATGATTTTTACTAGATAGCTACCCTATATATATATATATATATATATATATATATATATATCCCTCACGAGGAGAAATCTATTTGGAACCACCCCTTAACCTAATAAGAATCATGAGATCCAATCCAAATCATTCATTTGATAAATGGATGCATGAAACGTAAAGTTAGAAAATGGTGACTTTATAAATAAGACACCACACATGTTGGTAAGTGGCAATGGTACTTTGGTAGAACTGTCATGGGGTCACGCAAAAAAAAAATCAACTTGGAAGCTACTTTTATCAGTTGTATTCAAAATATTATCAATTCCAAATACGACTTTTATCAGTTGTATTCAAAATATTATCAATTCCAAATATGACTTTTATCAATTGTATTCAAAACATTTATCATCTATCCTCAAACATTTGTAAACTAGAAACGTTTATCAACTCTATTCAAAACTTTCACCGTAGGTGATAAAGTAGTGATCAATCAGTATCGAAATCGAGTGTATCAACAATAATCTAAGAAAAAAAGCATTAAATCAAGATAATTAGTTGATAAAACCATAAAACAGAATAGGGTTATGAACTTAAAAATCTAAATCCAATTATCGAGTCGATTCCGTAATTCTAAGATTATTTTATATCAGAACATACTGGAATGAGATTGTATACAATATCATTATGAGAAGGAGTCCTTTGAGCATATCTAAATGGATAATATGTTTCCGTATGGGTCCCTCCGTCCTTACATTCCATTTAAGATTAGGAATAGGAGCACGAAGATTCAAATCTTGCGGAATAAATATAGTTGATTTTTGATGTTCGAACTGTATACGTGATGATCGAATAATGAAGAAAGTAATAATTTATTATTTTTCAACTTGATTAGTAGAGAACTCGTTAGATCTGGAGAAAAAGAGCAATGCTATGTTTTAAAGCTATAAAAGAGAGCATGAAAACTCATAACTCAGAAGAACATACATTTAATTTTGAATTAAACATATGGTGATTGAGAAAAGGATTAAGGAGTCTTCTACTTGTTTTGTGCTTGATCCGCTATAAAAGAATATTTGTTGATATAGATATTATTTGTGTGTGCGATTTTGTAAGAATATGAAAATATAGCAACTTCACCCTCAAGAGAGGGATGTGCAAGAATAAATGTTTGACTTGAAATGTTGATTGAGCGACCTGAATGATAAAGATTGGTTCTCATAAAGTAGGATTTTCAATATATTTCACCTTTCTCCTTCATGTACATTTTAAATTATTCTTGATGGATCTCTTTTTAAGATTAAAGTATTACTACCATTTTCAATTGCATTTACAGGTGTGGAGGGTGAAGCTAGAAGCGGAGATCTTAAGGTGATAATTTGTTTCGTGCTCAATAGAAGTACTTTTTTTATAGCTAATGAATGTTTTGTAGTAAATCTCTTACTCCCGAAACTAGAATAAAAGACTCATCCGGAAAATCAATCGGATCCGTGGAAAAGAATCGACGCGATTCAATCCACAACGGACACCGATAACCTGAATTTTCGACCCCCGATCATAGGACCCAGTCGATAAAATTGCGAATGTTTGATAAGGAGAAAATATGAAACAAAATATGTCAAACAATTTTATGTGTTTCCACAATCTAATAAGCTAAATATACCCAAGATATGAGCTTAAATTGGATAAAATGGGCCTGACTCATGGGCCAAAAAATTAGGCCCATTTTTGGAGCCAAATATTACATGTTTGTCAAAAATGAAAAATTTAATCCGTATTTAGCTGTGAGATTATTAAAAACTGTTATGAGGATATTAGTTTGTATCCAGGCGACAAACTTATCTCTATATACATGTTTTTCTCCGTTTTTTAAACTCAAGTATGGTGTATTTTTGTAAGAAAAACAAAACTTTGTAATGTTCACTATTTAGCCAGTATATATGTATTAGCATGTAAGCTTATAACATTTCTAAACAAGAGAAAAACTTATTAAGATTAATATCGCATTATTTCACATCATTGGTCATAATGAAATACTTCGCACCTCAACTTATTTTGTATTTTGTTTTAATTCAGGTAACTAGTAAGGAGCAGATTAAAGAAGGCATAGAGAGAATACAAAGTATGCTCGAATCCATGGAAGATGGAGAGATAAGTGTTTCATCGTACGATACTGCATGGGTCGCGATGATTAAAGATGTTCGTGGAAGTGACACTCCACAGTTCCCATCCAGCCTTGAATGGATTTGTAACAATCAACTTATTGATGGCTCTTGGGGTTGTGACAACCATTTTTCAGCTTACGATAGACTAATCAGTACACTTGCTTGTGTTGTTGCACTTAAAACTTGGAATGTTCACCCCCACAAGTGTGAGAAGGGTAAGAAATAACTAAACATAACAAAAATTTCTCTATTTGGTACCGTTTAATAGATAAATATGCACATATGACCTTCTGTTGTATAGGTATCGACTTTGTCTTGCAAAATTTAAACAAGCTCGAGAAGGAGAAAAGTCAGAGTATGACATGCGGATTCGAGTTTATTTTCCCTTACGTTCTTGAGTTAGCTCGAGGTTTAGGTATCAAACTCCCGTTTGATTCTCCGGTTATGGAAATAATTTGTGCCAAGAGCAAGGGAAAGCTTAAAAGGTAACTAAAACCATTCACCAAACTCTGTACCAAGAATCGTGCATTAAAAAGATATAAATCAAAACATTAATGCATGTTACTCTTGTTGTGTATATATATGTAGGATACCAAAAGATACAATGCATAAAATGCCCACAACATTGCTTTATAGCTTGGAGGCCCTCCAAGGCATAGGGTTAAATTGGGAGCAAATATTGAGTTTGAAGTGCAAAAACGGGTCGTTATTGAACTCTCCATCCTCCACTGCCTGTGCATTCATGCGCACCAAAGATGAGAACTGTTTGCAATACTTAACCAGTATTGTGCACAAATTCAATGGCCCCGGTAAGGACACAAGTCTTTTCTTTATATTTTTTTTCTATTCAGATGTGTAAATTGACTATTTATTACAATATAATATTGTCTTAGTAATTTTTCTTCATTCTTGTAGTGCCACATACCTATCCGCTTGAGATGTTTGAGGGTTTATGGGTTGTTGACCGTCTTATACGCCTAGGCATTTCTAGGTACTTTAAGCCACAGATTTCAAATCAGTGTATCAACTATGTTAACAGGTAAATCAATTAATTAATTATTGCTTATTCCATATATTCCCTTATCATGATTATATTCCCTTATCATGATTATAGGTGTGCATGGCTGGTTAACTAACCCGTCGTGAGGAAAAATAACCGAGCGATAGTAATTGCTTCTTCATTTTCACTCATCGGTCTCAATTTCCGAGGCAAATATTTATCACTATTTAACCGGGCTGACCATAAAATTCCAAATGTGAGATAAGACTGAGGATGGAAAAGACAGTTCAACTAGGTCCGGTTATTTATATATTTATGATCGGCAAAACAAATTTAAATTAAAGCTTCTTTGGAGGTAAAAGAGAAGTACACATCGGTCTAGCTACAAACCACAAAAACTCAAAATTGAATGCAACCAACTGTAAAGGCACAACCAACCAAGATCAACAACCAAGAAGGTACAACAACCAAAGAAAGAACAACCACACGACCCACAACAGAAACAGACTCGAGCACTAGCATAAAAGCACAGTCTCTAAACAAACCCAACAAAGGGGTACAAAACTGAAAAGGTCTGGAAACCCAAATTTCACCAACATTAAGCGCACAAAACGAAGGTCTATAACGTATATTTTCCAACCATGAAGCCCAAGAAACAGAATCGGCCACCGCTCAAAACAACCCAAACCTTACCCGACTATGAAGAAAAACGGTATCTCATCGGACCCCAAACTAAGACGTTGGAGACCAACACGCCGACAATCAAGACCGTTGAACGGCAGAGATAATCCGGTGAACAGAATCACCGAAACTCTAAGCCCAAAGAAACAAGAACCTCTCGAAATCCAACCAAGGTCCAAAGACCATAAACAACCCATTAGAGGCCAACACCTAAAGAAATGACGAGCCCCTACCAAAAAGTGTAGGGAAACGGGTGGAATCGAAGTAATTCAAGATCCAGGGAAAGAGCAGATTTTCTACAAACAACAGGAAAAGCCTAGGATGAAATGAGAATTTACCAACCGCATCAAAGGGACAAGACCGGATCCACAACAATACGAAGACTTACGTAATGTTTCCCAGGGTAGATCAAGAACAAACCAACAACACGGCAAGCACCACCTCACAGCGAATAGATCTGAAAAAACTCCAGACCCGAGGGGGACGCGACCAACTCTACCAAAGAACGCAAAACACCTGAGATCCAAGCATCAAAGAGCTAAGGCCACCAGCCAGATCCACAATAATCTACACTAGAAAATCATCTGACACCGGATCTAACGTTGCTGAACCTCACCACACACAAACCAAGTACCCGAAAAAGTTTCCCCCAAACTCAGGCCACAACCTTCGGCCACCAACTCCGGTCAACCACCGGCCACCAACTCCGGTCAACGCCGGACAAACAAACAACATCAAACAAGCAAAACAAAGCATGGGGAGAAACAACCTGGGATTTTAGATCCGCTTGGGGTAAAGCCGGCACGACGAATGACTGTCGTGAGAAAGGATGCCGGAGAACCACATCCAGCCAGATCTTCTCCCAAACGGAGGGGCTCTGGCGCAGCAGCACAACCCCCACATGACGTGGACCTCGAGCGAGCCCGACCAGCACCATTGATCGCTTCCCTTGCCACGACCTGTCCGAGCTTACTTGACACATACCAGATCGGCCGGAGGAAGCAACGAGGGTCAGAGTTCGGGCGGTCCCGGAAAACAGAGGACACTGGAACGAGCACGGAGCCGGAGAAAGGCTTGAAAGGGACGCAAACCACCACATATGGCGTCTCTATCACCATGAGCAGGAGGTACCGGCGACGGCGGAAAGGAGCGGAGCAGAGGAAGAAGAGGAGAAAAGGGGACGAGGAGGAGAAGAAACAACAGTGGAGAGGGAAGGACTACCTTCGCCGACTACGACGCAGACCGCAGCCCACAACCGTCACTGACGAGGACAAGATAACAGGGGCGGCTTTAAGATTGAAGAAGAAAGGATGGAAAAAGGGAGATGTTTTACATGTTTTTAGTGACCAAATAGTTCACCTCAAAGCATTATTTGCATCACTTAATAGGTCCGGTTATATTCACATAGGCCTAATGATATAATTAAGGGTCCATGCTTGGTTATGTCACGATAACTTACAAGTACTACGTTTTTGTTAATTCCAGATATTGGAAAGAGCAAGGAATTGGCCCGACCAAAAATAGTAATGTTCCAGATCTTGATGTCACTTGCATGGCTTTTAGGCTTCTGAGGTTGCAAGGCCACCATGTCTCTGCCGGTACCTATCAAACTTCTTATACCATATCCTATGTATACGAACTTGTTATATTGAATCTATTAATAGCAACAAATACACACATTTACCTGTTGTAATTGATATCTTATTAACAGATGTATTTAGTAATTTTAAGAAAGGCGACGAGTTCTTCTGCTACCCTGGGCAGTTAGACGAGGGGGTCACAGTGATGTTCAACTTCTACCGGGCTTCTCAAGTGTTGTTCCCCGGCGAGAAGATCCTCGAGGACGCTAGAGAATTCACATACAAACTTTTAAGAGAAAGGCAGGCTGCAAATGAACTCTATGACAAATGGATAGTTTGTAAAGACTTGGCTGGTGAGGTACATTATCATTTTTTTTAAATATGAGATTTAGTATTTTTTTATAAGCGAACATTTATTAACCAAACGTTCTACAAGACAGTAGAACAGTGTCAGAAAAAGATACATACCCTTTTTCCAGACCATAACAGCTATAAGAGCATAACAAAAAACAAAAACAAAATAGGAAAGTCATCGAAACAAGAGTGTCGTCCTCCTTTCCTACTTCCTTCACGACTCCAAGCACACAAAAAACCGATTAGATACCGAAACTGGGGTTGGAACTTTTCCTGAAATCGGATCAATCCTCGTCCTCGCTAACCTCGACGTCCTCCTCAAACTGCGGGAGGGAATTTAACTGATCGACCGCCAAGGAACCAAGGTCAACAGTCTTTTTTCCAACTTTTTTGCTATAACTCCAACTACCATCCTTAAGTTGCTTTCCCGACTTGCCTCCGTTATTAAGCGAAGTCTTGGTTCTTTTCTGATAACAAACAGTTGGAGGAACAATCCCCTTTGACTGACCCTTCGATGGGCATCCACGGCGTTTTGGTTGAGCTTTAGCGTTGCTTTGAAACGCAGTTTCTAATAAATTACCCCTACTAGTCGAAGGACCTTGGATCCCTATCAACGTCTGGGCCTGATCTGGACCCGGAGCCCTAACAACACCTGGACCTGATATGGACCTAGAGCCTTATCAACATGAGATTTAGTATTACTCTATTGAGACTAAAAATAAAAATGTCGATGACTATTAAATAATAGTCACATGAATAAATAGGTATAGAGGAGAAATTTAATATAAAACATGTCTTAATCTAAGAACCGTGAGAATCAATCTAAGCCATCTATTTTAAGAATGGAGGGATGAGACATAATTGAGTAGTTTACTGCAAAAAAAAAGCACTTTTTAGTAGGTGGGAAAGGCTTTTTAGTAAAACTATCATATTACCTTTTTTTTTACCAAGTCACTAATTTAATTTTTCCCGCTTCGTTTAAACTCTGATTGGCTTCAAACTTGCGCCATTAGTTTTGTTTTTTCAAGGGCTTTCTATCAAGATCACTATGAATATATTTTGAAGCACGAAATTTTTTTATTTTGGTGCTGATTTAAAAAAATTTAAATATGAGTAATTTCTATCAACACTTTGCTATGGTTTTATCAACACTTTTACACTGGTTTTATCAACACTTTACACTGGTTTTATCACCTCATCACGTGTTTTTATGAACACTAGTTTTATCAACATTAAACACTATGTTTATCATTAAATTACATGTGTTTTTATCACCACATCACATGTTTTTTTATTAACTCTAAACTCTAGTTTATCACATTTATTATCAACATTGAACATGGTTTTATCACCTCATTATTTGTTTTTTATCACCTCAGTACATGTTTTTATCAACATTTAGAACTAGTTTGATACCTCTGATATAAAACATTTACTAGTGAAGATTTATCAACACTCAACATTATTTTTATCACCCCGATATACCTTTTTATTCTCGTGCTTTAAAATATATATTTATGATTGATCTTGATTTAAAGCCCTTGAAAAAATAAAAATATTGGCGCAAGTTTTAGGCTAATCGGAGTTCAAACGAATCGGGAAATATTAAATTAGTGAATTGGTGAAGAAAAAAAATGGACACTTGTCCACATGGCACCATGCTATTACAATTATGCCATTGCTTGTGTGAGAAAGGATGAAAGTGGCATGAATTTGGGTAGAATTGGGGTGATGATGTGACATCATGGTGAATGTTGGATCTTAAATGTGTGTGGCTAGGATTGGTTTTCACAGTTTTTAGGTTAAGAGTGGTTTGTAGCGGATTTCACCTCAATAGTTATATATTGTATCTGTGACTATCATCTATACCCGCAAACAAAATACATTTAGCCGTGAATATTATGCACATGGCTATAACATTGTTCATAAATACCGTCACTCTAGAGAATTTGAAAACAATACATCATATACCATATTATAAAAACTCAAACTAATCATTTACTGTCAAATTATAGTTTTATATTCTAATAATAACTATAACTATGTACCTTTCAAAAAAAAGGGTTATTACATGTCCTAATGCCTACTACACTTAATTGTCAAATCCGCACCCAAACTTTAGAAAATTGTCAAATAGTAACAAATTTCAAAACTGAATTACTAAAAACCAACAAGTATTGTTTAAATTGACTGTTTCCGTGAACAGTGACTCACGTGCGTCTCACGTGACTCATTTTATAATGGAGCTTAGGCGAGCTGAGGTCACGAAGAGATGAAGTTTGAAGCTCGGACACAAACAAATGAAGTTCGAAGAGCTGAGATGAAGAGATGAGGTCACGAAGAGATGAAGTTCGGCCAAGTTAACGTCCGAAGGAAGAACATATTTGAGGGCAAACTTGTCACGCCCCAAATCCGGTTTTGACCGGACTCGAGACGTGAACTTAAAATAATAAATAAACACGGTAAAATTACGAAAGATAAAATTGCAAAGTGATAATAAATCAATTGACAAAGTTAACAGCTCACAAAAGCCATTATACAAAAATTCGGTTCAAAAACAAACGCACGTCTCTAGACCTACTAGCCTAGGACCCTCGCCAGCCCCCAAGCTCAGCTGTGTCCTGCTAGCATAAATCCCGCTCAACACCTGAAAATCAACAATGTAAGGGGTGAGCTTTCGCCCAGTAGAGAAAGTAGTTAAGGTAACGAACATAGGCTCACCACCACGAGTAACCGTCCAATTAGGGCATACTAGTACAACACGACTAACTACCGATCGGGGTTCATAGCCAATTTACCAAAACACACAAACCGACAACTCTCGTACAATAACCACTAACCAAACAACAAACGTATCAAAACACAGAAGCCATTAGCACACACATCCCGTACTACAATCCTTGAACTCCGCCGACTGTACACAGCCCGACATCATCATATCAAACAGTAGGTCAAGTTTCCATCGGACTACCTCTCGATCCAGAGGAGGCGCATAACGTCACAAAGACGTATAACGTCAAGAATGCCGGAGACGTCCTTACAAGGTCGCATTCGTCGGGACTCTAGGAAACGTCTCCAAAGGACCATAGATCATCGAGGTTGAAACACGACACCTAGTGCCCATCACGACCCGTAGGCCCAACACGACCCTCAGGCCCAACCACGACCCGTAGGCCCACTATGCTATAATTTGGCCCGTCGGCTCCGACCCGTCGGCCCTATGCAATATGATATGATGTGGCCCGTCGGCCCTATGCAAGATGGTATGATGTGGCCCGTCGGCTCCGACCCGTCGGCACTATGCAATACGACCCGTAGGCCCAACACGACCCATAGGCCTCTACCCTATTATGGCCCGTCGGCCCCAAACAACGACCCGTAGGCCCCAAACGCAACCGGAATACCACCCTCAAGGATCACACAACAAACTAAAATCACGCATCAAAATGCAACAAATCGAACACGGCTCACAGGCCCAACAAACTTACCACAACCAGACACGTCGGTCTATCACTCACCCGACCATCATACAACCAAGAGTTCACATCAACACAAGCACGGCACACTCGTCCACACATATCAACAACAAGCTCAACGGTTATACTAATCTTGTCTATTAACCCTAACGACACCGACTCACACGGCAAGCACATCAAACAACAACAGGCAACCAAACAACACGCAACCTACGGCTCGACACGGTCGATCTACCAGCACATCAATTTCCAAGACAGAAACGTAAATGTTCGCAGTTCAATCGGCTACGCTAGTTGTTCTCATCCTACATGTTACTACGACACGTCCGGTTACTATCTGATATAAACGTCTTTCCAGTTTTATTAATTCCTAGCATGCATACTAGTAACCTTCCGTAATTAAACCGGTATTCGCTACTTTCCCTACCTCAAGACGATACCACAACAGCGTCTCCTAGCTGCTGACGACCGGGCAAACACCGTCTTCTAGGGCGAAGTCCGCGTCTGGGTTTAACTCCGGTCTTCTCTTCGATCGAAGCCGGACTCTAATTTCAAACGAAAGCCACAATTAAAACCGGTTTCACAAATTTATCAAAAAGGAGACCACGGTTTCATTTGAAGTTCAAAAGTTGTCTTTTAAACTCGAGCGGGCTAAAAGTGAGATTAAACGACGAATCAAGTTCGAGTACTCGAACCCCAGGCACAGAACCCGGTGCACGGTTCCCGATGCACGGATCCCGAGACACGTGTTTCGAGGTGCGGGTATCATGGCACGATTCCCGAGGTACGAGTTTCGAGGCACGGTTCCCGAGGTGACCTGATCCAGCGTTCCCACTTTTAATTCCCATCCAAAGTCCGTTCAACAGTTCAGGGTCCGGTTTCAAATCGGTTTAACAGTACAAAACCACCTTAATTAAAAACTGATCTTAAATTCTTTTATATTCAAATCCTTTTCCATTTCAAACAGAAAATATTTTACAAACACTTTTTTTGAACTCTTTTCAAATCAACCCTGTTTTCGTATCAAAAAGTTTCCTTTTCAATTTCCTTTTGTTTTGCTTCCAAAAGTCCAGATTCACAAAAGATTTATGTTCCAAATTCGTTTCCACAAGCCCAGATCAAAGGAGATTCGGTTTCAACAGCGTTCAGATCCAAAAGAAGCAACAAAAACGGAAAAGAAGAAGAGAGAGGGCTCGGGTTGTAATCCGGCCGGCCACCGGCGAGGATACCGGCGACTAAAACTCACGGTGGTTGGGGACTCACTCTAGGGTAAAGGAGGACGGCGGCGGGGAACAAAGAACACGGCGAGGGTAAACACCTCAGATCCGGACGAAACCGGCGAGAACTCACCAGATCTGGCGAGCACTCTCGCGAGCTCGCCCCGGCTGGTCGTGAACGGCGGGGAGCTCGGCTGCTCTGGAGGAACTCGAGGAGAAGAAGGAGGAGAAGGACGGGTTGCATGGTGGTCGGAGTCGAACCGAGAGGCTCGGTGGCTCTTTCCTCGCCGGCGAGTCCGAAGCCAACGGAGCGGGAGCTCAGGACGAAGGAGATTGGGTCGGAAACAGAGAAGACGGCGGCGGGACGGTCGGATCTGGACGGAGGAGGGGAGGCGGCTCGGGCTGGGGAAGAAGGAAGGGAGAGTCGGCTGCGCTGAAACGAAGAAGAAGGATGAGAGTGGGTCTGAAACCCTAAACAGAGGCATATATAGCCGGGCTCGGAACCGGGCCTCAAACGGCCCTGAAAAACTGGTCCAACACGGGGCTGGGTTGGGTTGGCCTGACTCGGGCCTGCGGGTCTGGTTAGGTCAGCCCTTTACCCCTTTTTGATATTTATTTTATTTTAAAAACTTCCAACGAAAATTAAATCGATTTTTAACCTCGACGCTCCAAATGAACAAAAAAAAATAAATGAATTAAAACTTTTTACCGAAGCGGTCTTCACAAAACTCGACTTTTCACATGGTCAAGTTAACGTCCGTTTAAAATTAGAATCATTTTGTGTATAAAGATGTTTGACCGTTACTCCATGGCAATTTCAGTTTTATTTATAGGGTTAGGATTTAACAATTTCTGAAAATTAGACGTTAGGACATAGAGTAACCAAAAAAAACTATAACTATGTATGTTACCACCGCTTTATTTACTTACATTATAGGTGGAGTATGCATTAGATGTTCCGTGGTACGCAAGTCTACCAAGAGTGGAAACGAGATATTACCTAGAACAGTACGGTGGAGAAGATGACGTATGGATTGCCAAGGTCCTTTACAGGTTTGTATTTCTCAAACATCACCAACATTGGCTTCTCAATCTTATAACGTTGTACTTCAACACTTAGTTACTTTTATTGATCTCTGCAGATTACCTTACGTTAACAATAACACTTATTTGGAAGTTGCCAAGCAAGACTATAACAATTGCCAAGCACTGCATAACTGTGAAGGGACCGCTATCGAGAAGTAAGTCATCATGAACTGTCTTTCTTAATGGATATTGATATATCGATGTATGACATTACCATATATATTTACAGGTGGTATGGAGAATTTAAACTTGGTGATTTAGGGCTTAGCAAAGAGACCCTTCTGCGAGCCTATTTTGTGGTCGCAGCCAGCATTTTCGAACCCGAAAGGTCGAAAGAGAGAGTTGCATGGGCTAAGACTGCTCTCTTGCTGGAGACCATATCCGCTTACTCCGACCAGGTGAAATCAACTTCAAGTGATCGCAAAGAGGCCTTTGTTTCTCAGTTCCTCGACTTAGTTAACATAGACCTCAACTTTGGCCTCGTAAATGGAAGGTAGACGCATAATCATAGTAATCTCTGTTAACATATAAAATTGTGATTTAGTTTTTACCTATCAATTCGATCTTTTAGTTGAGTTGATTCCCTAATCAGTTAGGGGTAACCATGGTTACTAACCTAACCTACTTTGAGCTTTATTTTCGCGATCTAAACTTAGGTTTACCTTTTGTTGCATTTCACAACTATGACCTTTACATTTTTTTGCACGGACTATCATTTGTCGTCAAAATTGACAGGGACGTTAGTTTTGGATGGCAAAAGTCCAAAATGGCCTCAACAAAAAATGTTATTTCGTGCAAAAAAATAGAAATGTCATAGTTGAGAAGTGTAAAAAAGGGTCAAGCCCAACTTCAGGTTATTGACTTTTGTTGAGGGAATTTCGGTCTTTTCCCGTCCAAAACTAACGTCCCTGTTCATTTTAACGACAAACGATAGTCGACGCAAAAAATGTAAAGGTCATAGTTGAGAAATGCAACGAAAGGTAAACTCAGGTTAGGATCGTGAAAACAAAGCTCAAAATAGATTAGGAACCATGGTTTTCCCCAATCAGATATCTAATCGAAGTATCTCACGGACATGGGTTCAAATCCCACTATCTTATCTGTGAAGATGCATCTTAGAACATAAAACCATAATTAAGTCTTCAACTATCATTTTGAACTGTTCATGCGTATATACAGGGTATGTGATACGTCCGAGGTAGGGAAAGAGCTGGTGAGGATGTTGCTTGAAACTCTAGATCATCTGTCGCTGAACGCACACGACCAAGATCATTTACTTGATGCCGTGAGTATCCTCAATTTTGGGTCTTCATTTATATCAAGTTTATCTAACAGATCATCATGTAGAATGTAAGACTAATAATGTTAAAAAAAACAGTGGAAAGACTGGCTAGGAAAATGGCAAGGGGAAGGAGAAAGCCATGGAATGGAAGCAGAGCTACTCGTACGTACCATAATCCTCACTTCTAGTTCGTGCCTTCAATCACCTTCACAAGAAATCTTCTCTCATCCTCACTATCACTCTCTTTCGCGTCTCACCGTCTCCGTTTGCCATAAGCTTCGTCTTTACCAGAAGGACAAGGTATAGTAACATATGTGATGACAAAACAAACGCTATGTATGGTTTTGTGTGTGTCATGATGAGTTGCTTACACTAGAACAGAAACATTCATTTCCGACTCAATAATTATTACAGGTACATGATGTGAAGGACAATGTCGACACAATTAAAGCTTGTAAGACAACACCAGAAATAGAGTCAGAGATGCAGCAACTAGTACAGTTAGTACTTGACAACTCTTTCAACTATATGGATCCACAGGTCAAGAACATATTTCTGGCGGTGGCAAAGAGTTATTACTACGCAACATACTTCCCTAGTACTATCATCGACGTCCATGCTACCAAAGTCCTCTTCGAAAAAGTTGGTTGACTTTGACCATCCTAAATCCCTCCATAACAATAAATAGATGGGATTTGGATATATGGAGGGACTCGTATTGTGTTTCTTACTTGAAGCTATACATATAAATAGTCTGAGTTAGATTTGTATCTTATATATTATGGGATGTTGGTTACTCATAATCTTGTTATCACAGTCGCTTATACTACTCATCTTTGTCTCAGATCATTTGAATTTAGTTACTCTGATAGTAGAGACCGAAAACATACTTAAATATAGATGTTTAAATCTCAGAACATGGATCTTGTCTTTAAATTTTGTGGGCCTTTGTTACAAACACCCAAAAATCTATTTATAGTTTACTAAACCGCATGAAAAAAATCAGGAAATTCATAGAAGACAAAGTTCTAGCATCAATCCCGACCAATGGTGTATGGCTCAGATGTTTGATCCATTCTTCCAAACTATATGGCATAAGAGTATCTCCAACGTCAGTCGATGTGTCGGCGTTTCGTCGTTGACGGAGAGAAAATGTCGACGATTCGTTGACGTTTTGTAGAGAGTGAACCGGCGTTTCGTTGACGGCGGTTTGAACAACCGGTGAAGTAACCGTTAGCACTCAGCGCTGGCGTTTGGAACCGTTGACAGTCAACGGTCATCGTTGACCGCCTTGGTTCCACTGTTGGTCGTTGGCTCTCTCTCTGCTGGCGACACGTGGTAGCACCGGCAGAGGCTATTTTCCCCTTCCTTCTCTATAAAACAACATACCCCATTTCCTTTTTACACACCAACACAATTTTTCTCAAAATACTACTTTATTCTTTCTCTACCCTCATTTTTTTTCGTTCGCAATGGAGTACTATTAGGGTGATTTGATGAGCCAGACAAATGACGAGTTCGTCCTAAAAACCCAAGAACAATTCCTCCCGAGCCAAAACTTTGCACTGATAAGTCAAGAAAATCCCATGAATATCGGAGACATCTCCGTGGTGTCGAACCCCCGTGTACCTGGAGGGGCGGAAGGATGGAAAACTAAAGAGAGCGAGTAGCAACCAAAAAAATCGCGAAGACTATGGAGTGTCGAGGAGGACGACGTCATGTTCGCGCTTGGATGGTCAATTCCTATGGTTCAATTCACGGGAATTCGAAGATGAACATGAAGTATTGGGACACCATCGGGAGAGAAGTCGCCGACATGCGTGTACCAGATGATCTGTTCCGAACTGAGAAGCAGTGAAAGAACCACTGACAAACCGTGAACCCTCGGGTGACGAAGTTCCGAGGGTACTACGAACGGCTTGACAAGGATCATAGAAGTGACCGGTCTGATGACCAAGTTATGGCGTTGGCCATGAAAATGCATTTGAAGAGGGAAATGCACGCCTTTGTGTCGAAACATTGGTGGAAACTCGTTAGAAACCAGCAGAAGTGGACGACAAAGAACTTTGTCGTATCTGACACAGAGGAGCTTGAACAACATATGGCATTGATGTCGTCTTTTCAACCATCTAGTGAATCGAGCAAGTGTAGTCTAGAAGACACACCTGGGGATGGCAGTGAGTACACCGCGGGGATGAGCCAAAGTTAGGAGTACCGCCGTCCTTTGAAGCAGAAGGTTGCCAAAGCTGCAAGGCCCAAAGAGAAAGGGAAAGTCTTATAGACAAAGGAGATTGTCTTCAATGTTGTGGAGGCCCATCAAGCGATCTACACTGCGCTCGAATTGAAGCTGCAACTCATGGCCAACAAGAAGCAATACTTCGACATGTTCAAAGAGGAGAACTCCAAGGACTCATTGTCACGCCCCAAATCCGGTTTTGACCGGACTCGAGACGTGAACTTAAAGGAATAATAAATAAAGCAGTTTTAAAGGAAATAAAGTTTAAAGTAATAATAAATTGTAACCATAAACCGGTAAAAGAGTCAACAACACACAAATCCAGAGTTAAAGTTTAATTCAAAAACACAATACGTCCCTAGACAAGATAGCCTATGACCCTCGTTAGCTCCCAAGCATCGAGCATCCAGCTAGTACAAATCCCGCTCAAAACCTGAAACACAACAAGGTAAGGGGTGAGCTTTCACTCAGTAGGAAAAGTAGTTAAGGTTATGAACATCAGTTCAATACCACGAGTAACCGTCCAATTAGGGCATACTAGCAAAGCATAGCTATCAACAACGCCCATGGAACAAGTATCAACCACTAATCACCATCGTAAGATCAAAATCACAAATAATACACCGCATAAAGCCAAACAGCACGCACAACACACACAGCAGAACAATACAAAACTCAGTACAACCAATCCCAACATCTCCGGCTATCGCGGCCCGTCCCATTTATATCGTACCGGAACACGAAGCATCGGTCCCGACATCTTCCCGTCACGTAGAATCGGGGTAACATCCCAGACCAGAAATCCCTCAGTCGGACGTCTTCCTGTCACATAGAATCAGGGCCTCACGCATACCGGACCGGCACATACCTCAGTCGTACGCCTTTCCGGACCACACAACATCGGGGTAATGGTTAAACCATCCTCATCATCGACACTCTACACCGTCATACTCTCTCAGTGTATGTAATAACCACTCCCGGTCAACGCCAGTCAAATCTGCGAAAAACAGGAAAATTTAAAAAAATTCAGCAGACACTTGATTGAACCTAAATTTGACCCTGAGGGTCATACCGGACTTAAGTTGACCCCGATATTGACCAAAGTGAGTTCCAGGGGACTCAGGGAAACTTTCTGATCAATTTGGGAAATGTTGACTTTTCGCTGGAAAAGTCAACCGAGCGACGTTTTGGTCCATTCGAGGACCGTTTTGGATCCAAAAAGCTTAGCCGTCGTCGCAGCGGTCTTAGTTGATCCGTTTCCTTGTAGCCCGTGTGCGGGGCAGAAGTGAGGAATAAGAGGTTACTGGGTCTAGAACTGGACCGAGAGACAGCTGAGTCGGTCGTGCCGAAGCATGAGCGGTTGAAGACCGCGCAGAGTCAGCAGGAGCTATGCTGACAGACGGCGCCGACCTCTCGAGTCAGTAGTCGGTGGTCTTGTATCCCTAGAGATGAGTCCGAAGGGTGGACTGGTGCGTTTCAACCGCGGCGGAGGCAGGTTAGCCCCGCGGTGTATCGGGTATTTCGAGGTCTTGAGTACGTCTTTGAGTGGGCGGATGTCGAGGTAACGGGTGATGTCCCGTATAAGGAGAAACCGATGTGGGAAAGGGATCCACGAGAGCAGGTCCTGCGCGGAAAGGTTATCCGCTTAGAACTGGTGTTGTGGCGACACCACGAGGCCGAGTCGACTTGGGAACGCGAGGATGAGGTTCGCGCGAAGTACCCTGATCTATTCGACTCCTGAAGTGCGTTGTTTTAAATTTCGCGGACGAAATTCCTTTAAGGGGGGTAGATTGTAATAACCACTCCCGGTCAACGCCAGTCAAAACTGCGAAAAACAGGAAAATTTAAAAAAATTTAGCAGACACTTGATTGAACCTAAATTTGACCCCGAGGGTCATACCGGACTTAAGTTGACCCCGATATTGACCAAAGTGAGTTCCAAGGGACTCAGGGCAACTTTCTGATCAATTTGGGAAATTTTGACTTTTCGCTGGAAAAGTCAACCGAGGACCGTTTTGGATCAATTTCGCGAATCTGATTAGAAAATATCTAGGAGATATTTTCTCAAAAAGGTGTGGGACCCACCTTGCCACTTGTCAAACAAGTGGTGGTGTTAGGTTTTGGGGGGAAAATGAGAGGTGAGGGTGTACAAGAGGGTTCGGCCACACCTAAGACCAAAGAGAAAAAAAATAGAAAAATAAGAAGAGAGAAGTTAGAAAGAGAAGGAGAAGAGAGAAAAGAAGAAGAAGAAGAAGAGAGCTAGGTTTTGGAGAGGCACTATTCACGTCATCCATCCCTTGGATCGTCTCAAGGCTAGGAGAAGTCGAACTCCCCTCGTCTTCCTCTACGGTATTCACCAAACCGATCTTCGATTTGTTTAATTTTGGAAGTTAGGGTTTGAGTAAAACTATTAGTTTAAGGTTGTATTGAGGTTGGGGGAGTGTTGGAGGCGTTCTGGAGACGTTTGGAGGTGAATGAGCACGTTTTCCGGTGACCGGGAGCTCGGGAGGAGCTCCGGCCACCATATAGGGTGGCCGGCCACCATGTGAGGTGGCTGGCCGGAGCTAGGGCCGACCACCACCATGGTGGGCCGGAGCTAGGGCCGGCCACCACCATGGTGGGCCGGGCCCTAATGAACCCTAGCCACCCACGGCCTAGCTTGGCCGGGTGGGGCCCACGTGTTCGGGTGATCGGGTTTTGTGTTCGGGTGGTTTAGAACGTTCCCCGGACCATTTATCCATAACCGAATCGAAATTTGGAATTAAATTGGAAAAGTTGTAATTATCGGGTTTAGAAACTTTAAACGTTAATTAATTGACTCGGAAGTCGGAATTCGATTCCGTCGAGTGCCTAGGAACCCTTGAATTATTCTAAGACCGTAGAAACAAAAACGGGAATTTTCGGAGCCCCGGAAGGGTATTTACAAAACCTGGGCAGATTCGCCATGTCGGGCGAATCGGGCCTTTACGGGTCCTTTATCGACAATGTCGAGTAATTGGAAAGTTTGGGAGTGATCGACATTGTCGGGGTTACTTTTGGGCGTCGAGTTTACTGAATTCCAGTTTATGTCTGCGAGCTTATAAGTATTTAAAATCGTGTTCTTATTAGATCGTGCTGCAGACCGAGGGAAAGGAAAGGTGGGCGAGTGACTGAGATCACGCCGGAACTTGTTGGTTAGCTTTTGGAGAACACGCACGAGGTAGGGAAAAGTAGCCGGATCTCGGCCCTGACTAGGGAAAGTTAACAGTAGAAATGCATGTGACACTTGGGTGTCGTGGGTTAAGTAGGTTATCGAAGGTTGGAAATGCATGTGACACTTAATAGTGTCGTAGGAGTAGAGAACTTAGCGTTGTTAGAATTACTGGAGGCATATGACCATGCCCGGAGGTTGATTGCGAACTTATTGAGATTAGGAGTACTGGAGGCATATGACCATGCCCGGAAGTTGATTGCGAACTTATCGAGATTAGGAGTACTGGAGGCATATGACCATGCCCGGGGGTTGATTGTGTATTCTGTGTCTTGGGTGGCCATGAGAGCACGTGTTTTACTGTTGTGTCTTGGGTGGCCATGAGAGCCCGTACTTTACTGTTATGTCGTTGGAGGCCATGAGTGCCCATGGGGTTGTTGAACCCGTGTCTTTACTGTTGGTGTGTCTTGGGTGGCCATGAGTGCCCGTGGGGTTGTTGAGCCGTGAGTTATGGTTGGTGTGTCTTGGGAGGCGGTGAGTGCCCGTGGGGTTGTTGAGCCCGTGAGTTACTGTTGGTGTGTCTTGGGTGGCGGTGAGTGCCCGTGGGGTTGTTGAGCCCGTGAGTTACTGTTGGTGTGTCTTGGGTGGCCATGAGTGCCCGTGGGGTTGTTGAGCCCATGAGTTACTGTTGGTGTGTCTTGGGTGGCCATGAGTGCCCGTGGGGTTGTTGAGCCCGTGAGTTATGGTTGGTGTGTCTTGGGAGGCCGTGAGTGCCTGTGGGGTTGTTGAGCCCGTGAGTTATGGTTGGTATGTCTTGGGAGGCCGTGAGTGCCCGTGGGGTTGTTGAGTCCGTGTTTTACTGTTGGTGTCTTGGGTGGCCATGAGTGCCTGTGGAGTGTTGAACCTGTGTTGTTGCTGTTTGTTGAACTTTTCTTGTGATTGTGATTGTGTTTGCCCGAGGTTAGTGACCCGACTGTGTGTCGGGAAGTGGTGTGGAATTTGGCTGGCCTGACCGAGTTCGAGTCTCGGGAGGTTGCGAGCATCATTTGGCTGGCCTGACCGAGTTCGAGTCTCAGGAGGTTGCGAGCATTCTTTGGCTAGCCTGATCCGTGTTCGAGTCTCGGCAGGTTGTGAACATTTGTAGGCGATGAGAGGGCAGCTCCCCTTCCGACTAGCTATCGGAAAAGCAGCGCTGTATATGTCGCCAACAGGTCGACCGCCTGGAGCCTGACAGTGCCAGGCAAAGCGCGTGGGGCAGGCTCGAGCCCAGCCGGTTAGCAACCGGCACTGAGCAGCTGACAGGAATGCGATCCTTTGTGATCTTGTTTGGTGTGCGATCCTTTGTGATCTTGTTTGGTGTTGCGTAGTGTTCTGTCGTGTCCTTGGAGGAGGTCGTCGATAGTTGTGTCGGGTTTACATTACAAGTCCGAGTGTTGAGTCTGTTGTGGAAGGTAACGGGTTGTGTGTCAGTTGAGTACTTGAGTTTGGGGATTGTATTCCCGGTGTTGAGTTTGGTTTTGGTGTTACCGGCATTGTCTGCTAAGTATGTCGTAGTCAGTCTGTTATCCGTGGTGGTGAGTGAACGCTCACCCCTAGCTGATTTTCCTACAGGTACTGATCACAGGACGGACTAGGTGAGCTCTCGAAGCTTGTGGAGCTAGGAGCGGGGTCCAGGTTTTTATCTTTTGAGTCTAGTGACGGATACCTTGTACTTTGGCCAATTGTTGGGACGTTTTTGAGTTGTAATTATTATTTTGATTAACTAAATGGTGATTTCAAAGTATTTATTCAAAACAGGTTTCAAGTGTTTTATTATTTTAAATGTTCGCGCCCCGAGTTTCGGTTTACTGAAATTGGGGCGTGACAGTGTAGGTATCATACCAGACTCGCCTCCTCTTGGAACACACATCAAGAGAATAACATGCATCACAAAACCATAGTTCGACCACGGTATACCAACCGAGCCAACTCACCATAACACACAAATCGGTCTATCACTCACCCGATCATATCACAACCAAAGGTTCACAGCTCATCAAACACGGCACACTTGCCCACACATAGTCACAACATGCTCACCGGGTATAACATAACATGATTCTTAATCTTATTGACACTTAGTCACACATCATGCATCTCAATCAAAGATCAGGCATTTCAATCACCAAACAACCTAAGGCTCAACATGGCCATTCTACCAGCACGGCAATTTCCCAAGAATTGAAAGCAATTATTCTAGTGAATCACATCTTACATGCACATTAGGACCTTTCCGGTAATTATTATTACCTAACATGCATACTAGTAACTTTCCGTTATTAAACTGGTATTCGCTACATTCCCTACCTCGAAAGCAGGCAACGATCAACTCCTTGCTGCTGACGTCCTGGCTCGCTACCTCCGGTCTTCTCCACGATCGAGGTCAAAGTCTGATTTTGACAAGTAAAGGTGGTCATCAGTCCTGGTTCAGTCCGAATCAGTCCTCTAATTTATAAATTAAGCCCTTTAAATTCTCCAATTTAAATCCTTTAAATTTGATAAACAATTATATCTGATTTTATTTAATTAAGTAAACAAAACTGATCTGACCCGAATCCGACCCAACCCGGATCCGACCCAGACCCGAGTCAAGATCCAACCGAGCCTGGGCCGGGGCCTAGCCTGGTCTGGTCCGAGTCCCAACTGGCCTGATGGCCTGTAAAACCCCGCCCTTTTCAAAAAGGGGAATATTTTGAAATTATGAATCATTGGGAAGGTTTTTGTAACAAGTATTTTGAAAGGAAAGATATCAAAAAAAAAAGGTCTGGACTGGATTGGGCCAGTCAGACGCGACTTTGGCCCAACACGCGCGATTTTCAGCCCAACCCAGATCAGGGCCAAACCCTACGCGTAAATACACGTTGTCGCCGCTTCTGATTCCCATTCCTGGCACGCAGATCGAGGAGCTCCTTCAACCTCGAGCTCTCTCTCCCTCTCGCGATTCGTCGCCTCCCTCGCGTACCAGAACGCGACGCCATCGTCGGCGTCTCTGTGACCCCGCCTCTCCACCTCTCTCCTTCCTCCCTTCTCCCGTCTTCACCGCGATAAGACCCCACAACCCTGAAACCCAGTTCTCCTCCTTACCCCTTCTCTAATCGAGCCTTGCACGGAGTGAGACTCGCTGGAGGCCTACCGGACGAGCTCGTCCTCCCCGAGCTCGATTCGAGCACCGCGAAGCCAGGAACGCACGGTTCGTGCTTCCTCGAGCCTTTCCCCTCACTTTCCCTAACACGCCGCCCCTGAAAACGTCCTCCCCGAGCTAGATCTGAAAGAGTTCGCTCGAAACCCCTCGTCGGCGACCTTCGTGTGGTGCAGATCTGAAACGAGGGGAGAGTTTGGGTCGTCCTCGAGCTAGCGCCGCCGTGGTCTGACACCCTTTCTCCGCCTCCTTTTTCCCCTCATCGAACTCGTCTTCCGCCGTGGGTAACGGCCGGAGACGCCTTGGCTCGCCGGAGTTGGCAGGAGCTCTGTCTAGTGCCTTGGTGGGCTTTGGGTCAGGTCCCAAAGTTGGGCCAGGTCTCAGAGTTGGGCCGGAGGCTCAGATTTTGGGCCAAGCCCAGGGTTGACCCGGTTTCTGGAACCGGGGCTGGTCCGCGGGTCTGGGTCAGTCCGGGTCTGTTCCGGGTCAGGCTTGGATCCGGGTTCGGACCGGGTTTGGACGGGGTTTGGGCTCGGATCCGGGTCGACCCGGTTTCAAAGAAAAATATCTTAAAATCAGATTTAATTAACTGATTTAATCAATTCAAGGTGAGAAATTAAAGGACATATTTGGATAAATCAGTGGACCTTTGGACAATTATCAGTATTGATTGGATATTTCTTTGTCAACCTAGACGGGACTTCGCCCGAGAACGAAGAACTAGGACCCGAGCTAGAAGAACGAAGATCACGCCGGAACCCGTGTGAAGAACGGAGTAGAGACTAATCGAACTTTACAGCAGAGTGTTATTAGAGGAAGACCACAAGGTAGGGAAAGTTCTAACTCCTCGTGTAGTTCAATACTAGTATGCCTATTAGGTTAATAAAAATCGGAAAGGTCCTAGAAATGCTTATAGGATACGATTAACTAGAATAATTGTCTTTCGATTACTAATAACCGGATGTGTCTAGTATGCATGCTTAGGAGGCAAATCACTGGTATAACTTGCTTTCACTACCTGGGAATTGCTTTACTGGTAGAGAGGCCGTGATGAGCCCTCGGATTAGTTGTGTTAGGTTCACATGCTTGTTTGCTAGTCATTAGGATAATCAAGAGTCTAATGAAACTAGATCGAATGCATGCTTGAATGTTTGAATGTTGAACTTGAATGCTTGAATCATTGGTTGATTGATTGAATGCTTAAATGATGGAATGGTTGATCGAGTATGACTGGTTGTGCCAAGGAGGCACGATCAGGTGATCGATTGACCGGTGGAGAGCAAGTGGTAAGTGATGGTAAGTGTAATTATGGGTATGAATTCTGCGTGGTGTGTATTGATGAACTATGTATTTCTATGATTGGTTATGGACCCATTGTTTGATAGATCCTACGGGATAATGGTTAGGGTACCCACACCGTTGAGGAGTCCGGTGTGGGTATGGTTCACGGGAATGATTAGTGGTGATTTGGTTATTGGATATACACCGTGGAGGATTCCGGTGCAGATAATGGTTTACCCTGCGGGGCATTGGTTATTGGATATACACCGTGGAGGATTCTGGTGCAGAGTATTGTTGGACCCTGCGGGGCATTGGTTGTTGGACCTACACTGTGGAGGAGTCCGGTGTGGGTATTATTGGTCCCTGCGGGGCAATTGGACGGTTTTACCCTGCAGGGATTGATTACTTGTTATTTCACCTGAGTGTATGCTTCCTACGGGAGCATTATCTTGGTTCCCTATGACATATGGTCCTTTGGATACGTTTCCGAGAATCCCGATGATATGCGTCCTCCTAGGGATGTTTCCGGCATTCTCGACGTTATACGTCTCTGCGACGTTATGCGTCTCCTCTGGACCGAGGGAAAATCCGATATGACATAGAGAGTATTGTGAATCGGAGGGTGGCGACTACATGTCCAACGTCATTATTCTACTTGTCCCGATGACATATGGTCCTTTGGATACGTTTCCGAGAATCCTGATGATATGCGTCCTCCTAGGGATGTTTCCGGCATTCTCGACGTTATACGTCTCTGCGACGTTATGCGTCTCCTCTGGACCGAGGGAAAATCCGACATGACACAACAAGTATTGTGGATCGGAGGGTGGCGACTTCATGTCCCACGACATTACTTGAACGTTCGGTCTTCTATTGAGTATTTAAGAAATGCATTGATTCTCTTATTTTTCCTACGATCATTATTAACTCTTGAAATTGTTAAACATTCGGTTTGCCTCCGTATTTCATCGTCGGTTTGGTTTCTCGTTTTATTAAGATTTGAATGAACTTGTGAACTCCTGTTTATTAAACTAAAAGGGTGACTTGGTTATGCATTTTCCCTACTGAGCGTAAGCTCACCCCTCCTGTCTTTGTGGTGTTTCAGGTGCTGAGCGGGAGCAGTATTAGCCGGACTCTCGGAGCTTGGGAGCTTGAGGGTTTAGCTAGTTTTAGAGACGTGTACTCTTTTATGTCGGATATTGTGTTTTACCGTTTGAGCTGTGGCTCTTTACATTTTGAAGGATTTATACCATTTGGAAACTTTATTTTATTTCATTATTTTTGTTTTACTGTAAATCTTTAGTCACGTCTCGAGTCTGGGCAAAACCGGATTTGGGGCGTGACAATGGCCCAAGGCCCGAATCGCGTCTGGAGGCCCAAGTCCGAGCACGAAGGAGGGGCGGCTAGGGTTTGTTTCAGTCCGCCGGCGACGGCGGCGGCAGGGAGCTCGGAGGAACCGCGGCGACGCTGGGAGAGGGCCTCGTCTCAGATCTGGTGAGGCTCTCTGGTGACTTACACCCACCGAGGATTCACGTCCTCACAGAACCCCACTCGAGCTCGGGAAGGTGGATCTGGATCGAGCTCTCCGGCGCGGGAGTAGAATCCGTCGCGAGAAGTTCCGGCCGAAGAGGTCTCGCGCACGCGATTCTCAGGTGGGGGAGGTTGTCAGGGAAGACGAACGAGGTCGGCGCGTTGCTTACCGGTGCTGATAACTCCGTCACAGGCGCGGTACGATTCGAGCTCGGGGAAGAAGAATCAGGGCGGGAAGCTTCCGGCGGCGGCGTCTCGATCTCGTGGTCGGCGTGGTCTGATTCGCAGAACTCGAGCTCGGGACGGAGCGAAGGCGGCGTCGAGCGAGAGCGAAAGAGAGAGAGAGAAGAGAGCTGCACGTCTTGGGAGGCGTGCGTGAAAATGAGGAAGATGAACAGTCTTCCTTAGGGTTAGGGAGATGGGCTTGGGTTGGCTGGCTTGGGCTCAGCGTGCTGGGCCTGGTCCGGTTGACTGGCCCAAGTCTGGCCTGGCCCAGACCTGTTCCTCTTCCCCCCTTTTTTTTCTTAATTTTTTCTTTTTCTTTTGAATTTGACCCAAAATTCAACCATTTTTCCGACCAACGACGTTCCAATCTACAAATTTAAATATTAATAAATTTAACTGGAGCGGTCTTTACACCCATCGAGCATGACCCCCAGCAGCTTGAGGCCCACTATGCGACCCGTGAGATGTTGTGCCATATGATTCAACAGTGACGTTCCAGTCTTCCTCCGTCTGGTTTACTAATTCCGTTTCCAATTGTCCGTATCTGGTTTTCAATTAATGAACTTTAGTTGTTTGTTTTCCTTCAATGAATGGTGTTAATTAATTGCATGTTTCCTTTTATCTTTGAATTAATTATTTTTCAGTCCTAATTTATCGGTTTCATTACCTGTTGCATTTCCGTAATTTAATTATGGAGTTGAATTACAGTTTGAATGTCATTTTCCCAACATTTCACTTGAATTTGGTCTTCATTTCAAATTCTTTGGTTTGCGTGACATAGTTGCACTACATATGAGAAAATGACCAAAATACCCTTAGGATGGCCGACGGTTCGATGGTTATAAATACCACCACCTCCATCACTTACCCTCACCACTTCCTACACCAAATCCTCTCTTCCTCTAAAACCTCTCAAAGATTTTATTGTCCACGAAGCTACTGATGGACCCCCACTGACAAACATTCTAATGGACACACGAAAAACATATGGTGTTGGTCATTACGTAGCTTCAACATTTCTCCCATAATATGTAATCAGGCATATTTTTTTCACCAATCATCCCGCAGTGTCCACGCCTAATTATTAGTTAATAACAAAACTCATTAGATCTATGAGTAGGTGTTATGTTGTCAATTTATTGTAGAAATCAACAAGGGTGGAAGTTTAAACAACAAAATTTATTAACATGGAAAATTCCGTCCACCGAAAAAAAACGTCCTCCACTTGCCCATACATCTCAAGAAGCCGAAAATAGTGTCTGGATAGAAAAGAATAGCATTCTATCCCACACACCTCATCACTAATTTTAGTCTATTCTAAGTTCTCCATTGCAGTATAAATAAGCTCCATGTTACCACTTCTATGCATTTACAACAAAATCCAAGAAAGCAACAAATATCGATCCTTCGTTTTGAAGGACAATAAATATATATATATATATCTACATATATAAATATATATATTTATATCCTAATAAAACGAGAAACAAAGATAGAAGATGAAGATCATCTCCGTACTGCTTTCTTTATGCCTGCTATCAGCGCCAGCACCAGCTTCTACTTCATCCAATACACGTTCATTGCTTGATGCAACTGCAGCCGGAGCAGATCCCGCAGCCGCTGCAGGCGAAGATGCAGCAGCTGCGGGCGCAACAGCAGCTCCGGGGGCAGTTGCAGGAGCCCCTGAAGCGGCGGTAGCATCTACCGCCGCTCCAGGGGCTCCTGGAGAAGCAGGGGCAGTTGCGGCTGATGGAATTATAGACATTGTAGCAAACTGTGGAGCAGCGCCAAATGCGGATATCACGGAAGCAATAACCAAGGCGTTTTTAACGGCATGCGAAAGCCCGACGGCCACCACGATAGTGATACCGGCGGGAGTATTTTCTTTGGGGACACAAAACTTTACCGGACCATGTAAGGCTCCGATCACGTTTCAGCTTGACGGCACGCTTAAGGCACCTGCCGACCCTGCCGTTTTCAAGGAATCGAAATGGATCAGCTTCTGCCACGTGGATTTCCTGACCATCTCCGGCACCGGTATCTTCGACGGGAACGGAGTCAAGGCTTGGGCCAGTAGTGGTTGCGAGAAAAAAGACTCATGCACCGGAATGCCCATCGTAAGCCCTATTTTTTGGGGGGAAAACTTCTCTTACCTATCCAAAACCATGTCCAATTAACTGATGTGTACCTTCAAGTTTAAAATTAATTGATGCATACTCTAAAGTTACGACTTGTAACTAAAAACTTCTTCTGTCAGCTAAAATGACGAATATATCCTCAGTGATTTTTTTAAATAATTTTTAAAAAATATAAATGAAGTGATTTTTTAAATAAAAATGAAGTCATTTAATAAGTAAATATATATATATAACAAAATTAATTTTTAAATAATTTTTTAAACATAATTATTTAAGTGTAGTTGATGGTATTTTTGTCATTTTAGCTGAGGAATGGATTTTGAGTTACATTTCGAAACTTAAGGGTATGCATCAGTTAACTTTAAACTTCAGGGTAAACATTAGTTAAGTGAACATGGTTTTCGGTAGGTATTGGTAGTTTTCCCTTTTTTTGGAATCAGGTTAAGCAAAGACGTATTGGTAAACTTCTTTATATTACAGTCCTGTCTTAAGGGCATGACACATGGACAAAAAATTGTGCATTGGTTTTAAGAAGAAATATGTAATAATTCGTTTCTAATTCCGGGAAGCGAGGCTTGGCGGGGTTACCTATTCTGTATTTTTGCTTCTTGTTTCGTTTTCAGGAAAAGGCTTAGAGATGAATCATCGCATCTTTCTTTTTAAACACCAATGTACGAATTCTAGTCCATACGCCAGACCCCTAAGACGGAGTTGTAGCTTGAAGAAATTTACCAGTACGTCCATGCCCTACTTAATTTTTCATTAAACAATAACCTTCCATAACTTTTTTTTCCTTTTACAGAATGTCCGACTCGATTTTTGCAACCATACCATGGTCACGGGTATAACTTCCAAGGATAGCAAGAACTTTAACTTCAACATGCTACACTGCGACAACGTGACATTCGATAAGGTTAAGGTGGAGACAGCGCCCGATAGCACGAACACCGATGGCATCCATTTGGGGAAATGCAGGAACATCAAAATCGTGGATTGCACCTTACATGCCGGAGACGACTGTATCTCCATCGGCGACGGAGTCACCAACATAGAGGTGAGCAAGGTCACGTGCGGACCCGGACACGGCATCAGTGTCGGAAGCTTGGGCAAGTACCAGGACGAGGTACCACTCAAGGGAATCTACGTTAGGGACTGCCAACTCACCAGCACGACCAATGGGGTGACGCTCAAGTCATGTCCAGGTTGTTTCCCCAACACGTGCGACGATGTTCTCTTCGAGGCTATTACCGTGACCAATGTCAGCAACCCAATCATCCTCGACCAATGCTACTGTCCTCATGGAAAATGCAAGCAAGGGGTAACTAAATTCGATTATTTTTATGTTTTCATTACAACCAAACCATTAGGACATCTACGGTGGAGTCTACGTAATCGACTCTTACCGTGTCCTCTTGTTGAATCGACCTTAATTATCGGTGGTCATATCATGTATGTTTTATGGGTAACCCTGTTTCCTAACTCCATTTGAGCTTTGTTTTTCAATTCATAATCTAAATTTACCTTTGGTGACATTTCCCAACTGTCACCTTTCAATTTTTTGCAGAAAGTATCAAAAATCGTCAAAACTGACGATTCCGTTAGTTTTTTGCCCACGTGTCGTCACAGTGAAGTGACACGTGGCAAAAAAACTAACGGAATCGTCAAAATAAACAGTAAACGATACTTTCTGCAAAAAATTGAAAGGTGCCAGTTGAGAAATGTCACCAAAGGTAAACCTAGGTTAGGAAGTGAAAAAGAAAGCTCAAATGGGATTAGGAAACAAGGTTTTCCCCTATGTTTTATTGTGATATAAGAACATCTCTAGTCTTTAACAAGATTGTTGGTTGTTCGTGTTGGCTGTTTAAATAAAAAAAAATTATCAGTCAGTATTATCAGCCAGCAACCTCTAGTGGTATGCTAACAACGCCAATGGTTCGAGCTATATTCTTCACAATATCCTTACAGCCGGCGGTTTACGCCGTTGCTGAGTTTACCACCAACAGAATGCATCGGCGACTGTTGGATTATTTAATAAGTTTTAGCTTTCTTTCTCTTACTTATTTTTTTATCATCAGTCAACGAATAGCCCATGCACTGTAGATGCACTAATTGATTGTTTCATTAATCAATCAGGACCCTACCTTGGTGAAGATGAGCAATATCGTGTTTCGGAACATCAAAGGTAGCTCGTCATGTCACGATGCAGTGCAGATCTTATGCAGCCCTGGCATGTGTGAGAATATCGAGCTTTGTGACATCGACATCTCATATCAAGGACCTAAGATAGATAACTTCACAACCTTTTGCTCCAATATTAAGCCGAAGATTACTCCCCCGCTCAATCCTCCTGGCCCTACTTGCATTTGATTTCATGCCTAGTTCCAATAACAATGTGAGTCATGTTTGACATTTTTTTTCTAATGTAACTAGAGAGGCGATAATATCTTTGCCCCCAGTTAAGTAAATCTATCCGTTAATAAATTACAATGGTTTATTACATTTCATACATTAATTTGTACACCGTTTTTACACCATTACACTAATATTAACGAATGATTTGGGAAGTCTGTGAGGTACCAACAATACTATTTTCCATTCGAGTAGAAAAAAGTTTGGATTTTGAGGTGGTAAGCAATATTTGAAAAATCAATAGCATCTCAAAGGAACTAGGAAGAGTGTAACACCGGACGTGATCTACCAAGTTGGACCACATTCTACGAAGATGGTTGATGATGTTGTATCGAATCCGTTGTTGAGTTCAGTGGACAAATTAGCGTGAGACTCTTGTTTGAATATGGGTTTCAAACTAATCATTAAGGGAATAATTTTGATACTAAAGGTGATTTGTGTTCTGAAAAAGAAAGACCATTGAAGGATTTTTTTACTTCACCTCGTTTTGTGGAGTGGTACGAGGTCTTGGGTTCACTAGTTTTTCTCATGTTACTTGGTTACTAGCACTAATGTAGAAATTGACTTGACTTGTGAATTAAATGAATCTGTTGGTAAAGTTTTTGAACTTTACCCACGGATCTCACATATGTGGCTAAAGTGAGGGTAATTTAGCCATGGATGCCACATCTGTGGGTAAAGTGATCACTTGCCCAATGGATGTGGTATCCGAGTCACAAGTAATTTGTATTCGTGGGTAAAGTGAGGGTAGTTTAGCCCAGATGTGATATCCGTGAGTAAATTGAGGACTGGCTCAACGGATATGATATCCGAGTCACACGTAATTTGTATCATGTGGGTAAAGTTAGGATATTTTAGCCACGGATGTGCCATCTGTGGGTAAAGTGAGAACTTACCCAACAGATATTGCATTCGAGATGCTAGTATTTTGTATCCGTTGATAAAATGAGACAGTGTACAATCTCCTTATAAACCCATTTTTCTTATTCTCATTAACATATGTACATAAAACATAATTCTGTTTGCAACAATCCATATTTAAACAAAATAAAAGTAAATATATATAAGTTTCGAAACATAGTAAGTTATTTTTACTCATCATTAACCATGTGCTAGTTGGAACATAAATATAGCATAATTGATTTAAGCAGCACACAAGCTTGCAATAATACGATTATGCATTGATTTGTCTTCTTCCATCATTTTTAACATAATGCTTAAACCACATAGACTCTTCTGCATGTTGAGGACCATCTTAAACAAGGTTTAATCACACAAGTCTCTCCCTAAACATGGGTATACCATCAGGGGGTGGAGGAAGGTCATCACCTTTACCACACATCAAGCTCTCAATATAGTCGCAACGTTGACGGGCTTCCTCGAACAATTGTTCGTACTAGGCCGACTGATTTCAAATCCTAGGCAACAGAGGTTTGATATCGAATCATGAGAAGTTTGCTAATGTGTTGAAAGTTTATGCCATCATGGTTGCTACTCTTTTTAATGAAATGTCCATATGATATATAATGAATTGTGTACATATTGTGATTAGTGGATGATATACTATAATTATTCCTACTTCATCCTTATTCTCTTTGATTTCATTTTCCTCCATGCTGCTTTCTTGATACTGTCAATGGAGATGTACTATAATTATACTTTTCTTATTTGTGATTTAAAGTTGTTGCATGAGGCTTCCCACTATTAGTCTACTTTGTTGTACAATGACACCGGTCTAGAAATCTTGTTAGCATCTCAAATCCTAAAGAATAGTTGTTGTTTGAAATTTTAGATGAATCGAGATTTACACGATATGAGAGGTTGAACTTCAACACGCATCCCTCATAGTCCTACATAGTATAGGATTGTCACCACTTGACGGGTATTTTGTACCCGACTTACATACACCAAACTTATATTCCTAAGCAGATATTACGGTCGGGTTTGAAACTCTGACCTCAAGGAAGTTATAGCAATTGAAGTGGGCAGCAAAAGTTGTTAGTATTGGACTCTTGTTTGGACAAGACAAAACCATCCCAACTGGAGTCTATTTATACCAATATGGTACCCACTTGCATGAAACTATAGGTTTATTAAACAGACCAATGAGATAGGTAAGCTCATCCTGACCCCATCTCTCTGGCTCTCACAAGTCACAACATGTCATCTGTTCTGCTGAGGGTCTTGCTTGCTCTCTTCCTTGTGTCTATAATCACACAAAAATCAGGTAATTCTTATACACAAGTAAACATCCATTCCTGCTTAACATCGGAATGTGAAGAGTGGATCACCGATGAGTGCTGAGTGCTCGCTTTTTGTTTGGTTTATTTTGATTGATTTTTCTCGAATCTTGTTTCTGCAATTCTTCTTGAGAGCTACTCTGTAATGATTGTCTTTTGGTCTGATCCTCCTTAGATCTGACTTCTTTCTGGTTATGGTCCGTACTGATATTTTTGTATGAAGATGGTGAAGGAAAGTATGAGCAATGGTGCGTAGCGGACGAGCAGACCCCGGACGGTGAGTTGCAAGCAGCCATGGATTGGGCCTGCGGTCGCGGGGGCGCGGATTGCAGTAAGATTCAGGTGAACAAAGCTTGCTACTTCCCCAACACTGTCAAGGACCATGCTTCTTATGCCTTCAACAGCTATTTCCAGAAGAACAAGCATAAAGGTGGATCTTGCTTCTTCAGAGGTGCTGCCATTACTACAGAGCTTGACCCAAGTAAGCTCTACTTTTATCATCAAGCTAAATGTGTTATCAACACACATGGGGCATTTTTATTATTATAAAATGTCACTAGATAACAGTAAAAATATACTGTGTACTTCAAATTGTTTTTAGATTGTTACTTACTATCATCTTTATTTTGTAGCATATTTTAATCATGTGTTTTTTTAGTTGTACAATTAGTTAAAACATGTTAAAACTGATGGGGGAAATGTATAGGATAACAACAATGTTAGCCTTCTTCCTCAAGAAAGTTAATTTGTGTTTTTCGTACTTTCAAAATGCCGAAATTAATTTTTAGTTTCAAGAACCTCAAGCTTTTTGTGAGGGTAATATAATCTTTTCCGTCAAACTTTAAGCTCGTTATGAAGGGTGCACCTAAAAAAATACACGCGCTACAAAAAAGCGCTACAAAAAAACTATAGTGATTACAAATTACAAACAATTTAAAGCACACTATATATTTTGTCATTATCCAATTGCCAATGATATGCATGAAGCATCAAATGGGGCCGGTCAAAATTGTATAGATGGTCATAGTACCACATAGTAAATATGTGAATTCATCGCTAGATACTTATTTCGAACACCTATCATGCGATGAAATATGGATTATCTTTCTTCAGTAATATAGTGATCCTAAAATTTTCGTCTATTTATTTCGAATACATGTTCTTTAGGATCTACTATCTTTCTTCAGGAATATATAGTTGAACATTGGATCTAATGTTCTTTAAGCTTTTGCGTTGTTGTTTATATTGGTATATGTTTTCTTGCAGGTCACAACTCTTGCCACTACGAGTTTCTTGCCTGATCCAAATTATTAATCTTAAATTCTAGAATTCGACTTCCTTGTTTCCATGGGATCTTGTAATGCTATGTTTTCTTCCTCTACATTGTTTTTGTTTGTGTTGTAATGTAGAATCAAACCCAACAATTCCTTGAACACAAACCAACACTACATGTGCATAGAAACTTCAACTTCCATCAGAGATTCAGATGCTTCATCAAAAACCCTAACCAAGTACACTCTCCAAAAGCTCAAAATTCAGATCCTATTTACTTATCATCGTTAGTAGAAGAATCGAGGATAATTTCAATAATACATTGGCAAAGCTCTTTATTTTTAAAAACACCTGGACTAGGTGATGGATTATCAGGAACACACCGTCACATTTCTTATAAATATAAAAATCTGCAGATTATGTTAGTTTGTGTTCCGTTTTCTATATGACTTCACAAATTTAACGGAATGTGTGATTTTTCTTCTATGAATAAGAAATGTAGTACTGTGTTCATGATAATATTCATTATGTTTTAGAAATTGGAACATCTTCAAGAGGTGTTAATAATTTTTCCCCAAAAGTCGATTTTCATTAAAGGTAAATGAAGTAATAATCAAAACTTCATTAGAAAGAACATGATTAATCAACAGTTACTATAAGTGGGTGGAGTTTATTAATTAAACTTACAAAAATAAAAATAAAATAAAATAAAATGTACCAAATATTCAAACGTTCACGGGCTTGCAGAGGAACATGAGCGAGGACGTGGATGCGTCACCGAGCCTCTCGTAGTAATCCACACAGAAGAGCGAGAGCGACAGCGACAGCTGAAGCTCCTCCTGACCCGAATACCCGACCCGCTTCCTCATGCCGTCGAGCCGGGTCAGAACCGGCCTCACGCACACCATGTAGAGCCTCCTATAGCCTCCCAGAGCCGCCACCACCGGCCGGACGCCGGGCGGAGGCCGGCACACGTGGCGGAAGCAGAGGCTCTCCCAGAGCTGGTCGTTCCCGGAAATGGAGCTCCACAGCCGGCACACGCAGGCGGCGACGCCCAACGACCGCCCGTCCAGCCTCTTCAGTATCTCCACCAGAACGTCCACGTGGTCGTTTATGCAGAACTTGACTCTCTTCATCCTAATTATAACCTCTTTCTCGCCGGAGAACCTTCTCTGCATGGCTTTCTTGACGTCGGCGTCGGTGGAGATCGAGAGAGTCATATATATTTGATAATCAACGTTGAGGGAGAGGAATATATATGAAGATCGATCTGACCGGTGCATCTGTTTTTTTATTTTTTTTATTTATTGGATGGTGGTAATTAATATAGGGTAAAATGAAATCTTTGGGGTTTGCATGTTTTTGTTGTGTATTGGTTTTGTTTTTGTGGTTGTTTGCATTATGTGTTTTCAACAACAATGGGCATACTAGGTTTTGGGACCATTAATAATTGTGACTTCTGACACTGTTACTCTTTTAGGCTTGTGCTGAATTTGTAATTTTCATGTCATAAAATAAGTCATGGAACCTTTAATGGTGTTTACATACACTACTTTACGAATGGTAACAAACAATACCTGTCTTTTTCACTTTATAATTTTTCTGTAGTAAACAAAATTAGTTAAATAGAGCATTCATATAGAGGAGAGAGGAGATATGCATGGACCAATCAAAGTTGTATGCCTTACCCTCATTAAAATCTCATCAGTTATCTCCGCTTATGTACAAATAATCTCACTGTGAATTGTATTTAATTAATTAAATAAATAAATATTCATATAATTAACAAAAAAAAATCTTACCACTATAGATTTATTATCAGCTAAAAATAATAAAAGAACAAACCACGTAACTCCTCGTTACAATTCTCACTGACTTAATCACCGTCTAAGACCATGGCTCCTGTCATGGCTCCTCACCTCTTAAGAGCATCCACATCAAGGGGGGCAGAACCCTCTGCTGACTGGGCAGGGTTCAGGGTTCTGCCTCCCTAAAAAAAGTGTACTGCATATCAGAGGGGCTTGTATGGGGGGCTTGATTTTCAGAATTGCTGACTGTGTAATTAATTAAGCTTTTAACTGAATTGTTAACGTTATTTTTAAATCGACAATTACTAAATAAAATAGAAATAAAATTTCATTAATAGAAATAAAAATTCATTAAAATAAAATACAAATTAAAAAAATACATAACTTAAAAAAATACATAAAAAAGTTACATTATCAGTCTTCCCCATTCACGTTGTCGAGTTGTTTCTGAAGCTTTTTTATTTGATCCATCCATACACGCATTATTTCCAAATGTTGCTCCTTCTGTTCCGGGTCGAAATCGGACGTGTCCGCAGCCCTCATTTCTTTAAGTTCCTACATATATTTATCAATTTTCTCGTCAATCTTCACGGCAAGCTTCGCCCTCTCACACCTCCCCTGATCCATTTGGATGACATACGATGCCCTGTCCGACAAACTCTTCCCCTTCCTCTTCGCGGCCTTATTGCCAATTGGGCGTTCTCGTGGAGGCGGCATGCCTGTTGGGGAACTTGGAACCACGAGTGGGGATCGTGGACATCGGGTTGGGGAACTTGTACCTCCCAACGGGGAAGTTGAGCCTCCTGCTGGTTGCTCGTCACCACTTAAATGTGTGACATTATCATCGTCGGTGGGGAGTGAAGCGGGTGGGGTTGTGCTGCTATAACTGCTGGCCTCGTCCAATCGTCGTCGAACTACCCCGACTTTGTCGAGTTCCGCTACCCAGAACTTGTTGTCGTTTTCCAACGACTCTATCCAATGGTAGAGCTTGAAAACCTTCGGCTCGCCTTTGATTTTTTCGACGTGGATTCGATATTGTTCCATCACCCGCTCCCTAAACTTTTCTTCGTTCCAGCCGCTATGACCCAGTTCTTTCTTCTCCTTCTTCATGAGTGTGATATACCGCCTGACTCTTCCAGCATTTTTGTTGAAATGGCTCTTGACGGCTTGGATCGTCCACTGATCGATTGGGAAATTCCCAGCTTTGCACAAGCGCCTCCTCACCGTGGTCCAGAACGTGTTCCCATCTTGAGAGGTTCCGTGTGTGGGGTCGTGCGTTGTGCGTTTCCAAGCATTGATCAGGAGCAAATCCACTGTAGGGGGCCATTTGGTTCGCCTTTCTGCAATTTCCCAGGTGCTCGGTCCCACTGAGGATGAAGTAGACGACAGTCGGGTTCCGGTGGTGGCCGGCATTGGGAATTGTTGGTGGCCGAAATAGTTGACCCCCATGTTGAATTGGTCGAACAGTGGGCGTGTGAATACGCCAGTCACCGGTGGAAGATGACCAAGTGGATTGGACGGTTGGGTCGGTTGGTAGGTCGGTTGTCCCGGTGGGTAAATCGATTGTCCTATTCCACCTACGTTGACAATTATATTTTAATTCAAAGTACAAATGGATAATGCAAACTTTGATAATGGAATGATTAACATTTTATTTATTAAAATGGATAAAATTATAATTACCTTGGCCGAAAACAGAGCTCATGTATTGGTTGAACATATCAGGGTTCCAACCACCGGTTGGAGTGAAACCGGTTTGCAACATATGTACGTAGTTCGCCCCGGGTTGATTGGTGGTCGCATCTTGTTGATTGGTGTTCGCCCCTTCTTGATCGGTGTTGTCCTCCTCGTCCGTATTGCAAACTGGGTGTTCCGGTGGTTGAGTGAAATCGTCGTCTGACATTATCGATCGGATTTTGCAAAGACGGTATGAATTTGAGAGAGTGAGGGTCGAGAGAGTATGAAGTTTGTTGTGTGG
This sequence comes from Erodium maritimum, assembly GCA_963921825.1. Classification (NCBI taxonomy): domain Eukaryota; kingdom Viridiplantae; phylum Streptophyta; class Magnoliopsida; order Geraniales; family Geraniaceae; genus Erodium; species Erodium maritimum. The sequence continues at coordinate 6,548,754 of OY997589.1, read as the reverse complement.
ATTTGGTGAAATGGGGTGAGGGGTATTTATAGTGTTGGAGAATTGAGTATTTTATTGTATTTTCTATTTAATTAAAAAAAAACTGAAGTAGCCGTTTATAACCGTTGCTCAGCAACGGTTATTTTTTTTTCGTTTTCGACAGGTGTCAGCGCCCAAATGGCGGAGAGAGAGGCAGAGGGGCAGCGAGGCAGAAACAGGCCTCGCGCCCCTCTGCGCCGAACCCTTCCCCTTCTCCCCCACGCCTCTGCCCCGCACGCCTCCCCCGCCTCGCACGCCACACCGGACCGGACCCCGAACCCTCCTCCTCAGCTCCTGCCCCGGCCTGGCTCGCAGGGTTCGCCTTGATGTGGATGCTCTAATTGTACTCTATGATTTTGCTTTCAACAACAGCTTTTCTTCGATGAAGGTCACAAACCGTTATTCCTTTGCGCCTCTAACTGTGAGTTAGGTTAGAGTTTTTCTACTAGGGCTCCCTTCGAGCCGCCTCTAGCCACCGCGACGTTGGCTCCCTCCCTCCACCAATGACGTGTCTCTCGATCCTGGTTTTCGTCTGGCTCACCTTGACATCGATCAACCTCACTGCCTCAGAGTCTCACGGTCTCCCTGTATCGGGTCATCGATCCTGATCAACCCCCGTTGTCGCTGAAGCTGCCACTGGCGCGTCCTCCTCTATAGCCTCCACCACCGCACCCTCTGAAGTTGTCGTTGCGGTCGCTGAAGCCGTCGTCGTCTCAGACACCGCCTCTCCCCTAGCATCTACCTCTGCTCCCTCCTCGACCCCTCTCTCGATTATGGATTTGGCTAATCGAATGAGTTTTTTTGTCTCCTCTTGAAATCAATGATCGCAAGTTCGGTTAAATACATGGAATTGAGCATGAAGGCTACACCTTGAGCAGCGATCATTTTTTTCGTCATAGTTTAGTGTTAGCTTGTCTATATGACGCCCCATCCAATATTGTCAAAGACGGTTATTTGATTAAAAAAATAGTGAATAATTTGTATTCTTTGTCTGTTTTTCGTGATCAGCGATTTATCTCTGATACGCTTGACTGTATTTTAAGTATGAATTAATGAAATTGCACCTTTATCACCAAAAACAGATAAAAACATTCTTAAAGAAATACGGGCTACTGTGGATGCTCTTCCAAGAAGAAACACTTCAACGGATAAGTTTTGATCGTCCATTGAATCTGCGTCGAGGTTTTTGTGGGTACTCAGTTTCTGAAAAGCAAGGTGACAGAGTTGCTATATTAGGTCAACGTCTAGTTATGAGTTTTCAGTTTTCACCTCCTCTTTATTCCAATCCAAACAACCCCACAACATGGCCTATCAGTATCGTCCACATGGTCATATGGTCCATGAAACACACACATCCATGACTCGTAACAATTTTGTTTATCCTCCTCCTGCTTTTCTCACAAGTCATAACCCTTCTGTTCAGACACTATAGGCAGCTTCTGTGTAGCCTTTTTCTGAGAAGCATCGGTGAACTCACACGTATGTATTATTGTTTATGATTTAATGCAATTACTGCTCTTAATTACATTGGTTATGACAATACATCGTTTTTATCGAAGCATATTCATGCATGTGACGTCACTATCCGGGCAAGGTCAAGGAGAAATGGCCGAATTAGCGGTTTGTTCTACCAAAAAGTTTGGTTGGATGGAGCAAAATAACGATGACAATTGTTCAAAACAAATGTGAACGAAATGGTAAAACAAGTAGATAAAAGGTGAACAGAAGAAGACTCGGACAAGAAATATTTAATTTACAGTCTTGTTCATGTATGGTTATTAATTTCCATGTTTTTGTTTATTAGGTATCAGATTGACACACATGTTCTTTTTTTCCCGAAAATTAAGACATGGACCATCGCAAGTGGTAAATCATTAATTTGGTTTAAGTATTATTTATTAAATTTTGTTCTCTTGCTTAAGCCAAAGTATCTGCCTGATTCAGTGCTAATAGAACTTTTCTGGTTGGATGAAAAATAAAGAAAGGTGCGTAAAGGTGTAAATAACAAAGGGAGAGAAATCTGAATATACAGGGAATAAGTGTAGGTTTAGATATTTACTAGTGGGACACATGTCACCGTGTCATGGGGTTGATGACTAACCATTGGGGTATGGATGGTTTTTTTTTTTTGATCAGCAAGCAATATATTAAAACTCACCAATTCAAAGACTGAATTATGTGGACTAATTACAGAACTCTAGCTACAGAGATCGAACCAATAACCAACCTAGCCCAACAAAAGGAGAAAATGGTCTCAGAACCAAATATGACAATCATCTAAGCGCAACAGAAAAGGCTAACAAAAGAGTCAAGAACTCGGATTTAGCAACCATGAATCTCGATAAAAAAAGAGTCTATTACCCTAAAAGCAAACATGAAGCGCAAGAAAGCAAAGCCGCCCTCCACAGAATCTCTGAAACTAAACCCGAGATTGAGGAAATAACTGTATCTCATCGGCACCCAGACTCAGCGAGTACGTGGATACCGACATGCCGACGATTAACATCGAAAACGGCAGAGATAATCCAGCAAAAAATCACCGGAACTCGAAACCTAGATAATCCGAACTCTTCGATTTTCGGGTCTAATGACCGAGTATTACCCGTCAAAGGCCAACACCTATAGAATGACGAGCCCGTCTCACAACGAGAGGGATACTAGGAAAACCGAAAGGAGCGAATAAATAGGAACGAGCAAAATTTCAACAAGCTACAGGTAAAATTATGGAGAAACAGGGAGTACCATCCAAGACGAAGAGGGACAAGACCAGAAGCACAACGAATCCGGAACCAGAAACGCTTCCCACAGTAGTTCTGCAGCCAGCCACAAGAAATCCGCCTCAAAGGTACCTGGAGAGAAGCAAAGCACCATCCGCGACGACGAGCGACGAGACCAGAAGCACGACGAATCCAAAGTCGGAAACGCCTCCCACGATGAAACTGGACCTAGGCACCCGAGAGCCACCACGAACTGGACCAGAACACAATAGAGGAGCACGCTGGGCCGGTTGGACCAGGCCCAGGAGCTGGCCCAAATGGACCAGGCCCATGTGAAGCCCGCCCCAAGGCCTGTCCCAAGCCCAGGCCAGGCCCAGCCCTACCAAGCTGGACTGGAACCCCCACCACGCGCGCTCCGGCAAGCACCCCGACCGAAACTCCAGAACCTCGGCTCGACACTGCAGCAGCACCATAACTCCGACCAAACCGAGCAGCAGCCAAGGCAGGACGAGAACCGCGATGTCGATTCCGGTAGGAAACCGAGCCACAGATCCGGGACCGATCACCACACCAGATCTGGGCGAACTCCGGCAAACCAAGCCAGATCTGGGCAACAACTCCGGCAGAACCCACGCCACTCCAGAAGAGTCACCTCCACACCAACACACGGCTAGATCTGCAGCAGACAGGGATAAACCGACCGGAGAAGAGAACAAGGACGCCGGACCGAGCATCCAAGACGTCGAAAATGTCGAGGATTGGGATCCTGTAGTTGGGTTATGTCTTAGATCCAATCGGGTATAAAGCCCAATTGAATATTAGACTTAATAGTGATTGGTATTTAAAGGTAGAGATTAGGGTTAAAAGAGTAGTTCTTATTATTCTCTCTAGCCTCTTTTTTCTGTTCTCTCCCATACACGACAAAATGAAGAATCGCTCTTCATTTCTATAATCGTGTCAATTGGTTGAAAACATCTAAGGGTACTCGGTGTGGATACACTAGAGGTTTCGTATTTTCTGAGCTATATCAGATTTGCTCTACATATCAAGTAAGTAATCCTTAAAGTTTTATCATTAATTTAAATGCAATATATTTGGTTTTGGATCGAACGTTTTATTTCCGTTGCGAATATATGATGTTTTTTGATCATTCGTCTGCAACAAGGTGTATGTGCCGAACACTTTGCATCGAGTCTTTGCCGCATCGATCATGATACGTTGGGTGGAGCACCTTGTATCGATCTTGAGAACCCACTGATGATGCTCTGAACATATAATGTTATCATGTATGTTCTAAGTGAAGTGATAAAAACAATTATACTTTACCAACCAAATTTCATACTAACAAAACAAAAACAAAAAAAATTGTGTTGCAATTTAAATGCAAACACATTTATGATTCGAACGGGCAGTATCTAAAATTGTGTGGTAAGATTTAATATGGATGGGTTTGGTGGACATTCTTTGTCGTCTTATAATTTGATGTACTGATTTCCTTTCCAAGGAAACTTCGTAATAACAAGATGCTAAATGCAATTGAGGTTTAGCATACAACCAAATTTTGACTGTTTGATTTGTGAAATCTAACATCTTTTTACCAATCTGGGAAGTATAAAACTATTACATCAACAACTATTCCACGTCTCGATTACACCATTGACCATCCATTATATTAATAGACTTGTTTTAATTTTTAGGCTTTGGAGGAGAGAGGTAAACCGTAAAAGTAACACTGTAATATTTTTTGAACGGAAAGATTTGTTAATAAGTTTTACGTGTCGAACAACACACATCTAACAATCTAAGCGTTGTATTTATTGGTTGTTCTCAGTAGCATAAGGAATGACCAACGAGATGAGTAGTCGTCAAACAGGGTGACGTACACCTATCAGGTCATTCTTTCTTATCTACTCTCTGGAAATATCTCTACCGATAGAAAACCCCGATTGAACAAGCCACCAAAGACAATAACTGCACATGTTAGATATCTGAGATTCCGACAGAGGGGACAAACTAAAAACATAAGAAAAAAAATACAAACAAAATGAACAACAACAACGAGTATGAACTACTCGTGGACAACCTCCGATGTCTGGGGGTAGGGTCGGAGCTAGGGGAAGGTGGCCGATGTCGGCGGGTGCAGATCTGATCCGCTTTGGGGGTGCATGGGTCTGGCCGGTCAACACGATAAGCAGGAGCACAACGGAGCACTCGAATTGCGGAATTCCGACGAAAGATGGGAGCATATCTGACCATCTGGACAGAGGAGGAGCGTGGCGATGAGGCTCGGTCGAAGGTGCTCGGGTCGTTGTCAGAGAACTCAAGGTTGACCAATATCGGCAATGGAGGAAGTTTTTCCGAAAAATATAATCGGCTAGAGTATTGGATCGACTAGCAGGCGAGGTGAGGACGAGACGAGATGCAAGGGCGGATGTGGGTGGCCATGGGAAGAGCACGAAATGAGATGCAAGGGCGGGAGTAGGTGGTGACGGTTGGAGGGGAGGGAGAGAGAGAGCTATCGACATTCCCTATGACCAGAGCCATGACGACCATCAATGACGGAGGCTGAAGAAAAATAAAGAACGGTTGTATTATGTTACAAGAGAAAGGCTGCATAGGTTTGTTCAAAAGAGACCGGTTGCGTCCTCTTGGTAACACGGTAATTGACATACAAATATTTTTCTTTATGAATTATTTTAAGGGCTAGTTTATGAATCGTACCTTTTGAATTGGAAATGAAAATTTATTAAAAATGGTGATTATGATTAGGATACCTAAGAGCGAGTCAGAAATTAAGGCTTCTTGTCTCCCTCAAAATCTTTGGCAAACAAGTAAACTTTTTTGTTTGCTATCCATTTAATAAATTCGAGTTATTTATTGTCAAGAGTGTTATAAAAAGAGAAATACAATGACTGATTATCTAGTATAACAAAAGAGAAGAAAATCTCCCCCCTACTAATGAAATCTACCACCACTTGGTAGTTGGTTTTGATCCTCGCCCTCAAATGAGGATTATGAAAAATCATCGGATACTGCCTCGGATGGCCTTTGTTTCCACCAAGGTCGGGGAATAAGCGCCTAATTCTGGCGTCTTGCGAGCCCCTGTCAACTCTCTTCGATCATTACTGCAGATGAATTCGACATTAACTGGTGTTATGCGGGAGTTATCCAAATTGCTGCCCCTTAGAGGGAACCCCATACTTGTTGGATTTTGTGCCTTAGGATAAGCCACAATAAATAATACATGGCTATCTGTGAAAGAATAAAATGACAAGAGTTTTCATTATCATGTGATGAAATATAAAATGACATGGATATACTACTCTTCCTAAGATAATAGAGGTGTGTTATCTATGCTTGCTTCGGGTGGAGTGAGACAGAGTGATACCTAATAGTTCTTACAGTACCTCCGAGTGCTTCCACTTTCTTCTTTCGGCATGTTGTGCACTTGGCTGGGGACCCGAGGTTTGGGAGAGTTTTTAGTCCTAACACCTTGAGGTGGCTGGCCGATTTTAGGACCACAATTCGTTTCCGGGAGGACCTGTGGCTCTTTGATATCGTGCTTGCAACTCGTTTTCCTCGATTCTACATGTTGGTGGAAGACCATCATGGGTCGATAGTATAGTTTTTTTGTGGAAGGTATGTGGGTTTTTCTATTTGGTAGCAATCTTCAGGTTCAGGTGTCAATCGATTCATTGGAGGAGATCAAGGTCCGCCTGGTTGGGATTCGTCTGGCCCGAGCGGGCGAATTCGTTGGCATGGGATCCGAGAGGGTTCTCTACAGCTAAAGGTTTTCAAGTTTTATCTGGTTGGGTAGATTACGGGGTTTCGCTTTGGGCACCTACGATCTGGTATGCCTAGCTCCTCCCAAGATCCAAACATTTTCCTGGTTGTTTTCCCATGATGGAGTTTCTACTATTTCCTTCTTGGTGGATAGAGATGTGTCGGTTCCGTTATTCCGGTGTTGATGTGTGTTGCGTGGATCGTGCAGTGAGGATATCGGGCATCTGTTTGTCGCTTGCTCGTGAACCTGGAAGCTCTAGTCTCTGGTCCTAGGGTGGTGGGGGTTGTGGGTGTTTTTTCGTTGTTGTCTATTCTTTTTCTAACAGTTTTGGACCTCTCTGGTGGGCTTAGAAGGTTGATTTCTGAGTGGAGTGGTATCAGACTTCTATGTCTTTGGCATATTTGGATAGAATGTAATCGTCGCATCTTCTCAGGGCCCGCTGTCATTGAGCCGAGCATACTTTTAGCTAGGATTTAGTAGGGATCTTTTTCCAACTTGAGAGCGACCGACCAGCATTTTAGCATCCTTGAGTGGATCGAGTCTCTAGCTGTTGCGCTGACTAGGAGCACCTAAGGATTATCGTGCCATATTCGAGGAGCCCATCACTTTTCCCCTGGTCCTTTTTGGTGCCTGTCTCTCCTTCTAGGTCTGGAGTTTTCTTGTCGGACTGGTGGTTGACGGTCGGTGAGGTGGATCAGGGTGTTCTTTATGTTTTTTGTTGTTTCTGTTTCTTTGTTCGGTTTTTGTTGGACGTTGGTATAATCATTTGTTGCTCTTATCCCGTGACCCACGCCCCCGTTTTTTCTTAATGCATTTCATTCTCTCTGATAAAAAAAAAAGTTATTGGCTTACATTCCTAACCAGATTCGGAAACGGTCCACATGGATCAGCCGTCGGTCTCTCAACCTCAGTCGCCAATGGCGGGGTCCTGGCATCGCCCCTCAATAAGCCTGACAACGGGGTCGTCCAGCAGTTTCGCAAGTAGGACCGGAGAGAGCTCGGTCCGTATTTCTCCGGTCCCAGACTGGGAGGATGAAGATGATGAAGTAGTGGTCCCGGTGGAGGCGGTCTCGACGATCAAAAAGGGGACTTACCAGTTCTCGGTGGCGGCCCGGGTCGTTGGAAATCGGAATCACAACCAGAATGCGGTCTGTGCAATGATGATGCACAGACGGAAGTAGACGACATCCAGGTTGAGGTCCTGTTCCCGGAGGTCACGGGTTATCATTTCCCATCTGCTGCAACAATGGAGAATATCCGGCATTGGGGGCCCTGGATTTTCAAGGGATATCCAGTGCTTATGGAACCCCTCAGGTCGTACGTTCAGGCACACGAGATTGAGTTTAACCATATTGAGCTGGGTTTCCGAGCCATGAATGTCCCGTCAGGGGTCAGAACCCCGGAGATTCGGAGTCTTATTGCTGCTAATATTGGGGTCCAGGTGGTGTCGGCTCCTATACCGTTTGTCCGTCGGGAGGACATGTTTCTATGGCTGCGGGTACGGATGGAGTTGAACCAACCTCGTAGGCGACGTCTCCCCCTTCGGTTCCCAGACACAGTTACCTCCTCACTGATCGAGTTTCAATACGAGAGGCTCACGGATCTTTGCCGTAGGTGTGGGAGGATGACACACCAGATTACGGGGTGCACGGCTCACTTACCGGGAATAGTCGGGAGGAGTTCCGTTATGACACTACGATCCTGGTACCAAGACAACTGGATGTGGATAGGTTGTTGAAGACAGTATGGCATGCCTCCCCTTCCCGGACACCGGTGGCTGTTGACGATCTTCTGAATGGGCTCTCCTTGAACCCTATGGTCCGTTCTAGGGAGATCGTCATGGGGGATGGTTTTTCTGCTGCAAACCTTCTATCGAAGTCTGACGATCTGGCTAAGACTACCTGAGGAGGGGTGGTCATTTGTTTGCAGGATTGAGATGGCCGGGATTGTGGAGGACCACTAGGGTTTACAAAGCCTAACAATCTAGCTAACATCCACCCTGCTGGAAACCCCCTGCCTCTGATGAACCCGCAGACACCTCGGGGATTCGGGTAGGGAAGGAGAAAGACCCCAAGGAAGTTTCGGGGAAAGCTGGTCCTATCCGGGGGAAGGCCAAAAAATCTTCGCTGCAGACAAGGAGCGGGTCGCTATATGCTCGTCCGCTGGGGTCAAAGAAGTCGCTGGATCATCCGTCCCCTCCTCTAGAATTCATCCAACCGGTCAACGCTGTAGGGGACCATGAGAAGCAGGCGGAGGCAGGACTGCCTCCAATGCAGTAATGACTCGACCCGGCAGGGGTGGGTGGAGCCGATGGCGGACTATACCCACAGACCCGGGATGGCTAGTGCTGGGTGGTCCCGGGCAGCCTGCACCAACAACTCATCTTATTTTATCTGCTCTATGATTATCTGATTTATTTCTGGAACAATTTATCGTTTATTTTGATTAGGTACTTTTATTTTATGTCTCACTGTTTTGAGACGATGGTAAGGAGTTGTCTTGAGTTTTTGCCAACGATTACAAGTAGGCTATTATTATGGGTCCATGAGCGCTGGACTTGCTACGGTCGGTCCGGACACATATCTGGAACCCTGGACGTTTACGCCATCCCCTTTTGATTACCTTTGGGTATTAATATTATCTCCGGTTACCCGTTTCAAAAAATAAAAATTGGAAATCAAACTCTCTATGCCATCTCCCTGTGACGTTTTTTGTATGAACGCATGTAACTCAAAAGTACACAAACAGAATCATGGTGAGGGGCTGTTGTAGATACGGCCTCTAAGGTTTTGCATGGCCATACAAATTTTCAAGTGGGAGATTATCGGCATGGTCATAATTTTTATGTATCATTAGTGTTCTTTAGTCCTGATCTTTTTTTTCACTTGGGGCCTTTTAAATAAAAATATGACGTGCATCAATTTTTTTTTATTTGTTAAAAGTGGGAAATGAGTCATCAGGCAAACTTGCATAATATATATATGTGTAACCGGCAAGGAAACGGCTGATTAACAAACTAATCATACTTGTTATCCATCTTAATCGCTCACACGTAATTAGTGCTTTGGCCTTGTCTTTTAGTATAGTGTTGCACGGTGCATGCCTCGCAATATAGAATCTACACTAAAACAATTGATCCTCTCAACCGAGTCACATTGATGGGCCAGCCAATACAAATTGTGAGGCCAGTTCTTGTCCTTATAAGAAAGAGAAGAAATTTTGAAAGCTCACCAGAACGACCCTCGAACAACATACAAGACTTTTAGCCATGGGTGTAGAGCAAGCCAAATGGATCAAGGTATGTTCTCTCTTCAATTCCCCCTTTTATAATTCAATTATGATTCCATCTCGCTTAAAAGTAATCGCAGTAGAGTCGGTTCTCACGATCTAATCGACAAAAAAAATTGATGAAAAAAATAGTTTTTCCTCTTCTTTTTCTTTAGGTCGATGAATCTGTCAATCCTATAGATTCAGAAATCGGTTACAAATCACATCCAAATCGGTCAACCTCCACCATGGGTGTATCTATGTTCTTCGTCAACACAATTTTTTACTCTTGGTTTCTTTCACTGTTCTTTGATTTTGGGTTGTTTCCTTTCGAGCAGTTTTTCTTAATCTGTAGTTTGATTGGGATTTTTTGTTCTGTATCTTTTACCTCAGAATATAATTTCAATTTGTTTTTGCTGATCGAAAAAACGATTGACTTAATTAATTGTCCATAAAGTCTTTGATCATGATCACTAATCAAGATGAGCAACAAATATGTGAATCAAATTAGGATAAGGTAGAAATTTTAAAGTGTTTATTTGTGAAATTTGGCACTTCATAGGTTGAGCAGAAAGGAACAGGACCAGGAGCAAGGAGCTCCCACGCCATAACCATAGTAGGACACAAAGCCTACGCCTTCGGAGGCGAGCTGGCGCCACGTGTCCCGGTCGACAACAACCTCTACGTCCTCGACCTCAGCACCCAGACATGGTCCGTCGCCGCCGCCACCGGCGACGTCCCACCACCGCGAGTCGGCGTCACGCTGGCGGCGGTCGGGGACACCGTTTTCATGTTCGGGGGGAGGGACGGGACCCACACGGAGCTGAGCGAGCTGTACTCTCTCGACACGCGTACGAGCAGCTGGGCCCTACTGTCCAGCGGGGACGGCGGGCCTCCCCACCGGAGCTACCACTCCATGACCGCCGACGACCGGCGGGTGTACGTGTTCGGCGGCTGCGGAGTGGCGGGCCGGCTGAACGATCTATGGGCGTGGGATGTTGTTGACCGGAAATGGGTGGAGTATCCGACCGCCGGCGAGAGGTGCAAGGGGAGAGGTGGGCCGGGCTTGGCCGTGGCCCAAGGGAAGATATGGGTTGTGTATGGGTTCGCTGGGATGGAGGCTGACGACGTGCACTGCTTTGACCCGGTGAGTGGAGAGTGGGCCCAAGTGGAGACAGGTGGCGAGAAGCCCACGGCTAGGAGTGTATTTTGTACGGCTGGGATGGGGAAATACATAATCATATACGGCGGTGAGGTGGATCCGAGTGACCAGGGGCATATGGGGGCCGGGAAGTTTTCCGGCGAGGTCTATGCGTTGGATACGGAGACGTTGGTGTGGAGAAAGTGCGATGAATTGGGAGAGCATCCGGGAGCTCGAGGATGGTGTGCGTTTGGGAGTGGAGAGTGGGAGGGGAAGGAGGGATTGTTGGTGTATGGTGGGAACTCACCTACCAATGATCGCCTTGATGACATTTTCTTTTTGATTCCTTGTTTGGAAGGGATTGAAGCTTAGTGGGGTGTATGGTTATGGGTTGATCACTATGTCCAGCTCAATTTGTACCTGTTGTGTAATTTAACTCCAAATAATATGGGTGTTGTTACATTTTAGATCCAATATAAGAGCAACCCCTCTCCCCTTCCGACCACTCTCCGTTTTGTCATCGTGCAATCCACACGAACTCCGATTAGGCCGTGGCTCTATTCAGTAGAGTGACTTGAACCTGACTCTTTGGACACTACTGCCTTCTACAGAATCTCTGTGCGACCAACAGTTATTCGATTCAGGGCCACACTGAAGGTGCTGCTTCCGTCCATCCCGTGTAATCAACTGGAGCCAGTGGCTTCCCCAAATGCCACCATGCTCCTTGTCCCTGTGAATCTGCTACCAGGTGAAGACGTAGGAGACATTCAGGATGGACCTTCTCAACACCATATCCGACATGGACGGAACGCCCCAAAGCCTGTAGAAGTAATTAGACCAACCACGTGGCCAATCCCATCCAAGCCGACTCGTGGGGTGAAGACATTAGTACGGAGACACATCGACCTCCGATGGAGACTCTCCAGGCCCTTTAAGAAGGGTTTGACGCACTCAAGAACGAGAAAGAGGAAGACCAAATTATGGAAGACCGTATTCGTGGCCATACATACGGCTTTTGACCTGACAAGCAGGCTCTTTACCACCCGATAATGCGATCGGGAATCGATGTAGGGAGTCATGACCAAGGTGTGGCACCGAAAGCCTCGTCATCAAGGACCTCGGTTGGGTTGTTTCGGGATTTTACTTCACCTCTCAAGCGGAGAGGTAACAAATCCAACGCGGTGAACCTTGGTGCTTCAACCAAGCACTACTGATTCTGGAGGACCTCTACCCCGGAATTAATCTAGCCAGTTTACCATTCTTGAGGATCCAAATGTGGGCATTAGTTTATAACCTCCAATGGGATGCCCTGATGGCGGAAAAGGAGTTCCAAGTCAGAGAGGCATTGGGCGGTTTCGTGGATGTCCGTACTAACGAAACTGGATTGGTGTGGGGAGGTACCCTGAGCGTTCGGTTCTAGAAGGACCTCGTGTGAAGACCGCCTCGGTTTAAAAAGTTTTTAATTATTTAAAAGTGTTCGATCGGAACGTAGAGGTTGAGAAGTGGGTCGGTTTTTGGTAACAACGAGGTTGAAATTCGTTTTAAGTGTTGTTTCGTTAAAAAAAAAGGTTGAACCAGGCCAGACTCGGCCAAGCAGGCCAACCCAGCCCTGCACGTTTTGGGCCGTGCAGCCCAGTTGTCGTCCAAGGCCCAAAGGATGCCGGCCCGCGCTACTTAACCAAAAGCTAGGGTTTTGCTGTTCATTCTCTCCTCCCTCTTCGTTCGCGCAGCTCACCCTCTCCCGACCCTCTCTGAATCGCGCCCTTAATCCCGAGCTCCTCGCCGGCGTCGCCCTCACGCCACCACCCACCACCGTCCTCTCCCTCTTCATCCTCTCAGAAACCAAACCCCACGACCCTCTCTTCCTTCACGCGCGACTCCTCGGTCTCTCTCTACCCATCCTCTCGGCCGCCTCGCACTTGCTCCGACCAGCTCAGACGAGCTCACGGCCAGACATCCAGCACCGTCTCCACCGTCCCCTTTCTCTCAGCAACCCAAGCCGGCCGCCCTTCTCCTCCTCTTCCCCGTTCAGTCGAGCCGTAGCCGGCGTGTCCTTCCCCGACCTCTCTCCCGCTCAGATCTCCTCCCAAACGCCGACCACATCCACGTTTCCGCTGTGCGGAACCGAGTTCCCGCCACCGCTCCCACACCCGTAACCACCGCCACCACCACCGCACTTTTCTGTTCCCTAAGGTGAGGCCTCGGTCGCCGGCGTTTCTGCCGGTGACTGCTCGTTTTCTGACCGACACTCCTCCCCCCTTTCGTTTTTTTTAGATTGGATCTGGACAGTTTTTGGAACCGAAACACTGTGGATCTGATCTGTGTTGGAACAGTTGCTGTTCTGGATCTGATTTGGTGATTTACGAAAAATCAGTTTTTGTTTAAAAAGGATTAATTGGAAAAGAGTTTAAATTGAAAAGAAATTAAAATCAATTTGAATATTAAGACGGTTTTGGAACTATGAGCTAATCTGTTGAAGTTCTGGGAAGTGGGGAACGTTTTTTTTGAACAAGTTGAAACCGAACGAATAAACTGAGCGTTTAAATCGGACGTAGAATGGGAATGAAAACAGGAACGGCGAAGCGGGCACCTCGGGATCCGTACCCCGGAACCCGTACCTCGGGAACCGTGCACTGGGTTCCGTGCTCGGAGCTTGAGTACTCGAACCCGACTCGTCGTATAACCCGCTTTTAGCCCGCTCGAGTCTAAAAGTCAACTTTTGATTTTGAATCGAAATCATCGTACTGTTTTAAATTAAACTGTGAAACCGGTTTTAATTGTGACTTTCTGTGTAACGTAGAGTCCGGCTTCGATCGAAGAGAAGACCGGAGGTAGCGAGCCAGGACATCTGCAGCTAGGAGGCGTTGCGGTTACTCTTCGGTTGAGGTAGGGAAAGTAGCGAATACCAGTTTAATTACGGAAAGTTACTAGTATGCATGCTAGGAATTAATAAAACTGGAAAGACGTTTATATCAGATAATAAACGGACGAGTCGTAGTAACATGTAGGATGAGAACAACTAGCGTAGCCGATTGAACTGCGAACATTTACGTTTCTGTCTTGGGAATTTATGTGCTTGCCGTGTGAGTCGGTGTCGTTAGGGTTAATAGACAAGATTAATATAACCGTTGAGCTTGTTGTTGATATGCGTGGGCGAGTGTGTCGTGCTTGTGTTGATGTGAACTCTTGGTTGTGTGATGGTCGGGTGAGTGATAGACCGACGTGTCTGGTTGTGGTAAGTTTGTTGGGCCTGTGAGTCGTGTTCGATATGTTGCATTTCGATGCGTTATTTTAGTTTGTTGTGTGATCCTTGAGGGTGGTATTCCGGTTGCGTTTGGGGCCTACGGGTCGTTGTTTGGGGCCGACGGGCCATAATAGGGTAGAGGCCTACGGGTCGTCTGCATAGGGCCAACGGGTCGGAGCCGACGGGCCGCATCATATCATCTGCATAGGGCCGACGGGTCGGAGCCGACGGGCCACATCATATCATATTGCATAGGGCCGACGGGTCGGGCCGACGGGCCATAATAGGGTAGAGGCCTACGGGTCGTCTGCATAGGGCCAACGGGTCGGAGCCGACGGGCCGCATCATATCATCTGCATAGGGCCGACGGGTCGGAGCCGACGGGCCACATCATATCATATTGCATAGGGCCGACGGGTCGGAGCCGACGGGCCAAATCATAGCATAGTGGACCTTCGGGTCGTGGTTGGGCCTGAGGGTCGTGTTGGGCCTACGGGTCGTGATGGGCACTAGGTGCCGTGTTTCAACCTCGATGATCTATGGTCCTTTGGAGACGTTTCCTAGAGTCCCGACGAATGCGTCCTTGTAAGGACGTCTCCGGCATTCTTGACGTTATACGTCTTTGTGACGTTATGCGCCTCCTCTGGATCGAGAGGTAGTCCGATGGATACTTGACCTACCGTTTGATATGATGATGTCGGGCTGTGTACAGTCGGCGGATTTCAAGGATTGTAGTTCGGGATGTGTGTGCGAATGGCTTCTGTGTTTTGATACGTTTGTTGTTTGGTTAGTGGTTATTGTACGAGAGTTGTCGGTTTGTGTGTTTTGGTAAATTGGCTAAGAACCCCGATCGGTAGTTAGTCGTGCTGCACTAGTATGCCCTAATTGGACGGTTACTCATGGTGGTGAGCCTATGTTCGTTACCTTAACTACTTTCTCTACTGGGCGAAAGCTCACCCCTTACATTGTTGATTTTCAGGTGTTGAGCGGGATTTGTACTAGCAGGACATAGCTGAGTTTGGGAGCTTGCGCGGGTCTTGTCTAGTCGGTCTAGTGACGTGCGTCTATTTTGAACCGAACTTTTGTATACTGGGTTTTATGAGCTGTTAACTTTGTCAATTGATTAATTATCACTTTTGAAATTTTTTTATCCTTCGTAATTTTACTGTGTTTATTTATTATTTCAAGTGCACGTCTCGAACCCGGTCAAAACTGGATTTGGGGCGCGACACCTCGCCACACCAATCTAAAGGACGGACCGAAAAATGGTCGAGGGACACCATACACCAACTCGTTTCCGGCTCCACTACGTTAGACTCCTGAACTATTGCTTCCATTGCGGGTGTAAAAGTGACCAAGGGATAGAATATCGGCGGAAGGATCCTACAAACCCTCAAGTGATACAACATTTTGATATGTCCCTCTTGGTGCCGGAACGACCTAATATTAAGGCGTGGATTTGATAGGACTGGTTGAAACCCAGCCCAGCCAAATAGATAGAACTACGAGGGTCCGTATAAAAGGAATGCAACCATTACCCTCGACCCTCCAGCGCCAAGAGTCTCTATTCCACCATGATTCGCCCCTCTGCCCCCCTCCCCCCCCCCCCCCCCCCCCAATCCCAAGTTCGATACATAGCCTTCTGCCCAAAGCACTGACACATACGTGGAGGCGACAACTCGTGTCCAATCTTTCTAACCCGTCCTTCCCCGGAGCGCATGTAATAGGACCAAACGAGGGGGTGAGATACAGAATCCCCTGCCTTGTCAGGGACCACTTCTTGTAGGTACGACGAATTTGCATGCCTCGGACACAGCCACAACCCTGACTGTCCGCCAATCTAGGAAGGGGATCATCAAATTTTGCTTCACAGACGCGAGGGTGAAAAAAACGAGGTGAGGTCTGCCAAGCAGCCTCACCAGGGTCAATGAGTGACCCATCTATCAACGAGGTGTGTGGGGGACACACACCTCGCCTTGCCTAGGTCGGTGGAAGCCCAACAACATTGTTCCTCATTTCTTGGTGTTCTCCCTAGATGCCCGATATCCCCTCAAGTGCCTCCGATATTTTACCACATGCATTTTTAGGTCAAGTTAGAAAGTAATCATTCAAGACTTCTCGTCCACAACCAACAACTTGGAGATTGGCTTCTAGCTATTTTCCCTAGTATAATCGGGCATATCTCAATTGGATTAGCATTCGATATCTATGAGTTTAAATTATTTCCCACCTTTTTTCAGTTTTATCATCTCGACTTTACTTCTTGTCTGATTTGTACAATTAATAAAACTCAATTATTATTAAAAAAAAATACCCAAAAAAACTAAGCTTTGTAGGTGTTAATATGCATAGGGTAATTTCAACTCTATCAAATGATGGAAACATTTCTGATTTCAATTTTGTTTCAATCCATGTCATCTATATCTTCAAATTTAAAATTTGTTACCATGTCACTTGAATTGTATAATAACAACTTTAAATTGGGTGTGACGACGGGGCTAGGATCATGGCCCGGCTCGTGATCCCCGTTCCCCGTCCCATCCCTCTGCTACTTGGTTTTGCTCTATCTTGGTTCCGTCCAACCGAATAATTTCCAAATTTCCAGGTAAATCAATTTTGGAGTGAAGTGTCATGGTTGGTTGACTATACTGTTTTAATCCCTCTAACAACATATAAATTCATTGATGATAGTGATTAGCTTTATAAAGCATTGTTATCTAACAACGTGATGTTAACTAGTTGTAAATCTATAACGGGCAAAGAGCACCACATAAATTTCCATTTTGCTTTTTCTAAAAAGCACAACTAAGAAAATAACCAGTACAAGAGAGAACAAAAACTATGAAAGAAAAAAAAGTTACACTTTATCAACAACTAAACGTTAAAAATGTTTATTATTGAATGACAAAACAATATGATCTTGACCAGAAACCGATCATATATATGTATTAACATAATACATACATGCGAGACATGAATGTCCACCCGTCCCCAACCAAAATCTTTTTCCCCGGTATGGTATCCGAACCCGCTTCAAACGTATTGGAGCCTCAGTACTTAGAGTCGGGACATTTTACCCTTTAAATCATGCCTTTTATGTAATCTTAGAGTAACTTCTAATGTGAGGTTAGAATAGAATATTAGTAAAAACATAACCGATTCACATCTCATTTGGAATGATTATGGCTTAATCATTCTAGTTTGACTATCCAAATATCATGCCTTGGATTCTCCAGGAGAAAAGAGAATTACATCATTGCAATTTACAAATAATAATACCAATACAACTCAAGATTCCATTTATGAATTTCACGTACACATTCTTCACCAAAAATAAATAAGGTAAAAAAAGTACCAACTCGACTCTATTATTTTCTCTCCACAAATAAATTTAAAAAGGATAAAAACCCTGTCCCATGTGCGGATATGCTTGTCTCCCATTGAGTTTGTCCAGAAAAATTTCAGATCACAATTATTCACACCATGACCAAACCCAAACACAAGCTCAAAAACACAACCACCACCTTCCCAACCCCCAACCCCGCCGCCGCATTCTCATCATCAGCCGCCGTGTCGTCCTCCCCCGCCGGCCCATCAGCCGAATCCGCCGGCGAATCGGCATCGGCATTGGCCTCTTTGGAAGCCTTGGGGGCCGGAGCCTTTTTCGAACTCTTGGGCGCGGCGGCGGCTTTGGTCACCTTAAACAGCTCCTTGGGCTGCAGAACCTTATCGATCTTATACACCACCAACGGCTCCTGATCGATCACCGTCCCCTTCAGGTTGGCCGTCACCACCTTGGTCTCCAGGGTCACGTCCTCGCCGTCGTTTTGGACGGTGAAGTCGTACTTGTTGGCGCCGTCGGTGGCCAGAGTGTTCATGATACCGTTGTTGGACTTCAGCATTTGTAGGGATTGGTACACCGGCACCCCGTGGTACAGCAGCAGTGAATCTTTATGTGTCGCCGTCAGGTTCTTGTACTTGGGCATGAACGCGCTGATGGCGGCGTCGGTTGGGCAGAAGACGGTTAACCCGCCGTCTATGTTTGTCTGGAACGTGCTCTCGGCGCCGGTCGCCTTCAGCAAGTCGGCGAAGGCCTTGCATCCTTGTTTTGACATGATTGATGTTAGGTTGAGCTCGCTCGGAGAGGCCGTCGGTGCTTCGGCTTCGGATGATGTCAGAGGCTGAGATAAATGACCATATAAATAATTCAGGTTTCGTTACCGGCTAAAAATTTAAGTCGATAGTTGAACATGTTCAATCCTAAAAAATGGCACTAGAAATAGAAAGAGAGAGTGATGAGAATTTTGTGACATGTGGTTTGGTAAATCTGTCGGTATTTAGTTCTGATACTATATTAGAAAACCAATTCAACTAAATCTCAAGCTCATAGTTAAAGACGCAATTATAGTTATATTCTAACAGTTAATAATATACCTGGCTGATTTGTAAGACGGAGATGTTGTAGGGAAGCTCCTCGACGGATTTAACGTACATGGAGTTGAGGGTGCCGTCGTTGTCTTCAGCTCCGAAGGCGACCTTGCCGCCCTTGAGGTCGGTGACATTGATGTAGCCGGAGGAGCCTGGGGCGGCGCCGGTGGCTTGGAACATGGTGGCGGTGAGGGCGGTGCCGTTGGTGATTTGGTGGAGCTTCTTGGCGCCGAAGTAGTCGACCAAGACGTGGAGGGAGAGGACGTTCTTGAGGGTGGCGACGGAGAGGTGCTTGGAGAGGATCGACGACATGGCCGAGTTGTCGAGGGCGAGGACGGTGATCGTCTCGCGGCGGTTGATTTCGGTGGCGAGGTGGGTGATGGTGAGGTAGTGGTTGAAGGTGGAGAAGCTCGGGTGCTTGGCGAGGATCTTGGTGATGTTGTGAGCGTAGGTGGAGGACGGCAAGGCTAGGAGGAGAACCGCGAGCCCGAGAGCGGCCGCGGCGAGAGGTGGCGCGTGAGGCATTGTGGCGGAGGGTGGAGAGGGTTTTGGGAGGGAGTGGTGGCGATGAGATTTGTAGTAGCGAGTGAGTGGTGTATATGAGGACTGAGCTGTGAGCCAGCTTGGAAATGGAAAATGTGGGGACCACAATTTGTCGGTCCACATTTCAACGGCTATCGATTTTCCTACGTGGCGGTCTGCTATTTGTTGATTTTATAGGTGGAAGGTGAGATCGAAGCATGAAATCAGACCTAAAGGATTGTTATTTAGTCTGATAATTGTAATCCAATTTGATTATTTTAATCGGTGATTGGAAGAGTGGTTAGTGGTGTGGGACCCAGGAGTGTCGGTACGTAGTACGTGCCAGGCTGGTAATGTGGGTGGGGCCAATTTGAGCGCAGAGGGGTTTGTGGTGGGGCCGCATAATCCTCCACCGACAATCTCTCTCTTTCTACGCGATGATAAACTGTCTGGGTTTCACGTGCTTGCTTACGTGGTTGTGTGGTAGGGCCTTCTTGTGAGTGTAACCCGAACATTTCCTAAATTACAAGGTTGATGTGGATTTGGGCATTGATTCTCTCTCTCGGTCGGCTGTCAATGTCATCAAATCTACCGTCTCAAACATTAACAGACATGCATTTTACAAACCGATGCGAGCGTACGAATGTATAAGATCTTTAGTAAGAGCACCTCCAATGGGTCGTGTCTGGCGTAGGCACGGCCCAGACACGACACGTAGACACGACTGGTCGTGTCTGGAAGTCGTCTCTGCGGTGCCGTTGTTGCTGGTCGTTGCTGGTTCTGCCAACGACGCAGTCAGTCGTGTCTGGCGCTAACGGCTAGTCGGTTGGCCAGTCACGACCCGACACGTGGCGACGCCGACTCCCATAGTGCCCAACAGTTTTCTATAAATTCAGATCTGCCCCAATTGAAATCTCACTTCTCCTCTCTTCTTTCAAGCTACTATTCATCTATTCCTCTCCAAATCCTATAGTTTTCATATTCTAGTTTTTTCGACGGCGAGTCTTCCGACGCTAGACGAAATGAAGCAAATGACAGAAGAACAAATAGACGCCGCGGTGGATAGGTATCTGGAGGCAACACAACAAGCATTAGAGGATCAACTGATGGCAGCCGTACAACCAATGAGTGAGGATGATGATGAGGCCGAGAGCTCAATGTCGGCGCCGAGACCCAAGCGGAGAGTGATTGAGCGCAACCGCGAAGATGCACACGAAGGGCTGATCCGTGACTACTTCGCGCCTCAACCGGTGTACAGCGACCAACAATTTCGGCGACGGTTCCGGATGTCGAGGGACATGTTCATCCGGATCATGAATGGTTTGAGTGGCCGGTACGCCTACTTCCGTAACGGAAAGGATGCTACGGGTAGGGCCTCTTTCACTCCACACCAGACGTGCACGGTAGCACTTCGTCAGCTCTGTTATGGAAGTCCAGCCGATGCTTGCGACGAGTATTTGCGAATGATGGAGACCACTGCGCTGGACTGCCTGAAGAAGTTTTGCATTGGCGTCATCAAGGTGTACGGGCGGACCTATCTACGACGCCCGACCGTGGACGATACAAAACGGTTGTTGCGAATCAACGAAGAGCGCGGCTTTCCGGGGATGTTAGGGAGCCTGGACTGCATGCATTGGGATTGGAAGAACTGTCTTGTGGCATGGGATGTACAGTTCGCAAGTAGGGACCACGGGAACGTCCCCACAATCATGCTCGAAGCCGTAGCATCCCAAGACCTTTGGATCTGACACGCTTTCTTCGGGACACCGGGCTCCAACAACGACATCCACGTGCTCAATAGGTCTACACTATTCTCCCAAGTAGTAAAAGGCTTCGCCCCAGATGTGAAGTTCAAGATCAGCGGTAGAGAATACGAAACCCCGTATTACTTGACAGATGAAATTTATCCTGCTTGGGCAACATTTGTGAAGTCCATACCTGCTCCACATACGCCGAAACAACGATTCTTTTCTAGATACCAAGAGGCGTGTAGGAAGGACATCGAACGAGCGTTTGGAGTTCTACAGGCCCGGTTTCACATCGTTACTCGCCCGGGTCGAATGTGGGATAGGGGCTCACTCGCAGTGATCATGACTGCTTGTGTGATCCTACACAACATGATCGTTGAGGATGAGCGTAGGCCGTGGCCCACTGATCCGTTTGCAGATCTTGTTGTCCCGGACCACACCGTACGTAGAGGACCACCACCAGCGGTGACCAACGACTGTATCCTGGGCCATAGAGCAAGGATTCGGGATTGGAATGTTCATCACCAACTCCACGATGATCTCATCGAACACATTTGGGAAAAAATTGGAGATGGCGGCCGCAATTAAATATTAATTGTCAATGTTAATGTAATTTCTATTTTGTTTGTAATAAAAAAATTGTTATGCAATTCGTATTTGGGTTTAATTAAAAGTGTCACAAATATGTGGGTGCTTTTTTAATTTACTGAAATTGTGTAGACACTGCTCCTGACACTGTGTAGACACTACCATTGGAGGACCAGTGTCTGGAAGCAGTGTCTGGAAGCCAAAAACAATGGTTAGACACTGCTCCTAGACACTGCACAATGTCTAACCATTGGAGATGCTCTAACGGGGTTTTATGCGTTTGAATCAGGCGTCGTCGAATCGAATCAAAATTAAGTTTTTGAGTTAAATCCAGTGACAAATGAGTTCAAATCGATTCAGAGAGTTATCGATGTCGATTTAGATTTAATAGACGAATATAGCCTATAGAGAAACAGTGATTTAATAATATATTTAAATTGTTTCCTTAATTAATAACATATTTAATGACTCGTTAATTAATAATCAATTTAATGAATTTTTTTGAACAAAATGTACAATTTATTAGCATCTGAAATCGACTACAAACGAGTGCGCCAGGACTATCATTCCCTAACCACTAAAAAAGAACAGACATAAAACATAATTGTTCGCATTTTTTTAACAATGTAACCATTATAAACGCTATAGAAACGCCATATAGGCATGAAGAAAGGTGGGGGTGGAAAACAAAACTGGAAGTCATGCTCAATGTAGTGCCTAAATATTGTATCAAGGGGGCGAAGGGACCAAACTTGAATTGCATCAGTTGTAGGAGGAATGACTTTCACCAGGGACCCCTCTTGGAGCCAGTCCCTAAAGCTAGAGGATCCTAACATTCATCTTGGCGTGGTTGCTTACCAGCCATCACTTGATCATCTCGAGGTCCACCAACAGACCCCCTCTTCACTCCTCCAGCACCAGCTCCATCTCTATTTTTGTGCTCAGACAGAATGAAACCTGAAACTTCGGTTTCCTTGCTACCAGAGAGTTGTTCGGCCACCAAGTTTTTCCAGTCGGGATCGACTTTATCAGCTTAGATGCTGACTCGAGGACCTGTACTCTTAGGTATAGTGCTCGAGGATACAATTGGGCCCCTTCCTCGAGGCAAGGCACCCTTAGTTACATTGCTCGGGGAAACGGGTCCGACCCTTAGTAGTAAGCTCCAAGACCCCTGATTCCCCCAATCAGTCGCGTATGGCTTGACGCTCCGATCCTTCTGGTACTCCAATGTAGATGAATCGAACCGTGGGGTACCACCCATCTCCGGGTCACACTCCTAGACTACATGTTCGATCAGACCACAATTAAAGCAAAAGGAAGGCAACTTTGTGTAGTTGAGCGAGACTCGAACCATGTCCGGAAATTCCCTAAAACACAACAGCATATGACGACACATAAGACGCACCACGAGGTGCCATAACCTCACTCTCGCCGCTCTAGCAGAGGCCCCACTGGTCACACAGGACAACGACACATAGCCTAAGAGTCGAGCCAATCGTCTCCCTAGTCGCTCAGGTGCTCACCAATTGAGGGAGGCCATGGGCGTGAACCCATAGCTATAGCCGATTCAGAGTGGGGGGGGGGGGGGGGGGTTCCCTAGTCATCGGATCCAAATCTCCAAGTAGGAGCGGACGTTCATCCAAGCATTGGGGATCGTTGCCCCGGACCTATGCACGAGCCTCCTCCGACTCGAAATAGAACCCAAAGACGCCGGGGCCTATGTCTTTGATCACTAAGCCCTCCATGGATATTCCCCATGCATTAGTGATGATCCGGAGTATAAAATCCTTTCGGGGAGGCTACGAAGTCCAAAGCGTGCCCATCATTATGAATTGTTGGCGTGCAATTACCGACGGCTTCACCGAAGAGTATGGTACCAGAACCTCCAACTCCTCCAGCGAACACGAAGAGAAACCATCTTGGAGATTGTCTAGGTTAGACTTGAGATAGTCTAGCGGTAGCACTACCCCCTGAGCAAAGCCGACTGGCACTGGCTTGGGCACCCGAAACAACGAACCATTCCAGAGGCGTAGTAAGCAAGGGCGGGATCAAGGGAATTCGCATCGCATTAGGGATCGAAACCCCCGTCAATGAGCGCTTCCAACTCCTTTCTCCCGCATGATCTAGGTCACGTGGCCTTCCTAGCCCACATGAGCTAGATCATGGGTCTTCGTGATTAGGGCTTCTCCCTCATTAGATATGGGATGTGCGAACTCACCTCTTGGATGCCATCCATTTAAGGTTTCATTACAAGTGTTATGGATCTCCACTAAACAATCGTTTTCTTTCACCGCAACTTGAGTCGGAAAACCCAGTGGTGGTCCTGGTAGCCTCGGCATTCTCTTCAGTACCGGTGGGTTTGTCTAGCATGCCAGTTGCCTTGGTTGCGCCTCTAGTTATCGATCTCGTTAGTCTTCCTTTAGGATTTACCATCCTGTTCACAACATGCCCTCAATGTTAGGCCTTAGTGGAACCCATATTGACGCATCAAACTGATGATCCTGCTATCCCACTCTTGGTATGATGGCCTGACAGTCCCATACCTTATGGTCGATACGGTCATACCAGAAGTAGAATGTTCAAAAACCGCACATATTGGAGACAAATCCTGATGGGAACATGATGGCTTGGAAAAGCTAGACGGATATGGTGGCGGATCAGCCTGGCCACGTCCAGTTGAACCCGCAGATAGATTAACTTGTCCCATCCCTTCCTCCACGGGTACAGGGTCGTGAAGACCTCCGATCCTAGGCTAGATGCCAACAAATCCCTAATCTGGGCATTCCTCACTTCCACCGGGACATTGAAGGGCTGGTCTTCAATCTGTATGTGGAGGACGAGGGTCGTATACAACAACGAGAATTTGTTTAAGCAATATGGTCCCCGATTTTAGATGTCATCCATCGTTGATAAAAAGAAGAAAGCCAACACCTTCTTTTCATTGGCTGAACCACCAGGCTATTCACCCTCCACATTATAGTCATGACCTCACAGAGGGTCTTTGGGTTAAAGGAGGCTTTGAAGAGAAGGCGGTACGCCAAGGCATATCGGTACCTGGTGTTGTCCATCTTCAGGATCGCTTTGCCTTGGATGACAACAACCCCTTCGTCTTCTTCCTCATCAGGGGAGACCACCCCTAATTGACCCTGGTTGGAGGACAAGCCATCTTCCACCGTAGTGGGACACGTTGGTGGTGTAGCTTAAGGATTAATGAGATCAAGGTTAGGAGAGGCCGAGACCGGCACATAAGGTTAGGGAAGAGAGATTGTTGCAACAATGGAGACGGTTCTTATTTAGAACCTTTATCGATCCAGTTATGCTTTGGGAGGAAGAGGAGGAAGGACCCAAATTGTTTTTAAGAGGCTATCATTTTTGCAGTTATTTATTTTTTGATATCTTGGCCAAAAAAAATTGTATAATTTATATTTTTGTATTCTGGAAATTTATAAGTGCAATTTTAAGGATATTTTGAAATTTGATCATCTTTTGTCAAGATGGGGTTGATTGATTAATTTAAGAATCTGTTGGTGTCCAGCCCAATTGAGTCAGATCATCGGACCTTGTAGAATTTATTGGGCCCTATACATCTCATGACCAATGGAGCTCACGTGGTATCATGGTTATAGAACAAAGTCAACTCTGAAATTATCACAAAAAAAAATTGCTAATGAAACAAAACATGTGTTTCTAATGAATCATTAATGTAACATTGAAGAATGATACAGTCACTGCATCTTAGTCAGAGGTGATTTGAATACTCCACTTCAAATATTGTGTGGGTTTATAAATTATAATGGATTTAAAAAAAAAACTTTAAACATCCAAATTATAATTTAAAAATATTTCAGCCGTTGAGATATTAGAACAGATTATATACATCCAAGTTGTAGTTTTTATATATTTTACTTTAGGGTTAAATATCGAAATTTGTTTTTAAGTATTGGCCACAAACGCTATAGTATTCAATATGTCAAAATGAAAAATGCACTACCTTAAATATTAGTCACACGATTTTGTTAGTAAAAATAGATGAAATATTTCATTCCGTTAGTCATATGACCTCAAATTTCATATAATAGATGGTAAAATGACATCTTCCCATAATTATTTGACCTATATACATTTTATAAGGAACAATACCTTTGTACACTAGTTATTGTTCCTTATAAAATGTATAGAGGTCAAATACTTAAGGAAAAAACGAATTTGCCCCTCCAGATAATCCCGGATTTCCGTAAAACATCGTAGGTCATGGAGAAACCATGCGTTTTTCTCGGTAGCTTGTTTCGACCCAAAAATACTAAAGTTTATCGGATTCGAACATTGACGTATTTTCGGGTTACTTAAGTACTACATCATATCTTTTGCTAGTATGTTTAAAACCAGCCAAATTACATTCATAGATTTTAAGCTTGAATTATCATATTAAAAATTACGGATAAATTAAAAGAGTTCTCATTATGGACATATACACAATGCCAATATGGAGACAAAGTGGGATTGCAATGATCAGATCAATATATTCTTCCAAGGTTACATTAAGAGAAAAAACAAAAGGTCGTGGCAGTACCACTCTGATTTATATAGGTATCCAAAGCTTAGTTTTGGGAAGGTGGTCAACCATAAAAACAGTATCCAAAGCTTGTAAAGCAGCATGAACTCACAATAATATGATACAAAGAGTAGTAAAAAAAAGAAAGTAAGGTAAGTACATAAACATACCTCCAAATGATCTCCACTATTTCCATTGTTATCATATATAAATATAAATCTGATGAAGGTCAATACTTTATATATATTGAGAAATGAACGAAAATATATTAAATATTAGATATGAAACTTCTATCAGATATGTACATAATAACGAGACGAAGACAAAGGAGGGTCAATTAACAGAAAGGTCATTGGGGACGGTTTTTATAGCTATCCCAAAAAGGTAACAAACAACAATACAATAAATCCGGTAGGATCAAAAACTTGAATGAAACTAAGGTATTATAGCTCAAGCTTCAATCTCAAACCTCGAGCACTTGATGGAGCCCATTGATATGTCAATCTCAATCATGTTATCTTCCTCGTTGATCTCCGCAAGGAGCTCCTTTAGCGTCTGCTCTAGCTGAAACAAATCCGGCAAGTTTCTGTTCAAGAACTTGGACTCTTCCTTGCTGTGATCACCAGCACAATGGCCGCTAGGTAAGGCGATCTCGAAGAGGCTCTCCTCGTCGGAGATGTAACCGTCCGACCAGTCAGGGCTGTGGTCTGCCTCAGAGTCCTCACTGGTCGAGGAGTGATCACTCTCTTGAGCTTCACATTCCATGGAAGAAGCTGAGCTGATGGGAGCTTCTTGTTCCTTGCTCTTGGAGGAGGTGATGAGGACAGTGGACAAAACCAAAGCCGAAGAGGTGAGGAAGGTGGAGAAGAACCCAAAACCCCAGTAATTGCAAGAGAAGATCAGTAGTGGGATCGGAAGAAGAGCAACACTAGGTGGTGGGTTCCTCAGGAAACAAACACAAGAAGAACCCATTTCTCTAGAGACCAATCTGTTTCTTTTGGACTTGGAGAGTTGAGGAAGAAGAGTCTTAAATGGTATATAAAGAGATGCAAGTGATTCTCTTGAAGAACACAAATAAGTTATATTTTATGGGCTTGGAAATCTGGGAGGGCATGTGCATACCTCTCAGCTCACCACCACATGGCAATCCTATGTGACTAAACCTAAAAACAAGTACTAGAACCCAAATCACCATATAATATTATTGTATACCCACTTCAGTAGTCAATACTAAGAACCATTAGAAAAGTATTCACTTTTTGTCATCTTCTCTCTCAAACCTTCAAGGCTCCAACTTTATGCAGAATTGGTCATTGATATGCAAAAGCAAGATTGGTCTTTTGCTGATACACGTTTTTTTAAGAGAGAAATAAATGCATTTAATAGGAAGTGTATGTTCGGGGATAGAAACCACAACTACCAATACAAAGTTTAATAAAAATCGGTCAAAGGGTAACAAAGAAAACAAGAGAAAACAACCACCCCGGTCCACCTCAACAACCACAATCCCAACAGACTGGTGAACAGTGTCTCAAGAGATCGCTCGGACAACCTTGATCGGACTAGTGAATAGTACCACAGTAGACCGCACGGGTGAATCCTCTGGCCTCAAGAAGGCTAAGTAATCCATGCTCTTCCACCTGAAAACGGGCAGATCGGCCCCAAAATGCGACCCCGAAACAAGTACTCACCGGACCCCACCAAGATAAAGCAACCCCAAGACGACTCCTGAACAAGCACTCACCAGACCTGGCGAGAGAACCCACCGAAGAGGACCGGGGGACAATGTGCTAAGCTCCTCAAACATGATATAGCAATCCTCAGACGCTCCTAGTCAGCCCAGCAGCCGGAGACTCGATCCACTCGAGAAAGCTAAAAAGTCGACTGGATGCTCTCAGGCTGGAGAAGGACCCTTGTTTAACCCTAGCTAGAAGAATGCTCGGTTCAATGCTAGCGGATCCAGAGAAAACATGACGGTTGCGCTCCAACCAGATATACCAAAGACAAAGAAGCCCGATGCCAACCCACTCCGACCTCAGCCTCCTAGATCCCACCAAGGAGATCCAAGACTCGAGGAAAATAGAAGAAGTCAACGACAACATTCCCACAACACCCCACCACCCCATAATCAGGGACCAGACTCTCCAAGTCAATGTGCAAGCAACAAACAGGTGCCCAACATCCTCACCACCTGAACCACATAGAACACATCTCCAACGGGCTAACGGAATCGGCACACCTCTATCCACCAAGAAGGTGTTTATGACGTCTAGTTCTAACAATGACGTCTAGTTCTAGCAAGGTGTTTATGCATGCTCTAAACTTGGATGCAATTCATGCTTTTCTTGTTCTAGACCCATCAAATATTTAAATGGTCATGTAAAGTTGTTTGGTGTTGGTGATATTATTAGTTGTGTTTCTGAGTTGTTTAGTATTATTTTTTTAAGTATTTGTTTCCATTTTTAATATAATGAATATCATATTTTGTTTCTAATAAATCTATTAAAAATAAAAAAAATAGAAAAATACAATTCCGATTAATTCCCGTCAAACCCCCAATTAATCTCCGAAAACCCTAATCACCTGACTAACGTCTAACAACTTTTTAAAACCTTGATAAATCCAACTCAATTTAATTACCACAAATGCATGCACTTTGATATCATAGTTTGTTTTCATATGCATGTGCAATAATCTACATAAAACACTATTTTTTGGTTAATTTGAATAGATTAATAAAATGAAAAAAAATCGATTAAATTATTATAATTTAATTAGATTATATAAATTACTAATAACCGACTGCTCACTTCTTATGTCATATAATGAGAAGGGGACCGTTAATTTTAATCTTCCTATCTATAAATTTGTAACTATTGTTGATAAAAAAGATTAAATATCTATATATTGTAAAAAGGTCTAAAATTAATGTTCCATTTAAGGGAACATACGCATGCTAACCAAAATTAAAATCGAAAACTAAAACTTGTGAAGATTGTGGCAGTTGTCGGGCAATCCTTGGTGCTTGTTGCACAAATAATGCAAGTCACATGAAACCCTAGCAGGGTTGGCTTTTGCCGGAACTTGTAGCTACACCAAACTTGAAATTGTTGATAACATTATGTCAATCGTACGGTTTCTAACTTGTAAGGAATGTTTTCACTGTGAATTCCAACACCAAGTCCAAGTTGATGATGAGGGGACCATGTTTTCATAGTAATTGTCAATAAATTTGGATTGTATGCATCAAGATTTGTGTGTTTACATGGTTTTTGCTTTAAATCTAGAGCTTAGACTTGTGATTAGGGTTTGTTTGTTTGTTTATCTTACTGTACTTGTTTGTTTGTACATTGACACGTGTTTCCTTGCTTCTTTGCATATATATGTTTAAGGGATATCACTTAATTAATAGCATTGCATGGTTTGGATAAAACTTTTCAATTGAATATGTGATTGTGTTGAGATTACTGGGGAGGGTGTGCCTCTTTTGGTCCTACTTATAATTGTCAAGAAACCATATCTGCAATGATATCTGGAAACTTAGTCCACTTGGGTGGTCCTTCAACCTTATGATCAGTCTCTTGTGAATTAACTATAGGAAAGTACATAGTAACACACATTGTTCTTAATTAGATTCAATGTGAGTGATAACAGAGAAGTTTAGGTTACTGTATAGTTTTTGTCCCCCTCAAGACAAAAGGATCGTCATGTCCAAATAACAAATGTAATAATAGCAAGTTCCACTCAATACATACATGATTTAGTAATTGGCCTTGCTTTAAGTCCATCTCTTCACAACCTAGCCGCCACCCAACCTCAGGTCCACTTTGCTTTCTCTTGCCC
The DNA here is from genome assembly GCA_963921825.1 of Erodium maritimum. NCBI lineage: Eukaryota > Viridiplantae > Streptophyta > Magnoliopsida > Geraniales > Geraniaceae > Erodium > Erodium maritimum. The sequence goes on along the minus strand of OY997589.1, from coordinate 6,518,902 downwards.
CGCCGGCCGCGCTATGGCCTTTGTTTATGGACGTCGTCGGTGATGACTGGTTCCTCCTCTATTCCTTCTCCTTTCTTCTTTTCTTCTCAGCCGAACTTATCTCGGGTCCATCTCTCGTCCGTCACTGGTTTGTGGTTCCTCCTCGAGTTGGTGGCGCGTGGGAACGTCTGCTCGTGCCACAGTACACCCTGTGTGGGTTACAATGGTGTAGCGTCGTTTCTGGCCTCGTCCTGCAGATCTGTCGTCCTAGCGTGGCTCTGCTCTAGAAGGGGTTGGGCTTCTCGATATACGTCCTCGGCTCCTCGTCGGCATGTTCTGCGTGGTTGGGCTGCCGGGAAGTTGATCCGTGGTGTCCTGCTCGCCATGGGAGGTCTGTTCTAGTCGGAGTGGCTAGGAGTTCGGCTGTTCGGGCGTCGACGATGTTGTGCCAGTGGAAAGAGTTTGGGGGCGACAGGCTCGGGAGAATTGGACTGTGTTTTGGACCCGGTAGGGAAGACCCGGGTCTATTGGGTTCGGTCATGTACAATTGGGTCGGGTCGTTTCAGATTCAGGTGGGCCGGGTGGGTCGCGGGTCGGGTGGGCCTGGGTCTGGGCCTGGGTTCAATTCTGGGTCTGGACCTGGGTTTGGATCTAGGTCTGGACCTGGGTCTGGGTTTGGATCTGGACTTGACTGTTGCTCTTCTACTGGTTTTGGAGTCTTCTATGTTGGATTCTGGATTGGATCATGCTCGGTATTATTACAAGTCTTGCCCTTCGGGTCCTTGCTGTTGTCGGTGAGGGGTTACCTGTATCGGTTTTGGAACGCTCAGCTCGCATTCCAGTTTAGGTTTCTCAAGAGTTTTGACTTGTTGCTGCCAGTTTAGAGTTGGGAGCTCGTACTCAGTAGAAATATCGGTCCTCCGCCTTTTTGGGCCTCTTTTTAGTGTTTACCGAATTTAAGTTTCGGAGGGATAAGTGTGTGCTTCTTCGTCTTCCATGTCTCTCGCGATTTAGACAAAGAGGTTTCGACTGAACCTTCCCTCCGGTCTTTGGATGGTAACTAGTTCTTGCTCAGGTCGTGGGACGCGTTTCTACAGTCTGGCGGGTGTGGATCGTTGTTGAGCTACTCTAGCTGTCGTCGGATCGTTTTGGCTACCTTGGTCAGAACACTCGGTTGGTGTTGTGCCGTTCTCCGGATCCCTCCAAGGTGGCTTGCAGGTGGCTGGTTCCAGATATACCATGGGAAGCGTTTCTGTTTTCGGATTCGTTGTGCGTCTGGACTACTCTCTCGTCGTCGCGGTTGGTAATCTTTGTATCACCTTTTGCTTTATCTATGGCTTGTTGGATTTCCGCTCATCCCAAGATTCAGGATCGTAGTATCTTTCTTAATTTCCCTGCCTTTTAGGTAGGGGCCCGTCATTTTTAGGTGTTGGCCTTTGACGGGTTATACTGGTCTTGTGGTCTTGGATTTCGACGAGTCCTGTCTCTTTGGGTTTCGAGTTTTGGTGATATTTCAATGGATTATCTCTGCCGTTTAGCGATGTTGATCGCCGGCGTGTCAGTTCCCCTCCACTCTCTGAGTGTGGGTACCGATGAGATACAGTTCTTTCCTTATGTTCGGATAAAGTTTTGGGTTTTCAGTGGAGGACGGCTAGCTTATTTGCGCTTCATGGTTGCCAAATCTAGGTAGTAAACCTCTTTTTCTTATAGCTTCATGGTCGCTTAATCCGGGTTTCTAGACTCTTTTTTTAGCCTTTGTATTTCGAGCGCCATGCTTGTGGTTGTATTCCGAGCACCATGCTCGTGATGGTTGTTAGCTTCAGGGTCTGCGTACCCATTCATTGCTTCAGAGTCTACGTACCCATTCATAGCTTCAGGGTCTGTGTACCCATTCATTGTGATTGTTGGGCTTCCCCAGTGTGGGGCTTCACGGTCTGCGTACCCATTCTTAGCTTTCTTGAGGCTGAGCGACATGCCAACGCTCGCTTCACTTGTTCCCTTAAAAGACGACTTTGAGCGTCTTGGGGTTCTTTTTTGTTGGTTTGTAGCTAAACCTTGTTTCCCTCTTTCTCCTCAAAAGAGGGTTTATAAAACTTTCAATATGCATTGCCGATCAAAAAAAATAGCAAGTTCCACTATGCTAGTTATAGGATCTCATAGTGGAATTAACATGCATTCAAGGCGCCTTGCCTATTTCAAACTCTGTCGTGTTTATTTGTATATGTGCTTATCTATTTCCAAATCATAATGTAGACTTATTCAAACTTGGCGATGGAAAGTCGATCCTTTATCTAGACCATGAGCGATGAGTCCAACCCTCGATAAAGTTCTTCTTTTGCTAAAAGAACTAGTTTTATTAGCTTTCGATGCATAAAAATTACTTGATTCAAGTTGGTTAAGATTCGAATCGAGTCTAAACAATAGAACTCAAGTTCATTTCAAAAATATATATATATAATTTAACTCGACTCAAATCATATTCATATAAAATATATAACTAATTAAATATCAAATGATCCGACTCGCTAACCTTGTTAGGTGTGTCCACATGTGAGTCAGGAGTCTCACATCGGATACTTAAGGGATAAAGAAAGACTTAATATACACCTTGAACCCATTACCTGATAGGCTAGTCTTTAGGGTCAAGTGGGGTGACCAACGTGTATATTATGGGCTTCTAGTTGTGTGCTCCTCCTTAGTAGGCCCAATTCTCCCCAACAAACCTATCAAACATTAAAAGGTTATATCCATATTCAACTCCTTTATTAAATAAGTCCAATTTAAACTCGAATTCAACTCAAACTTTATGGCAACGAAATTGAACTAAATGTTAACGAATCGAACTTAAATAATTCGCTAATTATATGTGAAAACATATATATTTTTTTGAAACGGGGAAGAAGTAGTATTACGATAAAATCGTGCTTACAAGGAGGGACCTAACAGTCCCGGATACCAGCTTTTGTCCCAATCGGCCGTAGCCCATCGGGCGCACATGGTTCCATACAAATAGTCTGCTTTGGTTCGTAGATCCAAACACAAGAGTTCCTCGATCCAACGTTTCTAATTGAATGTAAATAACGATATGAAAACTACCTAGCCAATATCTTATTCGTCCTAAAACAATAAAAATAGGTTGAAAAGGAGCCTTTACTGCGGATTCCCCGAGACCTCCCGACTGTAGGTGTCCCGGATCAGTGGGTATAGGCCCCAGACGGTCCTTCCCACCCCCTCCCTAGAGGATCATTCACCCCCCGGGAGGTGAGAGCCCCCCGAGCTGACTTCCCTTCCCTGTTCTTGCGCTTCACGTTGCACACCTTCACCTGGACGATCCGGTTCCATCTGCGGCGCTCCAATCCAGAACGGGAACACCCACACCGTATCCCGAGGTGCTCCATTCATGAACCACCCGTCACGGCCGGGCATGGCCGCCGGGGGCCTGGGCTGGCCATGCATGACGGGACGAGTCCAGGCAATAAGCTTCGGCGCCCACGGTCTTCTAGGGCTTGGGTATCGATGTCGATGAGGCGTCGGGATCATGGTTGCGATAGGAGAACGTATGTGCTTGGTGTGATGGGGACAACGCGATCAAAGGGACGTGTGGTGACGGAGACGATCGGCGTGATGGTGGGCCAATGGGAGGCTGTGGCGGCAACGAACCCTGGCGGCTAGGGTAGAGAGAAACCCTGGTGGCTAGGGTAGACGAGAGCTACCTGATGCGTAGGGGAGGGAGCACGATAGAAAGGGGGCTGCAAACGATGAAGGAGGGACGGTGGCTGGTGGTGGAGCGGCGACGGCGGCGACGGCTGTAAACCCTAATAGGGTATGAGAGGAACCTCAGAGAGGTGTGTGGAGAGCTTTTTTAATGACTTGAGATGAATAGTTCTGTAAAAATATATCTTAACGTATTAGTCACGATCAAAAAAACTACTCTTAATATTGATTGTTATTGGAAACATATAAATGATATGTGACTAATTCATAAAACATATATAAAAAATTATAATCAATTGATAAACATACGTAAATGATCTTTGATTAGTTCAGAAAACATGTAAACCATACGTGATCAATTCATAAAAATATATCAATGATTTATAATCAAAACATAAAGTCTTTTATTTAATATTTGTAAACTTTGTATGGTTTATCACTTAACCCTAATTCTTTAATGACTCAAATCCTTCCAGCCCAACTGAAGTCCAACGACAACTCTAGCCACCTCACTCTAATAGCCCAGCCCAATCATAGAATAGAATGTAGTTAATCATGTACATAAACTGTATTAATTCATGTATTAAAAAATTGGCATGGAACTGAACAATACTATATTAAAAATAGGCAAGATAATAAGATATAAGCCTTAAATGAACACAAACAGCTAATTACGCATTTAGCCCTGACACTCACCGTCCTATGTTCTGTAGCGGACGACAACACATCTGGACTTTCTAGATCGTAGAGTCGGCCGTTGAGTCCTCCCATTGAAGTTTCCGATCATTGATTAGAAACAAGTGGGAGATCCCGAGTTTCCAAGCAATCTGGTGCTCCGATTCGAGATTTTTTCACCACCCATTTCGCCATTTGATCCAGTCGATACTGGGCATCCTTCAATTCGCCATGCTTGTTCGTCTTGGATCTCTTTTCTCCCCACGAGACTGTACCAGAAAAAACTTAATTTCTGTGTAATTTTGGGTCATCGAGACAGTGGTTTGTTGTTCTGGGAAGCTTCATTTCTGCAGCAGCTGTTTAGGTCTCGAGCTTCAGTTGGGAAGAGGTTTGTGATTCGACCCTTTTTTTCTCTCAATGTGTTCGTGGTAATTTATTGTTTTTCCATTTGTGCTCTTTGTATGATTAATGGGTTTTGAACTTTTAAGGCTATGTGTGTTGTAGCGGCTACAAATTTCACGAAACAGCTCCGATGCAATCTGTGCCGCGACCTTCCATGGCGTTTCAGAAGAAACCTCGTTTCAAAGATACTGCTTTACGCCGCTTTCTGACGATAGCACTGGTTACGTTTTTGGCTGTTGGGTTGCTAGTTTTTGTTGGTAAAACGAATTCGAGTTCGAGTTATGTGGCTAGATATTTGGATGAAGATTTGAATCCTTCCTTTAACTATACCCTTGTTAGGGCAAAACTTAAGCTCCCTGAACAGAATGAACTGTCAATTAAGCTGGAAAAGAGAAACCAAATGCCCCCGAGAAATGTTGATCTCTACCCCAAACTTGCCAAGGATCATATAGTCATTGTTCTCTATGTTCATAACCGGCCTCAGTATCTTCAAGTAGTTGTCAAGAGCTTGGCCCGGGTTGTGGGAATCAGTGAAACTCTGTTGATTGTGAGCCATGATGGGTATTTCGAAGAAATGAACAAGATTGTGGAAGGTATCAAGTTTTGCCAAGTGAAACAGATATTTGCCCCTTTCTCGCCTCATGTGTTTTCAGATAGCTTTCCCGGTGTCTCTTCCGGTGATTGCAAGGATAAAGATGATGCATCGAAGAAACATTGCATAGGCAATCCTGATCAGTATGGAAACCACCGGTCGCCAAAGATTGTGTCTCTGAAGCATCATTGGTGGTGGATGATGAACACTGTGTGGGACGGATTGAGAGAGACTCATGGGCACTTGGGTCATATTCTCTTCATAGAGGAGGATCACTTCATTTTCCCCAATGCTTACCGCAACTTGCAGATGCTTGTGGAACTGAAACCAAAGAAATGTCCTTCGTGCTATGCAGTGAATTTAGCACCATGTGATGTGAATTCCAAAGGAGATGGATGGGCGGGATTGATTGCAGAACGAATGGGGAATGTGGGTTATGCATTTAACCGAACTGTTTGGAGGAAAATCCACAAGAAGGCGAGTGGGTTTTGTTCCTTTGATGATTATAATTGGGATATAACAATGTGGGCAACGGTTTATCCTTCGTTTGGCACACCGGTTTACACATTGCGTGGCTCAAGGACTAGCGCGGTTCATTTTGGCAAGTGTGGTTTGCATCAAGGTCAAGGGGAAAATGCTGCTTGCGTTGACAACGGTGTTGTGAACATTGCATTGGAGGAGAAGGATAAAGGTGTGAACATAAAGCCCGAGTGGGATATATATGTGTATGAGCATCAGTCGGGTTATCAAGCGGGTTTCAAAGGTTGGGGAGGATGGGGAGATGATAGGGATCGCCAATTGTGCTTGAAGTTTGCTCACATGTACCTCTCCACCAAAACTGCAGCTCCTTTCTAAAGCATTAATTAACTGGTGAGATCTGAATTACTTAGTTTAAGTAGTTTTTACCTGTTTTACATCTTATAGATTGTTTTAATCGTTTGGTTTTGTTACATTGCTACTTGAAAGAAATAAAGTTCTTCTTCCACTACATTAGTGAATTGTTTTGCTCCCTTCTTTCCAAGTGCATGACTAGCTTACTATACTGTAATTGTAATGCATATCTCATACTTGCTGATGCTGTGGAAGCTTGGCTTAAGAGTGTTTCTGATAAATTGGCCAGTTTTAAGCCTATTCTGATGAATTTAGACCACTTAAACTCGTAGTTTAAATAATTATTTACCAACTTTAATATATATGCCTGCAATTATGGATCATTGATAGGAGAAAAACATATCTCTATGAAAAATTGTGTGAGGAGAGTTAGAGTCTTTGATGGCTGTCTTGACATATGTTTCTTAATTATGATACTAGGATTCATAATCCATATAATTAGTGAAACTTGAGTCACTTTGACCCGTATAATGATGTTTCATACTCGTTGAATTTCCATGGGCTTGGTAGCAAGATTGAGGGGCAATGTCACTTTGTAACACGCTCATAATATATGTCGGGATCGATTGCAACACTAACTGTAAGCATTCTAGACAAGCGTTCCATACAAAACAGAAATATGTAAGGAGACAACGGATAACCATATCGAATTCCTCATTGTGGCATAATCGGCCACATACATTCCCCTCCCATTTGCACCTCGTACCTGGACAGTTTATAGACACCCGACAACCAACCTCAACCAATTATCTTGGAACCCGAAACCTTTAATTTCAAGCAAAAAAAATCCATTCGACTCGATCATATGCCTTGTTCATATCGAGATTTAACACCATATATCTCACTTGTCCATGAGTCTTTCTCTTCATGTAGTGAACTATCACAAACGAAATAAGAAAATTTTCGTGTATAGATCGATTTGGAACAAAAGCCCCATGCGTTGGTAAGATAATATGGTCTAGTAACGACTTTAGCCTGTTTGCAATTACTTTGGATACAATACGAAACAGAACATTGCATAAAGCAGTGGGTCATAAACGCAAGTTGAAATATCCGTCGGTGAAGAAGTTCATTAAAGCTCGCTTTAATGGCTCCTCCGGTTCTCTCTTTCACCTCCTTCTGCTCTAGATTGTTAGCTTCATACCGTGAGTATTATTCGATCACCTCTGGTACTGTAATTACCAAAGGAAAGAGTGGGTCTTCAATCAAGGGAGCATTCAAGCGACTGTCAAAGGTCTCAAAATCCCCGGTTTAGGTTATACCTTTGGAGCGTGTCCGACGATCGCGTACTAGGAGACACCGGACGTCTCTGCCTGGTGTGGCCAAAGGGAAGGGAGTTGTCAAGGCCAACTCGTCTTTTTCCGATGGGGCTAAGGTGGTCGGAAATTCGTTTCTAGATGATTTGGCCACATGTCAAGGTGTTGTCAAGACCAATTTGTCAAAGTTTTTCGATGGGTTGTAGTTTATGAGAAATCTGGTTCCTTTTGATACTGGTAGGATCATCGACCTCCAAAAGGATGAGTTTTTAGACCTTCTGATTTCTGTGACGGCTAATAAGTTGAGATCGAAGGATGGTTGTTCGTCTAGTTTAGATGCTCAGCTGAAGTCATTTAGAAAACTCATTTAGGTCAGTTTCTACGAGATATTTATATGTAATCTCTCTTATGACCCAAATGAAAAGTGGGTTCGTAACTTTTTAGGACTTTTGGGGACATTCAATGTTGCTCTGTTTTGAAGCATCCTAACAAAGGATTTTTTTTGGTTTGTCACGTTCTCGTTGTCGTCTGCGGCTTCCTAAGAAGTGGAGAGCTTAAATGGATACAAGGTCAACGATTACAAAGGGATGGGTCCTCGGTAGAGGGTTTGGTGATCAAAGACTTGGCTTTAGGGGTGTATGAGTTCTACTTCTCATCGCAAGAAACGAGGGATTGGGTGTAGCTAGACGAAACTTAGTGTTTCGACCGTGCTACTCTTATCCTCGTCGACCTGCCAAGTGATGGGATGACCCACCCCGTCTAGATCAGATCCAGTTGTAGGTTCAGGCATGTGGTCTTCCATCGAAGGTGATGACTGTTGTAGTTGGCACCACGGTGGGCGATACATTAAGGGGTTGCGCTAAGGTGCAATCTGAAAAATGGGGACTCTGTTGGGGATGAAAAATCTAAGTCTGGTTTTGGCAGAAAATTACCACCCTTCCACATTGTGTCGCTTCATGGTCCTGCGGTTTGAGGAACTTCCCCTCCCGATACGTGTCACCCTCAAGTATGAACGTCTACCGTTGTTTTGCTTCAACTTTGGTTGTTTGGGCCCTGCGGTTCATGAGTGCGACACACCCCGGACGGGTATACCAAGTTTTGATTTCTCCCTCGCTGTAGATGAGATTGATAAACTAGGGAAAACAATTAACAAAGACAGTCAAGTTCTACCGCCCAGGCCCTCTCCAAAAGTTCCCGCATATTTCTCACCTCTACATGCTCGGGGAACATATATGGCACCCTATGTATTGCCTAACTCACTAACACATCTCATTCTCCCCCAAGCTCGTCTAGCCCACCCACTCACACAAAGAGACTAAGGAAGGTATGGCTCGAGATACGATGCTGGTTGTGACAACCAACATCCTGCCTAACCCTCAAGTAGACAAGACAAGTACAACAAGTTCTTCATGAGGGACCCTCAAGAAGCCCCCAGTCTCCGGAACAACTAAGAATTGAGTAGGCCACCCTACCTCTAGAAGCATTGAGACGAAGAAGGCCCTATCTAAGAAGAGCGTGGAAGCAACTAAGGAGTACACGATATATTAGGTGAGGGATTAAAAATAGCCTCGTCGGGATCCATGAAGCCTATTAGAGGTATCAGGTTGCTAGGAAAGAATGGAAACCCGACTCTTCTTGGGGTCTCTCCACCAGTCACTATGTTCCCTGTCCAAACTAAACACTTTATCTAGACTTTTAGTGAGTCTTAGGGGATACTCTAACTGCATCTAAGCATTCATGGTTGGCTTCAGGTCGCATCGAGATTGGTTTCTCTATTTTTTATTGGTAGTTTCTTTGTATCGTTTTTAGCTATTTTGTCAAAATCAACTATACCTCGGTTATAGTTAGAGGATTAGGTGCGATATTATTTCCGGATGGTCTACTTTCCTATTATTTTTTTAGGTAACTATTCTTCTTCTTTTTTGACTAAAAGTGTAAAATATTAATAAATTAAAAGACCTAGTACAAGTAAAGAGTACTCGTAGGGCTCAACACACATAACTCCGAGACAAAGTAACTGTCATAGATGGTATTGAACTCGCCATATAGGCAGGAAGGAAAGGTGGGTGGTTGGAAAACTGGAAATTCTGCTCAAGGTAGTGCCTAAACGTTGCTTATGGGGGCAAAACAACCGAACTTGGATTGCATCAGTTGTATTGGGAGGATATACGTGATTCAAGGTTCCCTCCTAAAATAGTCCCTGAATCTCTACTCACTAGTCATTGACCATGCAAAGACAAAATCAGATAAAATAAAAAAGACTCATTCGATTTTTCCGATCCAAAATCAAGAGAGGAGTCGAGAAGGGTGCCATGGTGGAGGCCAAAGAGATGGACGCGTCAGTGGCGGCTTCAGAGATGGCGGGGGTTACTCAGAAGAGACGAGTCGATATAGTTCGCTCTAGTGCAAACTCAATCCACAGTAGGTACAGAATATGGGGGCGCAACGAGTTTGTACGCTTTTCGCATGCATCGGTGGATGCCAAAGAGGTGGGGACATCGGTGGATCTTCAATGGCGACTGTAGAGGTAGCGGGGGCTGCTCGAAGATGCGGATCGATTGTGGGCTCAACGATGTGGAGGAACGAGACGGAAGAGGTGAGTTATTCGACGACGGTGAGGCGTGACGCAAAGGCGCAATCGTCGGGGGTCAAGGAATTACCGAGGGATTTTGGCGAGGGAGATCGTCTCCCAGAGAAAGGTTTCTCCGTAGTCCGATGCGAGAGGAATTGGAAATTTGAGGGGAACGCCATGAAGACAGAGTTGAAAAACCGAAACAACGCCGAGAGAATCGTGATCGGCTAAATTGAGATGGCTCGCGAAGAGGCAAGACCAAAACTCTAACAATACTCTCTGTCACAGTGTATCAAATCAAAGACAGGCAACTATTCCTCTTAATATTACTTTTTGTTCTTAATAAAAATGTTCCCTCCGTTACAAAAAAAAAAAAAAAAACCTTTTAAAAATAGCATTATATCAATTATCAAATTAAATTAACTTGACTAGCCTGATAGATGTTTATCCCTCCATGTTTATTTTGTGGTGTCCGGCCCATTAACAAAATATAAGAAGTGGGTCACTGGACCCGGACCATGGATCCACAGACCTAAATTGGGCCTCTGTACATGTCCCATTGACTAGACCATCCTTTCAGCACAAGTTCATCTCTCCTTCGCATCACTAGCGATGAAGAACCCAAAGCGCACGCAAATACGCAGAAGCAGAGCATACCATAGCTACAGGTCCTACTCCATTACCACCTGCTGGCTTCTCACTCATTAATTCAATTCCTCTCTATATGGTATGTGTAATTTCTTCCTAAAAATCACCTTTTTTATCAAATTTAATTACTCCTTATTCTCTATCTACCGTTTTTATGCAATTGGTCTCTCAGATTTTTTTTTTCCAATCCCAACATTTAGTTTCTCTGTGAATTGAAACAGGGTGGTCTTGGGATCGCATTGTTGAAGGTGGAGAAATTTGAAATAATTAGGGTTTTTGCTGATTTTTTCACTGGTACGTGGGTTCTCAGCTACATATTAATGTGTGTAATACATCAAAGTTTTCAGCTCTGTCATATTTGGATTGGTTTTAGGGTTTCATTCATTTCTAAATTATTTCAGCTCCTTCTGCGAATTTAATTTGTTTTTATTTGATTGTTCTTTGGGTTGTACTCAATTTTGCAGAAGTTTATATTTTTTTGCTTTCTTCAGTGATTGTTCTGTAATGGGTCTGATCTGTATCATTTCGTTTCAGTCCCACAACTAAAACTGTGAAACTTGATCATCACAGTCTCAGTGTTTCCATTGTGATGATTTTAGTGTCATTTATTATCTTCAGTTCTTGATTCTTTCATGTGAATTGAGTTTGTTTTGAATTACAACAGACTCTATTTCTTTTATTCTGTGGGGTATGAACCACATCGTTGATGGAGATTTGGATGTTGAAATAGATTTCTCTGATTATGTACAAGATTAGCGATCAGAACACATTTTTCCTTTCGTTTAAGTTATCCGAGTCTAAAGCTCTAGCTTTCATTAGGTTGTATAGGGAACTCGGTGAAGGACAAAAAATGAAATTGTGAAATTAATTCTATCCATTATTCTGGTTTCCATATGAAAATCAAAGTAACAACACATCAGCTTAGGTAAGTGGTGTTAGGAATAGTTTTAGCAGATAATGACTGTAGTTAGAAACATGGACTTATTCTTAATCCTTGTTTTCACTATCTGCTATTAACTTGAACTCCTTTGACCTGTGTACTACTTATTCACAGCATTTGTTGTAAATTTATGGTTTGACTTATTATCTTTTGAGGTATGCTGTTTGAAACTCTGAATTCTTGTAATCTTTCATTCACTTACTTACAAACAGAGGCAAAAGAAGGAAGTGCATTGTGATCCTGTGTTGGCCTTTCTTTTGGTTTATTAAACAACAAAGGAATTGAAGTAAATGAATTGCGGGTTCTATATATTATTATCAATTTTTAGAGCTAAATATTTTTCTCTTCTTTCACCTCCTCAGCAACCACCTGGTGCATAAAGGTTGGCAGTTGGATATTGAATCCTTAATTCACTTTTTTGGATACTTTTCCTCAAAATGGCAATGAAGCCAGCAAATAACATCTGGATTCGACGTCAGCAGTGTCCATGCGGAGATTGGAAATGTTACATTAAGTATGAGGGTGATGATCAGATGTCAGCGAGCTCTCAGCTAGTAAAGAGTGAGGCAACATCATCCTTGTCATCATTCGAACCGGTCTTCACTCCCTATGTGGGTCAACTATTTAAAAGTGATGATGATGCTTTTGAATATTACAGCAACTTTGCTAGGAAGAATGGGTTCTCAATAAGAAAAGCTCGCTCAACTGAAAGCCAAAATTTAGGGATATATAGACGAGATTTTGTTTGTTATCGTTCTGGGTTTAATCAACCAAGGAAAAAGGCCAATGTGGAGCATCCCAGGGACCGCAAATCAGTACGATGTGGATGTGATGCAAAAATGTATTTGACAAAGGAAATTGTTGATGGTGTCACACAATGGTTTGTTTCACAGTTCAGTAATATTCATAATCATGAATTGTTGGAAGATGATCAAGTGCGTCTTCTTCCTGCATACAGGAAGATCCAAGAGGCTGACCAAGAACGTATTCTATTACTATCCAAAGCTGGGTTTCCTGTGAATCGAATAGTAAAGGTGTTGGAGTTAGAAAAGGGAGTTCAACCTGGACAATTGCCTTTCATAGAGAAGGACGTTCGGAATTTTGTCAGGACGTGTAAGAAAACTGTTCAAGAAAATGATGCTATGCTCGGTGAAAAGAAAGAGAATGATGTACAAGAACTTCTTGATGCCTGTAAGACTACGCTAGAGAGGGATGCTGATTTTGTTTATGATTTTACTACAGATCAAAGCGATAAGGTTGAAAATATTGCATGGTCGTATGGTGATTCAGTTCGTGCATATATGCTGTTTGGTGATGTAGTGACCTTTGACACGACATATCGTTCCATCACCTATGGATTGCTCCTTGGAGTGTGGTTTGGCATGGATAATCATGGTAAAGCAGTGTTCCTTGGTTGTGCTTTGCTTCAAGATGAAAGTTCTCATTCATTTGCATGGGCTTTACAGGTTTGTGGAAAAATAGTTCTTCTGATCAGTCATCAATCATCAATCTAGACCTCTCTTCATATGCCAGTTTATGATTTTTCTTATTTTGAACAGACTTTAGTTCGGTTTATGGGAGGAAGACAGCCACAGACAATTCTAACCGATATTGATTCTGGTCTTCGAGATGCTATAGCAAGGGAGCTACCAAATACCAAGCACGCCATATGTATATGGAACATTTTGTCCAAACTATCTAGTTGGTTCTCTTTTCCTCTTGGATCACAGTACGCAGATTTCAAATCCGAGTTCGATATTGTGTGTCACCTGGAAAGTGTAGAAGATTTCGAGCAGCAATGGAATCATCTGGTTGCTCGATACGGACTTGTCACTGATAAACATGTATCTCTCCTCTTTTCTTGTCGCACATCCTGGCCATTTTCCTATATTAGAGGTTACTTTCTTGCTCGTGCCATGACTGCCGAGTTCGCACAGTCTTTGGATGTGTTCTTGAAGAGAATCTTGAGTGGACAAACATGTTTGCAAGTATTCTTCGAGCAGGTACATTGATTCGTTGTATCAACTGTTCTTTTCATTTTTCTTTGTAATGCATAACAGTTTCTGAAGCTTAGTATCGGTTTTGTAGGTTGGAGTTACTGCTAACTGTACTAATCAACAAAGAGAAGTGATGCAATACATGCATATCAAAACTTGCATGCCTATAGAAGAACATGCACGAACTGTTCTTGCTCCTTTTGCTTTCAATGTCTTGCAAAATGAAATCGTTCTCTCCATGCAATACGCGATAACAGAAATGGCAAACGGGTCGTTTCTCGTGAGGCACTTCAAGAAAATGGATGGGGAGTGTCTTGTGATTTGGATTCCAGAAGATGAACAGATTCACTGTTCTTGTAAGGAATTCGAACACACTGGAATATTATGCAGACATTCCATCAGAGTACTTGTAATGAGGAACTACTTTCAACTCCCGGAAAAATATTTTCCTCTTCGTTGGAGACTGGAGAGTTCCTTAGTCCCTGTGGATGATCTAAATGCTCAAAGCAAAAGCAATGAGTGCTCTGAAGCCTTTCATTCTCTTGCTTCAGCTCTACTCACAGAATCATTAATTTCCAAGGAACGGTTTAACCATGTCCATAGAGAGCTTACGGGGCTCCTTGGTCATGTTAAAAATATGCCCGTCATTGATGAGTTTACTTTGAATATAGAAGCTAACAATATCAGTGATTCCTAGGGTTGTGTCAATTCGAAGATTTAGAGTGTATGGAAGATGAAATAAGGAGGTGTTGAGGGTGCAAATTCGATAAGTAATTATTGACAGCGATATATTCAGATTGGTAAACATACAATTTAGAAGTGCTGAGATACCGATTCTTTTATCAGCCTGCACTGCACAAGCCATACTAGATTGTATAAATGAAATTAGTGATGATTATTTTATGGGCCATCAAGTTACATATTAATGCTATTTGGAGCGGTTTTCTTTATATTATATAGCAAGCTAATAACTGTAAGTGCTGGTGCTTCTGGTTTTTTGGTTCTCATGCAATTGTAGGTTTATACATGATATTGACGATTTGTTTAATTTTGTTTCATGATGCTTTATTTAAGCTATAATTCTCTTTTATCTATTTGCAAAGCTCCTTCTATATTGTTTAGGTTTTCAAAATCATGAAGGACAAGCTTCAACAACCAAGATGATCACTTGCAACATTTCCGCCCTGGTCAAGTTCATATCAAAGCAACTGGCTTTCTTCGCAAGCAAGAAAAAGATAGGAGTTTTTCGGTAATATCTGTATTTTGGTGTCATTTATAATAGGGATAATTGCAAAAAAAGTATCATGAGGTATTCACTATTTGCAACTTGTAGCCCTAGTCTTTGATAATTGCAAAAAATTGCCTTGAGCTTGTCGTTTTGTTGCACTTTCTATGACAATGTTTCGAAATGATGATTTTACCCTTGGAAATGTAAACTTAAAATAAAAGTTAAAGAACAAAAAAATCCGAGTTTTCATATCCCTTCAATTTCTTACTCTTTGTAGAGCACAGAGGAAGAAAATGAAGGGATGTGGAAATTTTGGATTTTTTATTTTTTACTTATTATTTTTTAAATCTAAATTGTAAGGGCAAAATCTTCATTTTTATACAAATTGCAACAAAAAGATAAGTTCAGGATATTATTTTATGATTTTCAAAGAAAAGGGCTAGAAATTGCAAAAAATGAATAAAACAGGGTACTTCGTTTGTAATTATCCCTTTACAATACACATAATCCTGGTCAGCATAAAGTTTTTCAAATACCTCTCAACTCTGTAGATGTACAAATCTTTTATTTCTCCATAGCTTCAGTTAGATAAGGATTGAATTGTTATGTTTCATTTGATTTCAATGGAGTAGCTTTTCCCTTGGCCCGCTTTAATGGTTGAGTAGTTGCCTCAGGGCTCTGGCATGTGTAACCTCTCTGAGTAGATTGAAAATTCAAAACGGTCTTCAAGATTTTATGTATGTTTTGTCATATGCTTATGGTGTTCTAATATATGTTAGTTGTGTACCTGTGACTCATAATGGAGCCTTTTAATGTGTAGTAACTGTAACTGTAATGGCTAATATTAAGGATTTGCATTGCAGCAGATTCTTCAGTTCAGACAGCAATATAGTAACTTGTTTCATTAATTTTGGACAGCATGATTGGGCCAGAAGGTGGGAGAGGCAAAGCGGTGAGTACTTATGATGTTGCAGATTGGATGTGCCCATGTTTAATCATTGCCCGGTGAGAGTAGATGACAAGGGCGTGTTGCCATAAAGTTCTTGCGTTTCATGATGATGTGTGTGCAAAGGTTTTAGCTGGAAGACTCTTTATGAGACATGTTTGATGATACTTAAGTTGCCCAAAGTATTGTTTCCTATCTTTGGGGATAAATCATGTGATCAAGGTGGTTATTGTACGCGCATGAAGGTGGATTATGAGTCTGGAGTTGCTTAGAGCATCTACAGTGGAGTCTCTGGCCTCCGCCTTTATTATTGGACGTCGGCCTCTCATATCCACGCCCAATTCTTCAAAATCGGAGACCCATAATGGCGTCCACCGTCGGTCTCCGCTTTGGATATCAACCCACAGGGTGTCAAGCGTTCCTCCTTTTTTTTCAAAACAGTGACGAAAATACCATCAAACCACTGACTCGAGAACCTGAAGGTTGTTTAAGAAGTTATGGCTAACTCTTGGGATGTGGGGAAGGTGGTGGTCAAAAATCTCGTCAAAGGGTTTGTTGTCTTCTTCTTGGCCACGCTGTGGCTTGGGAACGAGTGCGGAAGGCCGAGCCATGGTGTTTCAAACGATCACATGCCATCGGGAGGGGGTGCGTCGTCGATGCGTTTTGAACGCATGCAATTGTGGGCTCATATCCTGGATGTGTTGTTGGATCTGCACATGAAGCGGACGGGGGGGGGGGGGGGGGGGGGGTGGGGGTGATGCAAATGACTTCAAGAGGAACATGTTAATTGGCTAGGAAGCGCATCCACCCGTAGGCTTTACTAACACGATCCTTTACTCTAGCCTTGATGGGGAATGTCAAGGTTGCACCGCTACCGACCTTACCTGTGAGGCCTGATATCTTGCCAAAGTCCGTGACATATGGTCAGGGAGAGATGTTCATATGGCCTCTTGAGCCGATAGGACCTAGTGGGGAGCCGAGGGTAAGGCTAGTCTCTTGTTTAATTCGATGGAAAACCAGCCAGGGTTGTTCGGGAAATATGAAAAACTCCTCGGAAGAATTCGCTCTTCCGAGATTCTCCTTGGAAATTAGGTCAAGGGGCTCCTTGACTCGGTCGGGTGGTTCATGGGGCCAGCATAACAAAGAGATCTACTCAAGTCCCGACAACACCTCTCCAACAGCTCGGTGAGCAGCAGAATGTGGAAATGGGCCCTCGAGGGTACCCCGTGTTAGTTTTGTGCCTTGTTGTCAGTCATTAATACATTTACACTATTATTATCATTTGTGAAATGTTAATAGCATGAATAATCGACTTTGACTAAGATCATCAAGTACGTGACTTGATGGTAAAACTCTTGGAAGAAAAGAAAGTATTATTTCAATGATCCCTAGTCTTACTGATATATTAAGACTAGTAGATGTTGACTGATGATCAAGTTTTACTGATCATTCATATTGGATATGAAGTCAAATCATAGATATCATTTAAGAAAATAGCATTAGATGACATACTATGAGAATATCACATAAGAACTGTCATGAATGTTTCTCAGTATTGTTATATGGCTTAAGTCCTTTGATCTTACAGTCAGCATGGTCTTCTACATAGATGGATGTGTGTCTTGACACAATTCAACGTTTTTTTTAACCGGACAACAATAAAGTAGCCACCGCCGAAAAACATAATATGGAAGGAGGGGCTAGAGAAAAGGGAGAGGATTTGCGTTAGAGAGAGATCCAAAACATGTAGATTAACATTTGCATGTCCAAATTAATGATTCTTCGCTCAGTCCTGTGACATAATCATGCATCAAACTAACATCATTGTACAATGTTAGACGAAACGTTTAATAAAGTCATTGCTCACCCGGGTTTATTGTCCGGCCATTGGAGATGCTGTAATATATCTGTTAGTAAGTAATTTTGAATTTTCACCTATTAGATTGAACATAAAAATGGACTGAAATAAGTTTTAAACGTGGTAACAAAAGCGGTTATGACCGGTTTCTTTGTATATTAAATATAGCTATGGGCGGTGGAGTTGGTCTCGGCTTTTACGTATGAAGATTTATGGCAGCTCACAACAATCACTGATTCACTGTCTGGGTTGGTAGATAAGTTAGGCACGTCATGATCCCCTCCAACTGATCTCATATCAAGTGCTTCGTTGGAGCCTTGTCCCCTTGTAGTCATCAACTGATACGCAAAATCACAAACACTCCATTAAAGTTAAATTTGAAGATCATGTCTCATAATCCGGCCTGATTTTCACATCTTAATTATGCAAAATTGCACTAATCAGCCACCTAATGACTTCTTGGGATATCACATCACGTGCATTTTCCATTTTAGGAGAAAATATACCTACCCAGTAAAAGGTTAACGAGTCAAAAACTAACTCGTGATGACCTTATTTCCACTTGCATACCTGATAAAAAATCAAACCTCATGTATTTATCCGTTACATTTTTTTGTATAAAAAAATTACTAAAAACGAATATGGATTTAGGGCATCCACAACCATATAGTTGGTTGCTGGCGGGGAGGTGTTGGCGAGGAGAATAAAAAATTATTTTTTTGTTAGCTAATAGCCAGTTCTCCCAGCTGGTACCCTATAATGTTAATCCTTTTTGTTTGCTGATGGTAACCCTTTTTGTTCACATTTTTGCTCTCAGCCGACAGTGAGAAGAGGTGAGAAGCTCCTAGTCAACACTCACAGCCAGCTCCTCGCCAATGATTGCTCCCAGCCAACGCCTCCCCTCCCACGACTGTGGATGCCCTTAACCTTCTATTATGTATGAATATGAGGACAAAGATCATAACAAGTCTGTTCTCAAGTATAAAGATAATTAGATGATCAATTATAATCAAGAATTCAAGTATTTAAACTCTAACTAAGTATATGATAAGTAAGATCAACGGTCAAAAAGAAAATTTCACGTTTATTAAGTGAAGATTAACTATGTAATATTGATTAAAAAGGGGTTGGGGAATGAAAGAAAAAAAAATGAAAAATCAATCACTAGCTAACAATTACAAGTCATGGAACCATAACAAGTTGTGATTCCAATTTGATCTCTTGTTTCATCTTTTTGATGAACTCGTCGCACTTCTTGTTCAGTTCCTCTGCACTCATCAACTCTGTTCCTTCTTCCTCAACCCCATCAACACCTTGATCTTCATCTTCATCCAACCCCTCTTCTCGATCAATTCCGACAGACCCTTTAGCAACCTCTTGCTCTGTAACTGCAACAACCTCTGTCTCTGTCTCTGTCTTCTCCGGTGACCGGAGGGTTCCATACTTGACGAGGTGTTCACCGGCGACATCCGAGGAGGTGGCGCCGACCAAACCGGAGTTGGTGGCCAGGAAGACGAGAATGCCATTGCAAAGGAGGAACATGTAGCTCTTGTCCAAGCCATGGCTGAAGATCTGTAGGGTGAAAGTGGAGGGCTTGAGGGAGATAGTGATGAAGGAAACGTAGGGGAGAAGAATGGAGAAAAGTGAAAACGAGACTAAGAATTTGAGTGATGTCTTGATCATGGTGACGAGGTAGGGTTTAGTGGAAGTTGCTTCAGCTGGACTCATCATCTTCTTCGAGTGAAGGGAAGAAGATGAAGAGATGTGTTGTTTGGGAGTGGGTTGAAATACCGGAGGAGGTTGATGAGGAGAGACTAGCCTTTTGAGTTATTTATAGGGACAATGACATAAATAAGTTGTGTATTTTTATTTTATTTTGTATGGTGTTGTTTTGTTATTTTTATTTTGTCACATGTTATCTTGGACTTGTATGTTTTTTAGTTACATAGTTTTATAATAGAGGTTTAGATCGGATAAAAAGAATACATTACTCCACGTAGTTTTTAGAGTCGTGAGGAAAACGATTAGATTTACTTTCTAGCATAAACGAGAATTTTTATTAATTAAATACAAGATAATCAAAAACTAAAATACGGTAACTTGTAAAACCAAAAACGTAAGACAAAGTTCTGGTGAAAATTGAAACGCATATCCTATAACGATGATACCCGACTATTCCAAGCGATAATCTGGGTGGTTCCTTATTCAAACGATGAGTGGCACGAGATATCTAACTAACTTTTCATGTCTAGACTCGGCCAGGCTTGTGTCGTCTATAAACTGTGTTGATCCCTCGAGTGAGATCCTGAAGTGGAAGAGAAGAGAAGGTCAAGCTGCCAAGTAGTTTCCCCGGAAAAGGAAGAGGCTGGGGATTGGACAAGATCCGAACCCAAAAGGATGTGGTGTGGCTCCTTTGGAACACCCTATGGTGCCCTAGCATTCTCATTAGCACTAGCGACGCTGCTTGACGGGCCTCTCCTCTGCCCCCATCGGGGCATCTCCCCCTCGTGGGGAATGTTCCAAGTTCATCCGTTTTGGTTCAGAGGGTAGTCATCAACGCCCAAACCCAAAGACGAGGGCTGATGTGCATACTGGTGAGCTGCTCGGGATCCTTGGGGGTCTAGGTGAGCTCATCCACGTTCGATAGGTACTGGACAACCGAATAACGTTGCGGGTCGTGCATCCCTCACTCCATCCCCTAGGTCGGGTTCGATATGTGTGGCCGGATGTCGACCATGATTTTGATATAAAAGAGGAATTCCCGAGGGCGAGGAGTCATCGGGCGTCCATGTAATTGTTGGTCAGGGTCGACGAGCGCCTCCACCACGACCTCTTGCCTATGCATCGACTACTAGAAGTCAGACCCAGACGGGAGGTGTCGATGCTCGTGGTGAGGTTCTAGAGGAGGTGAAGGGGGATTTCTCTCCCTCGAATTATGGTTTTCTTGATTCTTGAACATCGGAGGGTGCATAACGGGTGTATGGAGGCGGTCCATTTGTAACAGGACGTCGGATGGAACACACATCTCGATTGGTCGAACTAGGGTGAGGGGATGAAGTAGCACGACCTCACGTGGGATCCTCACGTAGTAGCCAACTCAGTACCGACCACTCATTGCTATGGCGACACCGATGGCGCACTAAACTTGGCGAGCGGACGCCCGCAACCAGCAAGAAGGGGTGATGGCAGATTAGGAGAGGGACAAGCACGTTGCTCGGTTGGTCCAAGGGACCCATTTAATGGGTGAACCAAGGTGGGGCGGCGCATAGGGCGACGGAAAGGGAGGAGTGGCGGTAGAGGGAATGGTCAAGTCGTCATGGTGGACGGAAGCAAAGAACGTCTGACGCTAATGAGGAGAAAAACCTGAGAAGAAGGAGGTGAGATCTGTAAAGCCGTCTCGTCGGGCCCCATGTGGCCTTTAGGGGTCCACGGGGTGTTGCAGAAGAGGCATATGTTGTCCCACATGGATTTGAACTTCCACGATCACTAATCTCCTCCTTCTTTTGGAGACCTCCTTGGCAACCTAGCATCATTATGTTAAAAGAGTATTATGTGTGCATCCCCGAGAGAATAGAGAACCTCCCCGGCCCTAAGCAATTACCTAGAATAGTCGGGCGGAGTAGTTACAGGATCATCGTTTAAGTTTGTTTCAACTATACCTCACCCTTTGTTTCATGTACCAGCACTTGGTGCGCGTATCAGTGCGAAGACCATCCACGTGTTAGCATCCTGCACACCCTGATGATGTCAGCACGCGCGTATCTTGTGGCTCAAATTTATCCGTAATTTGTATAATAAGAGCATGTACAACGGAAAATCCCTGGGTGAGGCCCTGGGGTTGAGGCTCTTGTGCTGACTGGACAAAAGTGAGGCCTTGGGGCTGCAGAATAGTGGGTGTTTTGCAATGGAGAGGCCCTGCTGAGGCCCTATGGCTGAGGCCATGTACTGACTGGATGTTGAGTTGTTATTAATTAATATTTTACTGTTCTATTTAATTCTTTATCAGAAACCGTTTAAATTATTTATAATATAAACAAATGTGAAAATAATAATTAATGACAAAAAAAAAATGAACACGAATAAAAAGTAAGTTGAACTTTTATTGATCCCCTAGTAATACAACCCACAAAAAACCAGCTTCAAGAGCACAAACGAGTACTCGTCGTCATGGAAACCAGCTCCATATAGACCTCATAAGTGCTCCATAAGATCATTTTGTAGTTGATGGTGGGTCTCATGATTTATGACACTTTGTTGACAAGCAACTCATTGCTGGTATTCCAATGGTCCTCCGTGGTGCCATCGTTCCGGTGGTGTCCAATTCGGCATTTCTGGAGGTTGCTCGTACAACAACTCCTCATCCTCATACTCGTACCGGTCGCGCTCATCCTCTACAATCATGTTGTGTAGAATGATGCAAGTGTGCATGATATCAGCCAAAATGTGTGGGCTCCAAGAACGAGCGGGACGGGAAATGATGTGCCACCTTGCTTGAAGTACTCCAAAAGCCTTTTCAATATCTTTTCAAGCACCTTCTTGGCATTTAGCAAACAACTTCTCTTTGGGCTCGTAGGAATGTCGAATAGTCTTCACGAACCGTGCCCATGTTGGGTAAATGTCGTCCACCAAGTAATAAGGTCGGTCGTACCGATGGCCGTTGATCTCGTACTCCACAGCTAGCTCACGGTCGTAGTAAGCGTCTTGGAATAAGTGGTTGTGGTTGAGGACGTTGATGTCGTTGTTCGAGCCAGCCATCCCGAAAAACGCATGCCAAATCCATAAATCACGGGACGCTACAACTTCAAGCATACCCGTCTTGTCCCCGCGGTGACTTCCCCGTCCATGGGCTCCCTGGTCTTCGGTTGGGCAGTTCTTCTACTTCCAACGCATGCATTCAAGACTCCCCGCCGTTTCGGGAAACCCTCGGGTGTACCCTTCTCGGAGTTAGCGTTGCATGTTAGTCGGTGTGGGTGTACGCTCATACTCGGCTCCGAATACCTCAATGACGGCCTTGCAAAACTTACTTAAACATTCAAGTATGGTGCTTACCCCAATGTGCAGAGTTTCGTCCAATGAATCGGTCGATGACCCATACGCAAGCATATGTATCGCGGTGGTGCACTTCTGTTCCGTTGATAAGCCCGGCCGTGAGGCCGCGTCGGGCCTCTGAACGAAGTACCTGTCGTGAGCCTTGACCGCGTCCATAATCCGTTGAAAAAGTGGTATGCACATACGGAACCGACGCCTAAACATATCAGGGTCATATACGGGTTGATCGGCAAAATAGTTCCTCATCAATTTATTATGGGCTTTAGAACGACCTCTGTTAATCTCTCGTCGCATTGGTTCCCCACGGATGGGCCTCTCGATCCTTGACATTGCTCTATGCATGCCCTCTCAATCCACTGCCGGAGTCGTCGCTCAATTGGCCGCATTCGGGCTGCCATATCCTCATATGTCGGCAGTTGGGCTGCCATCTCCTCATACGTCGGCATTCGGCCAACCAGCTCCT
The DNA here is from genome assembly GCA_963921825.1 of Erodium maritimum. NCBI lineage: Eukaryota > Viridiplantae > Streptophyta > Magnoliopsida > Geraniales > Geraniaceae > Erodium > Erodium maritimum. The sequence continues at coordinate 6,495,692 of OY997589.1, read as the reverse complement.
CGTATGTCGGAACCTCAACGTCGGACATAACCTCATCGTCGGACATTTTGGAAATTAGAGAGTAGAAAGTGGGAATGAAAGAGTGAAATTGGAGAATGGGTGTGAAAAAAATGAGGTTGGGGTTGGGGTATTTATAGGGTTTAAATTGTTTTGATTTAATTTAAAAAAAAAATTATAGCCGTTGCCGACCGTTTGACAACGGTCGGCTTTGCCACGTGTCGCCACGCGAGAGGAGGGAAGCCAGACAGGGCCGAGGAGCGAGGGGCGCGAGCCCGGCCCGCGATCGAGGAGCGAAGACCGATGCCCGGACCGCGTGTTTCAGGGCCGCGGACCACGTGAAATCCAGCCCACAGTGGGACGGCCCGAGGGCTGCAGACCGCGCGCACGCGGGTCGGGGGCGAGGGCCGACCCGTTGTGCGTGCTCTAAGATCCGATTTGTATTTGATACTTGTTATCCATATATTGGATTATTTTGTATAGACCTCAAACTTGTAATAATAATATAATAATATTATGGACTCCAAACTCACTGGATTCAATCCTGAGTGGCCAAAATGAAAATCACTCCCTTACCCATAACAAATGACGGAGTAAATCCACCAAAAAACTAACCGTTATCTCCTAATAAATAGCAATAAGGTCCTAACCTCTCTCTTAAATGTTTTTATTTACTTCTGCATCTCCCGTGGTAAGAACTTGAAAAAGAATGATGAACTGCAACAATTACTGCATCTGTGCGAAAAGTATACTTTGCCAGCTTATCGTTAGGTTTTCGAACTATGAATACTGTACGTACCAATATTATCTTTATTAATGAGTCAATGAGAAAAGGTTCACTTTCCTTCTCCTCGGATATAGGCCTTAAAACAGAGTTCTTTGACTAATTCCACAATATATATATTCTCAAATGTTAGCCACCCAAACATTAATGTTCATGTTCTCAGAGAAGATTAAATGAACTTTTGATATACATATATAATTAGTTGAACGTTTTATGTTAAAAATGATTTCACCCCAATAACTTAAATATTTCATATTTCATTTAAAATATCTTTAAAAAATACCACTTTAATATCCTAAATTTTTATTAATTAGTTCTTGAATTACGGTCCAACTTTCACATAAAGAGTGTTGTTAAAATTATCATACGTATAAATATGAAGATTAAATTATCTAATAAATAGGATTTTGGACTAGTTGGGTCCATATATATATATATATATATATATATATATATATATATATATATATATGCCTTCATTTTCCCACTGTTTTCATGAACTACTTGCTTCAATTGACATAATTGTAATTGGAATTCATCAATTAATTTGGAGAGTAAATTCAGCAGTGGCATGTATGAATTAATTAGGCAGGCATTTACGGGAATAGCTCTTCCATGGCATCTGTTGTTTTGATCAGGGAAGTTCAAAGAAAATGCTTAGCACCAATGTGTTTTTAATTTGTAAGAATAAAGAATATTATACCTTCACCATTATGAAATGTGAAAATTAAGTAACAAGGATAATTGCAAAAAAATTGCGATGAACTAAGCGAAAATTTAAACTATTTTTTGTTACAAAAACTCACGGTGAATTATATTTTATCTATAAATATGTTATCTTTAACGGAAGTTAGTCATGTAACAATCACATGACATCAAAAAAAATTAAAATGATAGTTTTACACTTTACATTATTTATGATTCGTTATTTATAACTCTCGCATATACGTATTTTACAGTTTTGAACTATTATGCATGCACTTTTATGGGGGTATTTACGGCTTTCGCCAAAAAAAAAAAGTTAGTGGATTCACAAACGAAAATAATTTACCGTAAGTTTGTACAATAAAAATAGGTGACTTTAAGATTTTGAAACAAAAAATAATTCATTGTAAGTACTTATAAAACATATATAATTCACCATTAGTTTTTACAATTATTCCCTAATCTTGTTCGTTGGCCTCACCCGGCCCTCCCATCCCCACCCTCGTTCCACCACCACCCTCACTTTCCCTCATACCGCCATCACCCTCTTCCTTCCTTCCACGGAACTCACCTCGGCCTCCTCTGTCGGTGGTATCTATGGCCCTGATCTCAGACTCATTGAGTTTGATGGAGACCTTTGTTCTGCGAGGATCGTCCCCCAACCTCCTGGTTGCTGCTGTCACTCGCCAACGGTGGGAGCGTCAGAGCGGGGTGCGGCGGGTCTCGGTGACTTCGCCTCCAAGCCACAGGCCTTATTCCCGTGGTCCAAACCTGAATCCACCCCCCTAGGCACCCCGTCGCCGTGACCGCGCTCTGGGACTTACCGCCCGGTCTAGGGTTCCGCCTCCGCCAGAGTCGTTACGGCCTCGATCTCCTCACCTTCAGAGGGGGTCGGTTACAGACGTTCTGGAGTTTTCTGTCGCCGTCTCGGTCACGTCGGTGAAGTCTTGGTCTTGGGGATGGACTCCTGATCGTCGTGGGACGCGGTGGGGCATGGTGGAGACATCTTCCACCCGGGTTTCCCGAAGCTGGATGTGGAGGAGGACGAGAGCATAGGATCCTTTGCCCCCGGGTAGTGAGGGTGTATGTCCCGGCTCCTGCCGCGGGTTGTGGCTCGGCGTCCACCTACGCCGGCTCAATGGCTGTGTTACCGTCTTCTGGCATTCCGTCGGAGTTGCAGGTACCACCAGCACCTAAATGATGTGGCTGGAGCGTGCAATGCCTGTGGCGGGGCATTGGGGGATGCAGCACCAAGACTGTTGATACTGGCCCCGCTACCTAATTTTAGGTCACCTCGACAAGGGGAAGCCGGCGTAACACTGAACCCGTTCCCTAATCTGGGTCACCGGCCTCCCTAGTCGGGCTCCAAATCTGCCACCCGTGATAAGCCGTCATGGGTGGTCCCCTCCCTTCCTCCCGGGATCTTTTGTACACCAACATGTCCTGGGGGAAGGAGTTGTTCGGCCCTCGGATGATTCGATTGCTACCCCTTGTGCATCTCCAATTGGAGGGTTTAGAGGTAGAGGACGCATCCAGACAGAGGCGCAAATTGTTGAATCTCTCGTGCCCGTACTCCATGAAGACAGGGTTGTTGGAGCTCGGAAGAGGGATGCGCCTACTGCTGAGTGGGACGACTTGTCACAGGCGGGGAAGAAGCCCCGCGGGGAGGAATGACGCACCGTCTGTGCATCGGGGACTAGCCCTGGGAGGGGTCCCCAGACGATGCTTTGCCTCCCACCATCACCATTACCATCGAGGTCCCTCAGGATCTCCGGAACCCTTTCCTCGTCTTCTTTCATTGCCCAAGGGGCGTCAAAATACCGCCTGTGACGGTTCTAATATTAAAAGGGTCAGTGAACCATTGTTCGTTAATATTGACCTTCTGGTGGTCGGGGAGTCTGTTCCCCGGTGCACGATAATGTAATCAATTTCAAGTAATACAATTGCACCTTTCGTTCAAAAAAATCTTAGAGGCGGGCTATTTTTTAGGTCGCGTCCTAACCTCCGTCTTGTGATCGTTTAAAGAGTCTTTTTGTGATCGTTGTTTGTATAGATCTTATCATATTGTATCACTTTCTATCATTTAGAATTTTGGGATTTTCTAACAAAAATACGAGTTTATAAAAAAAATTAGGGAAGGGAGAAAAAGAATAAGAAAATGCATCTCCTTTTTTATGTCTCATTGTAAGATTTCCAAAACTTGAGATCAGTCAAGTCTATACTCAAAAAGATCAGAAATGAAATCAAATTTTATCCAAACAAAAGTATATTTCTATCTTTATTTTCAAATGAAAATTTGTGGACCTCATGTAATGGATTTATGTAATATGATTGAGAAATAGCATCCAATAGTGGCTTTTGAGTATCTTGAAAGGCATTAGATAGATATTGGCTACTCTTTTCTTCACCAAAACCATCTTACATATCCAAACACAAATCTTACAGGTCACTCAACTCAGCCCATGATTGCTCAACCTCAGCTTTCAATCCCCAGTTTGTGCCGAGACCCATCAATTTGACAGTTTCATTGCATGGCTACATTGGTCAGGCATTTGGGTTCTTCTTCTTCTTCTTCTTCTTCTTCAAGCTCTTCAATCAAGCATGAAACATGTCTTCGCAGCAGATTCCTCATTGTTCCCAGGACAACGAGAAGTTTCTCCAACTGGGTCTCTCGGATTCACTCAAGAACACTGTCGAGAAAGAGCTTCCAGCTCAAATCCTCAAATGGGTATCCCCTAAATGCTGTTTCTTCCATGGATGGTGAGTCTCACTCTCAACTTGCTTCGGCGATGCTCTGAAATTGTGTTAATTTCGGGTTCTTATTGATATTTGTGTTCTGGGTAGTGATCTGTTTGGATAGTTGTGTGCCCATTTGACCAAATTGCTTCTGCTAATTCGTAGTTCAATACCTAATTTAGAATTAAAAATCTTGAAAAACGAAATTTTGGATCAAATTAAAATTTGATCGAACTTGGTAAGCCTGTGTAGAGCAACTGCTTGATAAACTATTTTGGGGTCTCTATCTATCATCTTGATTTTTTAGGTGGGTTTGTGTTTTTAACATGGTATCAGAGTTTTGGTTTGTTTTAATGAGCTCCTCTCTTATCTAATTCAGTTGTATATTAATGATGATTAAGATGAACTTGTTGCAAATTTCGAACACTTGTAACCTGAATATATTCATCAGTTTCTTAATCCTCCTTTCATTTTATTTTTTCTCATCTTGCTACTGAATTTTAGATGAATGTTTGGAGTAGGTTTATCTGGTGATCCTCTGGCCCTAGATCATGAACTTCAAGAAGAAAAGCAGTCCCCCCTCTCTGGATCAACAGAGTCTGCTCTAAGCATAACTGTTGTTGGAGCTTCAGGTGACCTTGCGAAGAAGAAAATCTTTCCCGCTCTTTTTGCTCTCTTTTATGAAGATTGTCTGCCAGAGGTCTTGCTCTTCATTGCTTTGTTCTGATATAGTTGGTTATATATAAGTTTCTTGATCCATTCATATCTATTTGATCATGTTAATGCAGAATTTTACTGTTTTTGGTTATGCCCGAACAAAATTGAGTGATGAAGAGCTGAGGAAGATGATTAGCCAAACTTTAACTTGCAGAATTGATAAGAGGTATGCTATAATGTTTTCTGCAACATTTAGTGAATCGCACTCTCGTTTTCTTCTTGATAATACCGTGGCAAAATTTGCAGGGAAAATTGTGAGGGCAAAATGGATGCGTTCTTGGAAAGATGCTTTTACCATTCAGGGCAGTACAGCTCTGAGGAGCATTTTAAGGAATTAGACAACAAGCTGAAGGAGAAGGAGGTAATGCTTTTTCGTTTTTGTTTTGTCTTTTCAGAACCTTGTTTGTAGTGCAAAAAATGTATGGGGTTTTACTTTTACATCAGGGTTAATTGCATATAGCTATTGCGTTCTATACATGTTTTACACGTAACTATCTCTAACTTTAAGGCGTTATTTACAATTACCTAAACTTTCAAACAGATGCAGAGCTCTTATTCACCCCAAAAATGATAGAAACGCCCTTGACCCTCATCTCAAACAATACCATTTTTCAGTCTTTTAATAGTTTTATCTTATATGGAGTCTTTTTTACATCTACTCAACCATTTTCTACATCTAATCAACTTCTTTTTTCAGATTATAGTCAAGGACATTTTCGTCATTTTCTAGCAAAAAAGAGATATGTTCATTTTTTTATGAAACTTTAGGTACTTATAAATAACGTTTAAAGTTGAGGATAGTTATGCGCAAAAGATGTATAGTACGCAATAGCTATCTGCAATCAACCCTTTATATTACATAACACTACATTTAAAGGAAATGTGACATAGTGATAATACGGATATGATTTTTATTTCTCAGGCTGGAAAACTATCGAATAGGTTGTTTTACTTATCAATACCTCCAAACATATTTGTGGATGTGGTGAGATGTGCTAGCCTTCAAGCTTCTTCAGCAAGTGGGTGGACCAGGGTCATTGTGGAAAAGCCCTTTGGTCGTGACTCAGAGTCTTCTGGTGAGCTAACTAGATGCTTGAAACAGTACCTAAAGGAGGACCAAATCTTCAGGTAAATCTTACAGACTCTAAAAGGACAATTTAAATACAGGACCGGGATTAGTATCATGATCTTGAGAATTTTCAGGATCGACCATTATCTGGGCAAAGAGCTTGTTGAGAATCTATCGGTGCTCCGCTTTTCGAATCTTGTTTTTGAACCTTTATGGTGTAGGAACTACATTCGCAGCGTGCAATTCATATTTTCTGAAGATTTTGGCACTGAGGGGAGAGGAGGGTGAGTTCTATATGCTCTTTGAGGTAACGTTTTTTTTTAAGTAAATCATTGGGGACAATTGTAACCTTAACTTTAGCTGTTCTTGCTTTCAGTTACTTTGATAACTATGGAATAATTCGAGATATTATGCAAAATCATCTCCTACAAATACTCACTCTATTTGCTATGGAGACGCCTGTCAGCTTAGATGCTGAGGATGTGCGGAATGAAAAGGTATTTACAAAATTGACAATCCCTTGGGCCGGGGTGTAATGTTGCTTGTTGAGCCATTGATCTAGTTTGGAAAATTACGGATAGCTATCCCCAACTGAACACTTTTTACACTTGACTAATCCTAACTTTGAAAATGGATTATGAGCTCTTTTTTGTCAAACTAATGATGGAAATGCCCTTGACCATAATGTCAAAAAATATATTTTTTCTTTCTAATAGTTTTATCTTTTAAGGAGTCTTTTTACGTCTACTCAACCGTTTTCTTAACATCTAATCAAAATGTTTTTGGCAGTTATGATGTCTCTTTTGAGATTAGGGTCAAGGGCATTTTCATCATTTTTTTGGCAAATATGAGCTGTGTGTAATTTGAAAGTTGGGAAGGCTTAATCCATTTTTAAGTTGGGGATAGCTATCTGTAACTATCCCATGTAGTTTTGAGGCTATCTTGTAAAGTTCATTACGAGTTTGTACGGCCTTGATTCAGGTAAAGGTTCTTAGGTCAATGAAACCACTGAAGCTTGAAGATGTAGTTATAGGGCAGTACAAAGGCCACAGTAAGGGTAGCAAAGTCTATCCCGGATATACAGATGATGCAACTGTGCCCAACAACAGTCTTACACCAACATTTGCAGCAGCGGCTCTTTTTATTAACAATGCAAGATGGGATGGGGTTCCTTTCTTGATGAAAGCCGGCAAAGCTCTTCATACCAGGAGGTAAAAAATTTGAGTTTTTTCTTCAAATGCAATCACTTTTTTGAATGATTAACTGATCTTGGAAATGGAATTGATCTGGGTTTGTAGAGGAGAGATCAGAGTTCAGTTCAGACACGTCCCTGGTAACTTGTATAAACAGAATTTTGGGATGGATTTGGATAAAGCCACAAATGAGCTTGTCCTTCGCGTCCAACCTGATGAAGCAATCTATCTTAAGATCAATAACAAAGTTCCTGGTCTTGGAATGAGACTTGATCGCAGCGACCTCAACTTGCTTTATCGTGCAAGGTATGAGATTTGTATTAAGGCATATGTTTTAGCTTACTGTACTAAGTTTTTGCAATGCTGATGTATATTGTTAGAGGCATTGATATGAAAAACAAAACTAAAGTAGCAATATTTTAGTAAAATTGTACTCAACTATGATTGTCCCTAAGTTTAAAAAATTTCTGATATACCCAGAAGTTTTTTTAGTCTCATTAAACCCCAATTCTGTAAACTTTCGAGTGTGAAATGATGAAAATACCCTCGTGAGAGAAAGGAGAGGGTTCGTTCGTCTTTTCACACCCAAAAGTTGACGGAATTGGGGTAGATTGAGAACAATAAACTTCGGGGGTTGTCTAAAACTTTACAAAATTAGGGATAGTTGGTTGAGATTATCCCCAATATCGTCAAACCTTCCCTTTGACTTCTGTTAGAGCGTGTGTCTCGTATCGGAAATGTGTGGATGTATTGGCCACTTGATAAACATATTGATGCCTCCACCTACCAGCTTGAGCTTTTGGGTTGGAATGAACTTTGACATGGTATTAGAGCTGATTTGGGCCTGTGTTAAAAAAAAACTCCCCTCGATGTCCAAATATACCACATGCGAGGCCCACACGTGAGGAAGGGGGAGTGCTTTTGGGTTGGTATGGGCTTTGACAACTTCAATTGAGTGTTCCCCAAGTTACTGTTGATCTCATACCTTTGATTCCAATCGCTGTTCTTTTGATTTAAGGTTTTAACGGCTAAGATGTTTTCAAATTGATGGAAACCTGGCTTAACATTAGAAAGTTATGTGCTTTGTAAAAATCTAAACTTAAGTTTGGACTCTGCTGTTAAAATTGCAATTCAACTTTCCAACATTCGGGTTTTCACAAATGTGAAGGTACACAAGAGAAATACCGGACGCATATGAAAGGCTGCTGTTAGACGCGGTGGAAGGTGAGAGAAGGTTGTTCATTAGAAGCGACGAGCTCGATGCAGCTTGGTCGCTTTTCACGCCATTGCTGAAGGAACTGGAAGAGAAGAAGATTGCGCCCGAACTCTACCCTTATGGTAGCCGAGGACCGGTTGGGGCACATTATCTTGCTGCAAAGCACAATGTTCGATGGGGAGACCTCAGTGGGGAAGAGTGATGAAGATGATTTACAAAGCCATTGCAGAGTTTGTGAGGAGACATATAGTTACTGTGTATTGTATCTTTGGATGGTCGGATGTGTTATGTTAATGTTGTTTTGTGTCGTGTCATGTGAATTGGGGTTAATGATCTATACAGAGGGATTTGAATTGCTAAATTGGATGCTTAGGTTGTGAACGTGTAATCAATGTAAAATGGAGGGATGATTGCAAAAAAGTACCTTGCGGTATTGACTTTGTACAAGTTGTAACTCTGTTTCATGATAGTTGCAAAAAAATCTTGAACTTGGCTTTTCTGTGTACTTTGTATAAATTTGTTTTGAAATAATGTTTTACTCTTGTAAATTTTGTTTTTTAAATCTATCGTTTTCATCTCCCTCGATATATTTCTTATTTTTACCCTGCAAAGAGAGAAAATGGAGGGAAATGGAAATTCTTATTTATTTTGTTTCAAATTAAATTAAATAGTTGTTTAAAAATAAATTTACATAAAATACAATAAAGAAAAAAGTTTAAATTATTTGTGTATAATTATCAAAAAGATGATTACCACATGTAAAAATAACTGTGTCAGGATACTTCTTTTTTTATTTTGTAAATATCCCAAAAATGAATGGATACTTTATGAAATGATGATGTTTACCATAAACCCTATTTTTGCTTATTTTATCTGTTGAAATCAAATTTGACTTTTGTGTCATGACTCGTGTGCTCCTAAAAATAACCCATTTTTTGTTCGTTTGCTTAAACCACCTCTAAATAGAAAGTGTTATATTTGTCGAGAACACTCATTGATAACCATTTTAGTAGGTTGAATACTACCCATCAATTTGCCCTTGGTTTTGTTTTTTATTAGTTATTATTATAAGCAATACAAAAGTCAAAAGTATTGAAACTATCGTTTATCTTTAGAAATTTTTATGTTATGTAGAATACAAATAGTTTCTAATCTCCAATCTATAAGAAAATATTATATGGTTGCTATGATATTGGCAATAATATCGTATCGTCCCGAAGAGCATATACAGCGCAGCGTTGATTAGGTGGTGCAACATAGGTTGATGCCGGTGATGTGGAGAAGTTGGCGGCATGGCGGAGGTAACGCAACGGGTTGACATATCCAACAACGCTAAGGGCATGGCGTAGCAAATCTCGGAGCCACGTCACCTTCAATATATACTAGTGTGCTACTAAGCGCATCAGTGTGTTGCTGCCACTTTGCCCTAACGACTATTTATCCCCCTTACCTTAAATTTGTTCTGATTGTTTTTCTTAATAAAGATGAACGGTCAGTATGTTCAAATACAGTTGTGTATGAAAATTTATTATTTTTATCAAAAACTATCTGAAGCCATTATTCATTGATGATAAAAGAATAGTTTGTTGGTCTACTGTGTGAACAAGAAATTAAGTTTTATTTTCTTCCCCATTTTCCTTTTAAGTGTCATGAGGCTGTCCACAATGGGATTAGACTGATTTGATTTAATATCAGTCTAATTAGACGGGAAAAAAAGATGGGTCTGATTCATAGGATGAAGTAGGTCGAAAATATATTTAAATTATTTGATGTCACGTGACAATTCTCCATAAGAGAATCAAACATTAGACTTGATAGATGATGGACAATCTTTAGACTCACTTCACAATCAAAATCTACAAATCATGACTTTTTGAGTTTTTTCTCAAAAATTACCGAATCAACGTCCCCTACTCGACCACGTGGGAGGTCTCACTAATTAGGCATTTATCTCAAGGAACTAAACCTCACTCCATATATAGATATAAAAAAATACATATACATGGATGACATGGCATGGATGTTTAAGAACAAAGATGGCATAGTAAAGGTAAGGAAGCAATTAAGAGGGGGTAGGTTGTTTTCTCATGCTTGCTTTGAAGTTGCTTCCAAAGTGCAATGAGGTGCAGGCTAAGGCCTAGGGCTATATACCTATAGTGGTAGTAGATTTATTGTTGTACTTTAAATTTGGAGATAATAAATAAAAATTCCATATTGATTAGACATGAGCATGTCCTCTCCCTAATCTTTTCTAGTCAAAAGCTACTGCTCTCTCTGCCCCTCAACCTTCTTTTCTCCCATTCATTGCCTCACTATACTGTGATTTGTGAGTAGATATCCTTCTCATCTCATGGATATTCTTAACAAACTAGGGAGCTAATTAAGGTTCAGACTTATTCATTAAATTGTGTGATGCTCAAAAGTGGGTTGTTTTTATTTATTTGAAGTCGAAAATTTAGATCTCAGTAGGTTGTCTTCTTCAAATTAGTCCAATTTATTGATTAGTGATAACAATAAAAACAAAACTATGAGATGTTCATTTTCTGTAAATTATGATTCAATTTCAAATAGTATGAACTTGTATTTTTTATGTAATTTTGTTTTAAGATAATGATTGTAAATTATAATGGGTCGGTTCTTTCCTGATTTTCAATTTAGTTCTACTGTATCGATGTCTTTGAATGCTACTGTAACATTAGTTGTTGAACGTCTTTACAAAACTCATCGATTTTTTGAGTTTTTTTATGTTTTCTACTGTGGCCCCATGATGTTAAGGCATTTTTTTAGTTATCTTACTCACTACTATGTTTTGATACTCGTTTTAGATTAAAAACTATTATTTTTATCTTCGCTTAATATATTAATTTGTATCCTTTTCTAGACAAATATATATTGATAGGGCAAAAAAAAACACGAGCATCATTGGAAACAAAGTTGACCACAAAAGAATGACATGACAAATAACATTGGAATGTTTAAAATAATAAGTGAAAAGTATAAAAGGAAGTGTAGTGTGGTTTCGGTAGTAGTGAGGTTGTGGTGAGGTGTGGTGGGTGATTATTGAAACATAAATTGACCTCTATTTTGTCACTGTTTTATAATATTATAAGCCGTGTGATAGCGACTTTTTGAGATGGGAGACATTGTGACAGACACAGACCCTCTGCTCTGCCTCAATTCTTCAACTCATGACTCTACAGGAAAATATAACTCATATGAGACATTTGGAATGTGACAATTTTATCCATTACACTAGTGGTATAAGCTATCGAGGTATTTCCCCTGCCTATCCTAGGGGTTTAATCGTCAATGTACTTCATGTAAATCAAAGAGCTTAAAATAGTGTAAATTTTGTGAAAATAAAAATCTATAAAGAATTAAAATGTGATACATTGGATATTATGTTTGAGAGGATATGTATGCAGTACATGGTTAATATGAACATTTGTTGTGGTGGATTTACTCAACCGGGTGTATTTGGGTGAAATTTGGAGTTTATTTTGTTAGAGGACGGTTTAGAGGTCGATGTTTATTGGTCGATTGTGATCATAATCTTTAGGTGTTTGAAAAAAACGGTTGAGAGGGAAAAGAGAAAAAAAAGGAGAGAGAGAGCTTGCTAAGATGAAACCAGCGTCGACGAATTTGTTGATGGCCGAAAAAGAAGTAAAAACCTCACATTTTGATAGAACCGGCGATTCTTGGAATAGACCCCGCCACATAGTCTAATAGCTTTTTTAATCAAAAAATAAATAATGCATTAAAAAAATAATGTGGGTTCCGGAAAGAAACCACCAAATCAACAACAATAACCAAACAAGGTCTAGATTATCCGGAAAAAAACCGAAAAATATATAGACAACCGCTCAACTCAAGAAGAGAGACAATCCGAATTGAGAGAGGGAGAAATAAGGACGAAGAGAGAAAGTAGAATAGCTCAATCAAGCTCAAAAAGAGCAATTGTTGACGACACCGTCCAGGAAATAAGAGATTGAGCTCGCCCTTCTACCGGAATCAAAGTGAGCGCTAGAAACTAGATCCTCCGAAAAATGAAAATCGGATCAGGGACCAGAGCTCCCTTGAAAATCCTAACGTTCTGAGCTATCCAAAATAATCATAACCCTAAAAAACTTGGCCGAGACCAAGATTTACGCAGCCGGTCACCTCAGAGATAGAAAAAAAAAAACGAAGAGATAAACAAAACAGGAGACGAATAGTTGATATGTTGGATATAACCCATTACTATGTGGCAAGTGTTTTTAAACCAAAATGTTGTTCTTATATCAAATTAAAAATTGAAATAATATTATTATTCAATGAAGGATTAATCTCAACAACATGGGTGAATTCAAAATTACTATGAATTTGTGATAACATGAATAAGGGAGAAGTTTGTTTTGGACATTTCATGGAAAAGATGGTGTGCATGAGCCATGATTGGCACAGGCGTGATAAAATTCAGATATATTGATTGAAGAAGAGGTTCTTACTTGTTACCGGATCAATGAGCTGCTGTGCATTGAATTCTCAAGCTCAGCGATTCGACGGAGGGAACGGTTTCGATCTGCACAGAGAATTGCCTCGTCCTTAACTTCCTCCGCCGTCAACACCTCCGGCTCCGATGGCCCCCGCGTCTCTCTAGATATCGACGCCTCTGCCGCCGGGAATCCAGGGCTCCTACACACCTCGGCATGGCTCGAGGAGAGAGATGGGTTGTGGACGGTAAATTGGTTAACGTTATATATTTTCAATATCCAATTTTTTTATGTAATTTTTATTTAGAATAAACGAAAATTGTATTGAGACTATAAAAGAGTTGTTACAACGGCCAAGTTTCTTGAGAGATCGTTAATTTTAAAACTCTAAGACAAGAAAACTGGTCTTATAATGGAGATTGTTGTCGTAAACGTGACTTAAAACTAAAACATGAATGGGTGGTGGCCCTCCGTCAAACTACGACGAAGGCTTTGGGTGTAGGCCGATGTCTTTCTACTTGAGACATAATCCCTTTGATTCCGGTCTGTCTTACTGTCCTGCAAGGCATGGCTCGTGGCCAGACGACTCCCCTATCGTTGGAAGAACCTCCGTCTCCTCCAGCTGCAGATGGCCTGGAGCCTTGTTGGCGGCTCTCCAAGATGGTGTGTCTTCGTGTTCCATTGAAGAATCGTCACCACCGCTTGGGGCCGAGCGGTGGATGACTTGGTCGTTAAGGAACTGGGCTGAAGTCTATTCGGATTCTATTTCTGGACGGAGGAGGCTATGGTTGGGTTAGGCCTAATGAGCCTTGGTGCTTTGATGGGCGCCTACTCCTATTGTGAGACCTCAACCCTTGTGCTCGGGATTCCCCGTGTTGGACCGCATTCAGTTATGGGTTCACGTTCGAGGCCTGCCCCTTGGTCCGAACAAAGGTGACATGTCATACGATTGGGGATACCTTGGGGCCCTGTGTGGACGTGTCAGGCGATCAATGGGGCATGTGCTGAGGAGGTACAATACGGATACAATAATGACATCTCATTGACCGACCTCTCGAATGGGGACTGATGCTTCAGTTTAGGTATTTCTCGAACCGTGTCAGGGTTGAGCTCACTTATTCCAAGTTGCCAAGTTTCTGCTACAACTGTGGGCGGATGGGGCATATCCTGTGGGATTGCAAGCTGAAGGTTCGAGGTGATCTGAAGTTTGGGACCTCTCTCTTGGAGTACCAGAAGGGAAAGCAGGCTAGGTTGTACGCGACAGACTGGTAGGAGCCGAAGCTGGCAGTACCCTTTGGCTTTGGGCGGATTTATCCAAGCATTGTATCTAAGGGCACCCCATCTCTCGAGAGGGCCCCGCGGGTTTCCCCGAGCACTGTATCTAGTCCTACAGGGGCTCGGGGCAACGCCCATCCTGGGACAGTCGATACGGGTTGGAAGAACTTGGTGTTCGGCTAGCTCTCTGGTAGCTGAGACACTGAAGTTCCAACGCCTATTTCTAGTGGGCATGAAGACATTGTAGTTTCCTCTACTGGCGGAGTCAAGCATACTTCTGCAGATGCACCCAGGGACGATCAGGGGCGGGCTGGTAAGAAGCCTCGTCATGAGGAATGTTAGACACTCGAGGCCTCTAGACCGGTTTTGGAGGGGTCTCTGGTATAGGTCTTACCTCATTTTACTGATGCAGTCCTGGTCTATGGGTTGGGCTGGGACTTCCAGAACCATTTTCTCACCCCCACCACTCCTTCATGTCTTTATGACGACCTTAATGGCATCTCAGAGGCTACTACTGTCGTTCTCTTTAGTATTTTCAAAACAGTTTGTGACAGTTATATATTTTTTTTAAACTACGAACAATATGCTATTTATATGTTTGTCACTAATGATCAGGTAGTCAGTTTTTTTATGTTTGTCTCTAATGGTCAGGTAGTCTATTTTTTGATGCATGAATATGTTATAATTTTTATAAATAAAATTACATATTTTTAGTAATAAATAAATTAATTAATAAATAACAAAAATAAAAGTCGTATAAGTAATCACAAATGATTTAGTAATTAAGTTTTGTCTCGGAAACACTATTCCAGCTTACATTTTGGCTTTCATATAAAACCTTGATTTTTAAAATGTATCATAAATGATAATAAATTCCATTAACTATTTCCCTTAAAAGTTAGTAGAGAGGAGATAGACACAATATAATTTATTTTGTTTTAAAAACACATCATCTTGCTTGAATTATTTTAATCAACAAAACACTGATAAAACAAATATATTTTGTAAAAGATGGCCCATATTCAAACAAATTAAACATTTTAAAAAAACAGAAAATACGTGGAATTTAAAAAGAAAGCAACGACCAATAGGAAAGGGGCAGTTCAGAAACATAGTCCCCCCGCCGTCTTTGCCGCATGTATATATAATTTCAACCTTATGCTGTTATGCATACCGACTTTATAAAAATAATATAAAAATCATTTTAAATATATTCACAAATGGTATATTTATATTTTATAAATATAATAATAATTAAATGGGGTTAGAAAAGAAATAATAAAAAAGTTTATATATAACCAACAAAACCCATAACGCCTTGTGTTGGGACCCTCACATTGTGTCTTTATCTACCTTTTTGTCCGTCCCCCATCCTCCTTTCTACTCTCCTTCTCTCCCCTCTCTCCCCCTCTTTTTTTTTTATGTCTTCATCGTCATCCTCCTCCTCCTCCGACGATGATCACGGTCTCGCCGCCGGTAGAAGATCCGGCGGCGGCGGCGGTGGAGACTACGAAGGCCCCTCCTCGTCCCGCCGCCGCGGCCCCAATGAGGTCTGGCCCGAGCCCTTCGTGGAAGCCCTCGCCGCCCAAGTCGCCGCCGACGTGTCACGCTCCGTCGGCCGCCTCTCCGCCGCCCCCGCCCTCTCCAATGTGTTCCGGGTAAGCCCATTTATATAGTCAATGTGAATGCATTGAACTTGATGAGTATTAGTAGGTGATGAGTTAAAAATCGAATTCAATTGTTTCGATTTTTAAATATTATTATTGTTATCGATCTCGTGAAATTGAATGTGATCTATGTTAGTCTCTAGTCTTGTTTGTTTCGTGTCTAGTTTTTGTTTCTCTGACTTTACTATAGAATCTGCTTGGTACCGGATCAAAATCTTGACCCGGTCAACGCATACAGATTTTTTTTGATTTTTTTTTTTTGAGTATGATCATATCATTGTATCATCAGCATGAGGATGAATCTGGTCTGTGAAAGGGACTGGGTTTTTGCATTGAAGGGTCATAATCAGAATCAGAAAGCTTGTCCCTTTCAATTCTCTCATATAGTGTTGTGTTTTGTTCTTTGGCAATTGCAATCTTAGTTATTAGAAATGTCCATTTTTGGTTCCCCTTTGGAGAGTGAAAAGGCCCTTTTGGTTTTCTCAATTTCTCTTTACCTTTCTTGGCATGGTCTCTTCACTTTGCTCCCTCTTCTAGCATCATGTCCTTTCTTTACAATTCAAAGCCTTTTTGACCCAACCACTCTTCTCTTATATATGTTTATATATATAAGTATATATATGATGTTGGGGAGAGACTAGAGAGAGGGACAAGGAGGGTGATGAGAAGATCTGTTGGGGGACCTTTTTAACACAAAAATGTAGAAAGTGACCTTTGAAGCTCTACTTTTAACTTATAGCTGTGTTTGGTACTCTATAGCATTATTTAAGGAATGAGGCTCAGTTGTGTGTCAATTGCCTCACTCATATAAGTCTCTCCTATAACTACTTTGACCCTTTTGCCCTTTTTTATTGACTCACTTTCTACTAAAAAAAACCCGTGGTTTAAAAGAGATGATACATGGGTGTGGTGAAGGAGAGAGTCAAAAGGGGAAGCATGTGCATAAAGTTTCATCTTCACATGGAACCCAATGCTGGTGGCAGCAGAAGCTGCACCTGCTGTTTTTTTTTTTAATGTTTATGTAATAAAATAATAAGAACTCATGTCAGTTCGACAGAGATAAGGTCGTCTCTTTTGCTCGCCAGTTTCGCGACTTCTCTTTTGTCTGCTTCCTCCTTTGACCGTTTCGCTGCTTTTTACGGGACGGCCCTTTTCTCGGAAATGAAAGAGAAAGGCACGCTTGTAGTTGTTATTGTTGTTATTGTTTTCTTCCAATCCGATGTTCATGTAATGTAGCGACTATATATTTATATTTATAATGCACAACACTATAGTGATAGTTAGTAACATGTTAATGATGTTATGGACCACACACACACACATGAAGTTGAAGGGCACTTCTCTGTTGGGGGGGACCTTATGTTGTAGGGGTATGTATGTATACCTTTACCTACCTTTTTAACCATGTTTTGTTGTTCAACTACCACTGTTGGTGTTGATTTTGTGTACCCATTTAATGTTGTGAGTGACTCAAACCCTAGAGCTGAAACCCCATTACTGTACTCTCTCCACTTGCTCCTGCCTTTTTGGCCCTACCACCTTCAATTATATACACTTGACTGAGAGAAGAGGGTACATTCTTGTTACCTTCTTTTGAAATTAAAATCTTTTCTTTTTGCTACTCATGGCCTTGCCTGTACTTTCTCTGTACCCTCCTCATCTATGTGACAATGTATTGAATAATCATACTCATAAAGATATGAGAGCCCTCTTTGCTCAGTTGCTGTCAGTGCCTTTATATGTGTTGTAGCCTATCATGATGTATTCAATCTTCTTCCTCTAAAAAAAAAAGAACATTATGGGTTTTTCATTTTTGCTTGTTGGGTTAGTGTTAGGGTTAGGGTTTCATTCCTTCTTCTCCAAACACACACCATAAGTGAGATTTGGTTTCTGGGTACATGGATCTTCTTTGAATCCACTTACACATGCCATGACTTGCACTTACAATTCATGTCTGGATCTGACATTGTCTGAGCTTCTTTTTTTCTCTATATGTCGTCAGCTCTCTCCATTTAATACCTTCTGTTTTGCTTTCGAGATTTAAGCACTGCCACACACTTCCATCTCTGTCTCTCTCTCTCTCTCTGCATGCTTCTCATTAATCAATTCATCTTCGTTCCATCTTTTCAGTGAACAGTGTCAACCTTAATACTGTAGCAGGTGTGGGTTATGCTTTTCAAACCTAAACTAGTTACTAGTTCTATAGGTTTCAGCCTAGGGTTTTTAAACTTGTTGCTTCTTTCGAGCTTCTCGGTAACCAAAATAATTGTACTTAAATGAATTTGAATTTTATGATGAACTTACTTTGTTTGATTTTTTTATGCATGCTTTTGTGTTACATGAACTGATGATTTTCGATCCATGCATGCACGCACATGTGGTGTTATGTGTGATGATTGCAGGTATGTTCCACGTGGCGAGCTGTTTCTCGGTCGGATCTCCTGTGGCGCAGGCTCACGCGGCTGATCTGGGGACGGACCACTCTATTCCTCGACACCTGGCGTGATGAGTACGTTTACTGGCACCGTACAGCTCAGAACTTCCGACTCGGCAGGTCGTCGCACGCGGTTCTCCACTTCGACCCGTCCGAGGTGGAGAACCCGGACGGGCTGCTCTGCCGGTGTCTCTCCCTCTCCGACCTGCACCTCGCCGTCGGCTTCGCCGACGGCGTCGTGCGCGTCTTCGACCTCGCCACTCTATCCCACGTGGACACGTTCCGCCCCATCCGCCGCGATCTGCGGGGCCGTTACTCGCAGGCGGTGGCCGGGATCGTGATACTCAACGCGCATCCGCGGGTCGTGTTCGCTACCGTCGCGGGAGACGTGCACGTGGCGGTTATGAACAGCGGTGGGGCCCAACCGACACGGAGGGCCCACGTAGGTGACGTGGAAAACGACGGGCCAATGCTGGAGTTCGCGGGTTGTCGGCGGTGGTGGGTGGGGCTCTACGCCGGGGTCCCGGGTCGGGCGTTTCGGATATGGGACGGGAACAGCGAAGAACTCATGTTCGTGGGCGGGTCGTTGACCGACCCGGACGCGGTGGTTGGATGGTACACGCTTGTCGAATGGAGATTAGTGGGTCGGGTCCGGATAACGGGTCAAGAATCCGCCGTCGCGTGCACCGGGTCGAGAATCATGGTCTTCGATCTAAGGAACCAGGGGATGGTCTTCTTCGAGGAAGATTTCCGGCGACGAAGAGAGCCGGTGGTGGGGTCGTTCGACGTCGACGGCGACGCGTACATGGTGGTAGACAGCCGGGGATGGGCTAGAATACGCCGGGTGGACACCCTAGAAGAAGTGTGCCGGTTCAGGGTCCCCGCCGCGGCCGCGAACCAGGCGATCATGGGTTGCATGAACCGCGGCTACGCGCTAATCTGCGCCGCCGGCGCAGTCACGGTGTGGGAGGTGGAGCACGGGGCGTCATTGTACAGTTTCGGGGAAGGGATCGGAGACGTGAACGCCATCACGGCGAACAACAGACACGTGGCGGCGGCGGGTGGCGACACGAGGATACACTTGTGGGACTTCGGCGCACAATAGCAGGAGGATAAAATATTAATTAATTAATTAATAATATTTAGAGGAGATGTGGATGGGCGTGCGATAACGCAGTTTTGGGGAGAATCGAGTGATAGCGTGGGGTGGTAGGTCTGTACAGGTACTATGAGGTATAGGTCTCAGGGTCTATCTACTGAACTTAGACCTTTTGATTAATGGTGATATGACCCTTGAGAGGAGGAGCTTATAGCTTAGATGATGATATATGAGCTGGACTGGACTTTTGGGGCTCCTCTCTCTGTCTCAGTTTCACTACCATTTATTCCAAAACCAACCTGTGTATATGTATTCAATATTTTTGTTCTAAAGAATGCATTATTTTTATGGTTAATTTTATTAGGGCTAGCTGTGTGTGATTGCAACTCTTCATCATGTGTCTGAGACAAGTTGTATGCAGATGGTATCTGAATTTAATGGCTGGTACACTTTCTCAGAGTGTTTATCCTTCCAATGTTCTCGTGATTGCTTGCCCACTAGTTGATGAGAGATTATTTTTGGGTTTCTGATCCTGCGAAAAGGAATTTAATTTCAAAACCTTGTGATTAGATAACCTATAATGGAGTCGGTCGAATCGGTAGGTTAAATCAGAGTCGTTTCTACCATAGAGGTCGGATTCAACGAAGAGAGAGAGAATGTCGTAGAATCAACGTCGATGAATATACAGATTCGGATGACATCGAATCCCAAGGAGAGGGAAAAATAGAGCCGGAACGTTAGCAAAACCGTTTTTTTCGTCATTTTTTACGCTTCTTTCGACCTTTACCGTAGGTGATCTTATGTTATTGACGAATGTTAAATTGGATAATTAACTAACTGAGGAGCAGCTGAATTGTCTTTTGAAGATGTGAATGGCTACATTATGAGTGAAAATATCAACCAGATTGATTTTGTGATTAAGGTAAAGGGCAAAAGAGTAAATGCACAATACGAAAGTATGTCATATTGCAGGCTAATATCACGAATCTTTCTGAACATGAGTACTTGTAGATTGTACTTTGAGGAGACGGTTCATCGGTCAAGTGTAATACAACTAGTCGAACACATGCAAGAAAAGGTCGAGAAGAAGAAGTGCATGCTTCATGACCGATTTCTTTTCAATCTTGACGGTATATGTGCAGAACTAGTTTTGACTTAAATTTCAAATGACGGGGGAGTTAGTTTGTTTTGCATTATGAGGAGGTTGGGTGAATATGATAATTACTTACGTCAAGTTCCTGACACCCCCAATAGACCTAGTTTTTACATGCACCGAAAATGCACAACAACTATTCGATTGGTCAAATGTCTACGAATGGAGGCACGGTTTTGGAGTGCTTAATAAGGTACCACATCGTCATGACTCGTGAACAATGTGTTTGGATATACCTATCTTAGATGGCCAAACGATGCAGATGTTCATCAATTTAGTGTATCAATGAGAGGCTCAGTTTTCCCGAGAGAAATCAGAACAAAACTTGCCTATAAAAGATTCACTAACGCTAAATATAATTTAGTCCTTAGTTATAACCTAGCAATTCATTCAAGAACAATCAATTCTATACCTAAATCTCATATATAAGAAGTTTCAAAAATATGGAATTGATGTGGTTGGCTTCCCCAATTTCATCCTCAACTAATACCAGTTGAATTGCTCGACCTTTCTCAGAATAATATCCATGGTGCAATATACCAAAATGGCCATGGAATGTAAATCCTACAGTATTTTTTTATCATCGGGCCTTGAACTATTTGAGTTAGCTCCTTAGTATGATTCTAGGGGATTCAAATCTTATTAACTACAGAAAATACCGATTTTTCTCTTATTTATCTAATTTTGTCCCTAATGATCTTTTCCGTCTTTTCATCTAAATATTTCATATTCAAAATTGTGTTTAAAGTTTTAGTCGAGCTGGTCATCTAATACATTTTTCTTAATTATTTCACTGGTTTTGTAAACAATAGAGTTTTGTTCTCACAATTGTCACCATTTCTCACTTCCACTTCCAATTCCTCCATTCTCGGCCAATTTTTATTTGGCCTCTAACAATGGTTGGTCTGGTCAACAACAACATAAGTGGAGTGATTCCACCATGTCTTGACACATTAAGTTCATCTCTATCGATATTGAACCTGCGAAGAAACATTAAACTCCATGTCATGATACTGAACTAGTGCGACTAATCTTGTTGTGTCGTTCAACAAGGAGGGAAATTTTATAGGTTCGAAAACAACCCATATGAAGGAAATCCGGGACTAAGTAGACATGCTCTGGCACAACCACAAGCTCCTCCTCTGCCTACCAAATCTAGAGAGCTTAATGATGGAGAGAACAAGTTATTGATAAAATAAAATGGATCATTGTATTCATTCAATAATGGAGTGGATTGGTAGTGTTGTTGTTATGGGTAATAAATTGATCGTGAAGAAGCCTGAGTTGTTTGTTAAGGTGTTTGGGAGGAGGTCAGGAGGAAACGATTTTAATTCTATTTTAAGCACTCAAGGATGGTTGTGCTAGGGTTGGGGTGGCCCTCGTTGCGGCGGCTACCGACAAGGTGCACGTATCTAACGATATCGTTTGGGAAGGGAGGCAAGAGGCTCTGAAAAGCGGGGGTTTGGTTTGTGGCGATTGGAGCTCGCGATTTTGGCGGTATGAATTTTGCTCAAAGATTGGAGGTGGCGGTGGGGGGGCGGTCGTCGTTAAAGCATGTATCATCCAAAGGTATGGAAAAAACGGTACAATATTAAAGTTCTTGGACCTCAGAATAATGGGTAGGAGGACGAATACCAGAACCAGGGTAGATCTTTATCAAATTTGGTCTGGAGCGGGATGTTCTTCTTTAGATCGTCTGCAATGGGATTAGATCGAGTCGGTCTATTCCCGACCAATTGGAGTTTTTTTGGAAAGTAGCTGCAATTGGACTCTAATTAGACCCATGCTCTGAGTTCGATCTTTTTAACGTCATAGTGGGAAATAGACCATGATTAGCCCACGTATAGCGTTTTGCTTGTTTTTATTCAAAGAACGACAATGTGAATTACATACAACTAAAAAAAATCGGATTTCATGTAAAATACACCTAAAAAAATTGTTAGACTAAAATTGCTCTACTAATTCCTCTTCCGTTTGCCTAATTTAATGATTATTTGTTGGTAGAAATATGGTGGATTATCGTACGTGTTTCTGTAATTCTTTGGTGGAATGTTGTTAGCATTGCGCGATAAAATGATAAACCTTCCCAACATCCTACAACATAAATAATGTACATTAGTATTCAAAGAGCCGAGTACAAAGATCACAATTCGGTACTATAAAAAAGGCTAAACAATATATCAGACCAACCCTAAAATCCTCTTGGTCATGCCCTGGAGAAAAAGCCGATGAGTTTTCAAATCCTCGAGCGCCATGCGAGAGGTATCCATCTCTTGGAGTAAGCGAAACTCCCGCATAAGGGACTCATGGCCCAGTATATGTGCCTCTCGGTGCTTCTCGATGCCCCTCGAGCTCTCGTCCAATGCAGCATCAGTAGGACTATCGGCCTTTTCCTTTCCCTTCGCCTTCCTAGCCTTCACGACATTCCGACACTCAGGGCGGCGATCGCAGACTGGTTCTGGACGTGAACCCTCGTCATTTTAAACAACGGTAGCTAGAATGTCTACCCGAGACATTGGGTTTCTCAGGCCAACAGTTTTCGGTGTGCGCCGACCCTCTATCCCGAGGAACTCACCGTTTGTTGTCGAGAACTCGTTCTCAAAACGATGTTTCCAGCATAGCTTGTTCCACACGGGCTGCCACCAGTTCTTCCAAGCGAAGACGTGGTCGTATCTCTCCTCGTAGTCATTCTCTGCATCCTCCATAATCTGTTCATCGGATCTACCAGATTGGTAGACGTGCTTGAATTTTGACCAGCATCCTTGGAATAACTTCACATTTCGGTTAGTTGTGCTCCAATGTTGGTTGCATTTCTTCGTCGACCGCTCTGATGGTGGTGGTTGGACGGTCGTTAGGATGAGCTCATGACGAACAAGGAAGAAGCTTCCTCGTCCCTCTCCTCCGCCTCCACCTCCTACGCCGCCTCCGACGTCCTCAAAGTCGTCACTCCAACCGTCGCCAATGTTGTTGTCCTCACTATCGCCATCCTCAACCTTGTCGTCCTCAACGCCACCGTCCTCAAAGTCTCCCCTCCCACTGTCGTTAACGTTGTCGCCTCCAACACCACCTGCACCTTCTCCTTATGCGCCGTTGTCGCCCTTCCTTACCATTGCTCCCTACCTAGCACCAACACCTCATCCTCTGCCCTCATTACCAACTCATCTTTTTCCACTAGTCACTGTTGTGCTCGCCTCCTCTTCCACCAGCGCCGCCACCTCCTCCTCTGTCACCAGAGTCGTCACCTCTAACTTCTCCTTCGCCATCAGAACTGCCACCTCCGCCTCCTGCGCCACCTCTACAACATGTCTACTTCCTCATCTGCGTGTTGATCATTCACGATCACCGAAGGACCGACCCTAGATCAAGCGTCATGACTGTGGCGCATCTGACCAACCGGGGATTCCTTGCAAAGATTATTCATTCTCATCCGCTGGATCGGGACCTTGATACTCATGCTTGGATTCAGGGAAATTGAAATTAGCAGCTCATGTCGGCTACGGATCAACCTCGGCGTACCAACCCTGTTTGTTGGTTAGGGACTCTAACACCCCCAAGGTGTGTGTGGGGACGCACACCTCTACCTTTCGAGGCCGGTGTAAATCTGACATTCTGGTTCCCCCGTTTCCTGTTGTTTTCTCTAGATGCCCATTATTCCTTCAACCGCCCCTATCAGATATCCCGAGCATTTTTAGACCGAGTCAGGAAATTAACGTCGTGCCACTCACAAAACTGCGAGTCAAAGTAGTAATCTTGTTATAAGGTTATCGTCTAATACCTAAGAATCATGACTTATGTCTCACCATTTTATTTTCGGTATTGCTTTCGGTTTTATGATTATGTTTGTGTTTGTACCGTCTTTTTCTAACTAATAAAATACATATATACTAAAAAAACAAATAAATATTTGGGTCATATGCATTTTTGTTTTGTTTTATGATTATGAATAGTTTATTTTTTTTATAAATATGTTTTTTTATTGTATCTTATGAGTTATTAATCATTTTATAATGTATTTGTTGGTGAGTAAAAAAGATTTGGATTTAAGGTTAGAATGGGAGAATTCGGGAAGGTTTTGAAAATTTAGGAACTATTGGTGTTTATTTTTTTTAGACATTCATTGTATCTGCTAGTACTCTTAAAAAAGACAGTGATCCAATAACTCTCATAAACGAACCGTTCCAACAAGACCCAGTTATGATACTCGTAACTTATACAAACAAGTAGACTAAAACAGAAAATTAATCCATAACTAAAACATAAATTGAAAGCAAAACTAGAATAGAAAATAAAATCTAAAGGTGCCAACTACCATAAATAGCTAAAGGTAGGACCTAAACGCTGCTTGGTCCCTACTCTCCAAGGACTCGTTTTGAATGAGTTACCGAACTTGAACCTGACAGGCTGGCTGGGAGTGACGGTATGATTCAGGGATCCCTCCCGGTAAAAATCCCTGAATCCTTGCTTACTCATTGGACTTATCGAGGATGCATAACAATCCTCGCCTGATTCGTTTGATTTTTCTCGACTATCACATCGTCCGTGTCCCCGCTCGAGACATGGGAGGCTAACACGGAGAGTACGAGTATCACTGCAACAGGGAGTTGCGGATCGTCGTCGATACACCATCTTCTATTACAGCAATTCCGGATTGTGGATGCGCAAAGGAGAACACCACCACAATAGAGAGTCTCGATCTGTTATCGATACATCATCCTTTCGATACAACACCGTTGAATTGTGAATGCACAATGAAGAGCAATACTTCGAGTAGAGAGAAGAGAAGACTCACGATCGATATCATAGTGATTGAAGACATACATAATATCGATTTTATGATAGCTTCAACGGTTAAAGTTGGGAGTTCTTAATGTTAGAGATATATATTAGCCATATCATTTCAGCTATATACTGCAGTAGCATTTATCATGTATAAGACTCTATCTCTACAAGTGTAACAGTTGTATTAGGACTCTATCTCTATATATGTAATAGGACTATATATTGATCATTCAATGATAATCAACCCTACGGGAAATTCACATCTTTCATGGTATCAGAGCCTGCGCCGCCACTTTCTTCTTTGCCTCGGTTGCTTTCTGATCTCGTGTCCTCCATCTGCAAATTTGTCTCTGCTATACTACACCTCAGGTTTTCCTTTCTTTTGCTTCCCTTTATTCTCCTGCACCTGTGCACACATATTACACATGTTATTGTGTTGATGTATTCTACAAATCTGTGTATTGTGTCTGTTTCTACAATCATAACCATATAGCAGTAGCAATACATATATCCATTCTATATTATTGTGCTGCTCTATTTCTACAGTTATAAATCACCATGACTAAAGACGACTCGCAAACAACTGTTGATCCCTCTACACCTCCTGTCCTTACACCTCCTGCCCCCACCTCATCTGCCCAAACTTCCTCATTTCATCCCGCTTATAGTGTTACTAATGCCAGCAACTTCGTTCCTCTAAAGCTCTCAACTAATGATCCCCATTACAAACAATGGAGAGAAATGTTCAGAAAATTATGTGCCAGTCATCAAACATTACAACATATTACCGATCCGCCTCCAACCACACCTGATTTCTTGTGGTTGCGGCTTGATGCCCTCGTTGTTACCTGGCTGTATGCTACTGTGCATCCTGACTTACTCTCTGATGTGTTCAAGCCGGATGCCACTGCACTTGACATGTGGAATTCAATTGAGTCTCTTTTTCGGGACAATAAGATGTCACGAGCCTTGCAACTTCAGCAGCAGCTTCGAGCTATTCGTAAAGGATCTCTCTCCATCTCTGAATACTGTCAAAGACTCAAAGTCCTTTCCGATTCTCTTGCTGATGTAGATCAGCCCATTTCAGATCAGGACCTTGTGCTACAAACTCTACATGGATTACCTGAATCATACAACAATATTGTCGAGGTAATTCATCATCAATCACCTTTTCCTAGCTTTCTAACAGCGAGGTCCATGCTATTGCTTGCAGAGAACAGACACAATACCAATACCAATCCTGATTCTAATTATGTCCTATATACCCGAAATTCCCAAAATCAGCCCTACCCAAATTATTACCCACAAACACATACCTATGGTAGGGGACGATTCCGTGGACGAGGACGTAGCTCAGGTCGTGGCTCCGGCACCGTCGGCCGTGGCTCTAATCGCAGGTTCGTCGGTCCTCCGGGCATCCTTGGCGCAGCTCCTCCACAACAGTTCCAGCACAACCAATCACAGCGGCAGCATCTACCTTCGGCACCGGCGATGACTTCGGCGTTCACAGCATCCGGCAACGGCTCCGTCCAGCACCAGCACCAGCACCTCCTCGACCTTCAGCAACAACTCTCGGCGATACAACAAAAGATTCACGATGCTCAAGGTTATTTTCACGCAGCAGCACACGCTTATGGATCTTGTCCAGTTTCTTCAGCACTTGGGCCGTCCGACCGAGGCCCATCTTCCAGCTACCATGCACAGCCTGGCCCAGTGTCTTCAAGCAGGTCATCAACACCTGCTCCATTTACAGCCAGCCCGTCTGGCCCAGTTACAGCATCTCAGCCCACCGATCTTAATCACCTCTTCTCGACTATGACTCTTCAGCAACCAGATGCCGGGTGGTACATGGACACTGGAGCCACTTCACATATCGCTTCCCATTCAGGTACACTTTCTAACGTCACTCCATGTACAGATTCTAGTTCGATTATTGTTGGTAACGGTGATGTTTTATCTGTACATTTTACTGGTCAATTTTCATTTCCTACCTCTCATAAAAATTTGGAGTTGCGTGATATTCTTATAACTCCTAATATTATTAAAAATCTCATTTCTGTTCGTAAATTTACCTGTGATAACAAATGCTCTGTTGAATTTGATCCCTACGGTTTTTGTGTGAAGGAACTACAGACCGGGATTCCTTTTCTCCGATGTGATAGCAACGGCGAACTCTACCCCATTTCCACCTCCACTCCACCCTCAACGACTTCCTTATTGCTCTCCACAGACATCTCTCCTACCACATGGCACCGTCGACTTGGTCATCCCGGCAAACACATTTTTAAATTTCTTAGTTCAAGAAACTTTATCTCATGTAATAAGGATTTTTCAGACAATATTTGTGATGCATGTCAATTAGGCAAACACGTACGCCTTCCATTTTCTCCTTCTATTTCTCGTACTACTCATTTATTTGAAATTATTCACTCCGATCTTTGGACTTCACCTATTCCTAGTCCCAGTGGTTTTAAATATTATTTATTGCTCTTGGATGATTTTTCTCATTTCTTACGGGTCTTTCCTTTACGTGCTAAGTATGATGTTTTTCAGTTGTTTGTTCATTTTCACGCTTATATTCGAACACAATTCGGCATCCCTATTAAAGCATTTCAATGTGATAATGGTCGCGAATTCGACAACAAACCCCTTCATGATTTCTTTCTTTCTCATGGCATCATTTTTCGATTCTCGTGTCCACACACGTCTCAACAAAATGGCAAAGCGGAACGCATGGTTCGTACTACAAATAATATAGTTTGCTCACTCCTATTTCAAGCTCTTCTCCCACCCTCATTCTGGGTCGAAAGTCTGAACATGGCTGTTCATATTCTCAATCTCTTTCCAACTAAAGCTCTCTCCTTTCGTACTCCGTTCGAGGTCCTTTACCATACATTTCCCACCTACGATCACCTTCGGGTTTTTGGATGCTTATGTTATCCCAACCTTTCTTCTACAAGCCCTCATATACTTGCTCCTCGATCTCGTGCTTGCGTTTTTCTTGGCTATCCGTCCAATCATCGTGGTTATCGATGTATGGACCTCTCTACCGGCAAGGTCATAATCTCTCGTCATGTCATTTTTGATGAATCCATATTCCCTTATTCTTCCCACCACTCACCTACGCCATCAGCTTCTTATGATTTTCTCCACTCACCTTCTGATGATCTTCCACCTTTCTTTAATTCCCTTGCCCCACCTGAATCTTCTGTTCCTCCGTCTCCCTCACCACTCTTACCCTCTCCTGTCTCCCACGGGGTAACAGCTTCCTCCCCTAATATTACTCCACATGCCTCTCCCATCCAACCATCCCTGCCTGCTCCACCGCAGCGACCTGCTCATCCCATGATCACACGAAGTCGAGTCGGTACCGTCAAACCACGTCGCATTCTTGATCTTCATGTCTCTGCCTCTGCTCCCTCTCCCATTCCTCGTTCTTCGACTCAGGCTCTTCGTGATCCGCATTGGAAGGAAGCTATGGAAGCCGAGCTCTCTGCTCTCCATGCTAACAACACTTGGGACTTGGTACCCTGCCCGTCAAATGTTAACGTTGTTGGCTCCAAATGGATCTTCCGTCATAAATTCCGCTCTGATGGTTCTCTTGAGCGTTACAAAGCTCGTCTTGTTGCTCAAGGGTACACTCAACAACCCGGTATTGACTTTGATGACACTTTCAGCCCTGTGGTCAAACCAGCTACTATTCAGACCATTCTTAGTCTCTCCCTCTCTCACTCTTGGCCCATTCACCAACTCGATGTCAAAAATGCATTCCTTCATGGCGATCTTTCTGAGACTATTTACATGATGCAACCTCCTAGCTTTCAGGACCCCTCTTTTCCTAATCACGTATGTCGCCTCAAGAAGGCCCTCTATGGCCTTAAGCAAGCCCCTCGGGCTTGGTATCAACGTTTTGCTTCTTATCTTCTCTCTATCGGTTTCATCAGCAGTCAGGCTGATACATCCCTTTTCATCTACCGTCAAGGTTCTCTTACTGCATTTCTCCTTCTCTATGTTGATGACATCTTACTCACTGCTTCTTCGTCTACTCTTCTTTCCACAATCATTTCACGTCTTAGCTCGGAGTTCGCTATGACCCATCTTGGCCCTCTCCATTATTTCTTGGGTATATCCGTCACTCGTACACCCTCGGGCCTTCTTCTTTCCCAAGAAAAATTCGCTCGTGAAATTCTTACTCGAGCCGATATGGCCTCCCGCAATCCATGCCTTACACCTGTCGACACCAAAGCCAAACTATCCTCCTCCTCTGGTCTCCCGGTCTCGGATCCTTCACTCTATCGTAGTCTTGCAGGTGTCCTCCAATATCTCATCTTTACTCGTCCTGATATATCTTATGTTGTTCAACAAATCTGCTTGTTTATGCATGATCCTTGTGAACCTCACTTTGCAGCTCTCAAACGTATTCTTCGTTATGTCCAAGGTAGTATATCTCATGGTCTCCACCTTCGCCCTTCTTCTGCTCTATCTCTTACTGCTTATTCTGATGCCGACTGGGCGGGGTGTCCCGACACTCGTCGGTCCTCTTCTGGTTATTGTGTTTTTCTCGGTTCTAACCTTGTCTCTTGGTCATCTAAACGACAACATGTCGTGTCTCGCTCCAGTGCTGAAGCTGAGTATCGTGGCGTTGCTAATGCAATCGCTGAATCTTGTTGGTTGCGTAACCTTCTCCTTGAGTTGCATTACCCACTTTCCACTGCTACTATTGTGTTTTGTGATAATATAAGCTCGGTTTACATGTCCGGTAATCCAGTACAACACCAACGTTCCAAACATGTCGAGCTAGACTTACATTTTGTACGTGAGAAAGTTGTTGCAGGTCAGGTTCGTGTGCTCCATGTGCCCTCGTCTTACCAGTTTGCAAATATCTTTACGAAGGGTCTCCCGACGACACTTTTTGAGGAACTCAGGTCCAGTCTCAGCATTCTTGCTAGTCCTGCTTCGACTGCGGAGGCATGTTAGAGATATATATTAGCCATATCATTTCAGCTATATACTGCAATAGCATTTATCATGTATAAGACTCTATCTCTACATGTGTAACAGTTGTATTAGGACTCTATCTCTACATGTGTAATAGGACTATATATTGATCATTCAATGATAATCAACTCTACGGGAAATTCACATCTTTCACTTAACTCTAACAGAGAGTATGCCTTTTTATGGGTGTTTACTATTGTCTAGATTTATATATAATGTGTAAAATACAAATAAATAAGTTTAAATAACCGTAATTATTCCTAACAAGATAGTAATTCAAAAGTTGTTGACCTGAAAACAATGCAATGGTTTGTGTTTGTGGTATGACCACTACGTGAAAATGTGTTAGGTTTCATATATATACACGAACCCAAATCTGAACGCGCTTGCACAGACTTCGTCAATCCTTAGACTTCATCATATTTGAGTGATTGATGACAGGAGATTATTTTAAAATAACTTCGGATTTGGATATAGGTTTTCCCACCTAATATGATATTTTGTTGGTAGGATTCGACTGCAATTTAAATACACATGCGCTGGGCCCATTAACTACCTTTTAATTTATTTTTGGTGAGAGGATAATTTAACTGGTTTGTGAAAATGTAGCCTTTTGTTTTTGAAAATGGCAAACAGAAGCGGGTATTATACCATTCGAACGATTATAAGGTAGGGCCTAACGGTCTTGAGTATCAGAATATTGTTCGAACTTCTCGTGGGCGACCTAACTCTCATGGTCCCGTAGAAAATACTACTTTTTCTCGTAGATACATACCGAGGACAACCTCTTACCAGACGTTCCATCTTATTGAAACTAAAATTGAAAACAAAATAGCAACATAAAATCCTACTAAAACAATCATCGCAATTCAAAATTGAAAATAGAATTGAATATAACCTAAAACATGAAAAACGATCTGCTTCCTTTCTCCTCCTAAGACAGCCAAGCAACGTCGGTCCCGAGTCATGATGGGTAGGTCCCGGATCCCAACTCCACTGACTGTATCCCTCCAAAACCTTCTCCAAATGGTTCGTTCGGGTGTTCGGTTGGTAACAATTTACCAAAACCAAGCTTCGACAAATCGAAGCCGTAAACTGTGGAGGTCGGTTTGTGAATAAATCTGAGGGTTCATTATAGTCTTTTCGACTCTGTGTTACCTCGATTGATGACGATGAGGAGAGTAACCACCTGCGGCTCACCCGATTGAAGCGTAGATCCAGCAACGGTGGAGGGACACAACAAGGGCGACGAAGACTACTGTGCTCGAACGGAGGAAACTTGTAGTTATTGTGCAGGCGAAAACGACTGCTAAAAGAGGGGCTCAGTACAAAAAAAAAGTAGGAAGAGATAGCTCCATCGACAACCTCCATGGCCAAAAACATGGAGGCCCACGACGGCGACTAGGGTTTTGGGGGGTGAGGGTTCTCGCATAACTTAGGAAGAGATAAAAAAAATATTGTTGAAAATGTAGCTTTCTAGTTTCAATCTTAACAGATCTTTTAAGAGTATTTACGATAGGCATCAGATTTACCGTCTATTTGGTTAAAAAATGACGAAAATGTGGTTTTTGTCTTTTATATTCGATTTTCTCTTATTCATAGTAGTTTTGGAATGGAATCATTCACAAGATCATAACTCAATCGTGGATTTATTTCTTTATTCGTAGATAATGTAATTACGTGCAATCTCGATCTCCTTTCTCACTCTAACATATATCGTATAAATATATTGTGGGAATGATTAATAAAACACAAGTAAGGGATATAAAATTCTTACTTTTTCATGAATTCAGAGTTGGTTCGGCCCACGACTCGTTTATAATCGTCATCTTGTGGTCTCCGGTCCATATGCACATGTCCAGTCTTGTTATGACCCACGTGTAGGTGTCCAGTCCTGCACATGAGGGTAGTGTTTGTCACGCCCCAATTTCTGGTAAACCGAACTCGGGACGCGAACGATTTGAAACAATAAACCATTTGAAAAACATTTTCCATACATCACTTTAAAATCACCATTTGTTCATCAAAATAATATTTACAACTCAAAATAAGTCCCAACAAGTGGACAAAACAAGGTATCTGTCACTAGACTCAAAAGTAAAACCCAGAATCTCGCTCCTACCTCTTCAAGCTTCAGAAGCTCACCTAGTCCAACCTGCGACCGGTACCTGTAGGAAAAGCAGCTAGGGGTGAGCGTTCGCTCACCACCACGGATAACAGACTGACTACGGCATAATTAACAGAAAATGCCGGTAACACCAAAACCAAACCCAACACCGGGAATACAATCCCCAAACTCAAGT
Source organism: Erodium maritimum (assembly GCA_963921825.1). Classification (NCBI taxonomy): domain Eukaryota; kingdom Viridiplantae; phylum Streptophyta; class Magnoliopsida; order Geraniales; family Geraniaceae; genus Erodium; species Erodium maritimum. Next base: position 6,463,095 of record OY997589.1, on the reverse strand, counting down.
ACTCAACTGACACATAACCCGTTACCTTCCTCAACAGACTCAACACTCGGACTTGTAATGTAAACCCGACACAACTATCGACGACCTCCTCCAAGGACACGACAGAAAGCGACGCAACACCAAACAAGATCACAAAGGATCGCACACCAAACAAGATCACAAAGGATCGCAAACCAGCTGCTCAGTAACCTCCCTCACGCCCTTTACCGATCTCATCAGGTTAGGCGGTCGACCTGTCGCATTTCCTCGACACAAAGTCGGATCAGGCTGTCGACCTATCACACTCACAACCTCGAACCACACACGCGCGGCCAGGTCCCCTTTACTGACGGGCGGGCCCCCTACCCCGTCTGAACATGCAGACGCGTGTGATCGAGGACCCCCGTTTCATGAAGGGGGCCCACAACCTCAGGTAACCACAATCACAAACAAAGTTCAACAAACAGCAACAACACAAGTTCAGCACTCCACATGCACTCATGCCCACCCAAGACACCAACCGTAAAACACGGACTCAACAACCCCACATGCACTCACGGTCTCCCAAGATGCACCAACAGTAACTCACGAGCTCAACAACCCCACGGGCACTCACGGCCACTCAAAACCACCAACAGTAACTCACGGGCTCAACAACCCCACGGGCACTCACGGCCTCTCAAAACCACCAACAGTAACTCACGGGCTCAACAACCCCACATGCACTCACGGCCTCCCAAGACACACCAACAGTAAAAACACGGGTTCAACAACCCCACAGGCACTAATGGCCACCCAAGACACACCCACAGTAAAGACACGAGCTCAACAACCCCACGGGCACTCATGACCACCCAAGACACATCAACAGTAAAGACACGGGTTCAACAAACCCACGGGCACTCATGGCCACCCAAGACACACCAACAGTAAAACACGGGCTCTCATGGCCACCCAAGACACAACAGTAAAACACGGGCTTTCATGAACACCCAAGACACAACAGTAAAACACGGGCTCTCATGGCCACCCAAGACACAATAGTAAAACAATCAACCTCCGGCACAACCAATGCCTCCAACAGTCCTAATATCAACAGTTTCACAATCAACCTCCGGGCATGGTCATATGCCTCCAGTACTCCTAATATCGATAAGTTCACAATCAACCTCCGAGCATGGTCATATGCCTCCAGTAATTCTAACATCGATAAGTTCTCTGCTCCTACGACACTATTAAGTGCCACATTCTTTTCTAATAATTGTTACGTTCCCGTATCATGCCTTTCTAATATTCGATGAACCTACTTAACCCACGACACCCCGGTGTCACATGCAATTCTACTGTTAACTTTCCCTAGTCAGGGTCGAGATCCGGCTACTTTTCCCTACCTCGTGCGTGTTCTCCAAAAGCCAACCAACAAGATCCGGCGTGATCTCAGTCACTCGCCTAGTTTTCCTTTCCCTCGGTCTGCAGCACGATCTAATAAGAACACGATTTTAAATACTTATAAGCTCGCAGACATAAACTGGAATTCAGTAAACTCGACGCCCAAAAGTAACCCCGGCAATGTCGATCACTCCCAAACTTCTCTATTACTCGACATTGTCGATAAAGGACCCGTAAAGGCCCGATTCGCCCGACATGGCGAATCTGCCCGGGTTTTGTAAATACCCTTCCGGGGCTCCAAAAATTCCCGTTTTCGTTTCTACGGTCTTAGAATAATTCAAGGGTTCCTATGCACTTGACGGAACCGAATTCCGACTTCCGAGTCAATTAATTAACGTTTCAAGTTTCTAAAACCCGTTAATTACAACTTTTCCAATTCGAATCCAAATTTCGATTCGGTTATGGATAAATGGTCCGGGGAACGTTTTAAACCACCCGAACACTAAACCCGAGCACCCGAGCACGTGGGCCCCACCGGCCAAGCTTGGCCGTGGGTGGCTAGGGTTCATTGGGGCCCGGTCCACCATGGTGGTGGCCGGCCCTAGCTCCGGCCATCCACCTCACATGGTGGCCGGAGCTCCTCCCGAGCTCCCGGTCGCCGGAAAAACGTCCCCCTTCACCTCCAAACGTCTCCAAACCGTCTCCAACACACCCCAAACCTCAATACAACCCTAAACTACTCTCTTTAACCAAACCCTAACTTTCAAAATTAAACAAATCGACGATCGGTTTAGTGATTACCGTAGAGGAGGACGAGGGGAGTTCGATTTCTTCTAGCCTTGAGACGATCCAATGGATGGATGACGTGAATAGTGCTCCACAAACCCATCTCTCTTCTTCTTCTCCTTTTGTCTCTTCTCCTTCTCTCTCTAACTTCTCACTTCTATTTTCTATTTTTTTTTTCTCTTTAAAACCACCTTGGCCGAACCCCTCCTAATACCTCTCATCTTTATTTTCCCCCCAAAACTAACACCACCACTTGTTGGACGAGTGGAAAGGTGGGTCCCACACCTTTTGAAAAATATCCACTAGATATTTTCCAATCAGATTCGCGAAAATTGGACGTTTCGGGCCCCGAACGGGCACTTTTCCCAAGAAATTACGAAACTTGACGGGCTACAAGGAAACGGCTCAACTAAGACCGCTGCGACGATGGCTACGCTTTTTGGATCCAAAACGGTCCTCGAATGGACCAAAACGTCGCTCGGTTGACTTTTCCAGCGAAAAGTCAACATTTCCCAAACTGATCAGACGGTTGCCCTGAGTCCCCCGGAACTCACTTTGGTCGATAACGGGGTCAACTTACGTCCGGTATGACCCTCGGGGTCAACTTTGGGTTCATTTAAGTGTGTCGATTTTTTTTAAATTTTCCTGTTTTTCGCAGGTTTGAGGGATTGCAATGGGCCGGGTCTGGGCCGGGTTTTGTGATACCCATACCCGGCCCGATTTTCCTACATGTGGCCCGAGCCCGCCCGAGACCCGGTAGTGGCCCATTTGTGGCCCGACCCGCTTGTGGCCCGACCGGGTCGGGTATTACCCTACCCGCCCAGTAAAAGAGTTGTATCTTTTTTCTTCCAAGACACCATAATTTAATCTCACTACTCAATTTATATTGACAAATCATTTATATATGATGTGTAAAAGTTTAATATATTTATCTAAAACATACAATCTTATCATCTCGGACAAGTAAAACAAGTAACACCAAACCAAAACTAATCACTTCCAAATTTTTTTATTTTGATGACTAATAAACCAAAATCAATTCTAATTATCTATATATAATTAATCAGGTCTCATATCTTTCTCATTTCCAATCATCACAATTCAAGTATTCACATCGACATCGACCATGGTATATTCCTAAATCAAAACAAGAAATATCAAGATATAAAAATAATTTTAACAATAAATTAGCTTGTATGTCTTTAAAATATTTATAATATACCTTATCATCTTTATCATAATCAAAGAGTAGAAACATATATATATAGGGTAGAAACGTAAAAATTAACAAATAAATTTTGTTTTTTATTATTTAGTAACCTATCGGGCCGGGTCTGGGCCGGGTAGTACCAAACCCGATCCCGGCCCGGCCCGTTTGTACAACGGGTCGGGTCTGGCCCGATTTTTTCGGGTCGGGCAGGTCGGGTCCCCACTGGGCCTGGGTATCATTGTCATCCCTAGGTTTGACTGGCGTTGACCGGGAGTGGTTATTACAGTGTTGCAGTATGTGTCCCACATTAAAAGTGTATGGATGAATTGCCCACTTGACAAACATATTGATATCTTTACCCATCAGTTCGAGTTTTTGGTTTGGATTGGGCAGGATGACCCAATACTCGAAAGTCCACCACCGGATACATAATGTTCCTCGTGTCATCTCTCGTCACTAGGCGATCTAAGAAGCAGACTATTGTATCATGTTCATCTGGAGAGGTTGAATACAGAGCCATGGAGGCTGCCAACCGTGAGATAGTCCGGTTACGTCAATTCCTTACTAAGGATCCCTCAACGTACACATGTTCCACTTTTATTGTGTCAATCATGCAACCATACACATTGTTTCTAATCTAGTCTTCCATAAGCGGACAAAACACATCTAGATTGATTGTTATTTCATGCGCCAACAACTTCATGCGGGAGTCCTCCAACCTCAACTAATCCCTAATCGACACTAACTGCCATATATCTTCACTAAGAGTTTAGGTAATGATTATTTTCATGAGCTTTTTTACAAATTAAATATTATTAACATTCATGCTCGAACTTGAGGTGAGTATTGACAATAATTTTGGAATGGAATCAACTTAGTTTCCATTCACAGGATTACAACTCACTCATGGATTATTTCCTTGTACGTATATAAGTTACCATTACCAAAATGTAGAATCTAATTAAGTCAACAAAATTAATGCAGCCAAGATGCCTATGGATCGTGACTACCATTACCACTAACTTGTTGGATGCAGATCCATGGAGTCAACAAAATACAACCATGATTACATGGAACATAAAAAATGGGTAGCTGACTTTGACTGTAAATGCATTCATCTAATGCAATTTGTCATGTGTATCATGGTTTAAAATTAATTATTAGGATAATCTTATTTTAATTGATTTGGCAGCTAATTTAAGGTGCATAACAAATTGACAAAATCATTCACACATACGACCTTTTTATATTTATTATAATAGTTTCGTCAAATATTTATTTTTGTCTTTAGAGCATCCACAATCATACGGTCAGTCGGCTGCTGGCGGGGAGTGGCCTGCGGGGAGGATTAAAATAATAAATTTTTGTCTCCTCGCCTGCGGGAAACGCCAACAGCCTACAACAATGGATGACTTTTTGCCGACGGGGAGCCACCGACGATATGAATAAAATATTCTCAAAATAAGAAATTTAAAAAATAATTTATATAAAAATAATAATTTTAAAAAACAATGTATTAAAAAAGAATTTATATATAAAAAATAATTTTAAAAAATGTATTAAAAATAATTTATATAAGAAAGAATTTAAATAAAAAAAATTAAGAAAAATTCATATAACAAAAGTTTTTTAAAATTTTTTTTATATAAAAAGAATTTGTATTAAAGAGAATTTTAAAATAGAATGAATAAAAAAGAATTAAAAAAAACAAAAAAAGGTACAAAAAAACTCTTAACACTAGCGTTGAGCGCCGGTTGTAAGCTCCCCACCAGCTCTCCCCGCCAGCAATTTTTTATTACTTTCTCTCCCATACTTTATGTGTTCTCTCTCTTTCTTTTGATCTCCCAACCAGCTCCCAGCCCATGTAATATGAATACTTTTAGTTGATTCTAATTTTCAATGCATCCACTTATGTGTATCCATTGCCTTGTTGGACCATGCTAGCCATCTATCATAACATTCTACGGTGTTTGAGGAAAAAATAAAGAAATATATTCCGAAACAAGGCGGTAAAAAATGTTTGATATTAATAGGGTGGAAAGGGGTCTTAGATTCTAAGCGAGAATTAATTGGAGATTAAAAATTGTATAATACTTTTAGTTTAGTGGAATGTTTATGTTTTTTAATAAATTTAACTTTTGGTATCATTAATATTTTTTATATAGTATAATATAAAATTTGATAATATGTAATATAAAATAACAAAATAATCCGATTAATTCTAATTAAAGAATATTAATAAGTATGACTCTATCAACTCAATTAGAAAGAAAGGCTCTGCTAGGGTTTTGAGTCCTCTGCCTCTACATCTTCATGGCTATGGTTATGGCAAATGTCATAGTTTATTCCATAGTTTTTCATTCTCTCTTATTCTCAATCTCCCCTTCGCCCTCTCCCTTTGGAGCCTGCGAAGTTTTTCTCTGCTAGGGCTTCTTTCCACCCATCCCTATCCACCGTGACGTTGGCTGCCTCCCTCCACCAATGGAGCATCTCCTGATCGGTTTCAGTATCTCCTCTGCCCCAGGGCTACCGTCTCTACAACTGCCGTCCCTGATGTTGCCGTTTCCGTCCTCGAAGTCGCCGCCGCCTCTGCTGTTGTCGCCGCCTCGGATGTCGCCGCCGTCTCTGATGTCGTCGCCGTCCCTAAAGTTGCAACAGCCGGCTCTGTCGTAGCCGGCGCACCCTCCTCCCTAGCCTCCACCGCCACAACCGTCTAGTCCCCTTTCACGATTATGGCTCTGGCTAATCGAAAGGGTTTTGTTTATTTTGTTTGAGATTTTCTTTGCAGGATTAATGTCTATCGATCAAAGACTCAAGTACTTCTCCAGGGAGGGGAGCATCGGAGCCTGGCTTGACCAAGACGATGTTTTGCCTCCCCCCATCACTTTTACTGTTGAGGTCCATCGAGATCTCCAGTCTTCTAGTCTCTCCATTCGTCTTCTATCATTGCCCGTGAGGCATCAACACACCGTCAGTGATAGTTATTGTACTAAAAGGGTCAGAGAACAATTGTTCCTTAATTCTTCCCTTTCTCAGTGGTCCAAGAGCTTGTTCCTCGGTGCACACTTATGTAATCAATTAGCGTTTTGAAGTAATGAAAATCTGCACCTTTCGCTAAAAAAAACTCAATTAGTACAAGCTTGTGCATTTTTTATGTGTTGAAAATACTAAAATAAATAAATTAACAACGTGAATCAAACTCTAAATGTAACACGTGAACAAAATGTGTTCTACCAACTCAACTACCATAATTTTATGGTCTCACTTAGTTTATAGAAGAGTAGAAAATGTGTTTTTAATCACAGATCCGACTCGACGCCTGACTGACCCGCTCAATTAGTCATCCAGGCGACGATTAATCGACCGAATCAGGGATTAATCGGTCATATTCCGTCCAAACGGCCTGGAACGCCCTAAGAGGATAAATCGGGTCGACAAGTCCATTTCAGCGCCTGGGTATTTTTACAACCTTATCGAAAGTAACCAGTACCTGATAGATATCCAAAACATATATAAATAAGAAAAGCATCTCGCTATTGGATCTACACATAGAGTTAGCAACTCGATGGTGAAAATGAAAGAGATAGTCGATTTTTCCTATCGGATCTCTAATTAAATTTTGTTCTGAAATAACATACAGAAAATCGATAAGAGTATCCGCAATCAAGAGGCTGAAAGAATAAATTACTAACAAATTTCCGTATCAAGCGGTTGAAAGGGATATTTTTTGCAGTCACGAGACTGAAAGAGAGAGGATGAAAGGAAAAAAGCAAGAGCCTTTTCTTCACTTTTCGTATCAGCCGACTGAAAGCACTGACGGTTAGCTAAGCGCCGGTTGTAAGATATTTTTATTATTTCTCTCTTCTCATTTTTCTTTAAGCGTCTTCTTTCAGCGTTGGAATACAGATGTTCAAATCGCGCTCCATACATTATTAGGAAATCGATCCTGATGCGAGATCATCGTATGTTCCTAAGATCGCCTTTGGAAGTGGAAAATTTGAAAACGAGTCTATAAATTAGCTTGTTGGTAAGGGGTAGGCTACATATGGGTCCAAGATTCTTCGAGTGGACGAATACCCCCATACCTCATCTACCTCGGAACGAGGTCCTGATTGTTCGTGCGAGTGTGCTTTGCACACCTCAACCGACTGTTTGTCAAGTCGCCCCTAACTCCCTGTACCACACATATGTGGTCGTTGTCTTTCCTCTCCAAACCCTTGTCTCCTTTGTAGTTTCTCCACCACCACTAGACCGTGAAACTCTAACCAACTCCACTCTCGCACTAGTAATAAGATCTCGGAATCCGATCCTGTCTTGCTGATCTCTTCCACCGCAAACCCTGGTAACCCCTATGAGCTCCACTGTAGGGGAAGTAAATTTCTTATATTATTTTCCGTCTGTAAATTTACTAATTGGGTTAATTCTTTTGTAAAAAAATAAAACAAAAGTGCATACATAAAACTTTCGCATAGTGAAACACAGATATGTGTATGAGGTTAACAAATTACATAGCACGTATAATATAAAGAAAAAATTATTTTCTGTATATAAATCCACTAATCAGATTAATTATTTTAGTAAAAATCGAAAGTAACTATGTAAAAATAAGTACCTAAGGATTTCTAAATTGCAGAACACTTATGTATTAGGTTTTTTTTTTTTTTTTTACAAATTACATAACATGTATACCGATCAAAATTTTATTTCCTAAAAAACTGAAGTGATGTGGATGTCATATGACTAATTTCCATCACAATTACTCGATATATAAACAAATAATTGTTCACTGATAATGTTTACAAGAAATTAATTCCCAATATTATTCACAAACACGTGTAATACTTAGAATGATCTTTGAATTACATCATTGATAACCATATCCAAATACCAAATCTTTTATTCATTCGATATTCATTTTCGTGTTGAATCAAATGTAACATTCTTATTCATCACGAAACCTACAACCCTCTCTTGCTCTAGAAAAAACCTAGTCGCCACTCCCCCCCTCCTTCGACCTCTCTCCCTCGTTGTTGACAATCGTGGCTTGTTCATGGGTTGTTGTCGGCAGAGCCAACCTCTTTTCATTCTCAACCTTCTCTCGGGGGTTCTTTTTTGTTGGCCATGGCTACTCGGTTCCCGTTCGTTCGTCACATGCCCTTTTCCTCCTCTAGCAGTTTCAGCTCCTTCAGTTTTTTCGTTTCGCCGTCTATTTTTGCAGTGTTGACCAGTAGAGTCCGTTGAAACAACGTCAGATTTATATTCCGGTTATGGAAGGGGTGATGTGGTGAGGGGTGTTGAAACATTATGTGAGGGACTTAGTTTTCTCCGGCGCTATTATTCAGATACCGGTGATCAAATTCAGATGGAGGAGTACCGAGATAGTCGGCGTGGTTAGATCCCAAGGAGGCATGGTCAAGTTTAAAGTTTCTTCATTTTTTGTTCTTTGTTGTTAGGTTTTGGTTTGGTTGTGGCCACTTTGGACCAAATAACAATACTTGTTGCAGTGTTGATGTGCACTAGTTGCACTTTGTGTGCATTTTTTTTATCAGCTATCTTTGTGTGCACTTGTTGCACTTTTGGTGTGCACGTTTATGTTGCACTTTTGGCGTGCACTGTTGTTGCATGTCTGTTGCGCTGTTTTTTCGATTATGAGTTGATAATATTAACGTCTATCAAGTCTAGAGTTTATAATATATACCGTTTTATTTATACGTTTTTATCAGACTGTATATATATCTTCCCTGTTTAGTATATAAAATTATAACATTATTTCCCTAAAAAAATGACACGTTCTTCAACCTTGATGATGATACTCCCGACAGATTATTTTTACTTTAAAGAAATGGTTTCAAGTCAATGAATTTGGATTATAAGAGTGGAGATGGGTTTACATATTTTATATACATCAACTGGTTTATTGGCAAAGGCGACTTGAGTTACTAAGTTTGAAACAATATTTTTATTTGACTGTTAAATTAATTTGTCCATCTAAAACCCACTCATATGTATTAAATGAAATACAGTTCAATATAGAACTAGTCAACAAATAAAGTTAAGAATCACGATCATACCAAGCACTAGCAAAACAATACATCAATACACTTTTATCCCAAAATTTTGCTCTCTCACCTACGTTTTCTTAAGAACATCTCCAATAAATCGTTACAAAACGAACGTTAAAGGAATCAATTTTAGTCTCCTATCACTCTTTCTACTACTAGCTCTTGTAATAATGGACTCAAGAAGCGTTGCAGCACGGATAGTAGTAAAAATAAGTTTAGAATTCTCTTTCTAAAATCTCTTACACCGACACCTCTTAAATCGTTATAACTTTTAACGATAACATCTGCTCTCTTTAAATCTTAGTATTTTTGTTAAATTTCTCTCTTCTTAAACCTTTACTACGATACGAGACATATGGGATGGAGCTGGTCATGTAGGGATGATCGGATTTGTATTATGGGGGTATTATGGTGTCGGAATTTGCGAAAGTCACGACCATTCTCCGCGCTCTCTAGTGGATTTGGGGTCAACGGTGAACCAGGGTCCTAGTTCCCAATGACGCGTAGTATGTGGCGTGTCTGATCATGGGGGTCTACCCCTCTCTACTCACTAGTGGGACGCATCATAGAGGAATATCGTTCCATTTTGTTATCGCTCGAGGATGTAAAACTCGAGTATATTATTAAGACACCAAACAGAACAGTCCATTGATTGGCTCGGAAAGTCCGTCCCGTGTCTGTCTTATTGTACTCCGAATTTATTATACCAGATACACTCCTATGTATTATCCGTAATTTCAAATAAAATGACTACACGTCATCAATTTAAAAAAAAACAATAAATAATCAGAAAACGAATTTCATGTCCCCAATTATTATGAAATAAAATGAAACACGATGAGCCAATAAACGTTGACAAAATCTTTCAAAAAAAAAAACGTTGACAATTAAAATTTGAGAAATGAGGAAGAAAAACATGGTAGAGGACATAAAAGTAAATTGAGTCGTCGTATGGGGGTAATTTAGTAAAAGAGAACCCAGCGAGTCGTTCCTCAGTCCACGTGCCGTTGTACAAATCTTGCTTCCCCTATATAATTGCGCATCCTCGCCGGCTCCGATTCCACCTCTCCACTTTTGCCACTCGCCTCGAATACTCCGCCACACACTCCGGCTCCGGTCTCGCATCACGCCCTCAGGTAACTTACTGCGACGCCATGTGTTTCGTACCCGATTTTCTCCCATTTTCCCGCACATTTTCTCGGCATTTTTCAATTTATTCCTCCAAGCAGTTTTGTTTCCGCTACGCTCATTGAACTAGATCTATTACGGATGGAGGGAGAATCGTAGGGGAGAACCTGTTTCGCGTAGTGCTTGTTCACTCGATCGTCTTAGATCCAGCTCTGCTCCAGATTCTCACTCGCTTTATGCTTAGTTGATTTCGAAGCAGAAGCAGGAGCTAGTTGAATTAGGCTTGGTTGTGTGTAGATTTCTTTTCGCTCATTTGAGTATGAATCCGTGAACTTTTGATTTGAATTTTCTTACTGAAGCTTTTTTTACCTTTTCCCAGCAGCCAAACGGTTCTTTGAACTGATTTTGTTGTTGCTATTGGTTTGAACTTTGAAGTCAATGTTTCGATTGTTGGTATCTAAAGACCCATTATGGACAAATTAGATAAATGGAGAAGAAGTTAGACCTTTTGTAGAGGGTGGGATTTGGATACTAGACTCTGATACCATATTAGAGGACCAACTCAACTTGAAAGCCCAATTATAGTTTTATATTCGAACAATTGGTTTGTTAAAGTAAGATGATGTTAAATTTGTAATTTGCAGTATAAACTTTAAACATGTATTGTAGGTTGAATAAGTACAATAATTTGTAATTTAAATTGTTTGCAAATGAAATTTATTGTTTTATGTGTAGTACTTTCTGGTCATCCAAAATGGATGAATGTTTTTAATATAGATTTTATCTGTATTGTACGTACCTTTAGTATTCTTCTTTGGGAGAAATGAACCTAAAAAGGTAAGCTTTATAATTTTACTTAATTAGAAGCTGCTTCATGCTTTTGATGTGAAAAACATGAGAAGCACAGATTTGTCGGTTTCATAATGGGTCATGCATATGGCTTGTGCTCAAAGGTCATAGGCTAGGCTATATGTGCCATCTTATTGGAAACATATATTCCCTCCGTCCTCCTAATATAAGTTTCCCATTTAGCTATTTATAAAGATTATGAATTCTATTTTTTGTGTTTTCCTTTCCAAATTTTATAATCAGCAGCTCTGGTGTCTGAACTATTCATGTAACTGAAAGTGGGATGCTTATTTTTGGATAAGTATTTATTTATTAAATGATCTTAAATTGAATATTTTGTAAATGCTGCAGATTTCATTTTCATTCACCATGGCTGCAGCGGACATAAAGCCTAGAGGTGATCTATAAGCTCTACTTTTTTCTTCATATGAACATAATATTTCTTGTGCATTTTTAAACTTGTTGCTCATATGGAAATAAAGATTTGTGATAAAAAAAATGGTGTTGTGTATATTGCCATTTTAACTCTTGAACTTAGCTTATTCTTCATGTTTCATGAGCCTACGGTTTTTTAAATCCGCTTGGTATTTGTTTATATAATTTTTGTAGATGTATGCATTGTTGGTGTTGCACGTACGCCGATGGGTGGTTTTCTTGGCGCCCTTTCATCTGTGCCTGCCACCAAACTTGGATCTGTAGCCATTGAAGGTAAGAAAGAAAGTATCAGTTTTTTTTTTTTTTTTTTTTTTACTTTTCTGAATGGGCATCTTTCATTCTGTCTACTTGTTATTTTCTTTCTTTCTTTCTGATTTTCCACCTCAATTTGTAGCTGCTCTTAAGAGGGCAAATGTTGATCCATTGCTTGTAGAAGAAGTTTTCTTTGGCAATGTTCTTAGCGCCAATTTAGGGCAGGCTCCTGCAAGGCAAGCTGCTCTAGGTGCGGGAATAGCTAGTTCAGTGGTCTGCACGACCATTAACAAAGTCTGTGCATCGGGGATGAAAGGTACATGCCCACATTTAATATCCCATGCTCCTATTTTTTCTCCATTCATAGTGAAATGACATTAGAGTATGTTGGAATTTTTTTGGGGGGGAATTGTAGCAACAATGCTTGCAGCACAAAGTATCCAATTGGGCATCAATGATGTTGTTGTTGCGGGTGGCATGGAAAGCATGTCTAATGTGCCCAAGTACCTCGGAGAAGCCAGGTTAATGTCCCATATAATTCATGGTTACCTTGTCAAGTTTTGCTTTTCTTTTTACTTCACTAAAATAATTTGCAATTTGCCAATTCATTGCTTGCATGCAGGAAGGGATCTCGACTTGGACATGACACTCTTGTTGATGGAATGATGAAAGATGGGTTGTGGGATGTTTACAATGATTTCGGCATGGGAAATTGTGCTGAAATATGTGCAGATAATCATGCAATAACAAGAGAGCAGCAGGTACTGAGTTGCTTTTATCTTTTACGCCCGAAAGTTTGCGGCCTGAAAATGAACTGGAATATAATAGTTTCATTAGTGTATGATAGCCTCTTCATCTGATTTCTCCATGATAACAGACGGCAGGGCAACCTTTTGTCTTTTCCCCAGTAAATGCGTTCTGTAGTTTTTTTTGTACATGATAACCATTTACAAGCATTTAGTTCTCTTTTATTTTTGGCGCATTTCCTTCTTTGCGTGCTATAAGTGACAATCTGGGTTTCCTAATTTGCTTTTAACCAGCAAGCTTCCTATAAAATTCTCTCATAATGATTTGCATCTTCTGGATTCATCTTGTGTGATAAGCATCCTGGAAATTACTTTGTTCCCTATTACAACTTTCTCTGTTTTAACTTACATGTTTTTAATACAATTTATGTAGGATGACTACGCTGTCCAAAGTTTCGAAAGGGGCATTGCTGCCATGGAAAGTGGTGCCTTTGCCTGGGAAATTGCACCGGTTAGACATTTACTTCTTAGTTCACACCATGCCCCATGCATTTTGTTGTGTATGATATATATTTAACATGGTTCCATGTCATGCAGGTTGAAGTTCCTGGTGGAAGGGGAAAGCCATCAATAATTGTTGACAAGGATGAAGGTCCAGGAAAGGTGAGAACGATTGATTATTCTCCACCTCAGCGCCTATGTGTGCACATATTTATACCCGTCTACATATATGTTGCATGATTTCTAACTTATATCTTGTATTATTTTAATGTTTGGTGCCAGTTTGACCCTGCAAAGTTGAGGAAGCTCCGGCCTAGTTTCAAGCCAAATGGGGGCTCTGTTACAGCCGGCAATGCTTCTAGCATAAGGTTATTACTTTTGGTTTTGGTCCTTACATTAATTTTTCAGTTAGGCCTTGATAGTGACTCATGTAATTGCTTATATGCTTAACTCACCTTTACTCATCAGTATAGAATCACATTGTTGAATCTTTCTATCAATGTTATACAGTCTACACTTTACCATCAATTCTTTTACTGAAAGCATTAAAAGGTGGAGGCTAAATATTTTCATATTCATGGTCTAGCTAGGAGAGTATTTTTACTCTACTAAATAATGAAGTTGTTCTTGTTGACAGTGATGGAGCTGCTGCTTTAGTTCTAGTAAGTGGAGAGAAGGCGCTTAAGCTTGGACTGCAAGTTATTGCCAGAATCACAGGATATGCTGATGCTGCCCAGGTACTTTTTGGCATAAATGCATGTGCACAAACACACAACTGACACAAGTAAAATTTCAGAGTTTATTCAAATATGAAACATGAATGAATGCCCTTGTGTTTGGGATAATTTGTAAATTCTATTATCTTTCACCAACCGGATGCTCACATATGGGTTGACTTTGCAGTCACCGGAGTTATTTACAACAGCTCCAGCCCTTGCAATACCAAAGGCTATTTCAAACGCTGGCTTGGAAGCCTCTCAAGTTGATTTCTATGAAATAAATGAAGCTTTCGCTGTAAGCTCTCATTTGTTATTTGTTTTTTCATTAATTAGCTTCCAAGTATATGGAAATATCAATTTTTTTTCTTGTTGTCATGGACAGGTTGTATCTCTTGCAAATATGAAGATTCTCGGACTTGATCCTGTGAGTTGTCCTGAATATTTCTGTACATATTTTACACGATAGAGTCGGGAATGATGCGCCATTCCTTATCTTCTCATTCAGTTCTAGTTAATTTGGAAATTGACTATCTCAACCCTGTTACAGCAAAAGGTCAATGTCCATGGAGGAGCCGTGTCTTTGGGACATCCTCTAGGTTGCAGTGGAGCCCGAATCTTGGTCACACTTTTGGGGGTATAAAATTCCACCAACCCTTGTCTTAAAAGCTTTGCTAACCTTGTTGAACAGTGATCTTATGTTTTTTATGGTAACCTTAAGAACACACCCTCGACGATCTTTGATCCTCAAACACAATGTATATGTGAGGGGTTATCAATAACACACTATCAACTTTTGTTATTCATCAAAAACCCACTGAAAAGGTGACAGTGTGTCCCTGATATAACCATCACTTATTCAGTGTAAATCCGTGGATTTTTATGAATAACGAAATGTGACATTATGTTACTAATAACCCCTCACTTAAAGGGTTCCTCAAACTCAAAGGTCGTCGAGAGTGTGTAAATGATGTTTCCCCCCTTTTTTTCCCACTCAGTTGTCTCCTTTTCTTAACCAAACTGTGATGGTTTCATAGGTGCTGAAGCAGAAAAATGGTAAGCATGGAGTTGGTGGTGTTTGCAATGGAGGAGGAGGTGCATCGGCTCTTGCTCTAGAGCTTCTATGAGTCCTTCAAGAGACAAGACTGTCTTGAAAATTATTTGTTTGTGTTTCATTCTGGCTTTCTTCTAATAAACTGGGAAAAAAATGTATTAATCTTTTCCTCTAGGTGGAAATGTATCTCTGATGGTTGATTTATTAAAGGTGAAATTTTCAGCTTGTGATATTACAGAAGAAATACACAAATTTAGCTGTGTCAAATAAAATAATTAAAAACAGAGAGAAATTTACGGTTCAGCTAATAAAGGTAGCTAAACTCGAGATGTACCGAGCTTGCGGTCGAACAAACGTTGCAGAAGGAAGATCTGGAGGACCGTGGCCCCGATTAGCGTTGCTGATTCAAGCATTGCCTTGTACAACGCCCTTACGCTCATTCCATCGTTCACTGCACTCGAGTCAACGAAGCTTAATGTTAATATTTGTTAAATAGGTATGACTGTCAGTTTGTTGCAAAAACTATCACATTTCATTTGATGTCAAATTTAACACTGTCGTCAGTGTTATTTAACGGAATTCGTTGTTTTTCGACATTAAACGAAGGGTTTTAAATGCATTTTTGCCAAAAAGACCAGAGAACACAACACAATCTCCTTAAAATATATGGTTCGAAAATGCGATATTAGAATTAGCTCTAAAAATAACTTGTAATTTGTATAATGCAAAAAAAGAGGTTTGAGGTATGATACATATTGATTGCCGGTCGGTCTGAGCCTCTAGCCAATGCTGTTCAAATTGGATGTTATAAAGAGCTTCCTCCAACTTGGCTATCTGCTCTAACAATGGATTAAAATGTTCTGCACCATAAATAAATAAATAAATAAAATCGTTATTATTCTAAATTTCAATTTATAATTCAGTCAATTTCGATCTTAAAAATCATCTCACCATCTTTTGCGTGTTGATCGAAGTGTGTGTAGTGGCCAACATGTATGTCGAAGTCGATAGTTTCGTGATACTGTGACTTGTTATTGAAGCAGAACCGATACAACCCTTTCTTTTGGACCACGAACTCGTACTTCTCACTTGTCCCGTCACGAAGATCATATACTTGTTCGCCGGAAGGTCCCTTTATCTGATGTTTTGTCACAACTATGAAATCAATAATGTGAAGGATAAATTGAAGAAAATTCAAATACATAACGTATTCGTATATATCTTTTTACTGACAATAATAGATACAAAAGAATGTTCATCTTGATCGATCAGATCAGTCATTTCTTAATTCAATCAAAAGTTTCCATTTCAAGAAGCGACAACCAAAACTAAAACAAGTGTTTACATAATCATGACACGGTTAGCAATTGCATACCACATCTAAAACAATTAAAAGCAATCATCATATAAACAAAAATTAGGAAGAAAAAAGACATTTACGTACGACAAGATCGACGCCCTCGCCGCTGTAATGCCAGGGCGATTCGGCCTTAATGACGACGAAAGAGACATGGACGGTGTCGCCTTCGTATTCGACGTTTTGAGAGAAGCACTCTTCTCTGTCTATGATGAATCTGATACCATTTGATCCTTGGAGGGTCGATAAAATCGCCAAAATTGTTATACCAATCAATCTCGAAGAACATATATCCATCTTTTACACCCAATTGTGAGAAACCAAAATGAAGAATTGATTCGAGAAATGGCCATCTCATAAATCGAAGATGGAAACGGAAGCTTTTGACATGTGGGTGTAGGAGAATAGACTGATGAAATTAGAAAGTGTATGATATATTTATCTTGTGATTGTGACTAAAATTAATGTTTCTTTTTAAGGATTTTTGGTGATAATAGTCAAAAGTGTAAGTCAGCAAGTCTCCTAATCCCAATCTAATTTAATAATTAATGTAATCACAAGTGCGGAAAATTGTAGGAACATTCTGCACATGGGTCAGACAATCTTGGTTGGGGATGCAATATAAATTTCCTCCATGCTCACTCCACCTGTTGCGCCACCTTGTCACTTCTTTTTCTATTTTGTTTAGAGTAAATTATGTTGATATATCCCGTACTATATATGTTTAACGGATAAATACTTTAAAATTATTTTGTAAAAAAAATACCCCGAACTAACACTTAATAACAACATCTCAATTTCATCTATTTTTCAGTCCATTTATTATTCATTTTTTAGAAATTCCGAAACTATCAGTAGTGTTATAATCCTAAAACCAACTTAATCCTAAATCTCTCTCCAAACCTAAAACTAACCCTAAAAATAGATGGAAGGGGATGTTGTTACTAACTTTTAGTTCGGGGTATGTTTTCGTTACGAAATAACTTTGGGGTAATTATCCGTTAAACGCGTATAGTACGAGGTATGTCAACGTAATTTACCTTTTTGTTTGTTGCATCAATTGTTATTTTTTTAATAAGAATCGAACTTATCAAATACCAAATCAGATAAAAACAGATTCAAGTCATCTGACAAGATTAACAGATAGTGACAGTTAATTGGAATTTCACCGCTATATGACCTTATCACCCTCATCATTTTTTTTTGAAATGTTAAGACAGAGGTGTATCGTTAATCATGCCAAACTATCATTATAGCAATCGGGTCCTAGACCCCTGAATCCAGTATATATCAAGGCCCCTGTAGGAGTCCAGACGAACTAGGACCCGTAAAAGTAATCTGCTTTGTATTGTAGATAAACAGGAAAACACATAAACACAAAAAACAAACATACGAAACTATAGAGCCTGCAATGCCAATTCTTCTGAAACCCGTAGGGCATTCTGGTATTGTTGACCCATCGTCTTGATTCGTCGAGATCACTTGAGATGTCCCTCCTTATGCAGGGACTTGGTTTAGGTGTGGTAAGGAAAACGGAGCATGCTCCTGCTGTGCTTACATCGATACTGCTCGTTGAATCCAATTGGTTTGGCCTTCGGAGAATATCAGCAGATCAAAACATCATGACTTCACGTAAAAAAGGCAACCCAGATAACGACTTTGCCCATAAGGGCAGCCCAGAACACGACTGCACCCAAACGACAACCCATAAATTGACTTCATCCAATACCGAATCTCAATTATGCCGACCTTAGATCAGAGGGTATAGCGAAAAAACTGCATAGGAGAAGAAAAAAAATGAAAAAAAATAAGTAAACAAGAAAACAAGAGGGAGAGAGTTGCCGTCGATAACGACGACGATTAGGGTTTATTCTTCTTTCTCTTCGTCATTTAGAGAGAAAAAAGTGTTTATTGTACGACTTAGTAGTTGTAACTTGTCACCCTCATCAAACTAAAAGGACAGGTATTAACCTCATCAAATTAAAACGACAAGTATTAACCAAATTATCAAAACATGCAGCTAATTGAGGTTGCACCGTTGCACATACCCTTAGACCATCACCATCTAGAGAACACCTAAATAGGGGCGGAACAGGGTACCCTTTACGTCAAGGTAGTGTCAATGATAGTGCAAGTGACATTCAAACAGCATTATGTTGCTAGTATCCCTTTCCACATAGTCCTAATGACAACCAAACATCGTCTTGACGCTATCTCTTACATCAATCGACACTATGCCAATGATATCGACTACTCTATCTAGTCTTCTCTTAAACGGTCCCCCCACCAGGATGCTCTTAGAGCAGGCACAACGGGTCGCTCCCGCTCCCCGCTTCGCGCGCGTTGGGAACGCCGGCCGCTGTCCGGTCCGCTGCAGACGCGAAAAATCGCGGTTCCGCTCCCCATTCTCACGCTCCCGCTCCCGTCTGGCTGGCCGAGCGCGCTGGACGCGCCCTCGCCTGCGCTGGCAGCGCCTGGTGCCGCCATGTGTCCCGACCGTTGGCAACGGTCAACTCCAACGACTATTTTTTAAAATTCAAAAATAAGATAAAATGAACCCTATAAATACCCAACCTCATTCCTCATTTTTGTCAAACCATTCTCTATTCTCACTCTTTCATTCTCACTTCCTACTCGCTATTTTTGAAAATGTCCGACGACGCGGTTATGTCCGACGCTGAGGAGATGACGTACGAGGAGCTGGCTTTCCGGATGCCGACGTATGAGGAGATGGCAGCCCAACTGCCGACATATGAGGAGATGGCAGCCCAAATGCAGCCAGTTGAGCGACGATTCCAGCGGATGATGGAGAGGCACATGCAGACAGTAATGCCAAGGATCCAGAGGGCCATCCGTGGGGAACCAATGCGCCGAGAGATTAACAGAGGTCGTTCGGCAGCCCACATCCAATTGATGGCGAACTATTTTGACGAACAACCCCTATATGGCCCTGACATGTTCAGGCGTCGGTTCCGTATGTGCAAACCGCTTTTCCAACGGATTATGAACGCGGTGAAGGCTCACGATGACTACTTCGAACAGAAGCCCGACGCTGCCTCACGGTCAGGGTTATCAACGGAACAGAAGTGCACCGTCGCTATACGGATGCTTGCGTATGGGTCCTCGGCCGATTCATTGGACGAAACTCTACGCATGGGGGTAAGCACCATACTTGAATGTTCACGTAAGTTTTGCAAGGCCGTCATTGAGGTATTCGGAGCCGAGTATCAACGTACACCCACACCGGCTGACATGGACCACTTACTCCGAGAAGGGTACAACCGAGGGTTTCCCGGAATGGCGGGGAGTCTTGACTGTATGCATTGGAAGTGGAAGAACTGCCCAACCGAAGACCAGGGAGCCCATGGACGGGGAGGTCACCACGGGGAAAAGACGATTATGCTTGAAGCTGTAGCGTCCCGTGATTTATGGATTCGACATGCATTTTTCGGGATGACTGGATCGAACAACGACGTCAACGTCCTCAACAACAGCCACCTATTCCAAGACGCTTACTACGGCCGTGGGCTAGCTGTGGAGTACTACATCAACGGCCATCGGTACGACCGACCTTATTACTTGGTGGACGACATTTACCCAACATGAGCACGGTTCGTGAAGACTATTCGGCATCCCTTCGAGCCCAAAGAGAAGTTGTTTGCTAGATGCCAAGAAGGTGCTCGGAAAGATATTGAAAGAGCTTTTGGAGTACTTCAAGCAAGGTGGCACATCATTTCCCGTCTCGCTCATAGTTGGAGCAAACACACTTTGGCTGATATCATGCACACTTGTATAATTCTACACAACATGATTGTAGAGGATGAGCGCGACCGGTACGAGTATGGGGAGGAGGAGTTGTTGTGGGCGCAACCTCCAGAAATGCCGAATTGGACACCACCGGAACGATGGCACCACGGAGGGCCATTGGAATACTAGGGACTTGTGGATGCTCAACAAAGTGTCCTAAATCCTGAGATCCACCATCAACTAAAACAAGATCTTATGGAGTACTTATGTGATCGATTTGGAGCTGGTTTCCATGACGACGAGTAGTCGTTTGTGCTCTTGGAACTGGTTTGTTTTGGGTTGTATTAAAAAGGGTTGAATAAAATTAGAAGTTCATTTATATTCGTGTTGAATTTATTAATTTTTGATTGTCATTAACTATTTATTTCCAATTTTTTTTAAATTATGACTAAATTAAACGGTTTCTGATAACGAATTAAATAAAACAGGAAAATATCAAATAATAATCCAGTCAGCACTGTTCTGCACTCCCAGGACCTCAAGGTCCTTTCTGTTGCAAAACACCCATTTTTCTGCACTCCCACTCCCTGACTTTTGTCCAGTCAGCACAAGTTCTGCACTCCCACTCCCTGACCAAGGTCTTTTCTGTTGTTCATGCTCTTAGTCACACTATTTAAGAGTAATTATTAAAATTGAAATTGAATTTTTAACTACAAAGTTCTATTTGATTTGGGATCCAATTTTAAAATCTATGATTTTTAATATTAACTTTTTAAAAATAGATAAATAATATTAATTAGTGCAAAAAGGGCACAACCAGAACAATTTTTTTAGTAGCAGTTGAAGAAAGAAACAACATGAATCTAGTCACCTACCAGGCATTGGCCAACCCCAAAACAGAACGGTATGGGCCAAACAGACCATAACCGAATGCTCCGCCAAATGGATCTACCTTTCCACGTGATCGTATGTATATTCCAGAATCCAAATTTGCCTTTTCCTCTCTCCAACGCCAAACAGTCCTTATTGTTACGATTCTCTCACCACCTCGTGACTCAGTCTCCAGCGAGTCGCCGCCCGAGTTCACGTGCCTTTCCTTTTTTTTTTCTTCTTCTGGCAACACTTCCTCTAGATCTCCTCCACGTATATATATTGCGTACCGCTCCACCTTTCGTGGTTCTGTTACGTGTTCGTCTCCGCCAGGTCCTTGTTCGGTCGTTGTAGAGACAGAGACGGGTAAGGACTAAGGAGTAGACTCATCGGCTGACCACTCTGTTTTCGGCTGTGGCGGTGAGCGAGCGCCGCGGTTCAGTTTCAGTTCGTCTTCTTCTGGTTAATCTGTAGTTGGAGTGTTGGAGTGCATTTTTAGGGTTTTTGGGGGAGAGACGCTGAGAGTTGTGTGTAGGGAAATGGCGCGGTCGGAGGAAAATGGTGGTGGTGGTGGGATGAAAATCAGAGTCGGCGTCTGCGTGATGGAAAAGAAGGTGAAATGTGGCCCCGAGGTTCTCTTCTTCTGCTTTATTTACGTCTTCATCCATGAAACAGAGCCAGAAATCACGACTCGTAGAACTGTTATCTAGTGTTTCATCGTGTAGGAATTTGATTTCGACTGATATGGATAGTTTTTTTTCTTCTTCTCATTTGGTTGAAATCGTGTTCGTAGGCCTTCTCGGCTCCGATGGGGCAGATTCTCGAGAGGCTGCAAGCTTTTGGTGAATTTGAGGTATAGTTTTGTGATAGAATTGATTGTGATCGGTTTTTGGCGATTCGGATGTTGATTTCCTTGGTTCTATTGGTTGAATTTTATATGTATTTAGTTTGTAATTCAATGAATTGAGAAAAAGAGAAGGAATGCATCAGGCTCCATGATGTTTGTTTCAATTTAATGAAATAGTGTGAGTGTCCAGTAGAGTTTCTGATCAGTTATTAATTGATACAATTTTCCCCAAGTGAAGATGTTGTGATGTGTGGTTAGGAGTGGAGGTTGTACTTACAAGGTATTGACTTTGGCTTGTTGTTATAGATCATACATTTCGGGGACAAGGTTATTCTTGAGGATCCAGTCGAGAGGTACATTGTTGTGGATTTAGCTGATTCATGCAAGTATTATATTTTACATTATTCATTGTTTCAGGAATATATCTGTTTTGTTTTCATCTTATTTACTAGTTATGAACTTTGCACTGATGATTATTCGTGAATAGGCAGCAATGAGGGACATTGTTGAGTGATTAGCTTAATCATATTTAAATAACAATATTGAATTTTATGCTGTTCCTTAGTTTTTGTCAACTCTTTACAGGAGATAGCTGGTTCCCTTTTGTGTTTTTTGATTGTTCTACACATTACATAGATGTTTTGGTCTGAATAGTTGCGGCAGGGTGTCCAGGATGGAAAACATGAACTCTGTTGAAGTAAAGAATTTAGAGATTTGTTTGCCTTTGGTCACATGTAGCATGAGATATCAAATTATTGAGGAACATGACCTAATAAATAATGGAAGTGGTCTATTTTTGGTTGTAGATTTGAATGTATGAATTCCATTATGCAAAATATGATTGCTTGGATATGGATAAAATTTAAACCGACAGTAAAGAAAAACTAATCCGTTCTGGTCAAGAATGTTACAAAAGCCAAAAGATAAAAGTGAGGTTGTGTCTGTATTGACATGTGCATTTGTGTTGGCCAGTAATCATTCTGTATGCTTCATAGGTGTGAATTGTTTCATTTTAGCATCATGGTTTGCTTTCCCATTTGTTAAGTGTGCCCTTGGAAATAATGAATAGACAGTAACTTGTTGCAGTGGTTACTTTTCAGGTGGCCAATATGTGACTGCTTGATTGCATTCCATTCAACTGGTTACCCACTTGAAAAGGCTGAAGCATATGCCACATTAAGGAAGTAAGTTTGCTTATTGATATGAGACATGAACTGTTAACGTACAGTAATAAAAAGTGAGATGTTGTGCTAAACCTGTTGGGATAACTTTTAAAGGAAAAGCAAATTTGTATGCTGGAAATAGAAAAAGTATCTGTATGGCAAAACTTTTTGTCATATTGTACGGAGAATGTGATTTTTCATTGTTTAAGGGGAGGAGTGAACATCACTTCATTGTAATTTGTAAAATGGACTGGAAAAATACATACTTGATAAAATTTACAAGGTGTGTCTAATAACAAAAGTTAAATGTAGGGTGATTTGCAGATTCTGGAGTGGTAAATATGCTTATGTTTAAATCCATAGCAAGAACTGTGAGATAATGACTTTCTAATGGTTGTTATGAACAATCTTCTGAAATGTTTTTCCAGATAATGTCGACTGTGTCACAATTCTTACTGTATTATGCTTATTTTCCAGTTCAGAACAGTACCAATAGAAACACTTATCTTACTTCTATGCTATTATTAGGTCACTGCCTCCATCATAAACACCACTAGTATTCTCATACATCGTAACAGTAAATGCTGCTATTGCATAAGCTGACCAACCCTACCATCTCCCAGTTATTAAAGGACTTCACAAAATGAAACCTTATCTTTCTATGAAGTTTTGGTGTGTTTGTCATTTCTTCGCAGAGTTCTTTACACATAATTTTTTTTTATATATAATTCAGGCCATTCCTAGTGAATGAGTTGGAGCCTCAACATCTTCTTCATGATCGAAGGAAGGTTTATGAGGTATTTATTTCCGTCAATCATATCACCAAAGTGTTTTTTAGTCCATTTGGTTGGTGTTTCTCACATTTTCAGAATTATTTGGTTCTGATACTAACATTGTGTATACCTGTGTGTCCTTTATGCCCAAATTGTTGTCAAGTGGCTATGTATTAGAGCCACCAGGTTCAACTATGGTATGTAAATAATTACTGAGGGGGATGGGGCTAAAGGAAGGTGCTGTTGCATGATTAGCTAGTTCCAGTTTTAGGTATGCTGAATGGCTTGACCATCGGTGTTTAACTTCACGTGGTAATGCATTGTAATATCTAAACTGGGGACATCATATTCTTCATTGTAATTGTTTGTCATTCTGGTTACTGGACTATTAGGACTAATATGATATTTTTTGGGGGGTTCAAGCGCCTCGAAATGTTTGGAATTCCAGTTCCAAGATATGCCCTTGTAAACAGGGACGTACCATATCAAGAGCTGGATTTTTTTATCGAGCAAGAGGATTACGTCGAAGTTCATGGGGAACGTTTCTGGAAGCCATTTGTGGAGAAGCCTGTTCATGGTTAGGTCACTTCTTCATTTTATAAGCATTTTCCCTTTGAGTTGTGTTTTGTCGCCAACACTTTCATCAATATAAATTATATTTGATTTGTTGCTCAGTATGTGGTGTTATAGGCCCCTCTGAAACTTTTAAGTTGAAGAGTTTCTTTTTAAAGAAGTCCAACATTGCAGAGTTGTTCCTTTTCATATATGGACTATAGTTCCTCTTGGGATCAGTTGCGTGTTGATTGGTATTTGGTTATATAAATATTGCAGTGTGCTCCTCACAATCTATCAGTTGTATTGCCATCTACATTTGATTGTTGAGTTAACTGTATCCTCTTCCTTTTCATTTTACATCTAAGGTATTGACTCAGATTTTGTGCTTATGAAGGGGATGATCATAGGATAATGATATACTATCCAAGTTCAGCTGGTGGTGGTATGAAAGAGTTGTTCAGGAAGGTGATTTCTCTACACCTTAACTGACACCAAACACAGTTTATATTAACTTGCATTTCTATTGTGATGTAATTTTATATGACATTCTTACACCGTACATGAATCATTTGTTAAGAGAGGCCAAGGCATTCTCTTGCCTTTTTTATGCATCTAGCCTAAATAGCATGGCATGTGTCTTTTCATTTACATGTATAAAAATTGTACCTTGATGAGTGGTGTATGATTTGGTCTGCTCTGGTTGCCTAAGCTGGGCCTATCCCTATGTCACTTGGCTTTTGGACTGAGTTACTCTAGTTCAATGAATATATCTTCTGTCAGGTAGATGCTTTTGGATTTGTATTTCCATTTCAGTTCTTCTCGTTTCATTAGCATCGTGGGTAGAGTATGGATAAAGATCTCAGTAAACTACGTGAATAGTTTGACATGGTTGCCAGATAATTTTTATGCATCTATACTGATATACTTAATGTCATAAGTTTGTAGCATATTCTTAACATGCCTAATAGAATCACATAATTTTGCTGATAAAGTTATTTGTACAACTTCAAGCCACTTCTTTTTGTACCTGTCAAGATTTTCATATAGTTATATATGTTTTTAGGTTGGTAACCGGTCAAGTGAGTTTCATCCAGATGTCAGAAGAGTGAGGCGTGAAGGCTCTTATATATATGAGGAATTTAAGCCCACTGGTGGAACAGATGTCAAGGTTGTAAGGCTTGGCCTCTATATTGCTTCTCTGACGCTTTAATACTGCTTTAATAAGTAGATATGTGGGGCACTTTCAAGATTATTATACTTCATAGTTATATAATTTTGTAAATTGACTGCTTTAGAATTTGTTCACCGAATGGTTATAGGTTTATACAGTGGGTCCTGAATATGCACATGCCGAGGCAAGAAAGTCTCCTGTTGTTGATGGTGTTGTTATGAGAAATCCTGATGGCAAGGAAGTAAGCATATGTTTTTTTCTCCATATTGTTGTAATCGTCAATTCCTATTTCACACTCCTGTACTCAATAATAGCTTGATGTCTGTTTTATCCTTGTTAATTTTTATGGCTTATGCGTGTGTCTGTGTGTGTCATATTGTTGTGTAGATTTTGAGAAATTTGAAATCGGGTAAATATTTATAAAAAGACATAGCTAATGTGAGATGGAGGAAGTTGTTACCTACTTGATGAACTTTCATTAGAACTTTGTAGCTAGTAGTTGGCAGAGACTTCCTGGTTGAACTAATGAATTTCTGTTCCAGAGAGAAAGTCGAAAGGATATGTACTGAACATGTTTCTGGGTTCGTTTGACAGGTTAGGTATCCTGTGCTACTGACGCCTAATGAGAAGCAAATGTCAAGAGAGGTTTGCCTTGCATTTAGGCAAGCGGTACGTAATCTGATTTTGGTGACAAATGGCAATATGTTCTTCCATTTTTGTTACAATTTCTGCTGTACCTTCAAGTTTTCTATATCTCATCCATACATTTTTCTTGTTCATGTGATGACTCATGACAATCAAAAGAAAATCGCTAGTAAGTAGGTACTTACCATTGATACACTTATTGAAGACTCATTGTGTACATATTCTGTCTCAATGGCATCCTTGACTGCTGAAATAAAGAATGGTCTTCCTTCAGACCTATTTATATCAACTATCACCAAAAGAGAGAAAGCAAAGTTGTCTACTCATTTGGGGGTGAATCTTTTGAAAGCTATTCTTATCTTCTACTCGTTCTTATCCTCATGTGTCCAATTTTTTGTTCACTTACTGCTCTCTTTTTGGATGAGAATGAATAGATAGATGGCTTATAGCTGCCTGAATTAATTTATTATATTTACCTGGCATAATCTTTATATTCTTGTCCAAATATGTCAATGTATCAAACAGTTTTAGTTGTGTTGAACAATTTTCTTGCTAACTTGCAGGTTTGTGGCTTTGATCTATTGCGTAGTGAAGGACGATCATATGTTTGCGATGTGAATGGGTGGAGTTTTGTGAAGAACTCCCACAAGTAATACTTGTTTTTTTTGTCATTAACTGCCATACTTTTATGTTTTTGTTCCCATTATTGTCAATATTTTTTCTATACAATGTGCTTATCCACAAAGTAGCATCAATCTTTTTCTTACCTTTATTTTTGTAAACATAAGGATGTTCCTATAAATCATTCAAGTTCATCATGTCTTACCTCTTGCAGACTACATGATCTCCTACAAGTTCCATTTAATTTGATAATCCAAATTATACAATCTATATCATAAAGATGCTTTCTTTTCTCCACTGATTTTCACATTTGTTGATCTAAAATGCATTTTGTCTGCAAATAGTGCTATTGTTGTATAATCATTCTGAGGTTTTATTCATGACTTATAAGAGCCATTGGAGCTACCTGTTGCCTTTCATGATAGTAATTTAATGTGAAAATTCATTCTTGATATACAATAATGGATGCAATCTACGATATTTGGAGATTTTAGTGTGAAATAAGCAGTAGCCCCCCTGTTAAAAACCCGGGTTTTAGGACAATTATTTCAAAAGATATGAATTAGTTCGAATTCTCAAGAACATGCCTTCTGCTGTTATTGTTTATATGGTATTACTGTGAATATGCCAATGCATGCATAAGAGAAAATAAGCTCTTTGTACACACTATTTTGCCATCTTACTGATGTGACAATATTGTTACATGTTTATTTTTTGAGAATTTAAAGGTTACTCTTTCCTAATCTAAGGTATTACGATGATGCTGCCTGTGTGTTAAGAAAGATGTTCTTAGATGCAAAAGCCCCTCATCTTTCTTCAACAATTCCACCGACTTTGCCATGGAAAATTAATGAGCCAATCCAGTCTTCTGAGGGCCTAACTCGGCAAGGAAGTGGGATAATTGGCACATTTGGCCAGTCTGAGGAGCTGCGCTGTGTGATTGCTATTATTCGGCAGTATGTCATGGTTCTCTTGTCATCTATAATTAGTTTAGTAGAATTTGCATTGATCTAACTTCGTCTTGTCCAGTGGTGACCGAACTCCCAAACAGAAAGTAAAACTGAAGGTGACCGAGGAAAAGTTGCTAAATTTGATGCTGAAATACAATGGGGGGAGGCCTCGATGTGAGGTAATGATGTCTTATTCCATACCTGACTATTTTTATTTTTACTTTATCATGTATACATTTTGATGGACAAATTGGTACCATATGTGTTTATGTTATGTTATATATTCTTACTTTTGTCAGACAAAACTTAAAACTGCTATTCAGTTACAAGATTTGTTGGATGCCACGCGAATGCTTGTACCTCGCTCTAGGTATAACATCTCAGCTATTTTTTTTTCTTTCTGATTTAACTACTTTAATGCCTGATTTTAGCACGCATTTTACGAGTCTGGTGGCCCATGGGACATAATCTGTACAAATTCTCAAGTGTCTTTCCTTGTAGTAATGCTTCTCATACTTAGCCTTGAAGCACAGCATCTGAAATTCTCACACCTTGAACATTGTCATTGAGTCACTTTCAGCTGTTATGGTGAACAACTAATGTATTCTTAACATGCAAACTGCAAATCCTTGAAAAATAGTGCAAAATTTGTTGGAACCTTCTTCAAAACTTGGTTGCAATAAGTTCCAACAAAATGTGCACTATATTCTAACAAATTGATGACTCTATATGTTGTAGACCGGGTCGAGAAAGTGATAGTGAGGCAGAAGACATTGAGCATGCTGAAAAGCTTCGACAAGTCAAAGCAGTTCTTGAGGAGGTAAATAGATTCACCAAAATTATGTCATTTTATTTATTTTTCTTTTCACAGTGATTTTCCATGAGCAAGTATGAAGGAAAAATAGGAGAATATGTCAGGCATCTGCTCAATAGGTTAAAGATTTACTTTTGTTTTAAAACCGTACCTAAGGTTTAAAATTTGGTTTGAAATAATGAACTATGGAAATGAAGGCATAAATTTACTGCACTTACTGCAAACTTTCATTGCTATGTACACAAGCTCTTCGTCATTGTCTCATATGGTCTTCTAAAGGTAGCCTCTGACTTTAGTCTTCTGAAAGTTCAACTCATAGTTTGAAATAATCGGATGCATATGTTGTCTTCTATCCATAATCAAAATTATGTCATTAATGCGCTTACTACATTAATCATAGTCTTATCTTCTATCCAGGGGGGACATTTCTCTGGTATATATAGGAAAGTTCAACTCAAACCACTGAAGTGGGTTAAAGTTGCAAAAGGCAATGGAGAAGGTGAGGAAGAACGACCTGCTGAAGCTTTGATGGTTCTTAAATATGGGGGTGTTCTAACCCATGCTGGTAGAAAGCAGGTATGAATAATTACAATATACTATATCATGCATATGTTTTGGTAAGTTTTTTTTTGTGAAATTACATGTTTAAGGTCATCATAGGGATCATGTTGTCCTATATAGCCTTTATGACTATGCTTTTTATCATTGACAGGCCGAAGAATTGGGTAGATTTTTCAGGAATAATATGTACCCAGGTAAGAGTTGTGGATTATATTCCACCAAAAATAAATCGAACCCATTTGGTCCTCAAAATGGTAGTATTCTGTCATGGTAGGCAAATGTTTATTGTAATTTGCATTTCTTCTAATAAATAATATTAACTAAAAGTAAAAGCCAGTGTTTATTTGCTGGCGAGCCTTGCCTCATGTAGCCCTTTAGTGAAGAGATCCAATAGTATACAAGGATGACTAAGTTCTCCGAGGATCTTGTAGATTTGAGCCTTTTTGGTACTTATGACAGAATTTTATGTAATTCCAGGAGACTTTTTGGTACTTGTGACTGAATTTTATGTAATTCCAGGAGAAGGTACTGGTCTGCTTCGTCTCCATAGTACGTATCGTCACGACCTTAAAATTTACAGTTCTGATGAGGGCCGTGTTCAGGTATCTTTCCAGTCATGCAAATCCACTTTAGGAGGTTTTTTAATATTTGGCTCTTCTTCATCTTGTATAAGTAATTTTCTGATCATATCTGATCTTTAGGACCTAACAACTTAGTTTGTAGAAGCATTGTTTTGAGGCTGGTATAGTTTATTTACAAGTTGTTACTGTTAGATGTCTGCTGCTGCTTTTGCAAAAGGCCTCCTTGATCTGGAAGGACAGTTAACACCTATTCTGGTATGCAAACATTTCTGTTTAAAGTTTTTTTTTTGTGTCTGCTTGATGATGTTCAATTTGTATGACTGATTAAGTCATATTTTCAAGGTTTCCCTTGTCAGCAAGGACTCATCTATGTTGGATGGACTTGATAATGCCAGTATTGAAATGGAAGAAGCTAAGGTTCGTCTTGGTTATTGAAGGTTCTTCGGCTAGTTTATTGCTTTAAATTGAATTCCACTACTCCAATACTGACATGTCTGGCTATAGAATAACCTGTATCAATTCATTCAGATTTTATATTAGGGTTATTATCATCCGAGTACCCTAAAAATACTTGGTTTTCATCCGAGTACCCTAACCAAACTTTGTGACACATCAGTACCCAAACGAAACATGTTGTTTCAACTTAGTACCCGCCGTTAGTTTTCCATCCATTTTGGATGGAAAATGGTCATATGCCTAGCACATGACCCCAATTTTTTTAAAAAGTACCCTTCATTTCTTTTAACCCCCCAAAATTCTTTTTATTTATTTATTTTATATAAATCAGTTTTTTCTTTTAAAAAATTAGATTTTATTTTAAAAAATCAATCTTTTATTTAAAAAAAGCAGATTTTTTTTAAAATATGATTTTTTTAAATCAGTTTTTATTTTCAAAAATCAAACTTTATTTTTAGAAAATCAATTTTTAATTTTTAAAATCAGATTTTTTTTTAAAAATAGTTTTTATTTTCAAAAATCAAACTTTATTTTTAGAAAATCAATTTTTACTTTAAAAAATCAGATTTATTTAAAAAAAATTATGTATAAAAATCAGTTTTTATGTATAAATTACCCTTTCATGCCCTTTTATGTTTTAAATTCTAATCCTTTTTGCGTTTTAATTTTCACACAGCCTCCACGCAGATACCAATTCTAAAGATTATTTTTAACTTTTATTAGTTTTCATTAGCTTTTTTCTTCAAATTTAATTCATTATCATTTAAAAAGTTATAGTGAAACCCAAATCCTCAATTCATTCATTATCAGTACAGATTGATTCTTGTCTACGACCATAAAACAAAAAAAGTTAACATCTCAGTACTATCACCAACACCAACAATCAGACCCATATCAAACACAATTTGCCTCAATTCAATTTGTTCTCAATCCAAATATAAAATTGAATCTTTCATTTTAAAATTTTGCCATAAAATTTGATTCAGTTTCTGCAACTTCATAAAATTGGTAATGCCAGAAAATGAATTCTTAAAGAGAAAAAAATGAAAACAGAAGCAAACCCCTAAATCACAAACAAACCTTTTAAATTCTAATACTAAAAATGAAAATCCAAACTCCTAACCCTGCAAACCTAATCCCTACAACTCAGGCATGGTTACGGAACCGAACACCACAGAAGCCCATCTCTTCGTCCGAGTTCGTCATGAACACCATATATCTGTGCACCTGGAAGGCGGCGGTGGAACTTCTCCCACGACCTCGTGCTTTGGTTGGACGTGCTTTGGAGCTCTGGAGTCGCAGCCTTCGTGCTCGTTGTGATGGAGGGCAAGGCATGGTGATGGTGGTGAAGAGATTTCATATCTGGAGATCTGAAAGGGTTTGAGAGATAATTATGTGGTTGTGCATAGATATAGATAAGATTAGGTTTTGTTTTTTTTGAATTTACCCAATAAATAAATCTGATTTGAAAAAAATAAAACTGATTTAAAAAAGAAAACTGAATTTTTGAATTAAAAAGTGATTTAAAAATAAATAAATCTGATTTTAAGAAAATAAATAAATGGAAATAATTTTTGAATATATAAACTGATTTTTAAAAATAAAATGAATGAAAATTGATTTTTTCAAAATAAAACTGATTTTTTAAAAATAAAAAAAACTGATTTTTTATAATAAAATCAATTTTATAAAAATAAATTTATTTTTCAGAATTTTATAAAAATAAAATAAATAAGTAAAAAGAAAATTTGAAATTCAATGGCATGGGTTTGAAAATTTGAGTGTTGGGAAGGGGTATTTTGGACTTTTTAATGTTTTGGATTGAAAAATGGATGAAAAATAACTAACGGCGGGTACTGATTTGAAACACAATGTTTCGTTTGGGTACTTATCTGTCACAAAGTACTTTTAGGGTACTCGGATGAAAACCAAGTATTTTTAGGGTACTCGTCTGATAATAACCCTTTATATTATGCACGCCTTTGGCACTTATATACTTATTAGGCATAAGTAAAATCCTTAAATTGATGATCCTTAATTATGAAAAGCATAGGATCTTATTTGTATATCTTCAAATACTTACAGCTATCTAATTTGTTTTCATTTTTGGGTTCCTTACAGGCTAGATTAAACGAGATTATAACATCTAGTGCAAATGGCAATGGATTGTCAGACTGTCCGTGGATGGTCGATGGAGCCGGACTCCCTCCAAATGCTTATAAACTTCTACCTAAATTGGTAATTCAAGTGTTGAGAAAATGTTAAATGCAATGATTTCCTTTTCCTCTATCATTATGCTTAATTTTTTTTCATTCTATTTAGTGCCAAACATTTTGTTTGCGGTAATTTGGATAGATAACGCTACTTTGTAGTCCATGACTTAAGTGGTGATCATTTTTCAATATTGAATAAAGGAGATTTTTGAAATTCAATCTATACATGTTTTAGTCCTTAATGATTGCTGAAAAAATGGGGGAGTTTCTATCGTAGTTCCAAACAAAGTGAAAAAGCCAGTTATCTTTTTGTTCACATTCATTCGTTACTTTGTTTTATGGTGATAGGAAGTTTAACTGTATTTATCATCCTCGCATTAAGTTATTGATGTGAAATTGAGCTCCAGTTCTTCGTGATATTATGATTTTATCCAAACATATGCATTTACCAAAATTGGGTAGTTTCTAGTCTTTGTAAGCCCCATTATATTGCTTGTTCTTTTATTTTGATATGACATTGCAAGAGCTACTTCTGAAACTGTACCTCAATGTCATTAGCTGCATGTTTGAAAATAAATCCAAGACTGTTTCCTGGGAAGTATACATCAATTTACTTTCTGGAAATCAAGAAATTCCTTTTCTTTTGTCAGATATCATACTGTGAATTGTAGCCTCATGTCATTAGTCAGAAAAAAATAATAACACCATCCAATTTTGCTCTGCTGGAAGGATATGGCAAAATTGAATCACAAAATCCATTTTCTGCAGCAGTAAATTTGTGCACCTGTTTATTTCAATTTGTTTATGCCCCCCTATTTCAATAGGTACAAATGACTAGGAAAGTTACTGAACAAGTCAAAGTACTTGCTAAAGATGAAGATGAGCAACTGACAGAGGCGAGCATGTTTGATATCATTCCCCCGTACGATCAAGCGAAGGCACTTGGTAAAACTAATATAGATGTTGATCGTATTGCTGCCGGGTTACCATGCGGTAGCGAGGGTTTCCTTCTCATGTTTGCTCGCTGGAGAAAACTTGAAAGGGACTTGTATAATGAACGCAAAGAGTGAGTTACTAGCATGCTTAGCTCATTTTTTTCTTTTTTGGCTGTGTAATTTGCTGCAGGTTGTGCACATAGTATGTCCTTTCCTACTTGAGAATTAATGTGTGTCAAATGCTATGTATTATAAATCCATTCTCTCTTGACTAACAAGATGAGTTTTCTTGCAGTCGGTTTGATATAACTCAAATCCCAGATGTTTATGACTCGTGCAAGTAAGTACTCTAGCTTAGAATAATTTTGGATGCAGTTCTTTATAAAGTAGACCATGAATATACCAGTTTTATTCAGCAACCGTGCTGATATACTCATTTAAGTATCCAGGAGCCGTATCATGGCTGTTTAGAGATTTTTGCTCCTCGTGGGGCTCTAATTTGTCATTTTACATCATTCAGTATTGCTTGCATACACTCCTTGTCCCTTTTACCTGTGGTTGACGTGTGCCAAGACTGCCAAGTACTAAAGATTATGTTCATGTCTTGGGTGTAGATGTTATTTGGTATATCTGTTGTTACTTGTACAGACATAGATGCTTATATTTGTAGTCATTGAGCAATAGTTAAAAATCCAATGAAATGCCATTATGACTGATTTTAATTGTTATTGGACTATGTATTGAACAGATATGATCTGTTGCACAATGATCATCTCAAACTAGACAGTTTGCATGAACTCTTCAAAGTTGCTCAGGTACACAAACAGATTCCCACAGTAAAGGCATCTTATGTTATTGTTATGTTTGAATATTGATGTTTTAGCAATTATTCCATGTCATTTACTCTGTCTCAGAGCAAGTTCTCTACTTCCCTAGAATGGATGTCATAAAATAGGTGAAATGAACCACGTTAATAGGAATGGAATACTTATTCGGGGTCAGAGAGTAATACTCAGAATAGCAATTCATATAAATGAACCACATATATAGGAATACATTTCAGTTCATTATTGTCATCAAATTGACCTTTGTGCTTGAAATTTTTATCTTTACAGGCACTTGCAGATGGTGTCATCCCAAATGAATATGGAATTAATCCAAAGCAGAAGCTGAAGATTGGATCCAAGGTACGCTATCCATTCACTGTGCTTCCATTTTACTTTTTATGTATGGAGAATGTTTCAAAATTGTATTCTTACTATTACTTTTTCCAATTTGATATTGCTCAGCTATTTCGTTTAAATGCAGATTGCTCGTCGATTGTTGGGTAAAATTTTGATTGATCTGAGGAATACGCGAGAAGAAGCCATCAGTGTTGCTGAACTAAAGAGTAACCAAGACCAGGATTCAGCATATACCAAGACTGAAAAGGATGGCATAGATCATCAACAATCAAAGTCTCACACTAAGAATGATGACATGAGAAGAGCAAGCGCAAGCGCAAGCGATGTATCAATGGATCATGATGACGATGATGACAAAGAGACAAAATACCGTCTAGATCCAAAGTATACACTTGAACTTTACGATTACTTAATCCTAGTACTAGAATTGAGTTTCTTATGCTTTTGACACATTCTATCAGGTATGCAAATGTTAAGACACCTGATCGCCACGTCAGGACACGCCTTTACTTTACATCAGTGAGTATAATATTTCCTTTTGTTTTATCACATGAACTTGCATTACAGAAGTATTATCTTTCTCCCTCCCTCTCTCTCTCACAGGCCCACAATCATTTCAGGGAGAAATTTTTTAAAAAGTATTCCATTCAAAATGTGTGAAGATAATTGGTGTACAAGTTATGTTTTTATATGTATTTATTTTTAACTAATATGCATTTATATGGCAGGAATCACATATCCATTCCCTCATGAATGTTCTTCGTTACTGTAATCTGGATGAATCTCTGCAAGGAGAGGCTAGTCTTGTTTGCCAGAGTGCTTTGGAACGTTTGTGTAACACCAAGGAGCTTGACTACATGAGCTATATTGTATTAAGGATGTTTGAGAATATAGAGGTAAGCGTCTTAGTCAGTTTATTAAGTTTTTCTTAAAGAGCATATCTTTTTTAATCAGCAAAAAACAACAGCATATTAATACAAAGCTTCTGATTCCAAGAAGGAAACAAGCAAAACCCAGAATAATACAAAGAAGAAAGATGATCAGCAAGTTTGGCTGCAGCTAAAAAGAAGAAACAGAAAAGAAGGAAAAAGAAACACAAAAGAAAAGATTGAGCTAGTAAAAAGTAGAGAAAAACTCAAGAGGGCTTATCCCCATAGGATGATAATACTTTCCATTAATTATAAAGCTACATATTACTGTGAAGTCAGTGGTTTCTTATTCATTTGGTATCCTGAGTCACTTGTACATTCCTTATTCTGTAGTGGAAACCAGTGAGACATGTTTCTAAGCCTGGACTTGAGTTTTAGAAACTAAACATGTAATCTTGTTAAAAAAAAGTCCAGCTTGATAGAACCCAAACGTTGGAATGTGTGCTGGATTGAGATCAGTTGTTTAATTTTACTGAATTAGAGTTGACATATGGATGTCAGGGGATGAGCATTTACTTATCCTTGATTCTTATGTTTCTTTGTCGATAACTATGTTGAAATGGGATTGTTTTCTGATTGATTTGACCTTGGATTTTAAACTTGAACTGCAGGTACCTCTAGAAGACCCTAAAAGGTATCGTGTAGAGATGACTTTCAGCCGTGGTGCAGATTTGTCCCCCTTGGAGGTAATGTCTCAGAATTTCAATACCACTGAAGATTCTAGCTAGTTCAGTGCAATGTTAACTTTTACCCCTGCATTATGGTTGGCTTAGCAGAAGAGCGTGAGTGAGGACAGTGAGGCAGCTTGGCTGCATCAAGAGCACACACTACCAATAATGGGCCCAGAACGGCTCCAAGATGTTGGGTCATACCTCACCTTAGAGAAAATGGAGAAGATGATCCGCCCCTTTGCCATGCCGGCAGAAGATTTCCCTCCTGCATCGACACCTGCAGGTTTCTCTGGCTATTTTGCGAAAAGTGCATCGGTGCTTGAGCGCTTGGTAAATCTTTGGCCTTTCCATAAGAATGCACATTCCAATGGAAAGTAGTACTTCAATTAATATTTTTCTTCAGTACTGTCGGGCGGGTGTCCATATATGGTAGTTGTAGGTAGAAATCCAAAGGGGATTTTTTAGACCTTTGGAAAAAAAAGAAAGAAGTTACAAGTTAAAACTAGTCTTTCTACTAGTTAGTGATTTCTCTTTTTAAATGTTGAGAGCAGCACTTGTGACCTGTTATATCTGAGTTGATTTCTCTTCTTTCTCTGGTCCTACTGATCGCATCCACCTTGTCTCTTCTCCAACGTGAGCTCAAGTAGGACTATATACTCAAAGATTTGGTTGATAGTGTTCCTTTTTTCTTTTGAATACGAATATTGCACGGTCTAATGTGATAGAAAAACATGTGCTCCACGCTAATGGCAAAAATTGAGAAAGAACCAGTGACGGTCGATTCGATTCAGATTGCATGTTCTTTCAACAAAAACTGGAAAATGGCAAGCAGCCCATACACGTGGCATCAAATAACTTGCTACATACATCCAATTCAATGGAAATGGCAAGCAACCCATACACGTGGCATCAAATAACTTGCTACATACATCCAATTCAATGGGTTAGTCATATTCTAAGTGCTCTCACCGAGCTCAAGGCATCAAGTAAACTACTACCTATCGGCTAATACAAAATGAGCTGAGGAAGTGAGGATGATATCACCCCCTAATTTATTGTTTGTCTTCTTTTGAAATGAAGATTAGTGTTTTTATTAAATGTAATTGCTCGAACGTATAATAGATTGTTTAGAATCATAGATCCTAAGTTTTAGATTATAGTTTAGGATTCTCGTTGATGCACCGGCGTTTTTTGACTTGTAAACATAATCTATTTTGTATTGTAGGTAAGAGGAAAAGAACAAATAAACACAACAACGAATACAAAAAACTATAGAGTCTGCAATGCTAGTTCTTTTGAAATCCATAGCTTTCACGGTGAGGTGTTATGGTATTTTTGGTCCGTCGTCTTGATTCGTCGAGATCATCCGAGATGTCGTACTCCAAAAAGGCAGCCAAAACATGTATTGGGGAGAACTGAGCTTATCAAGGAGAAGCAAACAACAAGAAGCCCATAACATACACGTTGGCCACCCTACTTGACCTAGAAGACTAGCCTATCAGGTCGTGGGTCCAAGGTGTATATTAAGTCTTGACTCACATGTGGACACACCTAACAATCCCCCCCTCTACATTGAGTCTTATCACATCGGCTTGCTCGCACTTCTAAGCTCAATTTTATACTTCTTCTGCTCAATCCCTCACGGGTCCACTTCTATCTATATGGACTCACCATTATGAGAGCAACTATCATGGTTTTCAAGAGTTCCTAGCCCTAACAATTTACCCCGACCTGCACACAGAACCAAGTTCTGATACCATGGGACCTAATAAAAAGTACTGGAAATAAGGTCCAAACATCATGGGACCTAACAAAAAAAATATTGAATGGAAATGCTCAAGTAACTGAAGTGCTTTACTAAGATGTTCAAAAGGGCATACTGCGACAGCGTCTAAAAAATCGATACAGCGGATCCAAATTGAGAGGTAGGATAGAGTCGACCTATTTCTGGATTGGTGTCTAGGTGGCCTGTATACTCTCCCAGGTTGCTAGCGTGCATCGTCCTCATTGGAATGATAGAGTACGACTCCAAAAATGCGAGAGTGTTAGCCTCCGTTGTGGTAGGAGAGTACTGTTCCAGAACTTGATGGAACCACTACTACCGTACGTCCAATGGGGCGGTGTTGCTGGCCGACCCCCACCCCCACTCGACCATGAACTTATAGCCCCCGCCGTTGAACGAGATGCCCCCTCGACGGGTGTACAACCTTCTGACTCTAGGTCATGATCCTCCTTCGCTAGTCGCTTTTGTCCTGTAGGAAGAGAAGATATGGCTAAATTCCAAGTGGCATTCGGGTACTCCTCCGCCCGACTCCTCGGTAAAGAGTGAGGATAACCCCTAGAGTGGGGAGACTGAGTTCGAGGGCCTCTCTCTCGCAATGAGGATTCCCCTTGTTCCCTCATCCATCTCCTCGTGGTAGGTGAAGGTCGGTCTCACGACCACGGATCCTATCCCGGATGATTGTTCTTGATAAGAGAAGGTCGAGCTCGGTTCATAGGGGAAGGCTCTACGGCGTTCCCTAATCCCTTCTGATCCCACGGTCTTGGAGCCACCATGGTGAAGTTAGGAGTATGTTGTCCCAATGATCCCCCTAAGTATGCCTAGTTCATATACGATGCCCCTTTTCCATGGTGAGCTCAAGAGTATGATGATCTTGTTTTTACTGGGGAGCGCATTGAAGGGCCTTATTGCCCCCCTCTAAAGGAAAAGCCGACACTAGGTGTTCAACATAACTTCACCCAAAACAATGATCTGAGAATCACTTATATGATATGTGCAGGAGGGTCCGTACTTGAGACACGTTGAGCCTAAAGTATAGCTGACCCTATAATAACATAAATTAAACAAGATCGTGATAACACGATAAAACTATCGAAACACTTTAAAAAACAACACATACTGATACATAATTCAACCTTCAAAATTATTTTTTGATACTAATAATGTAAACAGATGAAAGACAGATACAACCACCAATCACAAAAGTAAAAGTACTGGAAATGAAATGCGAACATAAAAATGCAATAAAACAAATCTGACTCATTGAACCGAACCGCTTCGTTGATACGTTCAGAAGGGGGTAATGTGGTAGTGTCGTGGGACACCGATACAACTAATCTGACCTGGAAGCTAGGGTTAAGGGACTCATTTTCGGATTGGTACCGCGGTGGACTGTATACTCCTCCAAGATGGCAGCGTGCGTCGTCCTCCCTGAAGCGATAGAAGTAAGACTCCTAAATGCGAAATTGCTTGCCTCCGAGAAGGTAGAAGGGTATCTTGCCGGATCTTGATGGAACCTTCTTCATCTTACGTCCAGTGGGGCGTTGATACCGAGCGACCCCCTACTGGACCCCTTCACACTCATTTTGTGAGGCGCAGGTGCATATAGCCCCCTGCCGCTGCAAATGAATCGCATATGGAGCGAATAGACTCCCCCCCTCCAGGTCTCTCCTCCGGATTCAGTCTTCATGATGTGACTCCTGGGTCCGGGACAATAAATTTTTTTGATCCGAGGTAGGCCCACGAACCAAAACTGGTCCAAGGGATTGTTTAGGCCCATCCGATGTAGACCCAAAGTATCCAAAGCCCATCTTGATTAGATCGAGTCGCTCGGCTCCGCGTGTATGATTTCTGGGTCAAGCGGCCCAAGGTCCAGACGGTCCAAGCCCAGTCTGTCACCCCCGACCAATCACCACCGTCAGTACGCTCAGAACCCTAACAAGTTCCTTGCCTTCGCGCCGCCTCCACGTCGTCTTCGGTCCCTGCCGAACGACTGATCTCCGACCGCTTGTGGTAACGTTACGGCCATAGTTTTTTGCAATCAACCCCAACCTCCATTAACGAGTTGGTGTGACCCTCCTCTTCCTGTTCCACTCCAGCGTCCGGCTCCGGCTCCTCCCTATCGAGCCCCTTCCATTGAAGGAAAACCACAACCAGCAAATCTATAAAATATATCGGAGATGACAGGCCCGAGGATGCATGCTCCCCATGCTCGCCCCCACCGGTAACTGCTCCGTCTTCCTCCTTTGTGGCTTGGGTCCCAACGCCGAAGTTCGACGGCCAATCCCGTACGGTATCTCAATGAGATAACCCTGCGATCGTCGCCCACCAACCGGCTTGAGACTCCTCTGGTGAGCCTGCTCGGCCGCTTTGCTGGACGAGAAAGTGATCTCTGGACCCCCATGTTTTTGCAGATCACCGTCTGCCAGTGTCAAAGACCCAGGGGATCGAGAGAACTCGCGAGACTACTAGGTCGGGGACATCGGTAGGGAGAGACTCGCCGCCCGTGTTGTCACGCCCCAATTTCAGTAAAACCGAACTAGGGACGCGAACTTTTTAAAACATAAAACACTTGAAAACCTATTTTCATTAAACACTTTAAAAGTACCAGTTTAGTTCAACAAATAAAAATTACAATTTAAAACACGTCCCAACAAGTGGACAAAAGACGAGGTATCCGTCACTAGACTCAAAAGACAAGACCCGAACTCCGCTCCTAGCTCCACAAGCTTCTAGAGCTCACCTAGTCCGTCCCACGAACAGTACCTGTAGGAAAAGCAGCTAGGGGTGAGCGTTCGCTCACCACCACGGATAAAAGACTGACTACGACATAATTAGCAGACAAACAAGTAACACCAACAACAACTTAACACCGGGGAACACCATCGCCAACCCAATTACTCTAACTGAACAAACACCCACGGTGACTTTCCTCGAATGACTCGACACTTGACACGCAAGGTAGACCCGACACAACGATCACGACCCCTTCCAAGGACTCAAAGGGGACTACGCAACACCAAACAACATCACAAGGGATCACACACCAAACAAGATCACAAAGGATCACACACCAAACAAGATCACAAAGGATCGCACACCAAACAAGATCACAAAGGATCGCAAACCAGCTGCTCAGTAACCTCCCTCACCAGACTCAACCTCAAACTCGTAAAGTAAAACCGACATAAAAAACAATGACGACCTTCCCCCAAAGACACGAACACGGATCAGGCTAGCCGAAGAATGCTCAGAACCTGCCGAGCCTCGTACGCGGTCAGGCCAGCCGAAGAATGCTCGTAACCTGCCGGGACCCGGTCACGGATCAGGCTAGCCGAAGAATGCTCATAACCTTTCGGGATCCGGACACGGAACAGGCTAGCCGAAGAATGCTCAGAACCTGCCGAGGCTCGAGTTTGGTCAGGCCAGCCGAAGAATGCTCGTAACCTGCCAAAATCCACACCACTCCCCGACACACAGTCGGGTCGGGCAAACACAACCACAAACACAAGCAAGCTCAACAAACAGGCACTCAAGGCCACTCAAGACGCCTCACAGTCAAGACTCGGTTTCAATAACCCCACGGGCCATCATGGCCTCCCAAAACACAACCACTTAACTCGCGGGCTCAACAACCCCAAGACATCAATAATAACACACGGGCTCTCATGGCCCCCCAAACTCAACAGCAAACACAAGGGCTCTCATGGCCACCCAAACTCAACAACAATTAACACGGGCTCTCAAGGCCACCCAACTCAACAACAATTAACACGGGCTCCCAAGGCCACCCAACTCAACAACAATTAACACGGGCTCCCAAGGCCACCCAACTCAACAACAATTAACACGGCTCTCAAGGCCACCCCAGACTCAACAACAAATAACACGGCTCTCAGGGCCACTCAAGACTCAACAATAATAAAACGGGCTCTCAAGGCCACCCAAGACGCCAAAATAAACAATCAACCTCCGGCTTAACCCAAGCCTCCAACAGTCCTAATATCAACGGTTTCTCAAACAACCTCCGGGAATGGTCATATGCCTCCAGTACTCCTAATATCGATAAGTTCACAATCAACCTCCGGGCATGGTCATATGCCTCCAGTAAAACAATTATCGCTAAGTTCTCTACTCCTACGACACTACTAAGTGTCACATGCCTTTC
This sequence comes from Erodium maritimum, assembly GCA_963921825.1. Classification (NCBI taxonomy): domain Eukaryota; kingdom Viridiplantae; phylum Streptophyta; class Magnoliopsida; order Geraniales; family Geraniaceae; genus Erodium; species Erodium maritimum. The sequence continues at coordinate 6,420,997 of OY997589.1, read as the reverse complement.
CAATAATTACTGAGTTCCCGTAACATGCTTTTCTGATAAACGCTACAATCCCGTATCATGCTTTTCTAATAATTACCAAGTTCCTGTAGCATGCTTTTCTAATAATTAAATAAACCTATTCAACCCACGACACCCCGGTGTCACATGCAATTCTACTGTTAACTTTCCCCAGTCAGGGCTGAGATCCGGCTACTTTTCCCTACCTCGTGCGTGTTCTCCCCAAAGCCAACCACGAGCTCCGGTGATGATCTCAGTCACTCACCCAACTTTCCTTTGCCCCGGTCCGTGGCACGATCTAAAAGAACACAATTTAAGGGCACTTTTAAACTAGTACGAATAAACCGAAAACCATTAAACTCGAAGCCCAAACTTAACCCCGACAATGTCGATCACTCCCAAACTTCCCAATTACTCGACATTGTCGATAAAGGACCCGTAAAGACCCGATTCGCCCGACATGGCGAATCTGCCCGGGTTTTGTTAAATGCCTTCCGGGGCTCCGAAAGCCCCCGTTTTGGTTTCTACGGTCTTAGAATACAACAAGGAACCCAATGTACTTGCCCGAATCGAATCCCGACTCCCGAGTCAATTTAATGACGTTTAAAGTTTCTAAACCCGATAAATTACAACTTCTCCAATTTAATTCCAATTTTCGATTCGGTTAAGGATAAATGGTCCGGGGAACGCTTTGAACCACCCGAAACACAAAACCCGATCACCCGAGCACGTGGGCCCCACCAACCCACTTGGACGAGAGCTCCTAGGGCTCAAGGGGAGGCTCGGCCACCATGTGGTGGCTGCTGCCAGCTCCGGCCAGCCACCTCATGGCCGGCCGGCCACCACCCACAGTGGCCGGAGCTCCTTCCGAGCCTCCGGTCACCGGAAAACGTGAAATTAAACCCCCAAACACCTCTAAAACGTCTCCAACACCTCCCCAACCTCCACACAACCCTAAATCATTCGTTTTAACAAACCCTAGCTTTCCAAAATAATCAAAACGAGAATCGGTTTGGGTATTACTGTAGAGGAGGATGAGGGGAACGAGTTTGCTCCTTGCTTGAAGACGATCCAAGGGCTTGAATGACGTGAATAGTGCCAAACCCTAACCCCAACTCTCTTCTTCTCCCTTTCTCTCTCTAACTTCTCTATTTCTTTTTCTATTTTCTTAAACTAACACAAAACCCAATTTTTCTCTCCTTTACCCCTTAATTTCGGCCAACACTCCCATCCACACCTTTCCCCCCCAAAATTTACACCACCATATAATTTACAAGTGTCAAGGTGGGTCCCACACCTTTTGGAAAATATCTAGTTGATATTTTCCACTCAGTTTCGCGAAAAACAGACGTTTCGGGCCCTGAACGGGCACTTTTCCCAAGAAATTACGAAACTTGACGGGCTACAGGGAAACGGCTCAACTAAGACCGCTGCGACGACGGCTAAGCTTTTCGGATCCAAAACGGCCCTCGAATGGACCAAAACGTCGCTCGGTTGACTTTTCCAGCAAAAAGTCAACATTTCTCAAATTGCTCAGAAAGTTGCCCTGAGTCCCCCGGAACTCACTTTGGTCAATAACGGGGTCAACTTAAGTCCGGTATGACCCTCGGGGTCCAATTCCGATTCAATAGAGTGTCTGCTCAAAATTTTTAAATTTTCCTGTTTTTCGCAGGTTTGACTGGCGTTGACCGGGAGTGGTTATTACACGTGTTCTTGTGTCGTCACCACTTGGTGCATGAGAACTATAGGAATCGTTGGTACCGATCCTTATCGCCGCTTCCATGAAGTCGTAAAATCCTAGCTTTCGGCTCTAAGAGAGAAGTGAGAGAAGGCTGTAGTGAAAATTTAGTGAATTTAGTGTGTAACCTTCAAAATTATAGTAAAACTTCCCAAAAACTATAGAATTATATATTAGTTCAGTCGTTCTTATCATCATAAGATTAGGTCATATCCAAACTTCTATATTTTGATCATATACTATGTTCTATGAGAAGCATGTATCTGTTTATAAAAATTGATTGTTCTTTTCTTTATTATTTATTAGTCATGACTTTTGAAACACGATATGTAATGTTTATAAAACTAAAAACACGTGAAATGATAAGTTTTATTTAAGAAATCAGAATATTTGACAAGTATTTTTATGTGACAATTTATGGTTATCAAATTTGACTATGACATCAGATATTTATAATTCATATTAAGGGAAAATTAAAATATATATCTTCAAGTTGACACGATTATTATCTGATGTGTATTTGAAAGTTTTTTTTTGTAACCGATACATACCCTGATCTTTCAACGTGTAACCAAAAGCCTCTTCTAATAGTTTTTCCATCCATTTTCTATTAGTTACCATCTTACTCTGATTTTTACTAAATAAAATTAAGAAAATAATTATATAAATAATAAATAATTGTTTAAAATAAATAAATAAATTCATTAATTTACCATCTCATTAATTATTTTAATTATTTTAAATTCATTATTTAATTTAACTTATTCAAAATATTTTCAATTTCTAAATATATATTTAAAATTTTAATTAATTAAAAATATAAATTTATTTGTTAAAATTTCTGCTTATATTTTAAAGGAAAATATCAGATTTTACTAAAAAAAATCAGTTATTATTTCTAAAAATAATTTTTATTATTAAAAAAATCACTTTTATTCAGTTTTATTACTTAAAAATCAGATTTTTATTTTCAAAAATTAGTTTTTATTATAAAAAGAATCAGATTTTTATATTAAAAAACTGATTTTTGTAATTAAAACTGATTTTTAAAAATAAAAACATATTTTTTTTAACAAAAACTAGATTTTTTTTAAAAATAAAACTGTTTTTTAATGTAAAAATGTGATTTTTTTTATAATAAAAGTGGGTTTTGAGAATAAAAATATGATTTTTAAGTAACAAAACTGGATAAAAGTGATTTTTTAATAATAAAAAATATTTTTAGAAATAGTAACTGATTTTTAAAATAAAAAATGATAGTTTCCTTTAAAAATATTATCTGAAATTTTAACAAATAAATATATATGTTTTTTAAAACTAATATTTGAAAATTTTAGAAATATATTTAGAAATTAAAAATAATTTGAATAAGTTATATTAAAATATTAATTTTTAAAAGATAAATTTAAATAAATTAATCTGATGGTAAATTAATGAATTTTTACTTTTTTATTTTTAAACTATTATATATTATTTATATAATATTTTATTTAATAAAAATCAGGGTAAGATGATAACTAAGGGCATTTTAAAAAAGTTAACAGAAAATGGATGGAAAAACGGACGGAAAAAGCTTTTGGTTACACGTTGAAAGATCAGGGTACGTATCCGTTATTTTTTTAAGGGTATACATCAGATAACCGTGCCAACTTGAGAATATGCATTTGTAATTTTCTCTTGTATTAATATATATATTTTTTACTTTACGAGGGAAATTTTATTGATAAATTGAAAACTTACATACACCACTTTAAAAGGACAATATAACGAAAGAAAATACAACCTAACGAAACGAAAAAAAATGATGATATTTGAGTCTTGACCCGTAGGTATCCGACGCTAATCCTATAACAATGTACCCGACCATTCCAAGGATGAGCTAAGCGTGAACCATTTCCACACGGTTGTTATGTAGTTGTAGCACATTAGACTCATTGTCTAACTCGACCTGAAACTACCTGCACCAAAGACTTCAGGACGATTGAGGGGATAACGGGCAACTAGTGAGAACTCCAGACAATGGGGGGACAAGGTCATCAGACTTGTACCGATGGTGGCAGGGCGTGGCATGCATCCTCATACATGCTTCGATGCTCGGTGGCCTTCTCAATTTCCTAGACAACAGTCCTCGCCCTTAAGATGTCTGGATAGTCCGATTCCCTATTGCATGACACGTACATGCGCTGGGGATATGCAAGATGCTCCTCCTGATTAGGTAAGATATCTTGTGTTGCGCTAGACTCGCTTGCTCCTGACTCCCTCAGGATGTGGGGCAGTGACACCGAGTAGAGGCAGACATGCTTTCAGCTCCAAGGACGCACTGTCGGCTTAGACAGAAGATCATGGGTTGAGGTCCTGGTTGACCGTCCCAGTGGGCTAGAAGGCTAGATGTCTGTTATCCGAGGTGTCCGAGAGGCTGATGTTGGTTGTGATTATTGGCGGCACATCCTACCGGGTTGGATCCAGCTTGAAAAGTGCCTGATTCCGCGAAAGTCTTCCGTTGGAACCTTCGCGGGGGCTCGTAAGGGGGCTCGGGGGCTGGTCAGGTAGCGGGCTGTGTAAGGAAGTCATATTGAGTTGCTCAGGGAGGGGATCATTACCAGTATGTTGGGGGCTAGAAACGATGCTCCGTTACTCCCTCCCTTGTGAAACGGGCAAGGTAAGTCGTGTGCATCATTTCCAACGGTGACCGCCATCGGTCGGGACACAGAATGCGGGAGATGTGTAGTGGTCGATATTGACGGATAGATTACCGACGGGATGGGGTAGAGATCGACCTCTGTGTGTTGCTCATCGACGATAGTGATAATGGGGGATCACAAAGATCCCTTCAGAGACCCCCAACACATGCAGGATGGGAACAACATCCACTTTCATCAGGGTGGTGGATGAAGGCCTAGGACTGAAGGGTAGGTGTCGCGTTGCATTCAGAGGGAGCGGTGGACGATCTCTTTTCTTCCTTGGTCGGTCAGGTTTGATGAACTCGTGGGACGAAACCGACGGCATGATACAAAGAAGGGTAGGTAGCGGATGGTCTTGGGGTGACATCGGGTTTATAGGGGTACGGGGAAAGGCACTAAGTCTTGACATGTGGGCGAGAGCACGAGGGCGACTTTAGAAGAGTGGTTAGGAAGAGAGACTTTTGAGTCCCGATAAGACAGACAGGACAAACGACAATAACAACAAAACAGACTGGAAGTAGAGAAAAAGTAAAACCAACCCCAAGTCTAAAAAGGTTCTATATATATACATAATTTAACTTATGATAAATTTAATATACATAAATGAAAATTAAAATGGAGAGCGGTGTTGTAGGACCATGATTGTAAAAAAGCAATAGTTACTAGTAGAAAGTGAGAACCCTTAGGCGATAAACGGGGATTAGTCCAGGTTAAAGCGAATCTAATTTTTTTAATTATTATTAAATATGCATTACACAAATATAATATTTTTTAAATATACATTATATTTGTATAATATAAAAAAATTTAAGTACCAAAATACAAAAAAAAATTAAGCCAAATAATGCTCTCATTTTGATTTTATTCTAAATTTTAATAAAAATCTAAATTATTTGATAAATCACGAAAGAGTGACATAAACATATTGTGTCTCTCGTCTTTTTATCTCTGTTTTAAAAGTCTAACTTCACAAATCAGAGTCTCAAGTTTTCGACTAACCGGACGGAACGACGAGTCAGATGGTTTTCAGATTTTGGGGCTCAAATAAGATGGCGAATAAGACGTTTTCACAGATTTTGGGACCTAAACGGGGACTTAGACGGACTAGACGGGACTTTTACAACAATGTGTACGTCAGTCAACAGGGACAAAATTGTCCAAAAGAGGACCACATTGCAACTGATTCAGGTGCATATCATTACTTACAAAGAAAAGGAATAGAAGGTTATGATTCCAAATAAAAACAGAGGAATAAAATAGAAACAGAGGAAGGAGAGAGAGGACATGTGTACCTGCCAAGTACGCAATCTTCCTTCAGCTGTAAATCGGCCGCAAGGTACAGACGTGCCCCCATTAAAGCTGCCATTTTGAGAGCTCAGAAAAATAAAAACAAGAGTAGAGATTGTGAGAGAGGTGAGACAAAGCTCCTATCTTGTTCTTCATTTTCTGGTTTTGATCATTGAAATGAATGTTTTTCAAAACTTAGTTGCAGAGCGGAAGAGTCCCAACTGGTAGATATGGAGAGAAAGGACGAAGCTTTGGAGGCTGTGCTGAAGGAAGCTGTGGATTTGGTACTGAAACAGCCCAACCCATCTCTCTCTTTCTTCAGATTTTGTTTTGGGTGCTTTTGCTTTCTGGGTTCCTGATTTTGTGTTATGGGTTTTGTGTTTTGGTTGCAGGAGAATGTGCCGATCGATGAGGTTTTCCAGACCTTGTGGTGCGACAGAAATGGCCTCACCGCCGAGGCTGCAGAGGAGAGGTTGGCCATTTTTGGCTACAACAAACTCGAGGAGAAGCAGGTGCTCATCTGTTTGTTTTGGGGGAAATATCCCGGGAAAGTATTTTCTCGAGAAAATAAATGCATGGTTGCTACTTTTATGTTGTAGGGATATGACCAACTATTTTTACAACACTGATCCCATTTTAATCCGTCTAGAGCCGACCGATTTGTTAAAAACATATTGGTGTTATAAAAATCTCCAACTAGGCGTCGATTAATCTCCGCCTAGGACCGATTTCTAGAGCACTGCTTGAGGGTTGATTGTATTATCTGTCTTGCAGGAGAGTAAACTTCTGAAATTCTTGGGATTTATGTGGAACCCTCTATCCTGGGTCATGGAAGCTGCAGCCATCATGGCCATTGCACTTGCCAATGGAGGGGTGAGTGCCCTTTTCATATTTTTCATCTGTTTGGTTGCTGAGAAAGTTGAGAACAAAAGAAACTTGAAAAGTCTATAAGTGATGTATAGTCTCTTTTGGTTCCTGAAAATTGGATTTATATCAAAAATGACTTGTTTTATAGAACACTTGATTGATGCTTTGAGAAATATGTTTTGACATGCATTTTTGTCCCCCAAAGCTATGAATTTTAGTCTCACTAGTGGGAAATTCTTATATCTTTTGCAGGGCAAAGCTCCTGATTGGGAAGATTTTGTGGGGATTGTTGCATTACTTATCATCAACTCAACCATAAGTTTTATAGAGGAAAACAATGCTGGTAATGCTGCTGCTGCTCTCATGGCCCATCTTGCACCCAAAGCTAAGGTATTATAATGTTCTTCCAACATTTTTGTATAAATCTTAAGAATCTTACCTGTTTATACTGTCTTTAACTCGATAATTCAGGTTCTTCGTGATGGAAAATGGGAGGAAGAAGATGCAGCTGTTCTAGTTCCTGGTGATATAATTAGTGTTAAGCTTGGTGACATCATTCCTGCTGATGCTCGTCTCCTTGACGGCGATCCATTGAAAATTGATCAGGTTCCTTCCCAAAACTCCCATATCTTTCCTTCAGATTAATATGTTTCCACTCTAATTTTTTGTTTTATTTGCAGTCTGCTCTCACCGGTGAGTCTCTTCCCGTGACAAAAGGCCCCGGTGATGGTGTGTATTCGGGTTCTACTTGCAAACAAGGAGAGATCGAAGCTGTGGTATTCGCCACTGGCGTTCACACCTTCTTTGGCAAAGCTGCTCACTTAGTAGACTCCACAAATCAAGTGGGCCACTTTCAAAAGGTAACAGCAAAATCTCTTTCTGCATTCAAAACTGAAGTCACCATATATCATATAGGCAGCTAAGAATGTTAGGATCTACCTGGAAATCTGAGTCCCACATCGGATAAATGTGGGATATATGAAGTGTTGATATACTTACTAGTTTTTTGAATATCAGGATAAGGTGTTGTTTTACCCAACAAAGATAATAAAATTTCCCTTTTTCTTTTTGGTAAGTAGGTTTTGACTTCAATAGGAAATTTCTGCATATGTTCCATTGCTGTTGGGATGATAGTAGAGATCATCGTCATGTACCCAATTCAAGGCCGTCAATACAGGCATGGAATTGACAATCTTCTAGTTCTACTCATTGGAGGAATCCCCATTGCCATGCCCACTGTTTTATCTGTAACCATGGCTATTGGATCTCATCGCTTATCTCAGCAGGTTGGTCAAAAGGGTTGTAACAATGCTCTTTAACTAATCATGTTAAACCTCATTTGATAGCCTCTCCATATCTTCAATTCTTTCAGGGAGCTATTACAAAAAGAATGACAGCAATTGAAGAAATGGCTGGCATGGACGTACTTTGTAGTGACAAAACTGGAACTCTTACATTGAACAAGCTTACAGTTGACAAGAGTCTAATCGGGGTTCGCTTTTCTTGTTGCCTTTTGGATTTCTGACATGTTCTTTTTATCAATAATGTGTACCAAGATTTGGGCTCACTTTTCCTGTTGCCTTTTACCAAGATTAGGTGATCAAATGCATTTTTATGTGTATCTCAACATTGTGTATGAATTTGTTGGATAGGTATTCGCCAAGGGAGTAGATGCAGATACCGTTGTTATGATGGCTGCTAGAGCCTCGCGCTTAGAGAACCAAGATGCAATAGATGCAGCCATTGTAGGAATGTTGGTTGATCCAAAAGAGGTATGTCAATGCCATACACTAATCATATAAATATATAGATATTCTTCAGCATAAACTATATTACACTTGTCAATGTTTTTGCTTTTTTAGTCTCGAGCTGGTATACAAGAGGTACATTTCCTGCCATTCAACCCTACTGATAAGAGAACAGCCCTGACTTATATCGACAGTGAAGGTAAAATGCGTCGTGTCAGCAAAGGTGCACCAGAACAGGTATGATCATCAACAATTGTGTATCTTGATGACTCTACAACACAGACTGGACTAATTTGTGCTTGATTTGGTTTCTAGATTTTGAATCTTGCTCATAATAAATCTGAAATAGAGCATAGAGTTCATGTTGTCATTGACAAGTTTGCTGAGAGAGGGTTACGGTCCCTGGCTGTAGCTTACCAGGTAAACAACATCTATGGTATCATTGGGTAGTCTTGAATTCAGAATATATATAGTTACATTACACTTAACTGTGATTTTTGGCTATGTATTACAGGAAGTTCCTGAGGGAACGAAAGAGAGCCCGGGAGGTCCATGGGAATTTATTGGCCTCATGCCTCTGTTCGATCCACCAAGACATGATAGTGCAGAGACAATACGAAGAGCTCTCGATCTTGGAGTGAATGTTAAAATGATCACAGGTGAATATACCATTGCGATTTTGCATTCACAACTTTAAACTTTAAAAAAAAAAAATTGCAGATAACTCTTTTTGCCAAAAAATGTCCTGACCCTAATCTAAAAAAAAGACTTCATGACTACCGAAAACATTTTGGTTAGATCTAGAAAAAGGCTGAGCAGATGTAGAAAGACTCCTTAAAAGATAAAACTACTAAAAAACGAAAAAGTGCAATATTTTGAGAAGAGAGTATGGACATTTTCATCATTTTTTGGAAAAATATGCAATCAACCCCTACTATTTACCTTATCATATCTCAATTGACGAGGAGCTAACTCGATACCATTCAACCTCCATTAGGTGATCAGCTAGCAATAGGAAAGGAGACGGGCCGCCGCCTAGGAATGGGGACGAACATGTATCCTGCATCTGCTTTGTTAGGACATAACGAGGACGAGTCAGAGGTTGCTCTGCCAGTTGATGAATTGATCGAAAAGGCTGATGGATTTGCTGGTGTTTTCCCTGGTAATCTAACCTTGTTTACTCCCTAAGATACACCATAACACCAATCACTGTGGATATTTACACTAATACATTTCTTGGTACAGAACACAAATATGAGATTGTGAAGCGTCTTCAAGCAAGGAAGCATATATGTGGCATGACCGGAGATGGTGTTAACGATGCTCCCGCTCTTAAGAAGGCTGACATAGGCATAGCTGTTGCTGGTGCAACTGATGCTGCTCGTAGCGCCTCTGACATTGTCTTGACTGAACCTGGCCTTAGTGTAATCATAACCGCGGTACTAACTAGTCGGGCGATATTCCAGAGGATGAAAAATTACACGGTAAAACCTGATTTCTTATCATTAAATTGATGGATATGTTGTTAACTAAACTTATCATGTTCTTTTCTTGCAGATATATGCTGTTTCCATTACCATCCGTATAGTGGTAAGAAACTTGTCAAGAACTTCAGGATCTTGCATATCTTGAAACCCAAAAGCTTGGGTAGTATATTGATATGCTGATAATTTTCAACACGACTTTTCTGATTGATTTCATTTTCAACAGCTTGGTTTCATGTTACTCGCCCTGATATGGAAGTTCGACTTCCCACCCTTCATGGTGCTGATCATCGCTATCCTGAACGATGGTATGTGATTTTGGTATCCCGTCACACAGAGTAGTTCCTCTGACCCCGGTATCTAACTTGCTTTTACCATACTGGTCAAGCACTTGAACTTGGGTATCACCAACTTCGGTTAGGCCTCTCTGATCTCTCACCAACTGTTGTTGGGTTAAGGGGAAAAAGTCGACCTCCTACATAAGGGTGGTCTTGAGCCCAAATCTTGATACGGTTAAACAAAAAAGTGAAAAACCCGTTTTGATATTTTCAAAATGTTTGGGAACTTGACATCAAAATGTACTTTCATCATGAACTTGAGTGCATACTAATTACAAGTTCTATGGAATGCACCAGGTACCATTATGACAATATCAAAGGATAGAGTGAAACCATCTCCTCTGCCAGATAGCTGGAAGCTGGCTGAGATCTTCGCGACCGGGATCATTCTCGGTAGCTACTTGGCTATGATGACAGTGATTTTCTTCTGGGCAGCATACAAGACAGACTTCTTTTCAGTAAGCAAACCCATCTTTGTGGATAATTATTTAGAGGGTTAATTACCTTTTGTATCCTTTTTGAATTGGTAACACACCTTTAGTACCCAAAGTTTTATAACATTCAATAAAAGTCCTTATGTTTTGGTAAGACACAGTTAGTACCCCTTATGAATTGGTCACAGATCATTTAATACCCATTATGTATTGGTAACAGAACAATTACATGCCTTATGCATTGGTCACATTTAATCAAAATGGTGTAAACTTGAGCAAAATATTGTCCAGTGCATTATAAGGGGTACTAAAGGTAATTATGTCTTATTTAGACATTCACATCGCTCTTTCTTTTATGGTATCATCGATATTTTCAGGATACATTTGGGGTCAGAAGCCTTAGAAGGAACCACCCAAATGACATCAAAATGCTTGCTTCTGCAGTATACCTTCAAGTGAGCACCATCAGCCAAGCCCTTATCTTTGTGACAAGGTCTAGAAGTTGGTCTTTTGTTGAGCGTCCCGGTCTGTTACTTGTGGTGGCTTTTATCATTGCTCAGCTGGTAATTGAAATTCTCATCTCTCAATCACACTGTTTAACAAAATAAATGCCTCTGTTGTAACATTAACATATGCGGTTTCTTGGTGAGCAAGATTGCTACGCTGATAGCGGTTTACGCCAGCTGGAGTTTTGCAGCCACTGAAGGCATAGGATGGGGATGGGCCGGCGTAGTGTGGCTCTACAACCTCGTCTTCTACATCCCACTTGATGTCATAAAGTTCTTGACTCGATACATTCTGAGCGGCCGGGCTTGGGATCTTCTCATCGAGCAACGGGTATGATTGCTAATAACACTGGTTGAATCTAGGAGTAATTGCAAAAACGCGTCCTGAACTTTTGTTGCACTTTGTTTCAAATGATAGTTTTACCCTTGAAACAGATTGATACAAAGTGCAACAGAATGACAAAGACAGTTGTCTTCTTGTTGCACAAATGATGATTTTACCCTTGAAACAGATTGATACAAAGTACAACGGAACGACAAAGACACTTGTCTTTTTGTTGCACTTTGTTTCAAATGCATATTTTACGCTTGCAGTTGCAATAGATTGATACAAAGTGAATCAGAATGACAAAGACATTTGTCTTCTTGTTGCACTTTGCTTCAAACGCGGATTTTACCCTTGAAACAGATTGATACAAAGTGCAACAAAATGACAAGTTCAATACTTCTTGTTCTTTCAATTATCCCTCGAATTTATACCGGCCCTCTACAACCAAAATCTCATGTATGTGTTTTGCAGGTTGCTTTTACGAGGAAGAAGGATTTTGGGAGGGAAGAGCGAGCGCGGAAGTGGGCGTGCGAGCAGAGGACACTGCACGGACTACAGCCACCAGAGAGCACAACTATGTTTAGTGACCGCAACAGGGTCACCGAGCTGAATCAGATGGCTGAGGAGGCGAGAAGGAGAGCAGAGATAGCGAGGTAAGTGCAGTTGAAACAAGTCATGTTTTGGGTGTGAAAGTGTGTAGTAATGGAAGCTTGGTTTGTTGCAGACTCAGAGAATTGCATACACTGAAGGGGCATATCGAGTCAATGGTGAGAATGAAGGGGCTTGACATTGATACAATTCGCCAGTATTACACTGTCTGAAACAGAACTTCACTACTTAGTTTTCTTTTTGCGGAGAGTGAAATCCTCTAGTGTTGTGTTGTCTTTGTGTATAATAATCTAATAATTGCATGTAACATATTTTTACCTACAGTCCATCTATACTTTTATACATCTAGTTCTAACTACAAAGCCTGCCAAAGTGTTTTAAGTTATAGATAGAGGTATAAAGATATTTATTAAGTTAGAAATGGATCGAGTTTTAACATGCAGTCACGGGTTAAGGGTGGTTGAACTGCACGTAACGTTAAGGGGGGCATAGCACCTAGTTCTTTGTTTTGTCGGTCTTTCTGGCTTTTAGTGCTTTTATTGGTTTTATCGTTGGATTGGTGGTGAAATGATAGCCGTGTAGAGGCGGATCTAGAATTTTATTTTAAGGTATGTCATTGTTAATGATTAAATGTAAAATAAATAAATGTCGGTTTAAGTAGGGTTAGAGTTTGATCGATTTTTTAAATGACATAGCTTTCTCACATGAGTTTCGATTTTGACCCGTAAGATATCAAATCAAATGTAATTCAGATATCTACAATTTTCATGGAAGAATTTTATCTAGAAAAAAATAGTACATGAACACATACACGCCATGCAAACCAAAAGTCAACCATACTATTGTTTGGTTCGTTGTGGGAAGAGAACTCTGGCAAAACATACAGTTAGTCATACAACGTTAGACGGATCCAAGAATTCTTAATATGAGAGGCAACATCTCTTATTAAAAGAAATATTAAAAGCGAAGTTAAATAAAAATATTTGCATACCTAATCATTTATATGACTATATTGGAAATTAGATTTAAATTGATTATAATTCAGTAAATGAGCCTCAAATGCTTCTAGAGTTTTCCCGGGACGAACAAGCAACATACATCCCAGGTCTAGGAGAATAGGGTCAGGGCCCCTCCCCCCCTCTCGGGGTCCTCTCATTGGTCATGACGGGGCTGTTTGGGAGCTCTCGCCTGTTGGTCCTCGCTATCCTCGTCATTTTTTATCTTCCAGTTTTTGATCATCAACCCATAGTGGATAGAGACGTTGTCACGCCCCAAATCCGGGTTTGACCGAATTCGAGACGTGAACTAAAACAGTAATGATTTTATTTTTGAAAATAAGACCAACAAGTCTCAAATCATGCCTTCAAACTTAAAACAAACTCGCGAGTCGCAGCTCGATAAAAACAGCGGTAAATAATTCAACAAATAACAGTACGTCTCTAGACACTAGCCCGAATCCCCGTCAGCTCCCTAGCTCCGAGAATCCTGCTAGTACAAAACCTGCTCGACACCTGAAACACCACAAAGTAAGGGGGTGAGCTTACGCTCAGTAGGAAAAGTAGTTAAGGATTTGAACCACAGTTCATCACCACGGGTAACCGTCCAATTATGGCAAACTAGTAAGCACAACTATCAAAACAAGTAAACGCTCACTCCAAGACAACACTTGGCCTTCACTCAGGCACACCCCGTAAAACCAACTCCCAACAACCCGAACTCAAACCACTTCCCACAACTAGCTCTTGACACCCATCACCTAATAATTCTCGATGAATCAACACCTACGGTTATCTCACAACCAACCACACTTTCGAACTCGCACTGCAACACAGGAATCAGGTACAACCACCTCGAATCACCAAACACTCTCACAAGCCAAAGTCTTTGCCAGACGGCCCGCACGGCTCACACAACAGACAAAGCACAAAGCCCAACAACACGCACAACACACATAGCAACCCCTCCTAAAAATAGTATAACCATTTCCAATGTCCCAGGCTATCACAACCCGTCCTCTTATATCGCACCGGAACACTAAGCCTCGGTTCCCACACCCAGTTACCGATTACCCTCACAAAACATAAACATATTTATAATAGATGCACCGAGCCAAACAGCAAGGAAGGGCACACAACGAGATACACACAGATAAAATCAGAGAAAAAGGCACACAGCAGAACACACAACGAGTCCATAGGACGGCACACAACAATTAACGGGGAAGGGTCCGGACGAAACGCAAACAGATGTCGTAAATTGTGGGAGTCAACTCCATCGATTTGCACACAGCTGATTATATCGCACCGGAACACACAGCGTCAGTCACGATATCTTCCTCCTCACACAGATGAAGGGCGCTACTCTCATATGTACCGAACTGGAACTCCATCGATTTGCACACAGCCGCTTATATCGCACTGGAACACACAGTGTCAGCCACGACATCTTCCTCCTCACACAGATGAAGGGCTCTACTCAACGTAAATATAAAACCGATTTGCACACAACCGCTTATATCGCACTGGAACACACAGCGTCAGTCACGACATCTTCCTCCTCACACAGATGAAGGGCGCTACTCTCATATGTACCGAACTGGAACTCCATCGATCAATCCCATCCCGGATTATGAGTCATCTGAACACGCCATCCTTGGTCTCGATATGATTATCCATCCGGCTACGCCGTCTCTTAAACACACACAGGGTTTCGCACACAGCACACTCACTGATGGTCTCGGTATACCAGCCGAACCATCTTAGCATACACCCGGTCTATCACTCACCCGGTCATTTCACAAACAAGGGTTCACATAGTCACACATGGCACACTTGCCCACTCAACCACATCATGCGATATCGGTGATAATTCTATTTAGACATTTACACAACGGTTATAATATTATTTAGATTCTCACACAGCGATTATGACGCTAATTAGACTCCCACACAACGAACAAACCGACAGTACACAACTCTAGGACCTAGACATGGCCCGTCTATCAGCACATCAATTTCCCAGAAAGTACAAGCAAGTCAAACGGATATCAAAACATGTTCTTTCTCAGTATTATCAAGACTCGACCAATTAGACTAATAATATAACAGTCTTACCTATGTGTCACTAGGACATTCCGGTTATTAACAACCCTAGTCATGCATACTAGTTCGTTCTGGTTATTAATAACCCTAGTCATGCATACTAGTTATTCGTCCACAATTAAAGAGGGGTTCGATACTTTCCCTACCTCAAGGCGATACCATAGCAGCGTCTCCTAGCTGCTGACGACCGGACCAACACCGTCTTCTAGGGCGAAGTCCGCGTCCGGGTTTAACTCCGTTCCTCTCTTCGCTCGAAGCCGGACTCTACTTTACACAGAAAGTTACAATTAAAACCGGTTTCACAATTTAATTTAAAAGGTTACGACGGTCTCGATTTAAGTTCAAAAGTGGTCTTTTAGACTCGAGCGGGCTAAAAACAGGATTACGACGAATCGGGTTCGAGCAATCGAGTCCCGAGGTGCCGATTCCGTTCCACTTTTATCCCGTTCAAGTCCGGTTAAACGCTCAGTTCCAAAACCGTTCAGCAGTCCCAAAACGTCTTATTTCAAAACTGAATTCAATTTCTTTCATTTTAAATCCCTTTCCCTTTTAAATCCTTTTTTTTTCTTAAAAACAGAAATTTCGTTTCTAACTTTATTTCCTTTCTAATTAAAACGAATCACAACTTGTTCGAACAGAACCAGATTTTCTCAAAAAAAACAAAGGAAGGGGTTTCGGGAGAGAGGTCTCGGATCTGAGGAGCGATACCGTGGAGAGGAGGGGGAACACGGTGGTGTCAGCTTGGGGTTGAACGGAGACGACGAGGGGGAAAGGGACAGCGGCGAGAGGCGACTAATCCGGCCGAACCCTTTTGCGCGGCGCCAGATCTGCCAAGGGGTCTCTTGGCTTGAGTGGACGGCCTCAAGAGCATGGCGGAGAGGTTCGAAGAGTAAGAAGAAGGGAGAGAAGGTCGGGGGAGAGACGGGGCGGCGACGGTGGATCCCTGACCGGAAGGTGGATTCCCGCTTAGAGGAGTACCGGCGGTGGTGGCGTGAGATGAGGGGGGGGGAGCTTCTGAGAGTGAGGTCGGAGATCGGGAATGGTGGCTGTGGTGTGGAGCTCGGGAGAGGGAGGTGAACTGGGGAAAGGGTCTGCACGAAAATGATGAAGGAGCTTCGACTGAAACCCTAAAAGATGGGTTAAAAGGCAGGGCATTGGGCTGGTTCAAATAAACTTGGGCTTCAGAAGCTTATTGGACTTCACGGCCCAACTAGGGGAACCAGACTGCTTTGGGCGGGCCTGGTCTGGCCTGCGGGTCTGGTCGGGTCCACCCCTTACCCCATTTTATTTTGTTCTTTTCTCTTTCTTTTTTTTTCAAACGAAATTAAAATTTAAACCGATTTTCAACCTCGACGTTCCGCTCGAACAACAAAAATAAATAATTTAAAACATTTTACGAGGTGGTCTTCACAGACGTTGCACCGTGCATCCCCTACTATCTGACCGGTGAGGGAGTGGCGGTACCGACCGTTTGATGCGACAGGGACTGCTTCTAAAGGGATGATAATAACTTCGTCGTCCTCATCCGAATCCTCCTCCTTCGGTTGTGTCATTCGCGGCCGGTGGATCTCCCGTGGTGGTTTCGGGACAATCGATGAAGATACTTCTTCAGTGGCCGACTGCGCTCGGATAATTAGGGGCGAGGGCGGGGCTCCGCTCCTTTTTGCGGTTGCTGGTGGGAGTTGCAGCCTCTGTCAGATCGGGACAGCCTGCGACCCCGATGGGTTCGGGACGGGAAACACAGAGGTTCCCACCGGTGGTGAGAGCGCCTTTGAGACCGGCAGTTTCAGTGGAGACGCCCCTGGATTGGAGGTTGGCGTCTATAGGGCGGTTGAGGCCGAGCTTGCATGCGGCTACAGTGACAGATCTGGTTGTTGCGACGACTTATCGAGCGGAGGGAGCCCGTTGAAACCGTCATTTCCAGGCGAGGGTTCACAGATTTGCTGCTAACCATTGTAGGAATAATGAAAATGGGAGGGATAAGAGCATGAACAACAGAAAGGACCTTGGTGAGGTCCTGGGAGTGCAGAATTTGTGCTGACTGGACAAAAGTGAGGTCCTGGGAGTGTAGAATAGTGGGTGTTTTGCAACAGAGAGGCCCTCTGAGATCCTGGGAGTGCAGAACAGTGCTGACTGGATGCTGACTAGATTATTAATTGATATTTTGCTATTTTATTTAATTCTTTATCAGAAACCGTTTAAATTATTTATAATTTAAACAATTTTGGACATAAATAATTAATAAATAAATTTAACACGAATATAAATGAACTTCTAATTTTATTCAACCCCTTTTAATACAACCCACAAAAAACCAGCTCCAAGAGCACAAACGACTACTCGTCGTCATGAAAATCAGCTCCATATAGACCCCATAAGTGCTCCATAAGATCATATTGTAGTTGATGGTGGGTCTCAGGATTTAGGACACTTTGTTGACAATCAACTCGTTGCTGGTATTGCAATGGCCCTCCGTGGTGCCATCGTTCTGGTGGTGTCCAATTCGGCATTTCTGGAGGTTGCGCGTACAACAACTCCTCATCCCCACACTCGTACCGGTCGCGCTCATCCTTTACAATCATGTTGTGTAGAATTATGCAAGTGTGCATGATATCAGCCAAAGTGTGTTTGCTCCAACTACAAGCGGGATGAGAGATGATGTGCCACCTTGCTTGAAGTACTCCAAAAGCCCTTTCAATATCTTTCCGAGCACCTTCTTGGCATCTAGCAAACAACTTCTCTTTGGGCTCGAAGGGATGCCGAATAGTCTTCACGAACCGTGCCCAAGTTGGGTAAATGTCGTCCACCAAGTAATAAGGTCGGTCATACCGATGACTGTTGATCTCGTACTCCACAGCTAACTCACGGCCGTAGTAAGCGTCTTGGAATAGGTGGCTGTTGTTGAGGACGTTGATGTCGTTGTTCGAGCCAACCATCCCGAAAAACGCATGCCAAATCCACAAATCACGGGACGCTACAGCTTCAAGCATAATCGTCTTGTCACCGTGGTGACTTCCCCGTCCATGGGCTCCCTGGTCTTCGGTTGGGCAGTTCGTCCACTTCCAATGCATGCAGTCAAGACTTCCCGTCATTCCGGGAAACCCTCGGCTGTACCCTTCTCGGAGTAAGCGTTGCATGTCAGTCGGTGTGGGTGTACGCTCATACTCGGCTCCGAATACCTCAATGACGGCCTTGCAAAACTTACGTAAACATTCAAGTATGGTGCTTACCCCAATGCGCAGAGTTTCGTCCAATGAATCGGCCGAGGACCCACACGCAAGCATCCATATAGCGGCGGTGCACTTCTGCTCCGTTGATAAGCCCGGCCGTGAGGCAGCATCGGGCCTCTGTTCGAAGTACCTGTCGTGAGCCTTGACCACGTCCATAATCCGTTGAAAAAGTGGTCTGCACATACGGAACCGACGCCTAAACATATCAGGGCCATATACGGGTTGTTCGTCAAAATAGTTCCTCATCAATTGGTTGTGGCCTTCAGAATAGTTAATCTCTCGTCGCATTGGTTCCCCACGGATGGCCCTCTGGATCCTTGGCATTACTCTCTGCATGTGCCTCTCCATCATCCGCCGGAATCATCGCTCAACTGACCGCATTTAGGTTGCCATCTCCTCATATGTCGGCAGTTGGGCTGCCATCTCCTCATGCGTCGGCATTCGGGCAGCCAGCTCCTCGTACGTCGGAACCTCAACGTCGGACATAACCTCGTCGTCGGACATTTTCGAAAATAGAGAGTACAAAGTGAGAATGAAAGATTGAAAGTAGAGAATGGTGTGGGAAAAATGATGAATGCGGTTGGGTATTTATAGGGTTTGATTTTTCTGATTTTGAATTAAAAAAAATAGAGTCGTTACCCGACCGTTGTCAAACGGTCAGGTTTGGCGACGCCACGTGGCGACACGGGAGAGGACCACGCCAGCCGAGGGAGCGAGGAGCGAGGAGTGAGGCGCGGCCAGCAACTCGGGAGCGAGGAGCGGACCATCTGTTTCGGGAGCGTGGACCGCGTTTTTTCGCGCCCACATCGGAACGGACCGCGGTCCTCGGACCGGGCGCGCGCGGAGCGGGGAGCGGGTGCGTTCCGTTGTTCATGCTCTAAGGGTTGAAAGTGATCGGAGAAGATGAAAATAAACGGTGGCAGTGGCTGGTTTCAAAATAACCCTAACAGAGCAAATAGTACTCTCAGTCTGAACGACTCTATTTTGAGTTTCAGTGTGAGATTTAGTTATTTTCTACTTCAAACATGGTCGTTAAATACATATGGTTTTACTTTAATCAGCGGCCTGAACAGCACGGTGCTCAAGGGTCTTCTTCTCGAGCTCACCCTTATTGGCTCCGACCAGCCTATCCACTTCCTTGCCCTTCTTCACCAACACGAACGTTGGCATCGCCGTCACCTCAAATTCCTCGGCCACATCCTATTTATCGCACGACAAACAACCAGCTTATTCATTACCGGCAATTCAGAACCCAACACTAAAACTCACGCACCTTCAATTCATCAACGTCAATCCTGACGAACCCAACATCATTGAACTTCCCCGCCATGGCCCGGACCACCGGCTCCATCACCTTGCACGGTCCGCACCAGCTCGCCGCGAAATCAATCACCATCTTCAAATCCATAAACACACAAAACCCACTTCTACAAGTCAAGAAACAGAACTAAAAACAGAGGAAGATTGTGGCCTTACCAGTTTGGGGGAGTCCTTGGCGGCATCGTAGTGGAGCTTCCATGCGTCGGAGGAGTGGAAGCTCAACACCAGAGAAGGCTCCGACGAAGACCCCGTTTTGGCCGCCTCTTCGCGTCCGAGCATGTTGGAAATTGCCAGTCCCATATTGTTGTCGGTACAGAGATCACACCACAGTGTAGCAGCAGAGGTTATGCAAAACCTGTCTTTTTTGTTATCAACGCTATTACATCCGAATCATATCATCTCCAAAGGAATAAATCATTTACAAGTGGAGAGAATAAGGTTCTGCCACCAATACTAGAAAGCTAACATAAAGTTTTATTAAATTAAATAGTGACAACATTGTCACACACCTTACCAAGCTCTAATGCAGAGGGATGCCTTGGGGTTCGATCTAGACATAGATTCTTGAACCGAGGAAGATGAAGGCGCAAGAAACGAACATGGGACAAGCGGGTATGGCAGATCGGATGGCCCAATCGACGTTGGACTGAACATACAGAATGAGGGTGCCGGAGACCATCACAGCAAAGGCCAGGGTGAAGAAGTACCAATTGAAGAAACTAGTATTGTTTCTATGAGGTCCACCATTGACTCTAGGTTCACAACCATAAACTCTCAAATAATGTTATGATAGTGAGATTCAATTTCAGATATTTCACACCTCAATTACTAGTTGCTTACTGGGTAGCTATAGAAGCAACTTGGACTTGACACAACAAATATTAATGTATTCGAATCGATGTAACATGTCTCAAGATTTTCACCTTGTTATTGACCAGTTAAGTTCCAGAAAACCGGTTTAAATGGAAGATCATACAACTTTTCCAAAACTAGAATGCTAAACAAGTGATTAACACTTCAAATCGAACAAAACTGTGTAAAAGGAGCACCAGCTTGGCATATAGGAGCATAAATTACTGATGTACATGGGAAAAACCTACAATATTTGAAGAACGTCATTGAAATGGAACTGGAGCACCTTGTTTTTTGTTGACTATAGTCATAGCTAAGTATCTAGTGCCCATTCCAATAGGCGCTTCCTCATCGGGTCCCTCCCAGAAAGGGGCTTCACCTTCACCCACAAGGCGCCAGTACCCTGTTCTCAGAGTCTCGGCTTGTTCATCAGTACAGTTCTCAAGTAGCGCTTCAACTCGGAAATTTATCCCAAGAAGACCAAGAAACTGTGACTGAGTTATTGGACCATGGACTGATATGTCTTCTGTGAAAACAATGAGACCTTATAAGATCGATCTCCATCCTTTACTTTTTCTAACTATACGAGTAGGAAAAAAAAGGGATAGCTGCAAAAAATACCCTATGCTATTCACTTTTTGCAAATCGTAGACCCTTTTTCTATGATGGTAAGATAAGTACACTGAACTTGTATTTTCGCCTTTGTATCAATTTGTTTCAAAATGACGATTTTACCCTTGAAATTTAAATTTTAAAACATAATTAGTAAAACAAAATCCAAAATTTTCATCTCCCTTAATTGCTCTCTTTGTACAATAGGAGGAAGATATTAAGAGGTGAAAATTCTGAATTTTTTATTTTTTAAAGTTAACATTTCAAGGGTAAAATCGTCATTTGGAAACAAATTGATACAATGTGCTATAAAAATACAAGTTCATGGCACATTTATTACCATTATCAAAGAAGAGGGCTATGGTTTGTAAAAAGTGAACAGCACAGGGTATTTTTTACAATTATCACAAAAATAAACAAGAATGGGCACCTGAAGCTTCCTCTGCAGAGTGCCTGACGGCATCAAAATCAACATATGCACTCAGATCAGCTGATCCAGGATCATCCAGTATGTTGACAAACTTGTGTTTACGAATTGCCTGAAGAAACATCATACCGAAAAGGACATAAGAGGCAGAAGAGATAAAAATAAATAACGAGTCTAAACTTATCGTAGCATGACATCACAAACCTGCAGACTATCTGAAATCAGTCCATTTTGACCATAATCAATTATTAGAGCCCCACCTCCATCACTGCTTATTCTCTCTGCAATTGAATGAGTCAAGTCCATTGCTTTGGGGCAAACCTCAATTTGGGCCATCTTTCCTAGTTCCTCAGTTCCAGCCCATTTGCAACGCTTCATCAGATAGAGAGTTGCAGGTGTAGGGTGTGGAGAGAGAACGAAACGAAACCTAACCAACATATATAATAAGGATCAAATTATTTAGTTATGATAACTTATATCTGTGGAGGGGTTGATTTTGCTTGATCGAATTACAAAGTCTTACGATGAATCTTCTGTGACATCTACCATTTTTTCACACCAGCCACGAGAAGCTTTCTGCAGTCAGATAGTGAAATCAGACAATAGCAATAATAACTTGGCCATTTTCCCAATCGACCCAGTAAATTGATGTGGTTAAAGATGAGCTAGAAAAGAACAACCAATAGTAACACAAGATCATAATTAGGCATACAAGTTAAAACTGACAGAGACAAACCTGGAACTGGTGAACTGGTAGGGCATCATAAAACTCGTGGGCGATGATAATTGATGGCACTGAGCAACAAGCAAAAGCAGATATATGATCAGGTAGTGAACAAATTGATGATCATACTTCAAAATTTTGAAAGAATATCAAGATATGCAAAAGGTAACATTACAACTTTATAAACTAGTCAGGCTTGCACCTTGCATGTGTTGTTATAACTAAGCTCATTCATGGTACATCTTTACTGTGTGTATCCTAATAACGTTTTACGTGCTAATCTGGTTGTGATACTGATACATGTTAAGTAATTTTTGTGTGCGTTTGTCTATGGAAACACTACTAAAGAACATAAAATCGATATTGTGAAACATCTTTCTTGAATTTTACGAATATTTTGTCATCAAAGTTCATTATACTTGTAGTATGAGAAGAGTAAACAAAAAGTTAGGACAATAAACCAATGTAATAGCACTGTAACAAGAAAGAAAAAAACTGCAACGCAAACATAACTTTATAAATTATTATAAAAAATCTAGCTTATGTATCTTCATTTTTACTCTGCATAGCTGCAATGTAGTCTTAGAAATTAATTTTTTTTGCTAGTAAATAGATCCAGTTGTCTATCCAACTGGATAAAAAGATCATTCTACTCAACTAGTTGTGTCCATCAGCTTATGCTTCCAGCTTCTACTACTGTGTGTGTGTGTGTGTGTGTGTGTGAGAGAGAGAGAGAGAGAGAGAGAGAGAGAGAGCTCCACACCTCCTGAAGGAACCTCCTCCAGTGTCGCATGCCATGAAACAGGGCTTCCAACCAATGCACTAATAGTTCTGTTGCCATCATTTGCCTCAGTATCATCATCGTTACATTTCAAGTTTTTGTGTTGAAGCTTTTGCAAGGCTGGACTACATTCCACCAGGTGGATATGCAAAGATTCTGTGAAATTCTTGAACTTTGACAAACCCTATAAGGATATACCAAACTTCTTAACGAAATTTCGGGTTACTATAATAATCAACAAGAAGCAAAAATAATAAAATTATTCAGAAACAAATAGAACTGAGGACACGTGATAGGAACTGTTAGTTCATACACATAGAAGATCAGCCATGAGAGTTCCTCGTCCAGGACCCAGCTCAACAAGATGAACTTTTTCTGGCCGTCCCATTTGCTCCCACAAACACATGGCCCAAACACCAACCATCTACAATAATATCAGTACGAAAATGGCATTTGAGTGATAGTAAATATAATATTAGGATCATAAAAAATAACTTTATAAAAAAAATTACATGACAGATAAAAGGCGAATCTTCAGACCGGTATAATTACCTCTCCAAACATCTGGCTCACTTCAGGAGAGGTTATAAAGTCACCTTCTGCTCCAAATACATCTCGATTAATATAGAACCCGTGTTTAGGATTTGTCAGAACTTCCTCCATATACTCAGCAACTGATATTGGTCCGCCACGGAACTGGCATAACAAGACTAACAAAGATTAAAAGCTAATTAATATCTAATTCAAATCTCCGTAAGTGTGAATCGCTTAGGTATCCCATGGAAATGAATAATGATTATCCATGTTGCTTGCTAAGAACTAGCCTACATACATCTGTTTAATTAAATTGTATATGAAATTACCATTAGCACCATGAATCATCATACTACTAATTTATTAATCTATGACTTTACCAATGTTTTTTCCCTCAAGCTAAAGAAACAAGTTCAAGAAAATGCAAAGTTATTGTTTCCAAACCCCGCACTCGTTTCCTTCTTGTCTACTAACTTGGGCATCGTTGGTACATAAACTGTATATCATTCAATTCCACCAACATATCAGTCTTCATTCACAAACTTCCAATACAAAAATAAAGTTCATAACTTGTATAGAACGAAATTGAGACGAGGAAATGCAACCAAATGATTTAAACTTCAAATTGATACCATTCGATCAAAATATATCGTTCTAAGCCCTTTCCTTTTTGCCTTTGAAATCAACCAGCTCATAAGACATCAATTCAACTTACAATTAACACTCCAGCAAAACCTAAAATAAGATGAACCCAGAACCCATAACTCCCTGAATTCACATAACAGCTACATCAGGATTCAGCTGGACATTTCTACAAACAATGTGCAATCCCTAAAACTACAGGAAATTAAAATCATTTCAAACTGAAAAGTTGTTAATGGTGAAGAAAAAGAAAGAGAGAACCTTGATTATGCCTTTGAGATGCTTGACGAGCTCAGAGTCGGCAGAAGGCTCATGGGAATGCTCTATGACCCATAAACAAAAAAAAAATTGTTCAATTTACAGTAAATCATTTCAACAAACACAGTTATGCATACGTATGCGAGTACCAGGTGGGTTGTGGAGGCCGGAGCGGTCGACGGAGATGGCGGCGGAGGCGGGTCGGTCCGGCAAATCCTCCAGCTGTTCGACCAAAGTACTGTTGGTGGATTGAGACGAGGTTGAAGAGAAACCGATGCATTTTCTCAAAACATGAGGAGATGAAGAAGAAGCAGAAGGTTCCGGGAGTCGCGAAGCCACGTAGGCACCGGAGAGGCCACGACGACCGCCGGAGAAAACTTGCTGCGCCACTCTCCTCAGCATTTTTGTGAATCACCACTGTTCTGATTTGATTTCCCCAAATTATATTTAATTTGTGTTTTGAAGTGCCGCTATTGATTTTAATTATCTAAATAAATACTATATTTGGATAGCTTAAAACAAAAGGGGATGTAGCTCAGATGGTAGAGCGCTCGCTTAGCATGCGAGAGGTACGGGGATCGATACCCCGCATCTCCAATTTTTCTACTATTATTCTCTTTTTGTTTTTTTACATTAACAATGTCATTGACGAATCGAGAGTAATTAAGATTTATCATCCTTAAACATTGTCGGAGGGGAGAGTTAGAGGCGTGTTCTCGGACACGGTTCGATCTTCACGGCCAAGGTAGACTGAGACGAGGCACCAGGCGACGGTTGCTCCGACGGCGTAGGAGAACAGAGTAAAGGGCAGAGTCATGGAAGTTGTGGAGAACTGGTGGGCCGATCCGAACAAGATCGTCGCCGCCGTGCCGGAAATCATGTACCTCAGGAACGATTCCGTGAAGGGGTTTTCGTCGGGAGGCAGCTGATGGAAGAGGGTGAAGCAGTTGATGACCACCATGTGTCCGGAGAAGAGGAAGAGGAAGAAATCGAACTCGGTTCGGTCGGTGTTAAGGTAGGAGCGGCACGTGATGTTGATGAAGTTTATTGTGAGGACGAGTAAGATGCAGTAGTCATCGGATGAAGAGGACGAGGTGGGGATGTTTTTGGGAGCCAAGAGAGGGAGTGCTTCTTCGTTGGTCTTCGACTTCATTTTTGTCTTTTTGTTGTCGGGAAATGTTTGAGGCGCTTTGAGTTGTGGGTTTTGTATGTGGCTTGGAGAAATTGTTAAGTTGTTGTATGTGTATATATATGTGTGTGGGGTTGAAGATGCTTACGAAGGTAACTAGAAATTGTTGAGCAAGTTCGTGGAAGAGGAGACGAAAAATCAAGCACCTCAAGGTCAATCAATCCTACCTAAGAAAGTGGTTGGAAATGGGGTTGTATTTGACTTTTTTTAAAGGGCAGGATGGTAAATATTTTACCATTAATTTTAAAGGTTTGGTTTAATTTGTTTTTACTGATATGATATATTTCGTTTTACCTTTTGTTTCCCTAGGATTAATGTTTATACCATTGCTAATAGTCGAACCCTGATCGGGCAGTTGCAAAGTTAGCGATGGTAGCTGGGTGGGTTTTGTGATATCCGTTCCCGTCCACAAATCGTTCCCCCGATCCTCCCCCGAGCTACGTCACCCAACACTTTATGTCTACTGTCCTGCTCGTGCAAAGTTAGCGGTGGTAGCTGGGTGAGTTTTATACTACTTCACTCAGTTTTTTCCAACATGCATTGCCTTCAATACCTCTCATGCTTTCTTGGTTGTTTTTGAGTAAGTGATCGCCATCAACGTCACCTTTGGGATGGATTGAGTGATAATTGCCAGAGCTCCCTGGTCCTTTTCTTCACTCACATCCTCTAATTTCTTCCCATACACTTACAGTCTTCATCACCGTCGTCATCTTGTACACTCATATCCCGTAGTTGGTGTCGGTCAACATGGGATATACAAGTGACAAACCTCCTCTGCTGAAGTATGAACCCACATCGAAAAAATATAAGAATAAAGAGTTACTTATAAAGGCTAGAGCAATACACAACTAACAAGATTGGCATTTTAGTTGTGGAAGTCCGATCCGATATAAGTTGCATGTTTTGAATAAAAATTTACATCCTCCTCTAACCATCTGTTTTGACCCGAATGTAAAATAGCCTTAGCTACAAGGAGAGATCTCAGCTACAAGGTTGCTGCAGATCTTTAAGAAATGAAAGTAGGAAACAAAACAACTAAAATTGACTAGACTAATTTAGTTTAACTATGACTCTGTCAAGAGTCCTTATTACACACGACACCTGTAATTTAGAGCAAGCTTAAGAGGTCAACAATGGCATGGCGAGGTTGTTTATCCAACCCTATTGGATGATTATAACCCAGACAGAGGCGGAACCAGGAATAAATTTTTACGGTGTTCCACTGAAAATTGTTAAATATATTAGAAAAAAATTAAAATTACACTCACAAGAGAATTAGATTATTTTGTGTTGTTCGTTCCATAATTCGTATGTTACAAGAGTTTGAAGCTAAAAACTGAGCATTTTGAAGTGAAAAGAAATCAAATACCCACCAGTTTTTTTACGAATAAACTCAAAAAAATTATTTAGAAAAAAGTTAGATCCAAGGAGGATCTAACCAAAGACAACCATTACATTGGAGCTCTCAAAGGAAGATGCGGGAACAAAACCTGATACAAAAAACCAAAAAAAGTCACTACATCAACCATCAATGACCTACTCTTCACCTTCCGAAGTCAAGTTTGGATCATCAAAAGCTTTTGCTGAATGAGCTAGTTGAGCGGCTTGAGTTTGTAAAATCTGCTTCCCAACATCCACATAATTTACAAGTCTCTCACGACCCAAAGAATTAGCTGGTTTAATTTCAGTAGTATAGTAATGCGCTAAAAAAATTTGGAGGCTGAGTCTGACGATATGAAGCTCTAGACGGCGCCTGCTTCGAAGGACGACCATTAGATGGAGGCTTAAACTTCGGAGGTTGAAGAAGCACCTCTTTCCACGGACTATTCTGATGAACACCGATAGAATACCATGTTTTCTTGGTATAAGGTGTTTCATAGAATACCCTAACCCATTTAAATCCGACCCTAATAACGAGACAAGGCATAGTGGTGCAAGATAATATGCTAATTTTTTAATGTTTTGTATGTAATCAACAATATTTAGGATTGACATAATTCGGATGCTAATATTTAGCCTTGAAGCATGGTGGTAAGGCATTGTATTTTAGCCCAGCCCAAACTAAAGAGGGAGTCCAAACCCCCAAAAAAACAGAGAAAAATACTTACCATATTGCACGATATGCGTAGGAAGAAAGATGAAAAGGATCGGGGAGCACAAGTCCAAGCAAAATTGGGATTGTATTTTAACCCAGCCCAAACTAAAGAGGCAGTCCAAGCCCAAGCAAAAAAAAAACAGAGAAAAATAAGGGTGTTCCAACATGGGGAATCAAACTCGGGTGTGGGCTGAATTAGAAAGCTCCTTAACCATAAGGCTAGATTATCAATATCAATAGGGTGTTCCATGGAACACCCTACACCCTACACCCTACACCCTTTTGGTTCCGCCCCCGAACCCAGGTTGTCATCTACCTCATGCACGACCACGAGGAGAGAGCCTACTTCAGGAGAAGGGATCGAGGCTAGAGATGAAGACAACCTAGGTACCAGATGGTTGGTTATGTTTTATCGACTAATCGGTTAGATCGTAGTAAGAAAACCATAGAACGGACCAATAATTATCAATTGTGTATAAATCAGATCGTAACTGAGTTGATCGATCTCGATTCTCAGTTATTTCCTCCATTCTTGCGTACAAACACAATAAACATATTTTTGGTACACATATTACTTTTAACATCATATAAAAAAATTTAAGTTCAACCTACGATAGAAACATTTGTACATACGGTATCAAGTTCATTGTATAATAGAGAAAATTTTGTCGAATAAATGTATCAACAGATATTGGTTTATGAAGTTAGGGCATAATTCAGAATCATTGATTCCAAAACATAGGAAATAACATCCATTCCTATTAGTCTGATTCCTTAGGGACGTATTGAAATCGAGTTTTGGAATGTAGTTATTGGTTCAAATTGTATTTCTCGAAGATTTATACTAATGCACTGACTCGAAATGCTGACCTCAAGTATTTGATCATTTCCATATTAAATGTGTAATAAAACTGGAAAACAGAAAACAAAAGGGGATGTAGCTCAGATGGTAGAGCGCTCGCTTAGCATGCGAGAGGTACGGGGATCGATACCCCGCATCTCCAAAGTTTCATTTTATTTAGTTCTATGATAGGTTTTTGTTCCTAAAGAAACTTTGGAGTCATGTATATGTTTTTTTCATTAAAATCATTGGCAAACGTAGAGTAATTAAGATTTATCATCCACTTTGATCAAACATTATCGGAGCCTAAACTTGGAGGCACGTTGTTGATCACATTCTCACAAGCCTTGTGATCATCGGAGCCATCTTCAAGCATGAAGTAGACATAGACGAGGCACCAGGTGCAGGTTCCTGCAACAGCGTTACGACAACAAGGTAATGGTCGGAGACATAAACGTGGAGATCTCGTAGGCCAATCCGAACAAGACCGTCGCCGCCAAGACGCAAATCGTGCACTTCAACAACGACTTCTTCAAGGACTTTTCGTTCGGAGGCAGGCGATTGACGAGGGTGGCGCAGTAGAAGATGACAAAGTATCCGATGTAGACGAAGAGGACGAAACCGAGCATGGTACGGTCGTTTTGAGCGTAGGCGTTGACGAGATTGAATGTGAGGCACAAGAAGATGCAATAATCATCGACCGAAGACGACGAGGACGACGAGGTGAGAGTGTTCTTCGGAGCCATGAGAGGCAGTGTCTCTTCCTTGGACTTGGTCTTGGAGTTGTGTTGGTTCGGCGACATGTTTTGTCGTTTTGTTGTCGGGATGTGTTTTTGGTGCTTTGAGTTATGGATTGTGTATGAAGTTTTTGAGAGTTATATAAATATATATGAGAAAGGTGCTACGTACGCGTGAGAAGGACAATGAAGAGAATAAAGGTTGGAAACTGAGTTGAAGATGCTTTACGAGTTACGACCCTACCTAGAAAATGTTCGGAAATTGTTCAGAAAGTCCAAAGGTCGAGCACGTCAAAGTCAGTCCTAGTCTATAAGAAAATGATCGAAAATAGGGAATAGGGAAAACCTCAAAAACATGCCCTCGAACGACCTTTGTTAGCAGAAACATGCTGTGGTTACCTTTCTTTCTCAAAAACATGCTTATACCTTTTGTTTATTATCAAAAAGTAGCGACTTACGTTTATTATTTTTATTTTTCCGTTATTTTGGATGGAAAACTAACACGTGCTCGACACACAGTCTTTATATTTGTCATTAATACTGAAGTTGTCCCTATTTCTCTCATCTAAATGAAATTCCGGAGAAGAAATTGAACACTCGTACGACCATATCCAATATTTAGACTAGAGGAATATGGACAGTTTCAGTATTTACGATAAATATAAAGACTGTGTGTCGAGCACATGTTCGTTTTCCGTCCAAAATAATGGAAAAATAAAAATAATAAACATAAGTCGCTACTTTTTGATAATAAACAAAATGTATAAGCATGTTTTTGAGAAAGAAAGGTAACCACAACATGTTTCTGCTAACAAAGGTCGTTTGAGGGCATGTTTTTGAGGTTTCCCCTAGGGAATATATGTAGGAATGTCACTCTTGGTAAATGAATATTTCATGTTGTAAAATTTAATATGAGAAATAGAGGAAAAATCAAATAGAAACCACTACTTAACGTAAAAACTGTGTGAACAAATCCAAGTCATTTATTTTAAGAATGGATGGATGAGATGCAATTGAGTGGTTGACTTGTTGACTGCAAAAAAAACAGCAATTTTTAGCAAGGGATAAAAGCTTTTTAGTAAAAACATCATATTTTATTTTTACCAATTCACTAATTTAATTTTTCCCGCTTCGTTTGAACTCCGATTGGCTTCAAACTTGCGCCATTAGTTTTGTTTTTTCAAGGGCTTTCTATCAAGATCAGTCATGAATATATTTTGAAGCACGAAAAAAAAATTATTTTCGGAGTTGATTTTTTTTAAAAAAGTTAAGTCTAGGTAATTTTTATCAACATTATACACTGGGTTTATCAACACTATACACTGGATTTATCACCTCATTTTCCAAAATCGAACATGATTTTTATCACATCATCACATGTTTTTTATGAACACTAAGCACTAGTTTTATCAACACTAAACACTATTTAGCACTAGTTTGATACCCCGATATAAAAAAAAATTATTAGTGAAGATTTATCAACACTAAACATTGTTTTTATCACCCTAATATAAATTTTTTATTTTCGTGCTTCAAAATATATTCATGACTAATCTTGATTTAAAGCCCTTGGAAAAAGAAAAATATTGGCGCAAGTTTGAAGCTAATCGGAGTTGAAACGAAGCGGGAATGATTAAATTAATGAATTGTTGAACAAAAAAATGGACACTTGTCCACATGGCACCATGCTATTACAATTATGCCATTGCTTGTGTGAGAAAGTAAGAAAGTAGCGTGAGTTTTTGTTGAATTGGGGTGATGATGTGGCATTATGGTGAATGTTGGATCTAAATGATGTGTGGCTAGGATTGGTTCACACAGTTTTTAGGATAAGAGTGATTTCTATTAGATTTCTCCTCTGAGAAATAAAGATTAATTACAATTACATAAAAAAAAACAGCGTTCCACAAAACCTCTCTGAGGTTCCTTCATACCCTACTAGGGTCGCCGCCGCCGCCGTCCTCTACTGCCCCTACCGACCGTCCGATTCCAACCCCTCCACCACCTCCTTCCTCACAGCCACTCTCTATCCAGCCCAACGTTACCCAGCCGTGGTCTGGCCTCCATTTTCCGCGAGTTCAGCACCCGGCCGCCTGCACCTGTGCACTCACCACCGTCACAAACGCCACTCCGTCATCGCCCTCGCCCATTTCCGATCATCCGATGTCGGCTCTCCCTACCCACCGCCTCCACGAGCCGGAAATGGTCAGCCCTGACCAGATCCACCCACATGCAGAGGTCGCTCGTGACCTCGAGGTCTCCGCCCAGCAAAATGAAGGTCGCGTCGTCGCCCTTCCGTCGCTGCTCGGTCTGGATACTGCTTCTCCTCGGATGCCGCCGCACCCGGTAGATCTGAAGGACAAGCCGGGCGCGTCCTTGTCTATCGGGGTGCCCCTGGCCGTCGGCGTATCTCCTGACTCATCGGTGCCCTTTCCGTCTTACATCGGTCACTCATCCACGGCGAGAGAGGTCCATCGGGATAGGATCACTCTCCCCCGGCCAACCCCGTCTCCGATGGTACATCGCCGACCTCCTCCGGCGGAGCGTGTGCAGGCTCCTAGCCCTAACTGCCCGAGTGCTAGCAGGTCATCGGGGTCGTCGTCTGAGGCCCAGGCAAGCCGTATATCCCCGATCCCGGATTGGGAAGATGAGGACGACAAACTGGTGGTGTCGGACGACGGGGTTCCACTCTTTACGTCCGGATCGTACGAGTTCTCCCTTGCAGCGAAGGTCGTAGGGGACCGATCACACAACCAACACATCGTCTGTGCGATGATGCTGCGGAAATGGAAGGTTACGAGGATTCAGGTGGAGTTCATGTCTCCCGACGTCACGGGCTACCATTTCCCGTCAGCCAAGATCATGGAAGACATCTGCCATAGGGGTCCCTGGAGCTTTAAGGGATATCCCCTCCTCCTTGAACCGCTTCGACGATTCGATCGGGCGGAAGACATCAGTTTCAATCATGTGGAACTCGGGGTCCGGGCATTGAATATCCCGGGAGGAGCTAGAAATCCCTACATCCGGGGTCTCGTTGCGGGCAGCATAGGCACGCAAATCATGTCGGCCCCAATCCCGACGGTCTGACGGGAGGATATGCATCTCTGGCTGAGGGTTCGTATGGAGCTGACTCGACCCTTACGACGTAGGACCCGACTCCGCTTCCCAAGTACTGATTCCCCTATTGTGATTGATCTACAGTACGAGAGAGTGGTGGATTTTTGTCGCAGGTGCGGCATGCTGACACACAAGCTACCGAGTTGCCAGACCCTATTGCCGGGGATTGGCCGGGAGGAGATCCGATATGATAGGTCTATTCTGGTCCCAAGGGACCTGGATGTGGACCGGTTGCTGCAAACGGTCTGGAATGCACCCCCCAGCATTACACCCGGCGATTACGTACCTTCTGAGTGATCTAACCCTGAACTCTATGGTCCGCTCTACGGAAATCACCATGGGCGCTGAATCGTCCACTGCACGCACTCCGAAGCCTGACTACCTGGCTATAGTTAACCAAGAAGGGTTGACCAATATTTTGCAGGGGGTGGCCATGGAGCACCCACACCGCTACCCAAGTCCACAAAGCCTGACTACCTGGCTAACATCCACCCTGCTGCTGACTCTGCAATCCGAGATGCCCCCGGATACAATGCGATGATGAGGAAGGGAGAGGAGACAGATCCACGGGGCTATCCGACGGACACCCAGGAGAGTCTAGGGAAAGGCGGGCTCAGTCGAGGAAAAGGAAAGTTGACCACTCTAAAGACTAGAAGTGGCTCGATGTATGTACGCCCACCGGAGACAAAGAAGCAGAGGGGAGATCCGAGTACCAAGCAGCAGCCCTGGTATCCGCCCTTTCAGGGGGAGGATCGAGCAGATGGAGCGGAGGTCCAGAGGCCTCCGATGGAGGAATGATCTGCCCCAGCAGGGGTGGGTGGAGTCGGTCCCAAACTATACCTACAGACTCGGGACACCCACTGCTGGGAGGTCCCGGGCAACCTGCGGTATCAGCACTACTTTTTTCTGTTTATTGCTATTATTTATATTCTTGTTGGGATACTTTATTTTTTGCGGACTTTAGAACTTGGTTTATTTTCCCTCGTTATGTTGGAACGACGGTAGGGAGTTGTCTTGAGTTGTTGCCCACGATTTCAAGTGGGCTAATATTATGGGTCCATGAGCGCCGGGCTTGCTACGGTCGGCCCGGACAAATATCTGGAACCCGAGGCGGTCACGCCTCATCCTGTTTGATTACCATTTGGTATTGATGAAAGTCTCCGGTTACCCGTTTCAAAAAAAAATTACAATTACATATTTTTAAGTTGATAAGATTATTTGATATGTATCCCTTTATTTTTTTTAACTGATACATACCCTCATGTTTCAACGTTTAACAATTTACTCCATTTCGTCCAATTCTACTAGTCTTCTGTTGTAAAATGACAAAAATACCCTCAACTACCCATAATATCACATAATCATACCATTCATTAATCATTTTAGTTTTTCTTTAATTTTCATTTTCTAATTCATTTTTCTAAATCTAACACTAAATCAATTTTATTTTTGAAAAATCAATATTTTTGTTTCTTTCTTTCTATTTTATTTATTTTTAAATTATTTAATTTATATATAATTCAATTAATATTCTGATAAATAATTGAAAAAAAAACTGAAATTCATCGTGGGTCTGGTCGGGTCCACTCTTGCAGCTCATTCTGATAACCTCACGAGGCCAACAACCCCTATCGACTTGAGTCTAGCTTGGCCCCTGCTTCGGCTGCCCCATGTATCTCCTCGTCGCTCTTCAATGTAACCATGATCATTTTTGGGGCGAGACAGCCGGTCCTGAACATTTCATCGGCCTCCAGGGATGTTGAGGTTATTCAGGACCACATCGGGGCTTTCTCTCTCGAGGACAACCCGGACTACGAGGATGATGTGGTGGCGTCCCTATCGAAGCCATCCTGGCCGCATTTGATGGTCGGTACCGACACTCGCTAGTCGGACGGATTTTGGATGACATCGGCTACAACCCGAAAGCTCTTTGTGGAGTCATGTGTAATAACCACTCCCGGTCAACGCCAGTCAAACCTGCGAAAAACAAGAAAATTTAAAAATTTTAAGACTGACAGTTAAGTGAACCTAAAATGACCCCGAGTACCGGACTTAAGTTGACCCCGTTATTGACCAAAGTGAGTTCCGGGGGACTCAGGGCAACTTTCTGAACAATTTGGGAAAAGTTGACTTTTCGCTGGAAAAGTCAACCGAGCGACGTTTTGGTCCATTCGAGGACCGTTTTGGATCCAAAAAGCTTAGCCGTCGTCGCATCGGTCTTAGTTGAGCCGTTTCCTTATAGTCCGTGAAGTTTCGTAATTTTTGGGAAAAAGTGCCCGTTCGGGGCCCGAAACAGCCGAACTTCGCGAATCTGACTTAAAAATATCTAGAAGATATTTTCCAAAAGGTGTGGGACCCACTTGACACATGTCAAGATAGTTGTGGAAGAGAGTTGAAAGTACCACATTGCCCTTTGACTTAAAAATCAAAAACAAGAAGAAGAAATGGTACTTTTGCCATTCTGATGTGTGGTTTGATTTTTAAAACAAAACAAAAGGGGAAGAGAGTGAGATGTTCGGCAATTTCAGAATTTAGGAGAGAGAAGAGAGAGAAAAGAAGAGAGAGAAAGGGAAGGAGAGAAAGGAAGAAAAAGGTTGGGTTTTGGTGATTTCCCGACGATCCGACCGACCGATCGACTCAACGTTTGAAGATTCGAACTCCCCTCGTCATTCCCTACGGTGAGAACCCAATCTTTTCTCATTTTGGCACGTTTGAATTTTAGGGTTTGAGTTTAAACGGTTTTATTAAGGTTGGGTTTTGTTTAAGATTGGTTTAAAGATATATGGTTGAGGTTTGGGGTTTGTTAGGAACGTTTTGGGGCAAAAAGGGAATTTTCCCATTATGGCCGTGTGGGGCCCACGTGCTCGGGTGCTCGGGTTTTGTCACGCCCCAAATCCGGTTCTTGCCTGGACCCGAGGCATGACTAGTAAAGAAAGATTAAAAAGATGGTAATTCCACATTCAGTTCCTGAAAATCTCCAATAAGAAAAACGAATCCGCAAAACTCAGTTCAAAACACAAATAACCCTCCATGGGTGTAATAATAGTCCTCCACAAGGTTTGTTCAAAACGGTAGAGTGATAAGAACGAAGTCTCTACAATGCACCCACACCAAGAAGCTCCCGAGCTTCTACTCCTCAATCAAGCCTGTAAACACAACAGTAAATTCATAGGGGTGAGCTTGCGCTCAGTAGGGAAAGCACATAACAAGGTGGACCTTAAACTCAATAAAGTCAACAACAAGTCAACAAGATAGATTTCAACAAGCACAGGTAATAGGTAAACAAGCCAATGCCGTGGCACATGAAGTCTCCACCCTCCGATCCACATATGATGTGTCCTCTCGGATTTTCCCTCAAATCCAGAGGAGACGCATAACATTGAGGCGACCGGAAACAACCCTTCGGGGCGCTTATCATCGGGATTCTCAGAAACGTCTCCAAAGGATTTTATGTCCTCGGGAACCAAGGTATTACTCTCATAGGAAGCAGACACTTGGGCAATTCAATAATAAACAGTTAATAATTGAATACCGCACTCAGAACGAAACACGGAATAATCCAATCCCAACGACCACCAAGTCATTATCACACATAACTCACACATCACCAATTCACCACAATACACAGTACACGAATCACATAACCACAGCATATCAGTCACACAATTGCAACTTACCGTTCACTTACCAGTCTCGAACCAACGGGGCATCGATCACCTGATTGCACCGCTCGGTACAACCAGTCATACTCGATGCTCCAAGAAACCATTTAGTAAATCAAGTAATCATTCGAATACAATCAACGATCAAGTACGAGTTTAATCAACCAATCATAAAAACCTTCAAACGAGCATTCACACATGCAATTCAACTAGTCCCGTTAGACTCTTTAGCCTATCCACTAAGCAACCAACAACCAAGCATGTGATCCTAACACGCAACTAATCCGAGGGCTTTGCCAAGGCTCCTCTACCAGACAAACAATTCCCAAGTATTGAAAGCGAATTACACTAGTGATTGGCATCCTAATCGTTCACAACTAGACACTTCCGGTTATTAGTAATTGAAAGACAATTATGCTAGTTATTCGCATCCTATAGGCATTTCTAGGACCTTTCCGATGTTATTAACCTAACATGCATACTAAGCATTTAAACGAGAAGTTAAGACTTTCCCTACCTCGAGGTCTTCCTCTCAACACTCTGATGATAAGCCCGGTGGTCACCACTCCGTTCTTCACTCGGGTCCCGGCGTGATAAAAGCTCTTCTAACTCGTGTCCACGTTCTTCCTTCTTTCCTAGCTTGGTTCCAAGGTTTTGAACCACCAAAAGACCACAAATTAGTTTCCTCAACCAAGTGTTCTTCTCCTCAAAACACACAACAATGTTCAGAAATGGATCAAGGTTTGAAGAGGAAATGTGGGAATCAAATTGAGCTAAAAGGAAGGGTTTTGGGCTCTGGGGATCTGATCCGGAATGCCATACGGACCGTGTGGCTTGCCGTGCCGGAACATGGCACGGACCATGTCACAGGTCGGCCCGGAATCCAGCGCGGAACGCGTCACAGACCGGCCCGGAGAGCGACACGGACCGTATCAGGTTCCGTGCCGGACTCCCGCCCGTCTCGTGCCGTGTGCCGTGCCGGTACCAGGCCCGTTCCGTGCCGGGTGCCGTGCCGGTACCTGGCCCGGTCCGGGTCAGATTCCGTATCAGACCTGACCAGCTCCTTCCCCTTTCTTCCCCAACTCGAATTTCACGAAAATCCCAACACAAACTCCATTTCTAAACTCTCCTAGCTCCAAAATAATCAACCAAAGATACCCAGCAACTACACCCTCAATGGGTTCATCAAACTTCAACCAAAACTCAATCCAACAACCTACTTCACTACTTCTTCTCCAAGCAATCAATCAAATAAGCAAGTTCTTCAACTTTTAAGCCAAAACCCACAAAACCCAAAGATTGGAAGTGGAAGAAATGGAGAGTTGAGAGCATCCTTACCTCTAGATAGTTGAGATGGAGAAGATGAAGTGAAAATGAAGGCAAAAGGACCAAGAACAAGCTCCAAAATCCAAGCTTTCTTCTCTATCTTCTTCCTCAAGAAAGTGAGCTCCTCCTCTCCTCTCTACTAGTGAAATTCGGCTGCAACAAGAGGAAATAGGCTGAAATGTTGCTCTCTTTCCTTTAAATGACCTAAAATGTCAATTTACTCAAAAACCCTTAAGGTCTTATCCCTTTAAAGGTAACTTAGGAGGGTATGAGGGTCCTTTGAATCCCCTATTCTCATCCTCCAAGCCAAGCATGACACGTGTCATGTGTGGTCACTCCTATTTAATAATTTTCCAGCTTTCCAAGATTTATCGACAAATAACCGATAGTAAGCCCGAGTTTGACCGACAGTTGACTTTAACAATATTACAGTCAAACTGAAGGAAACGACCCAACTAAGCTAACCGTGCTAATGGCTAAGCTTTTTGGGCCCCGGAAAGGTCCCGAATGACTTTCCGAGTCATCGGTTGACTTTTCCGGCCGAAAGTCAAACTTAGCTAGGATTCACCGGTTCTACCGGGATCGACCGGGGGCGGGTCTTACAGGTTTAGTGTTCGGGAGGTTTAAAACGTTCCCCGGACCATTTATCCATAACCGAATCGAAATTTGGAATTAAATTGGAAAAGTTGTAATTAACGGGTTTTAGAAACTTTAAACGTTAATTAATTGACTCGGAAGTCGGAATTCGATTTCGTCAAGTGCATTGGGATCCTTGAATTATTCTAAGACCGTAGAAACAAAAACGGGATTTTTTGGAGCCCCGGAAGGACATTTACAAAACCCGAGCAGATTCCCCATGTCGAGCGAATCGGGCCTTTACGGGTCCTTTATCGACAATGTCGAGTAGTTGGGAAGGTTGGGAGTGATCGACATTGTTGGGGTTACGTTTGAGCGTTAAGTTTATTAAATTCCAGTTTATTCCTGCGAGTTTAAAGTGCATTAAAAATTGTGTTCTTTTAGATCGTGCTGCGGACCGAGGCAAAGGGAAGCTCAGCGAGTGACTGGGATCACGTCGAGGCTTAGTGGAGCACTTTTGGATTTATATACGAGGTAGGGAAAAGTAGTTGGATCTCGGCCCTGACTAGGGAAAGTTAACAGTAGAAATGCATGTGACACTGGGGTGTCGTGGGTTGAGCAGGTTTATTTAAATATTAGAAAAGCATGATACGGGAAAGTAGCGTTTATGAGAAAAGCATGTGACACTTAGTAGTGTCGTAGGAACAGAGAACTTAGCGATATTAGAATTACTAGAGGCATATGACCATGCCCGGAGGTTGACTGTTCAATTTACGTCTTGGGTGGCCATGAGGGCCCGTGTTATTACTGTTGAGTTTGGGTGGCCATGAGAGCCCGTGTTATTATTGTTGTGTTTGGGTGGCCATGAGAGCCCGTGGTATTATTATTGGTGTTTTGGGTGGCCGTGAGTGCCCGTGGGGTTGTGAACCCGTACTTTACCGTTGGTGTCTTGGGTGGCCATGAGGGCCCGTTGGGTTGTTGAACCCGTGTTACTTTAGTATTGGTGTCTTGGGTGGCCGTGAGTGCCGTTGGGTTGTTGAACCCGTGTTGCTTTATTGCTGGTGTCTTGAGTGGCCGTGAGTGTCGTGGGGTCGTTGAGCCCGTGAGTTACTGTTGGTGTGTCTTGAGTGGCCGTGAGTGTCGTGGGGTTGTTGAGCCCGTGAGTTACTGTTGGTGCGTCTTGGGAGGCCGTGAGTGCCCGTGGGGTCGTTGAGCCCGTGAGTTACTGTTGGTGTGTCTTGGGTGGCCGTGAGTGCCCATGGGGTCGTTGAGCCCGTGAGTTACTGTTGGTGTGTCTTGGGTGGCCGTGAGTGCCCGTGAATGGTTTGGGGTTGTTGAGTCCGTGTTTTACTATTGGTGTCTTATGTGGCCATGAGTGCCTGTGGAGTGTTGAACTGGTCTTGTTACTGGTTGTTGAACTTGCTTGTGATTGTGCTTGTGATTGTGGTTGCGGATCCCGGTAGGTTGCAAGCATTCTTTGGCTGGCCTGACCAAGTTTGAGTATCAACAGGTTGCAAGCATTCTTTGGCTGGCCTGACACAGTTTGAGTATCAACAGGTTGTAAGCATTCTTGGGCTAGCCTGATCCGATTTTGAGTATCAACAGGTTGCAAGCATTCTTTGGCTGGACTGGTCCGAGTTTGAGTATCACAGGTTGTAAGCATTCTCTGGCTAGCCTGATCCGTGTTTGTGTGAGTGGGAGAGGTTACTGAGCAGCTGGTATGCGATCCTTTGTGATCTTGTTTGGTGTGCGATCCTTTGTGATCTTGTTTGGTGTTGCTTAGCTTTCGTTTGAGTCCTTGGAAGAGGTCGTGATTGTTGTGTCGGGTCTACTTTACGTGTCAAGTGTCGAGTCATTAGAGGAAGGTCACCGTGGGTGTGTGTCAGTCGGAGTACTTGAGTTGGAGACAGTGATCCCCGGTATTGAGTTTGTTGTTGGTGTTACCGGCATTGTCTGCTAATTATGACGTAGTCAGTCTGTTATCTGTGGTGGTGAGCGAACGCTCACCCCTAGCTGCTTTTCCTACAGGTACTGATCACAGGACGGACTAGGTGAGCTCTCGAAACTTGTGGAGCTAGGAGCGGAGTCCGGGTTTTTATCTTTTGAGTCTAGTGACCGATACCTTGTACTTTTGTCCACGTGTTGGGACATATTTTTAATATGTAAATATTATTTTGATTAATTAAATGGTGATTTTAAAGTGTTTATCCAAAACAGGTTTCATTGTTTTATTGTTTTAAAACGTTCACGTTCCAGGTTCAGTTTTACTGAATTTGGGGCGTGACATCATGATTCAACAGTGGAAAGTACGAGGATTGGAGGTCAAGTTCCTTTCCACTTTCCAAAAAGTACGGCGCTCGAGAGCATCCGCCATTAGGTTTTGTGGAGTTTTAGCGGATATCCGCTGATCTTGGTACCCATCTTACCATGCATGCAGCCAAGCAATGTCCTCTTCCGTTTCACGGAGATAGGGGTGGTGCGTTCAACGTACCTAGAGATGCGCAGAATACCCCCATCCGATTTATCTTGGCCAATACCCTAGGCACCGAGGTAACTTCCGCACCTCTGTTGGTACTTCGTCGGTGGGATAATTATCTTTAGTTCCAAGTTATCCTTGATATGGATAGGCCACTCTGTCGGTGAATCTGTCTCCGTTTCCCGTGTTATTTGGAGCCTATGACTATAGGTCTTCAATACGAAAGACTTCTGAGCATCTGCATCCAATGTGGGAGGCTCAACCATCAGATATGATCTTGTCAAGCTCGTATCCCGGGAGTGGGATGAAGAGGAGGACGACTTCTAGCAAGCGAGGACTGCTAAACAGTCCGCCAGAAGTCATGAGTTGGCCTGAAAACGGGGTCGTATATGTTTGGTTGCCTACCCACCATGATCCGAGACTGTGCTCGCCTGGCCGTTCTCATAGGAGTAAGGAATCACCTTTTTTTCATTTCGGTTTTTTATTGCATTTCTGTTTGTCTTTACTGTTTTGGATTTGTATTGTGACGAGGGTCGTTGGAATTATTTTTGGTTGTTCAAAATGGAAATTAGACTGGTTATACGAGTTTAAAACGTCGGTCACCTACAAAAGTCCCGGACATATTCTGAAACCCAATGTCTTAGATCATATTTATATAATTGTTGATTGACAACGGTAGTCTGTTTAAAAAGAATAAATCTTACCGAACCCTCGGATTTTGTTTCATTCGCCGGGTTAGACTCTTTCAAAATAAAGACCGACAATCTAAAACCAAAATCTCACAAGTTGGATCTGCTTGTGAGGGCGTACTATTATGTCACAATTGATTTGTAAGGTATCAAAGTATTTGGATTCAAATAATTGCTCAATTTATTTTCATTAGGGATAACTTTGTTTCTTAATCTTTATAAACGTTTCATTATCAGATCCTAACCCAGACCATTTTCATCTACTTTCCTTTTTTTTTTTATCAATGATGATATTCAGTAATGCATCAGAGCAAAGAAGGGAACACATGGAAAGTTACCGTGACTTTCAACTTTCTTCAAAATGCTCTACTCATGATGGTCCCTTTCTCTACCCTCTAGGGAATAGTAGATAGAAAAAGGGTGATTATCTTCCACTAAATTTTGTTATTTGATTTCCTGGTGAAAAAATACTATGAGTCTATAACCAAAACATATCTTTAATGAAATTTAAATGATTTAGTCTTTTTAATTCAGGCTTGGAAAATCTGGTTAGCTCGTTATCTCTGTCTTTTTAAGGGGTTGGAGTGGAGATAGAGATGTGGAGGATCGTGTGCGATATTACGTTAAAGGTACTCTTGAGTAGTTCCCTTCAGTTTAATGTTTTGGAATGAAATCATTTTTCAATCTTATGTTGTGAAGGAAAACGACATATTGTAGTTGGGAATGGTTTAGTCAAGTAGGGATGTGTGCTCTGGTTTAGTTGTGATTGTGCGCATGGGATTTTGTAATGGTTTGCTTGCTCCTTTTCCGCCTACTGGCAACAAGTGCCTCCAAGACCCGTCTTTGACATTGAAGTACTATATATAATACACTGCAAATAAAAAAAAACGCATATATCA
This sequence comes from Erodium maritimum, assembly GCA_963921825.1. Lineage (NCBI taxonomy): Eukaryota > Viridiplantae > Streptophyta > Magnoliopsida > Geraniales > Geraniaceae > Erodium > Erodium maritimum. The sequence goes on along the minus strand of OY997589.1, from coordinate 6,378,892 downwards.
AATGAGCTAAATTATACAATTAAAATATCAATATCATTGGTTGAGTGTCATTCCGTATTTTTTTTATTGATAATAAAGATTGAACGTTTACCTGGAGATCGTAAAGAAGACTTCAAACAACATGACATGTAGGGTTAGATTTTAAATGTGGGTCATCTGCAACCACGAGCCTAGACATATATGACCATTAAATCAAGTTGCAAACACCAATATGGTTCCACAATTTAATCAAGTGAGTGAACTTTGGTAAGGTTGCTCATGAAGATGGTGTTGTAGCTAGGTTGCAACAATAGCAACAAAGTGGTCCACGAAGCAACAGCTCATTACCATTGTCATGAAACTGAGAAAAGAAACAATGGTAGCTAGAGTCTAGAGAGCTTTATTACTGCCAAAAATGGAGTTCACAGCTGAGCTATTCTATTTCTCACTTTATTCTATTTTCTTTCACCACTTTCATAATGTCACCTTCCTATGACATCACTTTCACTAGAGTAAGAGTATATACACTTACAATTTGGTTCATTAATTATCCTAATCAGCGCAACCTAGTTTACTTGATCAAAATAAGTTTTGCAGCCTCTCTTTCTTAAGCAGAAAAAAAAAACTTAGCAGCCTCTCTCTTTTTTGATCTTTTGTTACTATTGTTGACGGTCGAGGTTTCGTCTCAGTTGTTATCGACGGAGGTCAACATTTACGCTTTCTTTATTTTCTCGGGATTTTTATTTCGCTGGTCATGGCTACTAGGTTTTTCGTCCGTTCGTCACAAGCCATTTTTCTCCTCCTTCAGTTTCGGCTCCTTCACTCTCTTCATTGCGACGTATTTCACGGTTTAGGCCAAAAAGCCTGTTGAGACAGCCTCAGATTTATACTCTGAGTATGGAAAGGGCGGGTGGAAGGAGAGTCGAAGTGTTATGTCACTTATGTGTGGATCTTAGATTCTCTGATGTTGTTTTTTTGGATACCGGTGATCAAAGTCGAATGGAGGAATATCGAGATGGTCAGCGTGGTTGGATCCCAAGAGACATGGTCACGTTTCTAGTTTTTTTCTATATTCTTTTTATTAGGTTTTGGGTGGTTGTGGCATTTTCAAGCCAAATAACTGTACTTTGTTGTAGATTGATGTGCATCGGTTGCACGTTTATATGGACCGGTTGTACTTTGGTGTGCCTGTTATGTGGCATTTATGGTGTGCACTTTGTTACACTTTTGGCGTGCACGTTCTGGACGCATTCTGTTGCGTTGCAGGTTTTGATTAGGGATCGGTAATATTATTCTCTAACTTATTTGGAGTCTATAATATTTACCGTTATACTTATACGCTCACCGGTTGTAAGTTGTAATAAATCGTTTTTATGTCTTCAGCAAATAATATATAAAATCCAACAACACCCTTTTCCTCAAAAAAAAAAAAAATCAAAATAAGTTTTTTTTTTCTTTTCCAAACAGTGATCGTCAATAAATCCCATTTATTATATGGTCCTTTTCTCTTTTGAGCTCACTTTGTTTCCATCTGCGTCCGTACTTCTCCGGGCTTATATTTATCTGTTTGGTTGCCCAGAAAGCATACCAAGAAATACCACTTGGAGTTCTTTATTAGTGTTCTTCTCAAGTGAAAGGTGATTTTTTTTAACACTGGGTTTTGGCTGTAATTTTAGATGAAGTTGAAGATATAAATTAAAATCTCATGTCTTATTGTGATTTGATTGTTGTGTGTGAAGATTGAAGCATTATGGGTCAAGCACTGGGTTGCATTCAAGTGAGGCAGTCAAGTGTGGCTGTGAGGGAGCATTTTGGGAAGTTCGATGAGGTGCTCGAGCCTGGATGTCACTGCCTACCTTGGTGTCTCGGTTATAAGCTTGCCGGTGAACTCTCCCTCCGAGTCCAACAACTCGACGTCAAATGCGAAACAAAAACTAAGGTTTAGAGCTTCCTTAAACACAAACCTTAATTAATTCATGTAATGTGATCTAATTCATGGTGTTGGATCGATGTTTTTGGGTTTCAGGATAATGTGTTTGTCAATGTGGTGGCATCTATTCAGTACCGTGCCATGGCAGAAAAAGCTTCTGATGCGTTTTATAAGCTCACAAACACCAAGCAGCAGATCCAGTCCTATGTTTTTGATGGTATGTAATAATTAAGGCTCTACTCAAAGTTAATGCAGGGACTTTGCTGAGTACGGGGACTGGGGATACAGTCCTGTCTAAGTGGGGTCTTGGTTTTTTATGTAGAGGCTTGTTTTTGGTTGTTTTCTTTTTAATTTCGGTTTTCTCAGTTTGTGAGGGAAAATCTATTGATATTTTGTCAGGTCTTTTTTCTCTTCTTACCCTTTAGTCTATGAGGATAGCTGTGACCCCTTTCTTGAGACGATTTTTTTTTGTTGATAAAACCATCATCTATCAAAAAAAAAATTAAAACTCTACTGATGATCAGATTGTTATTTAAAAAATTAATGTGGGTTTATATATGTAGATCTCAAGTTTCTAAATTATTGTAAAATTTCACATTTCTTCAGTTATTCGGGCGAGCGTGCCAAAGTTGTACTTGGATGCTGTCTTTGAACAGAAGAACGACATAGCAAAAGCTGTTGAAGAGGAGCTCGAAAAGGTGATGTTTATTTTTCCTAAACATTGAGTTATAAATATATAATATCTCAAGTACTAATTAATTGTAGTTCTCTATTAAATTATCAGTACCTAGAATGATCATGTGTGAAAACAATCAAGCATATAAACTTGAAAAATGATTTTGTAATCCTTTTCACATTTTTTTGTAAAAGGACAAAAATACCCTTGACCATAATTTCAAAAATGACTTCATAACTATCAAACATATTTTGATTTGAGGTAGAAATAATTGATAAGAGGTCAAAGTTCTCCTTTAAAAGGCTAAAAAATGTTATATTTTTTAGAATACGGTCAATGACATTTTACATTTTTTTCTTGGTGATAATGTGTACCTTTTCAAATTATCAATACCTAGAATGATTTATATCATATGCTAAAACATATATGGGATCATGATAGACAGTTATATCTACCTTAACACCCTTTACACTTATCAAGAAAATAACTAAAATACCCTTGACCCTAATTTTTTTAAAAAAGACTTCATACATCTCAAAACATTGTGATTTGAGGTAGAATATAGTTGATAAGATGTAAAAACTCTTTAAAAGACTGGTCAATCATCATTTTCGCTATTTTCTGAATAGACTTATGTAACCGAGCATGCGACTTGTGTTTCATGCCTGTTCTTTGTGGATGAATAATGATGCAGGCCATGTCTGCATACGGATTCGAGATAGTCCAGACACTGATAGTCGACATCGAGCCCGACACGCATGTGAAGAAAGCGATGAACGAGATCAACGCAGCTGCAAGGCTGAGGCTAGCGACGGGAGAGAAGGCCGAGGCCGAGAAGAAAGTGCTGATCAAGCGGGCCGAGGGAGAGGCCGAGTCCAAGTACCTCTCGGGGCTGGGCATAGCGAGGCAGCGCCAGGCCATCGTGGACGGGCTGAGGGACAGCGTGCTCGCCTTCTCCTCCAACGTGCCCGGAACTACGTCCAAGGATGTCATGGATATGGTGCTCGTGACTCAGTACTTCGATACCATGAAGGAGATCGGAGCATCCTCAAAGTCCTCGACTGTCTTCATCCCGCACGGGCCTGGCTCGGTCAGGGACGTGGCTTCCCAGATCCGTGACGGTCTTCTCCAGGCCAATGGTCAAGCTGGATACGTGTGAATGTTTCAGGTGCTTTTATGGTTGTGTGGTACTTTAGTTGTCTGAACTTTCTGCTATTATCGACTACTCTTTTCAACTGCTGGAATAGTGTTAAATATGAAAACATTATGATATTTACTATATTTATAGTTTAGTTTCCGATGTGATCTCAAATCCGATTATGTGAACAATGAATTGGTGAGAGTCAAATTCTTGTTTTGAAATTGCTTTACCCATGGGATAATTTAAAAAATTATAATAATCATATTGTCGGATTTTTTTTTATAAGTTAATACCTTATCCTCAAGTCATTGCAAGTTGTGCTATTGGGCTTATTGTAATCCATAAAAAAAACTTATAATCGTAATTTTGATGATAATCTTAAATAATGCATCAAAAAACAAGGAGAGTTGATCCCGGATGGAAAAACTTGGTATGTGACCAACTCTTTAGTGACAAGGAAATCGAAGTTTCAGGTTTCTCTACGGCTGGTGCGAGTGGTGTGAAGAGGGGGTCAGCTGGAGAATCACAAGATGATAAGGCGAGGGTGTGTAAACAGTCTTGTCAGGAGGAATGATAAGCCCCTCTAGCTCCAAGGACTGGCTTCCGGAGAGGTCCCTGGTGGAAGTCATGCCTCCTACAACTGATGAGTTCAAGTTCGGCCGTTTTGCCCCCATATGCAACGTTTAGACTCTACGTTGAGCAGGACTTCCAATTCCGTTTTCCAACTCCCACTTTTTTCATGCCTATATGACGAGTTGTACACCGTTTATGACAATTATTTTGTCTTGTACTGAGTCATTCGAAGACTCTTTACTTTTATTGTATCTTTATTTTAATAAAAACTTACACTTTAGTCAAACAAAAAAAGAATAAGAAGGAAACGCATGTAAAACTATTGTGACTTCCAACTAGTCTCTAGGGAATAGTAGATAGAAAGAGTGGTTATCTCTTACTTTCACTAAACTTTGTTATTTGATTTTTAGTGAGGAAATCATGTATATCAAATTAGTTTTTTTTTGTTTTTGAAACGGTATATCAAATTAGATAGATTACACAACTAAAAAAATCAATATTTGTTAGTTTCCTCCCTCTTTCTCTATTATCTTTTTCTAGCTCCTCAAGCCCTCACACGCAATATCACATGCATATATGGTTAGATATTAAATATGGATCATCTGCATCAAGTATAGACCAACCCATCCTTAATTATACCATATATAATTACTAGTCAAGTTACGTACACCAAGGTTACTCTATCTCATATAGGTAAGATGAAGACGGTACCATTGTCACGAAAACTGAGAAAAGAAACAGTTGTAGAGTAGAGAGCTTAATTACTGCTAAAAATGGCGACAAGTTAATTTTGGGTGATTAATTAACTTAACCATTGCAAGCTAAATCTAGTTTACTTGATTAAACAAAAAATCTCATTTATGATTTGAGTTTGCTTTGTTCCCATCTGCGTCCGTACTTGTCCCTTTGTATATGATCTGTTTGGTTGCCGAGAAAGCTTTCCTACGTTGAAGATGATGGGCTTGTTTCATTAAATGGAACAAAGCCCAATTATGAGCCCAACCAACTTAAGCCCATTTGGTTTGTGTTGTGTTGGCACTCATATAGTGAACAGTAGGGTTTTTGTTCCCTTGGTTGCAGCAGCTCTTTTGTTGGAGCAAAAAGAAAAGAACAAGAAAGAGAGCAGCCGAACAGTGAAAAGAGATCTGGTGCCTGTTTTCGGTTCGGTGGCTTATTCTTGTACAGGGTGTGCGGCTACTTTTTCTTGACAGAGGAGAAAGCAATTTTGGTTGAGCTGCATTTTTGGGACAGAGCATCTCTCGGCTTCATTGGCTATTGCTTTCTCATTTGGTGGAGCCGTAAGTGATCAAGCATTAAAGAGGTTCTTTCTTTGTCACGTTAGATGATCATTAATGCTTATTAATTCTTGTTTGGAGCATTAAATATGGGTTGGTTCATCTAAGTGCATTTGTGGGCTACGTTTCATGACAAAGGAGAAAGCACTTTTTGATGATGATGTGGCAGCAAAGGTAATGGCTGGGTCTTGGTGTTGATAATTTTGTGCAACAAAATTAAGAAGATGACAAGGTAATTTGTCTTGATCTTGGAGCTAGTTTATCGATAACGAAAGATCGAATCGTTTTTGTATTACCGGCTTGTATTGAGAAATAGACATTAGGGTTGTAATTTCTCGGATAATACAAGGAGCTCGTCGTTGTCCCATGGATGTAGGCACATTGCCGAACCACGTATATCGTTGTCTCTGTTTATATTTTTCTGCACTTTGATTATTGTTGTGTGTTATCCGCTGCTATTTGGTATTTCTCCACATCAGAAGATTGAAGCATTCAAACTGTGGCCGTGAGGAAGATATTTGGGAAGTCCGATGCAGCGTGGACGTCGCAGCTTACCGGAACGACAAATCAAAGTTGAATGTGAAACCAGAACTAAGGTTTAGAGCTTTTATTACAACCTTTGAACCCACTGTCTCAATCTGATGATGTATTAATGTCTAATTCATGATTTTGGATCTTTTCGGGTCTCAGGACGATGTCTCTGTCAGTGTGGTAGCGTCCATTCAATACCGTGTCTTGGCAAAAAAAGATGCGTTTTATAATCTCACAGACGCCAACCTGCAGATCCAGTCCCTTGTTTCTCAAGGTATAACGAATGTATAGTAAGACCATCCACAGTGAAGGTCGAAAGAATGGTCGAAAATGACAGAAAAAAATGAATCGTTGATGTTTCGGTTCTGATTTTCTCTCTCTTGACGAATCGATGTCTTCCGAGTGATTTGTAAATTTATCGACCGTCGTTTCTCTCTTCCGATTCACTCTTCTCTCTGTCTCTCTCCTCCCTCACGATTCTCTCTCCTCCCTCAACGAATCTTTTTGTTATACGTATGATTTTGATCAGATTCGACCTTTCGAATCCGACACTCCACTGCAGAATCTGTCAAATCCGACTTGGTTTAGACCCACAGATTCAACCTCGGGAATTGACGCCACTATAGATGTTCTAAGGCTATTTGAAAAATGGAGTCTATTACCTTTGTTGTGTTGTAGGGGTAAAACCGTAAAAAAACAGGGTGGTGGTTAGGTAAGCGGGTGTAGTGGTTACGGTTTTTGTGGCTTTGGAATTTTATGGTTCGGTATTTTCTTCTGGTTTTCTTTTCATAGGTGCTTTCGAGACCCGCAATGGGTATTAGAGAGTTTTATAAAACTTCACAGATAAAAATATATACATAAATCTCGAGTTTCTGAATTATTGTATCCACAATGGCTAAAACTTCACGTCTCTTCAGTTATTAGGGCTAGCGTGCCAGATCTATGCTTGGACGATGCCTTTCAACATAGGAAATACATTGTAAAAGCTATTGAAGAGGAACTCGAAAAGGTGACGTTCATTTTTCTAAACATTGAACTGTGCAGATGTCTCAAAGAACTATATCATGTGCGAAAACATATATGGGATCGTCATAGAGAGTTATATCGTTACACTTGACTAACTTCAACTTCAAAAATTATGCAATTCTTTTCGTCTTTTTTGTCAAAAAAATTGACAAAAATACCCTTAACCCTAATCTTGAAAAAGACTTCGTAATTATCTAAGATTTTGATTTGAGGTAGAAAATAGTTGATAAATGTCTAAGAAAAAACAACTAGTATTTTTAAGATTATATGGTCAATGATATTTTTGTCACGTTTGTAATTTTTGAAAGTTGAAAGGCTTAAAGCACGTTATGAGCATGTGACTTATGTTTGTTCTGTGTGGATGGATCATGCAGGCCATGTCTGAATATGAGTTCGATATTGCTCATACACTCGTAGTGGATATCGAGCCGATGAACGAGGTCGATGCAGCCGAGGCCGACACCATGAAGGAGATTGGAGCATCCTCAAAGTTCCCGCACGGGCCTGGCTCGGTCGGGGACGACGTGGCTTCCCAGATCCGACAACCTCTTCTCCAGGCCAATGGTCAACCTGGATACATGTGACTGACTCCTCTAGTTGTCTGAACTTTTGTGCTATAATCAAGTACTCTTTTAACTGCGATGAAATGGGGAGACTTTGTTAGTGTTAAATATGAAAACATATTGTCCATGATTTTTACTAAATTGTTTTGTTTTCGAGATGATCTCAAATCCGATTATGTGATGAACGATTTGGAGAGAGTCAAATTCAATGATCAGCGTTAGCGATTTTGAGACGATTACAAAAACAAAATCATATGGTCGGCTTTTTTGTAAGTACATTTTATCTTCTAGTTGTTGAAAATTGTGATATTCAGCTTGTATGTATTGCACTTTGTTTGAAATATAAAACTCATATTGCAGAAATCCACTTGGGTGACGGATAAAATGGATCTGTCACCTAAGTTTTCGCACTCTAGCCACGGATACAGCAATCCGTCAGCCAAGTGGAGCAACTTAGGTCACGGATCCTGTATCCGTCAGCCAAGTGACAAACCTGGCCGACACATAGCTGGATCCGTCACCCAAGTGGGATAAGGTAACTACTATCCGTCAGCCAAGTGTGAAAACTTTAGCCACACATGCTGGATCCGTCAACCAAGTGAGAAAACTTTAGCCACGCATGCTGGATCCGTCACTCAAGTGAGAAAACTTTAGCCACGCATGCTCTATCCGTCACCCAAGTGGGTTGACTATTTTACAAACAAAAAATTGACCACAATATTCAAGATGAATTAACCGTTCGATGATAGTTTTTTTTACATACATATACTAGTTTGGATAGTACATGCGAGATGAGCGGTCTTGATTATGTAATATGCGAGGGACCGACACGTATTGATTGAAATCGTCAATTCCACTATGTGCATGAACATATTTAGCCTTACAGTAGTATAACGTATGACTTTGTCTCGTTCATTTTTTGTATGTGATATGTATGAGTACTATACGATCTTATGTTGTATATGAGGCATGCTAAGTACTTATATCGTTCAATTATCAATACTATAGTCGGGAAAAATGACGGGTTTTGGGATTTTGGTCAATGTAAGTCAACTTCTGCTGGCCGACGGATGCATATATCCATCGGCCAGCTTTTTCATCGACGGATGCATATATCCATCGTTCAATATATATATATATATATATATATATATATATATATATATATATATATATATTTAATTATTTCCACTATTTTAATTTTATCTTTGAACTTGGGCATCAAATTGAAACCCGACATTGAGCGACCGGTGTCCATAATTCACAAGTTTATAATCATTAGATTGATATTGTTGTCAAAAAAGTTATATAATGTATTTGATCACAAAAAAAAACAATATTTTGTACTTCTAATCGAGAAAACGATCAAGAAAATTTGTGTTATCCTTGTCTTAGTATTATATAAAGGGTAAATTACCTACCCCTAACTTTTTTTAACTGATACCTATCCCGATGTGTAGTTATATGACAAATAGCCCATTTTTCTGTTAACTTTTTTCTAAAATGACGAAAATACCCTAAACCACACTTCAATAATTGTTTTTAAAAAATCACATTTGCTATATATATATATATATATATATATTTACTTACTAAATCACTTCAGTTTTATTTATAAAAAAAATTAAAAAATCAATATGGGCGTTTTTGTCATTTTAAAAAAAAGTTAACAGAGAAAAATGGTCTATTTGTCATATAACTAAACATCTCGGTAGGTATCAGTTAAAAAAAGTTAGGGATAGGTATCAAATAAACGTGATAAGTTAAGGGTAGATATTTGTAATTTATCCTTATATAAATATAAACAATGTAGCGCACATAATAAAATTAACTTGCTATAAATAATTAGTTGACAATAGGTACTAGGTACGTTGATAACAAAAGCTATTTAATTTAATTATATAAAGCTATTTAATTTAAGAAAAACTTAAATAGTGTATATATATATTCTAAACATACATATAACACAAAAACTCCCTAGGTGAGTTGGTAAAGGGCACAACACCTTTGGTGCCATGAGGTCAGAGGTTCGAACCTCACACCCTGCGCGCGGGCTGGCGGAGCGGCGTGGCGGGTGGGTCGGGTGGGTCGCTCGCGTGGTGGCCGGTCAGTGATGTGGCGGACGCGCGCGTGGCGGGCTGTTCTTGTTAGATCAATTTTTTTTAATTAATCTATTATTGCACTTGGGTCACTGATACACTTGGCTGACGGATTGGATCCGTGGCTAGAGTGAAAACCTTAGGTGACGGATACACTTGGCTGACGGATTGGATCCGTCACCTAAGTTTTTACCCTACTGACGGATGTACGCATCCGTCGGCCAAAGACTTGGCTGACGGATCTTGGCCGACGGATGCATCTGTCACCTAAGAACTTGGGTGACGGATACGTCCTCTTAGGTGACGGATCCAATCCGTCACCCAAGTACTTATTTGCAGCAGTGATGGACGAATTGAACATTTGATAAATACATTAGTGCTTCCACCCATCAGTTCGAGTTTTTGGATTAGATTGAGCTTTAACATGGTATCAGAGCTGTTTCGACCTACAGCCCTTTTGTCACCTCCACCCTATGGTCTCCTGTCAGGGCGTGCGACTTACACGCCTACTCGGGGACCTGCTCAATAAGGAGGCCGTTGTCTCTACACTCTACATGGACAACAAATCAACAATTCGCTGTGCAAGAATCCGGTCTTTCACGACCGGAGCAGACACATTGAGACACGCTACCATTTCATTAAGGAATGCATCGACGGTGGGAAAATCAATATCGATGATAAGCTGGCGCACGAAATGACAAAATCTCTTGACTGGGTGAATTTTCAAGACCTATGTTCGATGATCGATACCACTGGCATACTCGCCTAGGTTAAGGCGTATAGGTAATATCGTGGCTCAAGACAAAATAGCTTTGGTAATAAATTATTTTATTTAGGTAATTCATGTTTTAGCCTTTTAGGTAATAGTTAATAAGGAAAAAAAGGTAATTTTTAAACAAGTAAATAGGTAATCCGCAGCACCTTGTTTACTTTTTAGCTTTGTTTCCTTTATGATTGTTTTCTTTGTACCATAAATACAAGAAGGCCGTGCACAATAGAAGAATGCACTCGGCAATTAACCAAAGCAATTGTCTCTCCTCTCTCTCAATTACTCTAGTTTAGAACCAACATTGATTGAAGCATTATGGGTCAAGCACTGGGTTGCATTCAAGTGAAGCACTCAACTGTGGCCGTGAGGGAGCGATTTGGGAAGTTCGATAAGGTGCTCGAGCCTGGTTGTCACTTCTTACCTCGGTGTCTAGGCCATCGTGTTCGTGTCCAACAACTCAAAGTTAAATTTGAAATCAAAACCAAGGTTTAGCTTCCTTATTACAACCTTTGACTCCACTGTCTCATTCTCATGTAATGATGTCTAGCTGTTCATGGTATTGGCTCTTTTCGGGTTTCAGGACAATGTCTCTGTCCGTGTGGTAGCGTCTACTCCATACCGTGTCTCGGCAGACACGGATTCAAAGCTGGAGATCCTGTCCTACGTTGTTGATGGTATGTAAGAGCAGCTCCAACGGGTCGTGTCAAGGAGTCGTTGGAGGCGTTGACACGGCGTTGACACGACTCACTGGCACGACTCGCCGTGTCAAACTGCCGTGTCAGGTGGGGCGTGCCAGCCCGTCGTTGCTGAATCTAGCAACGACGCCAAGTCGTGTTAGGAAGCCATTTTGCTCCAAAAATACTTCCCATCATGGCTCTTTTGACACTGACCATTGGAGGAGCAGTGTCAGGAAGCAAAAAAACACTTCCTGACACTGCTCCTTGACACTACTAGTGTCAACACCATTGAAGATGCTCTAAAGTTGTTTTTGAAAGTAATGTCGGTCCGAGGTTTCTAAATTGTTCACTTCACATCTCTTCAGCTGTGAGGGCCAGCGTGTCAAAATTGGACTTGGTGCTATCTTTGAGCATAAGAAACGCAAAGCAGAAGCTGCTGGAGAGGGAGTCGAAAAGGTGATTTTTATTTTCGCTAAACACTAATCATGTTTTAACAATTTGTAGTTCGTATGTCTGAAAACATACATGAGATCGTTACATTAACACTTAAAAAAATGGATTTTTGGCTTCCCACTCGATGCATAACCTGATGGTTTGTATAATTGCTTGCTTGCCTTTTCTCATTAATCAGCCAAGTATAAATACAGGTGTAATGCTGATTTGAATATCAGATATACAAAGATCAAGCTAATCTAAAATACAAACTGAACATATCTTATCTAACACACCCCCTCAGTCTGAACGGGAGGAGGCATGACGTTCAGACTGGACCTGAAATCAGTGAACAAGACTTGCGGGAGTCCCTTTGTAAATATATCAGCAACTTGGAACCGAGAAGGCACATGGAGAACTCGAACATGTCCTTTTGCAACTTTTTCCCGGACGAAATGAATATCGAGCTCAATGTGCTTTGTGCGTTGATGTTGAACTGGATTACCGGCTAAATAAATGGCGCTAACGTTGTCACAATAAACCAATGTGGCCCGAGACAAGGGACAATGAAGCTCCAATAGAAGATTTCGAAGCCAGCAAGATTCAGAAACAACATTTGCAACTCCTCGGTATTCGGCCTCAGTACTGGAGCGGGATATGGTTGGCTGACGCTTGGAGGACCACGAAAGGAGATTATCGCCCAAAAAAACGCAATAGCCAGACGTAGATCGGCGAGTGTCAGGACAGTCGGCCCAATCAGCATCAGTGTAAGAAACCAGCTCGGAAGTCTTGGAGGAGTATAAGTGAAGTCCCAAATGAAGAGTCCCTTGTAGGTAGCGGACAATCCGCTTCATAGCACCCATATGTGAATCACGAGGGTCGTGCATATGAAGGCACACCTGCTGAACAGCATAGGATATGTCTGGCCTGGTGAATGTGAGATACTGTAGAGCACCAGTGAGACTACGATACAAAGTCGGATTAGAGAGTGGAGAACCAGACGAACTACTCACTTTGGCCTTCGTATCCACTGGCGTAGCTGATGGAGAGCAGGAACTCATACCAGCTCGATGTATAATCTCCTCAGCGTACTTGCGTTGGGACAAGAACATCCCACCGGCATGGCGTGTGACAGCAACACCTAAGAAAAAAGACAAGGGACCAAGGTCTTTCATAGCAAATTCCAAGCTCAAAGAGGCCATAAGAGATAGCCGAAGATCATGACTCGAGGTAGTCAGAATAATATCGTCCACATATAAGAGAAGAAATGCAATATCAGAACCACGGCGATATATAAACAAAGAGTGGTCAGATTTACTATGTGAAAACCCAATAATGGAGACGAAATCAGTAAATCGCTGATACCAGGCCCGGGGAGCTTGCTTGAGACCATAAAGTGAACGTTTCAGCAAGCATACATGGTCGGGATAAGTCGTGCTCCGGAATCCCATAGGCTGATGCATGTAGACTGTCTCACTGAGATTCCCATGGAGAAAAGCGTTCTTGACGTCCAATTGATGGATGGGCCAAGATCGAGATACTGCAAGACTGAGAACCGTCCGAATAGTTGCAGGCTTGACAACTGGGCTAAATGTTTCATCACAGTCAATGCCAACTTGCTGGGAGCGTCCGTCACCTACAAGACGAGCTTTATAGCGCTCAAAAGAACCATCAGAACACCGTTTATGACGAAAAACCCACATAGACCGAATCACATTAGTATTAGTAGGACGAGGAACTAATTCCCATGTCTTATTTTTAATTAAAGCATTATACTCGTCAAACATTGCTAGTTTCCAATGTGGATCGGCTAAGGCGATGTAGGGATTTTTCGGGATAGGGGAGGGGTCAAGAGAGGTATTAAGATTAAAAAGTACTTTAGGTTTGATAATACCTGCTCGGGCTCTTGTGGTCATAGGATGAACTGGGCGAGGTGGTGGAGGTGCCGGAGCTACAGAAGAAGGAGGGGTGACGAGTTCTGAGTGACTAGTGGCAGGAACAGGTCGGGGTGAGAACTGCTCGGGTGAGGCTATAGGAGCTGGTGATTGTGGGCCGGTTCTGGACGAGGGAGAGGCTGTCGGGCTGGTCTGGATGGGAGAGCGGGCCACGGGAGATGGGCTGGCAGTGTCGGCCTGCCTGTCAAACAAGGGAAGCCGAAGCAAAGGTGATGGAGCGTCATCCAAGAACGAATAATCAGCCTGTGATGGGTTAGATAAAGTAGAAAACGGGAATGCCGTTTCATCAAAAATAACATGCCTATAGATAATGACCTTATTATGTTGAAGATCAAAGCATTTTTACCCACGGTGTTGCGTCGGAAATCCAAGAAAGACACATGGTGTTGAGCGAGGTTGTAACTTGTTGATGGTAGTGGATGGAAGAAGCGGGTAACAGAGACAACCAAAGACACGAAGATGAGAATATGTTGGGGTACGATAATAAAGCATTTGAGTTGGGGAAGAAAAATTCAGTATCTTAGAGGGGAGAATATTGTGCAAGTAAGTCGACATATGTAGAGCATGATGCCAAAAAGATGGAGGTAAAGAAGCATGAACCAGTAAAGTACGAACTACACTATTAACAGTTCGGATTTTACGTTCAGCACGACCATTTTGAGATGAAGTATGAGGACACGAAAAACGAAAAACCATCCCTGTAGACGCACAAAAGCGATGAAAATGAGAGTTATCGAACTCTTTTCCGTTATCACATTGAAAACTCTTAATTGAGCAACCAAATTGAGTTTGAACAAAGTTACTAAACATAGTGAAAACAGAAAATACATCTGATTTAGCACCCAAGGGAAAAGTCCATAAAAAATTTGTGTAATCATCAAGCAGCAATAAGTAATAACGATGGCCAGCAGAACTTAAAATTGGGGTAGCCCATAAATCGGCATGAATAATATCAAATGGAGCAGCAGTAGTGTTTGAGGAAGTAATAAAAGGAAATCGACAATGTTTACCAAACACACAAGACTGATAGACAGAATGTTTAGAAGTTGAAGAACAAGAAATTAAATGCTGATGACGTAAAGAATTAAAAACAGGATCACCAGGATGACCCAATCGGGAATGCCAAAGCTGAGGAGAGAAAACAGCAAATGCGGATGGAGAAACAGAAGACACGGGACGAGTGACTGGATAGAGATCGCTGGAACTGTTACATCTCAACACCGGAGTGCCTGTCCGAAAATCCTTCACAGAAAAACCAAAAGGGTCAAATTCAACTGAAGCATCATTATCAGTGACAAAACGGCAGACAGAAACGAGGTTTTTAACAATGTTTGGGGTATGCAAAACATCATTTAAACGTAAGGACGAGTGATTAGGTAAAAGGGATGTATGTCCAGAACCAGCAATAGGTATTGTATGACCATTACCAACAATGACTTGACGAGCAGTACTTGAATTAAAATAAGGTTTTAGACTACCTGCGGTTGAAGTCATATGAGAAGTAGCTCCCGTATCCATATACCAATTTGGATCCGGCTGCTGTAGGGTCAACGTATGCATGGCATTACTGATGTCCGTGGGAGTAGAGGATGCCGACATAGCCTGAGGGTGTCGGCCGAGTATACCCTGCTGAGGCCAATATGCCGAAGGAAACTGAGATGGGCTTGTCCACGGCCCAGGTTGCTGGTTCCCCCAATAATGCGGCCCAGAGTACTGTTGGCCATAGTAAATTTGGCCATATGGTGAAACAGACGCAGACCAGGTCGGCGGGGGGTTGGATTGCCAGCCATTGGACGAGTTGGGGGTCCGAGCACTTGACCGACGTCTCCCACGAGAGTGCCGAGCCGAAAAAAAACTTGGGTCTGCCATGGATGAGGGAGAACAGCAAGTATACGAACAGCAGCAAAAATAAAAGATAAATATGACGTACAACCCAGATAAGGATGTAATGTAGTCGGATGGGCTTGGGACTGAACGGGCCAACGTAGGATTTTGCCAGGCCTTGTGCGATCGCAGGTGTGACAGACAGAAACGGTGACTTCTGCGTTTACTACGATTTGGAATCAGCGACAGGGTTGCTGTAATAGCAACGTGACGAGGAAGACTCGCCGGCTGCAGAAACATGATGAGTAGCAGCACAGTTCCGGCTGATATATCGCAAGAGGCTGCGATTTTGAGTTAGCAGAGACGCGATTGCAGATGTGTGTCGCTGCAGAAGAACCGATCCGGAGAAACACGATTGGCGCGGGAGCAGTCGTGAGTGTGCGATCCGGAGAAGAAGCGATTGGCGACTGGAGAAGTCACGGGCCTGGACGCTGTGGGCTTCATGGGCCTGGACTGAGATGAGAAAACGCGATCAGTGAGGAATAAGGAACGCGAACTGATAGAAGAAGGAGATCGCAGGTTCTGCGAACTGAGGAAGAAAAGAGAAGCGGAAGCGAAAATCAGGATTGATTAGGCTCTGATACCATGATGGTTTGTATAATTGCTTGCTTGCCTTTTCTCATTAATCAACCAAGTGTAAATACAGGTGTAATGCTGATTTGAATATCAGATATACAAAGATCAAGCTAATACAAAATACAAACTGAACATATCTTATCTCACATAACCTATTGTTGTCAAAAATCACGAAAATGTCCTTAGTCATAGGATCAGACAAAACTTCATTAGTCTTTTAAAATATTAGAATAGAAAAAATTGGTTGGTATTTTTTCAAGATTATGATCAATGGCTTTTTGAGTTACTTTTTTCACCAAAAAAAAAATGGGTGTAATTTTTGAAAAATGAGTTTTAAGCCTCCTCACCTTAAAGCATGATTCTTTTTAGTCAAAAGAAAATACCCTTTACCTTGATGTTACAAAAGATTTCAAACATTTTGATTAGATCAAAAATAAAAACTTTTTCAAAACAATATTACTTAAAATACGAAAACAGTAATTTTTAAGAATATAATGAATGATATTGGCGAACATTTTCTAAAGTTGGGTAGGCTTAAAATCCAACATTGTTCTTATAATTTTCAAACATATATCCATAACTGAGCATATGTAACGTGAGTCTGTGCTTGTTCTTTGTTGATGAATCGTGCAGGCCATTTCTGCATATCGATTTGAAATAGCTCAGACACTGACAGTCGATTTCCAGAAAAATATGAACGCGAGCGATGCAGCTGGAAGACAGTGGCTAGTTACAGAACAGAAAGCGCTCGCCTTGTCTTCCAATGTGCCGGGAACTGCATCTAAGGATGTCACGGACATGGTGGTTGTGACTTATCGTTGTGCTCCACGCTTTGTTGTCTGAACTATGTTAGGCTGTTACTTGGTTTATCAGAATCAACTAGATTTTTAACTCAGCTGAATTGGGAAGACTTTTGTTGGTATTAAATCTGAAAACATTGTCCATGATTTTTACTAAATAGTTTTGTTTAATGAATGGGAAAGAGCCAATGATCAACACTCTTTTAAATTCAACTAATAGCCCAAATAGTCAATATCAGATTATCAATCAAAACTGAACTCAATCGGAGGCACTGTTCAAAATTTATTCATATAGATCAAGGCTAATTAAAAAGCGTTAGTAACTTGAGAAGTAAACTATGTTCTTCATAGCATCTAAATTTTATTTTTCACGGGTAAAAAGGGTGACAAAGCTCTTAGTTCAGAAAGTTACAACCATGAGTTCAAAAATCAGCCTGAATAGACCAAAACCAAATCACAATTGACTGCAATGAGAAAGATGCTACTATGGCTTGAGAGCTAAAGCCAGTCCAAACTTGGCACTCTTGTCTTTGGACTTGGTGTCGACCTCACCTGATATCGTGAAGAGTGACTTTGGTCGCCACTCATGCTGGATCAGAGCACTTGTCTTGCCAAAGTTGTTCACCCTCGCCTTCACTGTAGTGAGCGAGTCCAAAGAATGCTGAGTTCCAACAGTGATGGTGTTTGCATTGCTGGAGAAGCTGTGAGTCACTTCAGCTCCAACTGCGGTTTGCGGATTCACTATGTGATAGTAAGATCCATTCAGACTATCACCCTTGTCATTCCTGTTCCATAAACGAGTTCTTAAGACTTTGTTTTAAAAAAAGTATTGTGAGATAGATCGAAGTTTGGCATGTTATGTACTCACATGGTCAAGGAAGCAATCAAATCTGCCTTGGATAAGCTGACTCCAACATTGCATTTGGTGAAGTTTCCAGTTTTGGTGTCAAATGCAACATCAGCGCCAACTGCAGCACCGCTGTTTCCAAGTACTCCTG
Source organism: Erodium maritimum (assembly GCA_963921825.1). NCBI lineage: Eukaryota > Viridiplantae > Streptophyta > Magnoliopsida > Geraniales > Geraniaceae > Erodium > Erodium maritimum. The sequence goes on along the minus strand of OY997589.1, from coordinate 6,360,988 downwards.
AGAAGTTGACTACTGGGTTTGCTGTCAACCCAACAGTAGTGCTTATACCTGCAAAGTCATGCAGATACTGGAGCTCTACCTGGTACAGGGTCAAAACTAACATGAGTCAAAACAGATCCTTCGATGTACAAGACAAAGTAGGAAAACTCATGAAGGGGTTACTTGAAACTGACCTTGGCAGACCTCTGATCAGGCACTTTGAAGCTAAGGATTGTCTTCAGACCAGGTGCAGGTTCAACAACTGTGATGGTGGTGGTAAGCTACAAAACATACCAACTTTCAGTAAAATGATTCGGTGCAAGGGAGCGATCCATGTTTGAACTAAAATTCAGATCTTGAGATACATCGCAGAGAAAATGGGATTATAAAGATCACACATCATCTAGTAATCAAAATGTAGTTTTGTGAATGCTCATTTAACTAGCATCTAAGTCCTGGGAAAGATGTTGGTATTATGATACATATACAAGAACCTTTGAAGCTTGAAAACTCAAAACTGAATGGTATGACATGTCCAGAGCAATGCTTAAACATGTGCAGAAGAACGAATCCATTGACAGAATTTAACTTCCTGAGTTAACAACATAAAGATCCAGTACAGAAACAAACTTACATTGGAGTTGGTATCAACTTTGATATCAGTGGTGATGTTCTTGTTCTTCAATTGGGTATTGACATCAGCGAGAAATAGGTCTCCTTTCTTTGTTCCAGATGATGTGATAGCCTATAACAACGAGAAAACAGGTTAGTATGGAACAAATGTTTATACTACAGTTGAATTTACATTAACTAAAACAAATAATGTTAAATAGCACATACTAGGCTGCATCAGCAAATATTTTTCACGTCAAACTAAATGAAAAACATAGTATCAATACTCCAATTGATGAGAATAGTCACAACATATAAATTAACATTGACTGCAATAACCATTTTAGTAAGACGCTAAGCATATGGATATACCTCTGCTGTCACAATTTAAATTTGCAATACCATATTCCTATGAAGCAAATGCAATCAATGAAAAATCCACACAAACGTGAAAACAAGCTTCAAAAAGGAAACAACCAGTCATAAAAGGCCATAGGCAAAAAAAAAACACATACCAACTTCTCAAAACGCTCCAACACACTATCATCATTGCTAAAAACTCAGTTTTGCAAACTTTAAGAACCAAATTGAAAATGTACCCAGTATTCAGACCTCACATCTACTCCTAACCTTGACAAGAAGCACAAATATACCAAATGTATGATCTACCAAAACAACCTAAGATAAAAAAAAACCTACTTTACCAAAAACCCCAAACTGAATCTAACCAATGCATTATCCAGAGAACAGACATTATAAAAACCCAATCGATTGAAATACATAAGAAACCTGAGTTGATACAATGAAAAATCTACATCCATGAATTAAGAAACACAGATTGGTTTCAATAAAAAGCTTACCACTCCAGTAGGAGAGTAGGTGGTGAGGGTGAACTTCTGGTCGCTCTGGTAATCTCTGTTCAGAAGATCTGCAACACACAAAACCCACAAAAAATCATCGATTCATGCACCAGAAGAACAATAGATACACACTATTCGCATCTGGGTAATCGATCCAGAACGCGAGAAATGAATAAAGGCCGGACCTTTGGCCTTCTTCCCGATGTCAGAGTAGAGACCAGGACCCTTTCCCATTGCTTATAGCTCGAGAAAAATGGCGAATACGGAAAATATTCAGAGAAATTGGAACAGAAGAAAATGATTGCTCACAAATGGCTGGACCTTATTTATATCGAAAAACCCTAATTGCATCTTTCTTTTCGGAGAGTTTTTGAAAAAAAATAATATTTTTTGTGTATCTAAATCTAAGAACACCTTAACCGTCCGATTTAGGAATATGTGGGCCGTACCATCCTCCTGTCACCGTTGATTCGTAATAAAAAATCATGAAAAGGAAAGAAAAAAAACACTGAATATATTCTTGAGCAAGAAGGCAAGAGTCTTGAGCCAAAAGACACTGTCCGGGTCGGGTCGGGTATGTCCGGGTCGGGTACAGCACCTCTCCACAAATTGATCTGTATCCACAGTCCACACAAATGTTTATCTGAAAGCAACTTCACAGTTTTCACATTTATCTTAGGCTATTAGATTAAATTGGTCAGCTGGGTTTATCTTTTATTTTTTATTTTTTTTATTACAAGAATATCATTGTTGGTTGAGCAATTAAAGTTCTTCATAGCAGAGTGTTGGAATATAGAATGTTGTTTATGCACACCAGGTGTTTGATGAAATGTCAGAGTGAAAAATGCTACAGATGTTTGGGCTGCAGAGTTTGTTTTGTCAATGAGTGTCAAATCCAATACATGGTTCATTTGTAAAAAGCTACAAAATTTATGATTTTGCAGATCTCTGCTTTACTTCCTTGTTTGTTCATGGTCTCTTTCTTGCATTGTTCATTTTGCAGAAAATGGCAGACAGAATCGGACATAGATGCTTCGAGGAACAATAATGAAGGTGTAACTTCTCTATCTCTGCTTTCATATTCCATACTTCTGATGAATGAATACTCTCCATACATCCCTTTGCTAGATATCTATACAGATGATGTATATTTACACATGCACTTATTCTGAGACAAATGCATATAGACTAGTTTGTTAGATACATTTTGTCGGGTTTATTGAGCGAAAACAAGAATCGTATCATATCTCAAAGCACTAGAATAAATTAAATATGACATCCCACAAGATCCTGGTTCTGGAGTTATGTTATGTATGTAATTGCCACAGCATCTTACAATGCTAGAAGAAAGTAGTATGCCAATGCTACTGGCAAGGAAATAAGCATTCCAAAGATTACCCTGAAACCGAAATGAACATTTAAAGTAAACTTCAATGAGATTAATACTACAAATACAGTAAATTTCATAGAAGCGTATAAATATTAGTTACCCAGTGCTCAGTACATCTGGGTGTAGACCGTATTCTTTGGCAAAAACAAATGGAACAATTCCTTGAGGTAGAGCTGCCTGCAATTTGCAATGCAACAGATCATATATTATTGAGAGCTTTCTATTTCGGTTATGTAGTAAAGGACACGTAGTTTATGAACCTGCACGATTGCCACTTTAAACACCGTGCCCCTCAGTTGAATGGAGAAGGAGGATGCTGCCATCAGGGCAGGCCCCATGAAAAACTTCATCCCCATGGCTAGCATTGCCTTCCTTGTTCCACATGCTATTAGGCTTTTCTGTGATGCCATGAAAAGACCTATAAACGTTGAAGGAATAAAATAAAATTACTATTTTCTTTAAAGGGTGTTGCTAAAATTTCTTGATGAGTGTAAATATTGATTTCTTAATCATACCCATGCTGAACATTGCCATACCAAGTCCTCCATCGGACAATATTAAGATCGAGTTGTTAATGACTACAGGCATGTCTACTTTCCATCTGCAGATATTGAATTCAACTTGTCAGCAATGTATCTCAAATTGAATCAATATGCTATGACTCCAGGTTTACCTGAAGTGTATACAAGCCCATACAACCCCAAGTGCAGTTGCATGAGTATTGGGATTCATCACAAGCTTCCTCAGCACTATGAAGAGGATGTCCATGGTTTTGATTTCCTTTGCCCTTCTGGTATCCGCTTTTTCCACTCGCTCTTTTGATTGTGCTTCTTGAGGAGTCTCCACCTCCACCTCCACTTAATAAACCACAAATTTTGGATATAACATGATATTTGAACATTATGGTACTGATATACTGTTATTGAGGCTGTATTGGTTAGATTCTAATCTATAGTTCATATCATAACATTAAAAAAAAATGAGGAGAATGTGTTGGGGACCCACTGGGGTTATCTTCTATTACAAAAGTTGACGACAACACTAGAACTGTGTTGGCTATTCTATTCATACTTATAAGTCTAAAGTAGAACTCATCGAAGAGGGCTTAACTTAACATCATGTATCATTTTCCTATAAAAAATCTGAGTGCTTACCTGTGTTGTCTGGAGGTGGAATCTGTATAGCAGCTGTCTTGACGAGATTGAGCTCAAAAAGAAACAGCAATATATTATACCAAACTATGCTTTGTAAGACAACAATCTGGGCTAGTAGGTTCTTGGCATCCTCCCCGTACATGGCCTTCAACAGGGGAATACCTAGGATCAAAGTGTTAGGCAGAGTCGACAGAGAAAGACCGGTTATGATCCAATTTAAGCCTCTTCCCCGGGAGAAAACTCTTGTGATTATCACCAATATGAAAATGGCCAATGCTTTTTGAAGAAAGTCTGCAAACATGAGTCTGAGATTCATCTTGTAGGGGTCATTAGCTGCAATAACTTGGAATGTCAAGAGAGGGATTGAGAATTTGGCCACAAACTTGTTTATGCCTGAGCATTGATCCGGTGTGAAAAGCTTCCACCATTTCATGGAGATGTAGGCTAATATCATGGCAACGTATAACGGGACTGTGGCTGCAAGAACATGGTAGACATCAGTGAGAGAAATCATGGCAGTGCTAAGCTGAACACAAGGGTTTTAGATTTCTGCTGCTATAGATTTGAAGGATCATCTAACTTTTGTTTCTTTGTATTGGTTCTTTGGTGAGACCAAGCTTTTATATTCTCACTTGGGTTGGGTTGCTTTTTGATATCATGAAAAGTTAAGGTAGGATTTAATTTCCTGTTTGGCATAAATGCTTCTCTGAAAAGTCTTATTAGTCCCCAGAATGACCTTATAGCCTATTATAAACATTTGTTAATTACTATCAAGATCCAACAAAACACAACAACTTGTCTCATATGACATATCCTCTAACTGATTTTGTATTGCTGTATGTTCAGTCATTTTCAAGGTAAATACAAGATTACCCGAAAACTCTGGCCGCAAAGATCACTGTTGGGGTATTTTTGTCATCATGGATCAAAAGGTAGATTCCAATTTTGTTCTGGCTCATTTGTTCTTTAGACAAAGGAGGGGTGAATAGGGGTAAGTAAGCCTATCTCTATTCCTTTATAACACATTCTTTTTTACATTTCAACTAATCTGAAACTTTTTCCCTAATAGTTGCTTTTGGAGGGTAATTATGATTAACATGTGAATGACAGTATGGTGTTGCAGAAACAGACATGTTTAGAAAACCTTGTAAGTCATGATTTAGATTGCTTTTGTGAGTAAGAGGTTTCTCAATAGTAGGGAAGAAGAATAAAGGCATGAATTGCAAGGGAAGTAACTCAAGTAATGAGGTTGTCACAGTGCCAGGGAGAATTTTAACTAAATTTGGTCAAAAGTTTGAGAATAAGTGTAATGGAGAATTGGCTTTTCAAACTGTGCATATTTGCCAAAAAAACACCTATTAAATATTGTCTCTTTCTTGAGCTTGTCTTGATTTAAATTCCAGAGCTCTAAACATCATCAATTTTCACCCAAATGTTTGTAGCCTAAAGATTACCCTTTGCTATGAAGATGCTGTGGGTTATAGGATGGGGATGCCCCTAGCTACTATACTTTTTTAAAGTCATTCACAAGTTACAAACAAGATTGAGTTTTGTTTATATTCTTGATTTTTAAACTCATTCGGTTGTGAATAGTATACCCCCGGCCGGTTAACAGGCACCGGTGCCCGAGAAAGTAACCGGATCGGACACAGCCGGTCATCGAAATTTACAGAATATATCAATCATATGTTACCAAAGTTTACTTGTCTTGATTTTAAAAAAAAATGAAGTTGCTTGCTCAATAGGTCATGTATTTAGTCTTATGATCCGGCGGTTAAAGGTTTGACTCACTGTTAATCCAAGTGAGCAACCTTTTTTTATTGATACAATTGCCATCTAGAATTCAATTTAGCTTGTTTAGTTTTGTATATAGATAAAAATTCATTTGTGTTTACACAATGTTATCCTAGGCCAAGAACGGATTAAAGTTATACTCTGTGCTCGCTCTCTCGAACCCTAGGAGATGTTGATAGCGATAGAAGGCGACATTAGTAATTGGTGAGGGCGGCGGCCAGTTCCAACAATAATGAGGCGATAGCCCTCTTTTCGATTTGTTAGGTGGGTCTCTCTCTTTTTTTTGGCTGTGGGTATTTTTTGGATCGCACTAGCGACGAAGACAAGACTCGTATTCTCCGCGCAGGCGGCGGCAAATGACTCCCTAACGACAACGATGGCGGGGAGACGTGGGGTTGGTTCGGTGATCCATTGGGGCAACCGAGGGGTCTCGTTCTTCGAACTCCGACACAGGGACCTTGCCTTCGACAAGCCAGAATGGGGGCAGACCGGTGTCCGAAATGGCGGCCGATCTCCCTCCTAGAGTCGGGTCTGCAACCTCTGGCGACTCGAGGTGCGAGGATGCAACAAACCAAGGGGGTTTGGACAAGCACTCCACTTTCGGTGGCATAGGAGGAAGACGTCGCGTCCAGCGGTGAGGCCAATGGCTGTAGTGGTTCATCGGATTATACGACGGGGCAGGGACTGTCAGTAAGAGGAGGCGGGGAGCACCGACGACGACGACGACATATGCCAACGATTGGCTCTAGGGTTCCATGACCTTCTTTAGGTCCATGGGTTGGTCGTGGGTCGGGTATTTGAGGCCTACATGCAAGTGGGTATAACGTGGCTGGGGACCTTATGGGCCAAGGAGTCCGAGGAGCAAGGAAATCCCGGTAATCTGACCCCGAGCGCGACAACGTGGAAGACCTGAAGGCTCAAATGGGGGCTTGGTCATTCAGGAGGTAGTGGTACCCCCGACGGAGCTTTGTGGCGAGGACTCAATTTCGCCTACGTGACGGCGACCCGCATGATGACCTCGAAGACCTTTTACTGGCAGTCCCTAATGGACTGGCTAGCGGACTTAGGGCAACTACCTAATGTGGTCGCTCGACCGTTGGAGGATGGAGTGGTAGACTTACTTTTTCGATCGAAAAGGGAGAGAGCTCGTGTGTTGGTTGGCGAGCCTTGGGCGTTCGAGTGGTTCTTAGTATTATTCGCGAACTTACGGCCCAATTGCTACCACGGGACATCCTATTCACTCATTTTCAGTATGAGCCTGCATTTGCAATCTCTTGGTGGGCGCATTGAACTAAGGTGTGGGCTTCCGTCTGGGAAGCGTCATGGGAACTTGCTTGGAAGTTGACGGGGACGAGGATGGGATGAGTTGGGGGGAGTTTATGCGGGTCCGAGTGCGAGTGGACGTCTGTCTACCGCTGTAGAGTCTTCTTTGGATGTTGCTATGTAGAACACCTAGTGTCAGCTTGTCTTTCAAGTTTAAGGGATCGGAGGTCGTCTCTCTAGTCCCCGACAAACCTGAGATCGGAGGGCTCTAGAGCACGCCATGGTCGGACAACCCCGGGCAACAACTAGTCCTATCTAGGGAGAGGGTCCTAGGGTCGTCCAACTCCCAACTTTGCTCTTATTTCACCAAGACCAAGGGACCATAAGGGTAAAGGGAAGGTTGTGGAGGAGGAGATTTCCTCCTTTGACCAAGTTAGGTTTTTTCCCATCAGGAATGACTATCCGACCAGGGATCCTGACTCACAAGTTATGTTTTTCCCATCATGGGGAATCCCAAGTATCCCGGGGGAGTCATTATCTCAAGGAAAAGGTCCTCGGGTACACCCGTCGCACCCTAAGGGTTCCTCCCACTCCTTCCCACGGAGTCGAGTGGAGGAGCATTCAGGTGCTTCCCGGGATCTAGCCACCTATTCTCTTCCAACAGGACGGAAGCGTCCGACGGGAGAGGACCATGACTTAAAGTCAGAAGGCTCTACACACTCTGAGGTGGCGTATCGAACATCGCGGGGGCTCTAAGTACCCCTGCCTCGATCAATGAGGAGCTTGTTATCTAGTGGGGGTCGATCAGCAACACCACCTCACTCGAAGTACGGTGGTAGTGGTCTCACCAAGTTTTGGCACGATACTCTCCTACCACCTCGGGGGACCAGCACTCTCGCGTTCTTGGAGCCCTACACTAGTATTCCAGGTAGGAGGACACACGCTGATTCCTTGGGGGAGTATACAGTTTGCCTCGATGCCACTCTAGAAATGGCTTTGTCCTAACTTCCTGTTGGGATTCGTTGTACCGGTTTCTTCGGACGCTATCGCAGTATCATCTTCTGAACATCTCAATGAAGCATTTCATTATTTGATCATTTATAGTATGTTATTTGATACTCTGTGCTTTTAGTCTCATGTTGTTAGGGCCCGTCTTTCAGTACTTTTGTGTTTTGATTTTGGTTTGCTCGCTTTAGGTCGGATTTTTATTATCTACTAATACATGGTTGCATTTCCCCTTCAAAAAAATAAAAAGTTATTCCGGATAGGGCGATGCGACAGGGTGCACTTGTAGGGTCTCACCATGGCCTACTCATGTGATACACGACGACGATTGGTCTCGACCTAAGGTGGCTCAGGTAGGGAGTACATGGAAATGAAACGGGTTCTTTCGCCGAACCTCAGGTGCACAGGGCATGTGGACTCGGGGGTTCAAGGAGGAACCTAAGCATGGGTCGGCCGAAGGTTTGGGAGGATTTGTGGGGACGGGAGGAAGAAACAACACGGGTGGCCAAGAGCACAACTATAAGTCTCTTTTGATGAGGGAGGTCAACAACTTGGGAATGAGAGGAATCCGAGCGGGTTCGGTAGGGGGCTTTGAGACGTCGTCGGGGGAATTGTCTAGTACCCTACGTAGGAGACAAGATGCCCTTGTTTGCAGGACCTTAACGGGAGTCGGGCATGGCTTATCAGTGAGGATCTATGGTCGTCGTTACGGGATATTGTCAACGAGTGATGCTGATGCTTGAAAGAGCGAGTCTTAAGATCTGGGGCTACGATCCTCGGGCATGGAGGAGTTTGGTAGCCGAATGGGTAGCCTTGCTATTCGGGAGGTCGTGGTACCTCCGAAGGAGATCTTTAGGAGAGGGATGAACTTTTCCTACGGGGTAACAGAAAGGGTCGTGACCAACCAGACGTTTTTTTGGCAGTCGGTTGGTTGTTCGAGATATGGAGGATGTTGGAAGACGGATCTGTGGGGTTCTTCGGCACGGCTCGGGAAAGAGACATGGTTTTGGTAGGGGAGCCTTGGGCTTTTCACCATTCACTGGTACTTATCCAAGGTTACACATGCGTCCTCGAGACATCTTGTTTACTCATTTCTCGGTCTGGGTCCAAGTCACCAATCTTCCGATGGGAGCTTGGAATCGGGGACTCGGTTTTAGGTTCGGATGCACTATGGGTACCTACTTGGTTGTATCTATGATGAAGATGATGGTATGAGATGGGGTAATTAGATGTGGATATGGATCCGCTTTAATGCTCATCTTTCTCAATAGCACCAGTTATCGTTCCGCCAATCGAAATTTGAGGTATGGTCTCTCTTACATCTGTCTTATGAGTATTTGTTGGATCATTTTTTGACTGAAATTGCGTCGACCACATGGGTTACATATACCCGGTAGATAAGTGAGAGAGGGAGATCTCTCAATAAGGGTCATAGCTGAGCCTTGGTCTTCTTGGGCGTAAGTTCGGGCTGGCCACACCTTCTGTGTATGAGTTGGGGCCACTAAGGGGGGGTATCTCGGACCCCAATACATAGGGGATTCGTGTCACCCCCGTGTTTGGATTGAATACGCGGATACCTCCCCATCTCGGCCCCGTAGATCTTAAAGGAAAAAGGAGTTAAGGGAGGGGGTCGTTGGACCGACATCTCAAGGTATGGCATCTTTCGTAAGGAGAGAGATTAACTCTCCATTTTCTTCATCATAGGAAAGGAGATCTCTTGTTACTGATCCTCACCCTGGTATTATAGGTGGAGATCATGGGACCGGGATGGGTCCTGTGTAGCTTCCGTCCCTGATCCGAGGTCTGTCCTAGATATTTCTCCACGGAAGGGTTGGGGATCGGCCCTACGGATTTTCGGGACCAACTACGATATCTCTTTCAGGTGGGGAAAGCGACCAGTTGACGACCTTCTAGGAGTGGAGTCTAAGGGATCGGGAAACTCTGATGGAACATCTAGGACTGCGGTGGGGTCAAAAAATGTCAGCGCCTCGCCCAATGAGGATCGACAAGACCGGTGAGAGGTTTGTAGGTATCACCACCTCATTGGTTGTAGGGTGGTAGAGGTTCCACCAAGTACCAACACGAGACCCCCTACCTTCTCGGGAGCTAGTATATTCGCGTTTTTGGAGACCTCATCTATCATCCGAGGGAGGACGATGGCAGTTTGAACCCCGGGGACTACTCAGTCCACCATATCGTCAATTCTTTTTCGACAATAGGCACGCTCAGCCCTAACTTCCCGTCATCAGCAATTGTACCGGTGGTCTCAGCCTTTACCGTAACATCACCCTGGTGAAAACTATGGAGTGTTTCTGAAAATTAGTATCCTTTTCATTTTTGTGTTAGTCCCACGATGCTCATATTTGTTGTAGACTTCACTGCTTCCATTTTGGTTGGATTCTGGTTTTTCTGATTGATCCTTTAGTGATCGGGACCTTCAGACGTCTTTTATTAATTATATGCATGTTCAACGTTTATATTGTCTCGGATAACAAAAAAATTACACTAATAATATTTATCATTAATATTTTGATAACTGTGCATTAGTATCATTTTTATTGGTTGATATGTGTGATGGTAATTGAGATATTTAAATAACTACAATATACAAGTTGGAAAATTTTATTCCCAATTTATAAAAACCTTTGTTTCTCTAATGATCGTTGTAAGGAGAAGAGTTGTATGAATATTTTAAAGAGAGAAATAATAAAATAATCAAAGTATTTTTGGAAAGAGAATGTTATTTGCTCTTGTTACTAAACTAAAATAATTATTCTTTAATCCACCTATTGTAGAGGGTAACTATAAAAAATAGTTGTTTAGAGGAGAAAAAAAGTTAAACAACTCCATAAACTAATAAATGCTCTAACTTGTAACCCAAAACACTTTTCTCCTTTCTTATCTTAACACGATATCCAAACAATTTCAATAAATAAAACCCACTGAATCAATAATTTTGAGACTCACAGTCATAGCTAGAAACCAATCTTTATTTATGATTCCAATTTTATTACGAAGTCTTGATCCAAAGGCAAAAGTAATGTACGTGTGTTTAAAAAAAGATGGGACTTTTATAACTTGATATGATAATTGCACTTGGAATTTAACATAGTTGTGATTTGAAATCCACGCTTTGTAATAGTACGAGACAAAGCGAAGCTTTTCTCACACGATCATATCCATATTATTAACAAATATACTCCTAAAACTATATGACTAATTATATATTTGGTAGGGACAAATTGTCATCACCCTACAAAGTATCTTCTCTCTTCCAATTATTCAAGAAAAGAATGTTTTCAGTGATTTCTATATTGAATTTTAATATATCTGGAGCACTTATGTTACTCCATTTAGAACATCTACAATGATATTAGTCTACGTGAATATTTATTTAATTTTTTCTCTTTTTCAAACAACTATTTTCTACAACTACCCTTTATAATGAGTGGGCTAAAAAATAGTTGTTTTTGGTATAATAGAAAGAGCAAATAACATTCTCTCTCCTCAAATACTTTTAGCTAACAACTCCAATCGTTGTAGGATTCTACAACCAGTAACACTCTCTCCTCAAATCTGATTATTTTATTATTTCTCTCTCCTCAAAAACTCCTACAACTCCTCTTTAGCTTTCTCCTACAACGATCATTGGAGGTGCTCTTAGATATCCAATGCTAATATCGAAAACAAGGTCATTGTAGAAGGATTGAAGTTGACAACGATACCTATGAACATTGACGTCGAACTCCGTACCAAGAGTAAAAGCCGAAATCAGCATCATTGAAGATTGTAGTTAGGATCAAAGCTCTCTCTCTCCCCCTCTCTCTCTCTCTCTCACAACAACAACGAACCCAGGCCCCAAAACCCTAAAGTCCATCCACTGTTTTGCATCGTTGTTGGCGGTGGGTTCTTGGCTTCGGCCACTGAACTCCGTCCCGAAGAGGACCATCACGTTTTCATGTTCCAATTGAACACTTTTTGAAAGTTTTTTTTTGAAAAAAAAAGTAGACCTTTTTGGAATAATAAGACTATCTAAACTCCAACACTCATAGAGAAAGGCTCGTAAAAAATGCACAAAGGGGGCGTCTTTCACCCAATAACGAAGAGCTTCAACCAGGATTTCCAGATGGACAGGGTGGGGTATTAGTACGTCTGACACAAAATTGAAATGGGAGCATTCATCCTATAAAAAGGGAAATATTGACTGTATTGATCGTAAATTAAGAGATTTTGCTATTTCTTTCCCTTCGAAAGAAGATACAAATTGAAGAAAATGGGGAATTTCCGCAATACCTGCTTTCATCCCTTCTCATTTCCCCACCTTCTGTCCTCCCTTGTTGTTGTGATGACAACTCTTACCATCGACTCAGGTGACTCGTTTTAGATCTGGTTGTGGGATGCGTTTCTCCATCTCCTCGGGTGTGGATCATCGTGGATCGGGACCAATCATTCACCGTGGTGATTAGATCATCACCATCTGCTTCTCCTCTTCCTTCAGTTTTGTTGCTCCGGTCTCCAACTACTTCTCTTCCTCCTTAAGTTTGCCTGCTCTGGTATTGTGAGCTTGTCGGCTCGGGGTCGTCGTCTTGCGCCTCTTAGACACCGGATCTGGCCTCAAGACGAGTGTTGGTCAGATCTGGTCCGGGTTGCTTCGACGTACGTGGTGGAACTTGGAGTTCCTGGGTCACCGGACTTCGAGGGAGACAAGTTCTCCTCTCCTCAAGTCGTCGGAGCGTGGTATATAGGTGACATCGCGGATTCATCCATGCTCAGTTATGTGCTATGTTATTGCTGCAGTTTCGGGTGATGTTTACAGCTTGGGAAAATAGAACAACAACAGGGCAACAGGGGTCCTCAAGCGTTTAAAGTTCCAGGTCATGGCTCGAAGTTGCTATTCCTCCTTGGTGTTGGTTGTGGACATAGGTTGCTGACCTAATTCATTGTTGGTGATACTTCTTCTCGACGTGGGTGTTGATCGAGATGCCTCAATTGGTAAGGTTTTATTTACCCTTGCTTGGTTTCTTTTTTTTCCCTCGCTCTTATTGGTGGGGCTCGTAGATTGTGGTGTCGGCCCCCAACGGCTGGTTACTAGTTTATGGGCCTCTTTTAGAAGTTGGAATGATTCATTTTATGTGGGTTTTAAGGGTTTTGGTGGTTTTCGGTCACCAAACTTTCTTTGCGTTCAGCGGTGTTGGTCGTCGGCGTGTCGGTATCCTTTCAACTATCTGAATTGGTGGTCCTGATGAGATGGAGTGTTTTCTACAAGTTCAAGTAAGGCTTAAGGGTGTCTTGATGGAGGTTGTAAGTCGGTGACGTTTCTTCTCCTTTGTGATTCATAGTGGTAAAATTTGGATATCAGGTCCTTTTCTCAGGTGCTTCATGGTAGGAAAATCAGGATTATATAGACCTAGTTTGTTCCGTTGTTGGCTTCTTTGTACTTAATGTTGGTAAAATCTAGTACCTTTAGACCTCATTTGTGTTTCCTCCCTTTGTTAGAATTGTGTTGAGACTGAGCTTTCATGTCAATGCTTGGGTTTGATCCTCTAAACGGATCTGTTTTGGTGGTTAGAGATGCGTGCATGTGACATGCTCATGTCCATTGGATGGAGATGAGACTTGTTCTTCTCCTTTGTTTAGATTATGTAGCTAAAACCTTCATGTACTCTTTTTCTTCCTCAGAAGAGGTTTTCTTTATAAATTTGCATTTGTTGATAAAAAAAAACATCATCGACGACCTTGGAACCCAATACTCTTTGGTCAATGAGGAATTGTCATGTGGCAACAAATTTCAGAAGAAAAAAAAATATCATTTCTCCCAACAATCTCTTGGTATTTAAAAAATAAAATAATAAACATGTTTAATAATCCGAACTATTGTTGCCCTATGAACACCCAACACAATTTTTTTCTATAGCCAAACCAATGGATTGCGACAAATATGATTGCATGAAGGCTAAGAGAATAAAAGATTTGGACAAAACATATGAAGCGATGAGGGGGACTTCACCAAGAGTTATGGAGCGTTGAAGACAAGATAACTTGTAGAGAAGGATCGTCGCAGAGCCACCGCAAACATAGGTTGTGCAGATGGCACCAATGTCTGATGAATGATTACTTTATCGAGTGTCCGATTTATAGAGAATAGTTTTTCCAGTGTTAGTTTCAGATAAGACAACATCTTTTTATTTGTATTATAAGGGGAGATGGTGTAGTAGGACGACTATTTCATTCAAAAGGTCGATACTCGAGGAGTACATGGGTTATACTAATTCGTTAGGTGAAATGCTACTAATGGATGCGACAATGCCTACGAATGTTTTTTCAAATGAGTGATCTTGAAATTCACGGTAGAGTATCTGAGGCGAATAAATACGATCGACATGAGCCGTTTATTGCATTACAGATCGACGAGAAGCAAAGCTTCTCGGGCGTTGTTGGAAACCTCAACCACAACCATTGGTAGTGATAGTGGCCGCAATTGCTTTATGTGACCTATGGATTCGACATGTATTTTTTGGTTCCATCGGGTTGAACAAATGTATTGTTGTGGACAATAACTCTCATCTGCTCATAGAAGTGATGTAAGGCGAAAAACAAGCGTATAGTACTAGATGAACGATACTCTCAATAACGATCCATACTACTTAATCAACAATATTTATCTTATGTAAATTAACTATACTCCATAATTATTTTTAATCTATGCAGGGCAGGCTCAAGCTTTAAGCGAGTTAAGCAACCGCTTAAGACCTCAGAATAAAACTAGAAAAAATCCATTATTGAATATAGATTTTTATGATATAGTAAAAAAAATGTGAAACAAACGTACGGGAAATCCAATAAGTGTTGATTTGGTATATCCTACTTCTTTGATACTTTATAAATAAAGTTCTTAGACATTCAAATATAGATATGTATCTAAAGATGAGTCTTCAAGAATATCAATATTGTCTTATTGGAAGAGAAACATGACATAATTAATAGCTTGTAATAGAATGTCCTAACTTTGTACTAAAATGTTTAGTAAAAAATAGGATCATTAATCGAAGAATAATCTATGGAATTAATGGACTAAAAGCATGAGTCTCGTTGGGTTTAACAGTATTGAAACTCGGGGGTACTAATATACATTACAAACGGTAAAGGTTGTGTGAGAAATCAAGACTAACTTGACTAAAATACAAGTCAAAATAAAAAGAAACTCTTCAAAAATTAATGCAACAAGTATGTAAGTTTCATTTCATGATTAAAGAATACAAATAGTATAGATGACTTTATATACCTATCATATGGAGTTGTATTGTCGAGGCTCTAGAGAAAATGATTAACTAATAAAAGATTGAGATGCTTACCAATAATGGACATAGAGATGTTCAACGGAGAGTCCATACTACAAAGAAATTATTACACAGGAAATATAGATGTTCAACAAATAGGAAAGACCAAAAAGCATGAACATGGACGATTGTTTGTTTGTGATTTATTAGTCACAAATCAAAATGATCAATAGGCACGAGTTTGTTTATAAGCTTCTTTAAGCTTTAAAGAGCAATAATAGTTAAATGAACTTGGACATATATCATGAGGTAACTGAGAAAATGTGTTGGCTTTGTCATATTTTATTTGTGTTGGTTAATTAACTAGTGGGTTTCGATACCGAATGTCCTTCGTGCTAGAAAATTCTCACCTAGATACTACCTTGCGTTGTTAATGTTGGTTCTGACGGTGTTCTTATCTTTAGTTATATATAATTAATATTAGTTGGAGTCTAGAAGATGATGATAGTAAATATATATACACGAGTTCACATATAAGCTTGCATAATTTGGTGTAATTTTCAAGAACTATCTGAACCTATCATATCTAAACTTGACATGAAAAATATATTGAATATTTGAGTTTTTTATATATAGAATTCTAGACATTAAATCCAATCCATCGAGGGTGTCTTGTTATAAATTAATCTCTGTCATCTATTTTAGATTTTTTTTAGTGTTATAAATAAACGTTGATTCTTATTTTCTCAGTATGATCTAGTATAATACTTCTATGAACAAATTTACTTATTTTCTTATTATAATTTTCATAGGAAAAAAAGATATCGATCAAATTCTCGCTTAAGACCCCAAATATCATTGGGCCGACCCTGAATTTATGTATATCCATTTTAGACCACAATCTCAACTACTTTCTCTTTCATATGAGATTAACATAACTCTGTGTTGTAATGAAATGTCACCTAACAGTTATTGTATACGTTGGGGTTCAAGTGGAAGAGCAAATTTTACTCCTCCTCTTTCGTTTTTATTTATTTCATACATGTATTTTAGAAACAAAAAAAATCTTCCCGACTAGAAAATACATGCATACATACGTACAAAACTACAAAAGGTACACCAATCACGACGTTCTTAATTTGTGGATTGACCTTGTTGCCTATTGATAATTAACATTCTTGGTCTTTCCGGCATTTGATCATTCCGGCAAAGCGGGTCAGCTTCCTTACATTCGAGCCTTCCGCCGGGGGTATCATGTCCGGTACCCATGAAGGATCGATCTCCGGCGGCGATCCCGACGTTATGAACACGGCGTCGTTTAGTAGCTGATCCCCTTCTGATGTCCATGACCATGTCTTCCATTGAGCTTCCGTGCAATAGTCTCTATGGGACACCTATACATACACATGACATGTCACAAAAGAACACGTTATTAGTCACATACAACAACGTTACACTTGTAAGTATATCCAGGTTGGTTTGATGGTAAAGTTTCTCACGTTTTTTAATCAGTATTTTTTAAAACATCTAATTATTTGAAATGAAGGAGTGGATAAGGTACTGATGAATCAATCCTCAATTCAAATAAGAACATTAACAATAATACACAACCTCAAAACAATACGAACAAAAGGAGAAAACCAGATATATGATCTCAGTACCAGATGTAACGAATATAAAGTAAACATAAGCCAACAAAAACAAAGGGAACCGAACCACAATTAATCCCTATCCGAGGAGAACAATACAAAACATTAAAGGTCTACAATACCCAAATATACTCATCGTGAAGCACCAAAAAACTAAATTGGTCTAATATCAAGATTTAACTATCATTAAACTCAATAAAAACACCTCAGACAACCGTAAACCTCCAACCACAGCAACACCACACCAACAAACGACTTGCACAGGAACCCCCAAAATCTAACCAAACTTGTGAAGTTCACCCTATCTCATCGGGCCACCAACTCAGAGAGTTGAATGGTCACCGATACGTCGATGGACAACACCAAATACAACAAAGATAGGCCGGTAGCTATAAAACTACTGAAACTCTATACCCCTAGAATCTGAAATCGACAATCTCCGACCTGTAACATGTTCACATCTTGGGGTACATCTGTTTGAGAAAAACCCAAGGCGTGGGGAGCAGGTTTGAGTGAAAGTTAGACTAAGATGGACTAGGACATTAATTACATTTGTTTGGGAACAGATTGGAGTAAACTAGACGAGAATACGATTTTCCTGTTTTCTTTTCTGTAAAAAGAACAACGCTGAACTCATGAAGAGATATCACATACGTTTTTAGCATTGGGGTTAGGCGGTGCTCGAAATCGGTTACCCTGGCAGAGAATGGTCGGGTGGGCGCTTCCACCGATAGCGTACATGAGCCAATGAGTGTAGTCGTTATTCACCACGTGGAAGAACCCGAACCTGCACCTTGGCATTCTCTGCACCAGCCCCTTCCCGAAATGATTGAACGCTACCGTCACTTGTTCTACTTTATCTTGAGGATGGTTATCGTTCGCTCCAAACAACATCACCTGATGATCAATATTGTTAATCTCATATAAACGTGTTAGAATATAAAACTATAATCGAATCATTTCAACTAATATTTGCAACAAGTGTGTATATATGTTATGTTACGTCATTGTGGTGGGTCATATGACAATTGGAAATGGTGACGGCAGTGGACTCCTGGATGACGTCAACGAGACCGTCCTTGCAGTTGGACATGGAGATGTGATCGACCCACACGTTGGTGGAGCCGAAGATGGAGATGGCGTCGCCGTCGCTGGCGGTGCGGAGCCCGATGTGGTCGGTGGAGTCCCGGATCATCGCTCCGGTGCCGGGAACGATGTCGTACACCTTAATGCAGTGGATGATGACGTTGCACACGAACTGGACCGTGAGGCCTGAGCCTTTGCAGATTCGCACCTGCACTCCTCGTCCGTCGATCGTCTTGTTACTGTTGATCATCAGCTCTTGCTGCAGCCTAATTTTAAAAAAACGAATGTTTTATATAATATTATTAAAAAAGAATAATTATATTTATTCTGATTTGATTATATTCGGATACCTGATGCTCATGCTCTTGGCAAAAATGATCCATAACGGTTCTTTTTGGATCACGCCGTACCGGAGCGTCCCGGGCTTCGGGTCCTGGACGTCGTCGTCGGAGTTGTCTGTCACGGTGTAGAACTCGCCCTCCAGCCCGCCGGAGGTGTTGCGCCCGAACCCGAGGGCGCACCTCGCCAGCCTCTTCCGGTCGTCCATCCAATCCTTCCGGCACCTCCAGCAACTGTCTATTGGATTCGTCGCCATGCACGGACCCTTGTACGGGTGATTCGAAAGGCTCCTCCTCGTGTTGTTCATTCCCTCCGCTGCTTTTATCGACCTGATCAACAAACATAAGACAGAATTAGTGGCGGAGACAGCTTTTTAGGTGAGGGGGCACCGAAATTTTTCAATGATAATACGGGATGTTTAGAAAATTTGAGGGGGGCACAACTGTAAATTAAGTGAATTTAAGAGATTTTTTTTGGAAAATTGGTGAGGGCACGTGCTCCCCTGAGGACCATGTAGCTCTGTCCATGGACATAATCATTGTCTGTAAAAAAAACCCAACTCTGATATCATATCAAATGACTAACAGTCAAACTGATAATTGAAGACCTAATTATAACGCTATGTATCAAGATTTGAGTGTTACTACTTACTTATGAACATTGGCATTCAAATGTTGTACAACTTGTTGGGGATGGGGATGATAGGCTTCCAAGGCGGCCCGACGAGCGGCTTGATGACGATTGGAGACGAACTCGTCGGTGTAGTCTTCGTAGTCGGCGAGGATGGTTTGAAGAGCACCACAGAATGAGACCAGAAGTATTAAAATCAACTTAGCTGCTTCCATATTGTACAAATCACTTTTTTTTAATTATATATACAGAGGTATATAGATGATGAGTTTATTGTAGTTATAGTTTAAAAAAAAAACACTCGTCTCTCCTCTGCTTGGAAGCTAGTTATAAGTTTCCTCTTCGAGACAAGGTATCATCGGATCCGTGGAATTGGTGCCGAATGTTTCGCCCAACCATTCCCTAGTTTACCTTATTTGTTGGTTAATGTTCCTTAATTTGGTAATCAACTTGCTTTCACTCAAATCAGAGACTCAGTTTGGATCCATCGTTGATTAGCATGTAATTGTAACTGTATATTTTCTATTTTCACGCCTTATGCTTTGACTTCGTTGAAATGTATTCTTATTACCTTGCTTAAATAACTGTTACTTGACCAAATAAAGTTACAATAACCGTGGATGCAGCCCCCAAGGTATTTTTCCGAACTAGACTTTTTATTGATGTAAAAATAAAAGGTCGTAAAAACCGTACGTAAGTAAAAATGAATTAAACGTGATGCGATACAGTTTTGGTGACGGTCGAAACACTGATCATATATCTAAGTATCCGGTGAGACCCATGGGATGTTAGCCGGTGGTTCCTTGTTCCAACTGTGTTGAGTTAGACTTTCTCTGTTTCGACTTGATCAATACTACGATGTCGATCACAGAGTATGTTAGGGAAGGGAGGAGGCTGGGAATCAGAAGGTATCTGATTCACAGAGCTCGGGGTGTGGCTCTTTATAGACACCCCGAGATGCCTTGGGTGACTCATGGCGACCTGCGAGGCAGTTCATGGTGCATCTCTCCTACCCCATCAAGCCATCTTACTCAGTTGTGTTTGTGGATTCCATATTGCCTTTGGTGGGGGTATCGGATCCATCCGTACCTAGAAAAGAGAAGTATTATCGGGGCTGCTCTAGCCTTTGGTTAAGGGGTCGGTCATCCGCCTTGGGAGGAGATGGATACCATCGGGGTTCCTCTCACCGTGCCCTAGTTGTTTCCTCGAATATATGCTTAGTTCAACAATCCCCACGCCTCCGGGTGTTGTGAAAGTGGATTCCCTCATCCCTTGTATGATCTAGGTAAGGACGGGTATCCAACACTATCCGGAGCCGTAATGGCATGGTCGTCACCTGCGATGAACGGTTGGGGGCTTGTCCGCCTGATCCAGCATTGATCGGTTTAAAGAAGATTCGTTCATGTTGGTGGAGCAGCAGCTAGTGGGAAGGTTCGCTTGATTGGGACCAGCAGTCCGGAGCAGGCTTTGATCGCGGGATGGGTGCCTCCTTCTGTGGTCCATCTAGACGCATTGTTGCTCGGTTACGCCTAGTATAGGGTCCAGTACTGGAGGGTCTAGGATAGGGATGGAGCGAGATTGCGGTTAGTGGGCGTGCCCTAATAAGATCCCAAGCTCTCATTTCAATGCTAGCGTCGTTGGAGATCCAGTGAAGGACAAGGTCCTCCTCTTCCCGCGTCGTCCTTTCGTCGTAGTGGTAGGAAGCATGATTCCGGTCGAACATGACGGTTTCCAGGGTGGGGATACGCCATTTCGTGTGGCAGTAGTCGGCGATCAGCAGTGATGGAAGTAGAGTCCTCTCGTGGGATGATCTACGGGACCCATCTAAGTGGTTGATTGTAGAAGCTTGGTGGATCGGCAACCGGGACGCAGTAGCAGAGATCGAAGAGCGTGGTTATCGGTCATCCATAGTGATCAGAAGATGCAGTGGAAGTCGGGAGAGAGACGAAAATGGTTTATGAGGGAAGAGAGGTTTTTGAAAAGGAAAAACCCTAATCCCCTGTTGAGAGTATCGGTTGTCGTAACACACTGAAACTACATTAAAGATGTGATTCACATTTTTCCCTTAATTAAAGAGTTTTTTCAGACAGTTTCGGATGGTTTGTAAATGTATTCTTTTAGGTCCATAGACTCCAATTTATACAAACTATTACAAAAATGCTATTCATGAACAAGGATTGATATAACGTGAAAACATATTTATATCCGATAAATAATTGCATGGAATCCATCGAACGGAAAATACAAACACGATTATAGCCGATAATTAAAAACACGAACCCGGAAAATATATAAACCCGAAATGGTGATACCACCGGGAATCATGCTAAGTCATTGTAACGACGCCACTTCTCGACTTCTCGGACCATCTCCCACCACTCATGCTTTGTAAACTCGCGACCGACATTAAACTGGTACACTTGTTGTGCAGTTTTCTCGCACGGAAGCGGAACACCCCCCAGGATTTCGCGATCAAAGTCGTCGTTGTCTATCACCGAGCTGTTAGTGTCGACAGATTCGTAGACTGTGTCAAATTTGCGAGTTGATTAAACGTTGAAAACGACCACTGACTACAAAAAATTACAGTCGTTTCAACTTCGGCTTTTGAAGAACAAATCAGCGCACGCAATGTCCTCACACCGAATACTCTTACATTCTACTTCTTTGTATTTGTTCCCAAATTTTAAAAATGGATAAATGTTTTTTTATAGGTTAAAAAATTATTACGCATTCGTTCTACAAGAAAAGTAGAACAAAGCAAGAAAGCGGTCCTCAAACAAAGACATTTTCCTCATACCAATACAGCTACAGGAGCGAAACAAATAGCAAAATAGACCCTAAGCACGACAAAAACAAAAGAAGCCGCAAAATGCCGCCTACCTTGCCTGCGTCCTACTCGGATTCAGGCACAGAAAACGGTTAGATACCGAAATAGGGCTTATAGCTTTTCCTGAAGATGCATCAGGAATAGCCGCCGCCTCACTATCTTCGACATTCACCCCAAAACATTGTGGAGCTTGTTCAAGCATCAAATGAGTAAAATCAAAAGACTTTTTACCAATTTTCGTGCTAAAACTCCAATCACCCGCCCGAGCTGTAAAAATGGATAATAGTAAAAAGGAGTTACAAAAAAAATACTGTAACTTGCCTTTTTGTTACAATTTTACCCTTACAACTTATATTTTTAAGGATAAATCATCATTTTAAAACAAATTCGTACAAAATGTAAAAAATCAAGATATACGTACTTACGACGGTAAAAAAAAGAGGACTTAAGATTTCAAAAAGTGAATACACTTTTTTGCAATTGCCCATTTAAGTATTGAACATTATTACCCATAGTTCAATAAAATACCATAAGCTTTGAGGGACATAAAATACTTTAGCTGACACTATTATCAGAATGGCACATTTTCATTCAAGATCTGCAATCATTAGCCAAAAAAACCATCCATTGCTGAAACGATCATAACTAAGTGTATTCCGCAGATATCCATCAAAATTCTTATTAGTAGTGCAAGCTAAAATAGTATGCTTCAAACAAAATCTCAGACACTGCTGTATGCTCTGTATCCTAACCTATGCACTGTCGGATTCATTCCCTGAATCTATGTTCATTGGTTGGGGATTCTTGTAACCTTTCATGTCCTCCTGGTAACGCTTTTTGTCTGCACGGGCCTTCGATTCATAAGGTTCTTTCTCCTCAGCTGCACAACACCAAATGTACAAAGATTTAGTATTAGTAAAGCACTTAATTTAGGCCTTTGGGACTTGTATTCAAGTCCCAACAGTGACACCCTACTCATTAATTCTTCTCACTTTCTCTTGGGCTTCTCCCTATCCAACCCTTTGGAACCCAATCTCTCTCCAGTATTTGTTGGGCCTCTCTCAAGATGGGAGTCAAAAATTAAGAGCTCTCTTCTATATAAGGGGAGCTCATGTTTAATACATTTTAATTTATCTTAAAAAGTTCTTTAGGAATAAAAAAAAAATGTTCAGTGCTCCCTTCCTTCTACATAAGCAAGGTCTTGAGACCAAATGCAGAGATACACCTGATTTAGTCGATCAAAGAAAAAACAGAACAATTAATCTCGAGTTTGCAACATTAAGTTCGGCTCAACACAAGTTGTTCTTACTTGTCATGTTCTTCCACTTGTCTCCGAGCACTCTACCAACATCAGTAAACGAAATCCCAGGATTGGTCTTCTTTATATTCTGTGATCATCGAGATAAAATTAGCAATAGTATGTCCCAATGAAATTCATTTTTTTTTTCAAAACAGCAATAATATTGAAATATTAGAAGGTAGACCCACCTCCCTTTCCATTTGAGAGAAGAACATGAAACCAGACAATGCCCTCTTTGGGGCATTCGGATCCTTTTTCTTTTTTTGCTTCTTCTTCTTCGTGCCATCCTCATCCCCATCTTTCAATTTCTTCTTAGGAGGTGGCTTAGATGATGAAGCTTCTTTTTTGTGTTCCTTTTTAGCAGGCTTCTGCTATTAAGACATCGATTTGATGTGTAAGATACAACATAAGACTTCATGTCTAAAAACATTTTATCATAGATTGAGCAAGAAAACAATATACTTGCCTCTGCCTCATCTCCTATGGCACTAGCATCAGAATCATCTCCCCCAGAATCATCTGTTGGTGAGCCACCGTCATCATCCTTGTCAGCAACAAAATCTTCATCCTGTACAAGTTAACCGTGATTAAATAAATGAAGTTGATTTGCAGACATACCATCAAAAATGGCTATAATAATTTACCTCTTCATCACTCTCGTCTCCACCAGCTTCATTTTTAATACGCTCAAGATGAGGGTCAACAGCATCATCATCATCCTTCAGTAATTCAGCCACGCGATCTGTAGTTGTTTTGGCATCTCCTAGGTTCAAAATTTTCAAGCCCTTGCCACTGAATTTTACCAAGTGTCAACTCAAAACTAAAGCACACCCTAGCATAATCATAGAAAAAGAAGATAATGTACTCAAACTAACCTGATAAAGTCAAAAAGATTATGGTACTCATTCCTCTGAATGTTTCGAAAGAGATGTTCTTGCTCAGTTTTCAATCTTATATTTAGATCAAAATAATGCATATTTGAGCCTCCCGCAGTATGCCTCTCAAATTCAACATAATCAATCTGTAATAAGGATAATTAGGGCCATTTCCACGTAGATTACAGTTGACACCAAACCAAAAAAATAGATATTATCTTACCTCTTCATGAAGAATGAGCGTTGGAGGTTTGGGAAGAAAGAAAAAGCTTTT
Organism: Erodium maritimum; assembly: GCA_963921825.1. Taxonomy (NCBI): domain Eukaryota; kingdom Viridiplantae; phylum Streptophyta; class Magnoliopsida; order Geraniales; family Geraniaceae; genus Erodium; species Erodium maritimum. Next base: position 6,336,674 of record OY997589.1, on the reverse strand, counting down.
CTCAAGTGGATACAAGACACCATCTTCAGCTTTCAATGATGACTTTACAGCATAACCATCTTGACAGCTCCTGAACTTTCCTGGTTTAGTAACTTTGGCACCAGATAAGCCACGCAATATTGTAGTGAATACTTCATGAATGAGCCCCTGATTATTGAAGCCATCTATCGGTTAGGTACATCGGAGCATATTATAGTAAACCCTTATTCCAGCAGCACAAGGAGCAAGAAAAAGATAAGCTTGAGGGTGATGGTGTTTATCACCTTATAAGAATGTTCTAATTTGTCTTTATACTTTGTGTTGTAAATATCTTCATTCATTGACACGGTGCTTTGAACCACAAAGTCTGTTTCAAACTGTAGCAGATGGACAAAAGACGAGTTCGTGAAAGTCAACAAACTAAGAAGCAGTATATGATCCATCAGTGATAAACCCAAACGCAAAATAAGAAAGATTAACAATACCTGTAACACAATATGTGGATACAAAGTTTGGCCTTTACGGATTGGAGGGTCCAAAGTAACAACAACAAAGGTATGTGGCTGATTAGACTGCACATGCAGACAACATAAATGAGTTAATGCCAAGATGACATTATTGATAATCAGGAGTTAATGACATATTTATTGCACCTAATATGATTTACAATCCATACTATCGTATTAACAGAGATTCTGAAGTCCCTTGTATGATTTAGAAGTACGTATATTATAGCATAACGAGAGGGAGATGACCTTGGGAAGAAGAAACAGGCGAACAACACTGCTGTATTGAATTTTAAAATCATTAGCCTGCCCTTGGAGACGCAAGAATGAAAGATGGAGCTCAACACTATACCGACCCCTGTGTAGAGTAAATGCACATCTTAGTCATGGATCAAATAGAAACAGAAAAAATAAAATGGTAACTACCATATTCTAATAACCAGATAAATGGTGTGTAAGTGCATCCCCTTCTCTACCACTCATACCTTGGAGTGAGGATGGCAATGCCCTCAAAAGTGACAACAGCTTCTTCACCTCCAGCACCAACATCAGCCATTGACATAATTTTTTCACGGAAAACCTAGCACCGGTTCAATTCACAAGACTTTTAGTGAAAGCAACCGATTTGCTTAATTCTAACACAGTGGTGCTGGAGTTTACCTGTGCAGGAGGACGATTTTCATCCCCAACATATTGTGTATTGGAATTAGGTATGTGAAAGCTTATTTCCATCAATGAATCTTTCTGCAGTCACAGCGCAAAAATAAACTCAGCACCAATACCATTAATCATGAAATCTAAACTGAAAGTTTTATTCATTACAAATAAATCCTATCAAGTACGGCAATATAACAATCAACAATATATACAGCACAGACCTCATTAGCTCCAGTTGTATCATCAACATGGAACTCTAGTAGCACGTCGTTTTTCCCTTGGAGCTGTGTTTGGGCAACATCGGCTAAAGACACCTCAAATGCTTGCTTTGAACTAACCATAAAAGCCAGCATATTCCCTAAAAATATCATAGGAAGTGTCAAGAAAGCCAATATGCCAAATTGCACAAAGCTTATGAAACAACACATCATACAATTATAGCAACAATTAAAACAACACACATGACAGGCAAAGACCCATGCACATCTAGAAACCGTTGGAAAGAAATGTAAACAAGAAACTAGGGTAGAACAGTAGAATTATATATGCAGAGGCATCAAAATAAAGTACACAAGAAATCAGTTCTAACTTCTAACTACCAAGTTGAGCGGAAGAGAATATCACACCAACCATTCAAATCAACTTCTCCCCAATTACGGCCGCTGATAGAAAGTTGCTTCTCTTCAGGAGAAAGTCCACAAGTGCTTTGGAAAAAGCTGGTCAAACTTGTGACATCCTGCAAGCCACGGGAGAAAACATAAGGTTAAACAAACACTAGGTAATCAATCATATGCAAAATCATTATGATTCAGAGTTTCCGTGTTATGTTAATTCCAAGTAATTAACGTGTACAGTACGAAAATGATAAATAAAAAAAACAATAATATTCTCACTATCACATCAATCTGACTGGTGATATATTTTCTGATGCAGGCATAACATATTTGGGGAGAATGTCGGGTTCGGATATGCGTCCAACACACAATTTTGAAGTGCCCTAATTTTTGTTAGTTTTTTTTTAATTTGGACACATTGGAAGAGACATAACGCTGGACACACATTTTATTTTTTTTTAAATTCATATCCAATATAGAAAAGGGGGAAAAAATGACCTATTGATGGCGACAGCTTTGTTATTTTATAACCATATATTCTGCCCTATTAATTGCATAACCTGGTATTTACCTATTACTACCTTAATTACAAACAAACAAAAATATGTTACTAAACACATTTGATCGAAACTCTTCTAACTTTTCAATTCCTATGTATGATTCTATAATTGCATAACCTCATATTTCAAGGTATTAATTGCATTCTAGAACCTGCCCTTGGTTCTAGCAAGCACATCTGACTTTCCAAAATTTAATATGGCCTCCCATATTGCTTGTGCGTAAATGGAATGTAGCTAACATAAATTCGGCAAACAAAACAGATTATAATTTGCATGCATTCAAAGTCAGTCACGTATATTAACACAAAACCAGAGAGGTGAAGAAGAACAAAAACCTGATCACGGAATCCGATGAACTTGTAGTACAGCCCCTCTTTTGTGCGCACAGCTAGTTGATTTGTCCTCGGCACCTTCATCCATGAAACCCCTAAAATATCAGATTTATCCACTTCCACAGCTTTACCGCCACCTAGCTTCTTCCATAATATTCCACTTGAGTGAATCTTAAGCTGCCCCGGATTCTGCGTTACAACATTTTCCAAGTGAAACCACAGTTTCCATTCCAATTTGTATTACTACTAGACAAATTATCAGCCAAATAATATTTTCTAACAAATTCAACCAAGTAGGGTTCTAATGGAAAATAGCAGAGATCAGAATCATTAGAATTTTGCTTCATCAGAGAAAATCAGAGAATGTCACCTAGGATATATTCTATATGCTTTGGAAGGTATGACATATAAAGTAGAAAAAATATGATTTTTAAGCTTACAACAACATTCCAACATCAGAATATATGAACACATTAAAAAAACAGAGACAGAATACCCTAAAAACGCGATTGATTTAGGGTTCCGATAAGAACAACCTATGAATCACCAACATTCCAAATCTCCACATCATATTAAACAAATGAACCGAAACAAAAGTTAGGGTTCCAGAAGAATCAGAAAGCGAAATGTAAAAAATCAAATATCAAAAAAACCGAATAAAAAACAAAGTTCAGTTCAATGGAGAGATTAGAGCTCACCGTGCCGCCGCGGCCGCCGAGGGAGATGTTGTTGAAGAGGTGACCATCGGTCATGGCTGAGAACCGATTGGAGTGACAACAAGAGCACACTCAAAGACGGAGAGAGATTCGAAACTGTGAAATGTAAATAGGGGAAGAGGGGAGTGTATCGGGAGAAGGTCGGACGCTCAGTGCGTATTCTAGCGTCTGGCGCGAAACCGGAAATTGCAAAGGCTGAGGGGTAAAAATGGAAAATTAAAAATATACTCCGCAGCCGAGGGTTGAAGTGCTTTTAACGAACAGTCGAAGAACACTGCACCAATCCCCTCGTATGGACCATTCACGGAAACGGTTTGAGTTTTATCATTTTATTTGAAGAGAATAAATATAGATCATGTCACTAAGAACCAAAATCGTGGATATTTGTTATGATATTTTTCGATAGTTTATAACATAGGAATATTTTTGGACACTATTTAAAACTGTTATAGACGTCATATAATATACGGTTTATACTATAAAAGAGATGCATAACCTCTTACGATTTCTGCACTCAAAGAGCGATCACGGCGTCTTCGTCACCATTGCTCCTGGAAACGCGATGGAGGGATCGGCGGCAGGGCGGAGAAGAGTTATGCTTATGGGGACGTCGATCGCTCCTCCAAGCGCAAAAGTCGGTCCTCCCCTGTTAATTTGGGAAGTGGATCGAAGAATGAATAGTTGTACTTGATGATACTAGCTTACAATACACTTATATTTATATATTGAGCTTGTGCTACGAAGTGAAGGAAGACGGAGGGATTTGTGGGCTATGGTGGGCTACACTAAGGGTTGGTGGTGGTGTGGTGGGCAAAGTCATGGAAGGTGGAGAGTCGAGCTCAAAGTCAAGAATGGCAACTCTGTGTTTTCTAACACGCCCCCTCAAACTCAATATGGTGATGAACCAAAATTGAGTTTGAATTGATTTGAAACTGGAAGCGAACTTGATTCTTGATAGACGGATATATAGCTCGCCCGAGCATTGCGGTTGACAGAAGTGAAAAATGGACGACTAATCTGATGCTTCATGGGAGTTGAGGTCTTCTTTCTAAACACTAAAAATGTCTTGATGACCTTAGGGACGGTTAGAAACTCTGCACGTACGGAGCACATGAAAACTGCACGAAGGACGACACCTTCTAAAATGGTCACACATAGACTGATGAGACAGTATGTTGACGACGAATACCCTTCCGATCAGAGCGGAACGGGAATATCTTGTTGATCGACACACGAACACAACAAGAACAAATGGTACTGCAGAGATCACAACGGTTACCCAAGGCATGAAGACCGAACAATTGCTTTAGAAGAGACGACAACGCTATGAAGACCGATCTGCGTCTGTAGACTGAAGGACTACAATGAAAAGCGCGGACTACGGTGGGTCTCCGGTTGGAACGGAGCAACAATACAAACTTGGAACGCGGTCTGAACTGCGGGAATGCTCTCTGGTCGGAACAGAGCTGCAACACATGATCAGCCGGTCGAAACGGTTCGGATCTCCTATCGAAACGGAGCAGTAACAAGAACTTAAAAATGGCTGGTCAGAACGGCTCAAATAGCTCTCTGGTCGGAACATAGCAGCAACAGAAGAACGGTCGGTTGAAACGGCTCGAATCTTTGGTCGAAACGACGACAAATAGCTCTCCGATCGGAACGGTTCAAGTAGATCCCCAATCAGAACGGAGTAGCAACACAAGAATAGCCGGTCGGGACGGCTCAAATAGATCTCAGTTGTACGGAGCAACAACACGAAAATAGCCGGTCGGAACGGCTCAAATGGCTCTCTGGTCGAAACAGAGCAGCAACACGAACTTGGAACGTCGATCGGAACGACGATAATGGCTCTCCGGTCGAGACGGAGCAGAAACACAAACTTTGGAACCGCCGGTCAGAACTGCGGGAAGACTATCTGGTCGGAACAGAGTAGCAACAGATGAACAGCCGGTCGGAACTGAGCAGCTACACGACTTGGAACGCCGGTCGGAACGGCGACAATGACTCTCCGGTTGGAACAGAGCAGCAACACGACTTTGGAACCGCCGGTCAGAACTGCGGAAAGGCTATCTGGTCGGAACAGAGTAGCAACACATGAACAGCCGGTCGGAACGGAGTAGTAATACGACTTTGGAACGTCGGTCGGAACGGCAACAATGGCTCTCCGGTCGGGACGGAGCAGCTACACGACTTTGGAACGTCGGTCGGAACGGCTCAAATAGCTCTCCGGTCGAGACGGAGCAGCTACACGAACTTGGAACGCCGGTCGGGACGGCTCCCAATAAACTTTGATCAAAAACCTTTTTTTTTCAAAAAACTGCCTGCCACACGCACTGTAGCCGTGAGTGCCGAAGATGGATCATATCACAGCCGCTCACTACATTTCACTTGCTCTGCATCTGCACTAAGCTTTTGCATTTTCCAAGGCACTGAGACATTTTTCCTTGGCACGTGTCCATCTTATTTTATCCTCACATATACTTGATGTCCTCATGAGAGCCAAAATTGCAGAGACCCTTTGCATATTTTGCTGCAACACAAAAATGAGAAAAGGACGAAGATGGAGCAAAATGGAGGATGCACGAACACGGAAATGGGAAATATCTGCAACAGCACCAGCAACACGGACCGCCACAACAGCGGCAAGGGTTCTTTACTCAGATTTAGCAGTGGGCCAGATAAACCTTGCGTGTGGCTCTCCTGTCTTCGTGTGTTGTCTTGTCTTTCTTGATATTGCTTCTTGAAATTAACTTGTCTCTGCCACAAACTTATCACATCAACAACTGAAGGAAATTAGTCTTCAAGATGAGCTTATCATCCATGGTGAGTTTGTCTTCTCAGCAACGGAAGAAGAAAACCACGAACAAGAAACAAAAGGGAGCACCAACAGCAAGCACGAAGATATGTAGCAATGGACCAGGAACACAAGAGACTGAATACGTTGTTCTACGGTGGTGATGGAGTGGCAGCAAAAGGAAAGGACAAGGTTTTGGCAATCAACCAAGACACATCCACAAGACGATATCGACACACAACTGGTTAAAGCGGATGAGGAAAGTAGGAATGTCTGGGAAAATTTCCGGCAACACAAAAGGTAGCAGCGGATTAAAACTCTGGTGTGGGTCAATCACCACGATGTGGAAGCAGGTAAGTCGAAAACGGGTTTTGTCTTCTGAATGCTTTGCCCACCCGTTAGATTAGTAAATTAGCGAGTGGGCAAAGCTACTGAAATTTTCAGAAGCTTACCAAAGCTCTGATACCATGTTAATTTGGGAAGTGGATCGAAGAATGAAACTTATATTGATGATAGTTGTACTTGATGATACTAGCTTACAATACACTTATATTTATACATTGAGCTTGTGCTAGAAGTAAAGGAAGACGGAGGGATTTGTGGGCTATGGTGGGCTACACTAAGGGTTGGTGGTGGTGTGGTGGGCAAAGTCATGGAAGGTGGAGAGTCGAGCTCAAAGTCAAGAATGTCAACTCTGTGTTTTCTAACATCCCCATTCAAGGTCTTCGGTGATCGGAGGTGTTGCAGCGGGGCATGGCCGTGTGTCTCTCGTCCTCCTGACGTTAGAGCAACAGTCCCCCACGCTCTATCGATTGCGGGGAGGAGAGTGGCCTCAAGTTTTGCTCTTGGAGAAGCCACGAGGACGCCCGAGGGTGTTACAGGTGATCGGTTTGGGTCGACGCCGGACTCGACAACGGAAAAGGGATGATCGCAAGGAGGGTCGTACTTTCGGTGGAACCTTGCCGGAGCGTCGAGGAGGTGGGACTCTTGGGCAGGGACATGAGGAACCGGCGATGGAGGACGAGATAGAGGGACACAGTCCATGGCGGCCGACTCTGAAGTTGACCACTAGAAGGAGGTGGCGGGCGGGTGTGGAGTCGGGTAGGGTCCGTGTTCCATTGGGTAAGTCTGCGTGGCCGGATGACCCGATCCGTACAGCCTAAAACCAGAAAGCCACTGGGCCTGGGTGGACTTGTGATGGGTTTGGGACTCGAGGATTTTATGGGCCTATCTTGGCCAATGAAGCGTGTTTCGACGCAACATATACAACGGCGGGGGGTTCAAGGCACCATCGCCTCGCGGAACGAGTGCGAGATAGTCATGTGGGCAAGTCGGGTATACCCCCTAGATGTAGGATGGCAGTGGTACCATCAAGATCCGACTCAATGTTCCCATACCAGCTCAGGGGTCAGCAATCGCGTGATACTTTCACCTAGTATATCTAAAAATATATTTTCAAAATTTTCCAAAATTAGCTTTCATGTATAAAAAAACAGATATAATAATTTGACATTAGTTTTACATTATTTATAGGAGATAATTGCACTTTAGTACTCTAAATCTTTTATATTTCATTTAAAGTATCTTAAATCTTGTTTGTGTCACTTTAATACCCTAAACTTTTATTAATTCATTCAAAGTATCCTAAATCTTTTTTTGTCTTACTTCAGTGTCCTAAACTTGCATAGTTTCTACCGTTAATTTTACTATAAATTTAGTTGTTAGTGAAGAGTATTAGGGAGATTTTATATGTTTTTTTAGAGAAACGATAATATTATTAATATAAAAGCATTCTGGTGCCTTCGAGAATCGGAGACACCGTACATAGGAACCAAACTAACAAATCATGAAAGACAAATGCAGAGAAATAAATTTTGCTCTTTGACATAGGGGCGGTCGGAAAGGTGGGACTGCGGTAGCGTCCAAGGACACCGATACAGTATACTACAACCATAAGATACTGATCGAGCAGATCAGAGGATAAGCAAGCAGTGGTGGACCAATTACTCCCCCGGTAAGTCAGCGTGCGTCGTCCTCCCTTGACTGATAATGGTAGGGCTCCTGAACGCGGGATTGCTGACTCCGAAGTGGTAGAGAAGTAACTCATCAACTGTTAGTGGTACCCTTGCCACCTATACACCAGGGAGAAGGTACAGTTGACCAAACCCTCCCTGGCCTTCCCAGCACTCATTCCTGGAGGCGAGGGTGCGTGAAGCCCCCCGCCGCTGTTGTTGACGCACCATTCGACGCCGCTGATTCTTCATCCTCCGCTGCCTCCTCTTCTCTCCCAGCCCTCTTACCAGTGTTTCGGACAACCAGATCCACTCGGCCATCTCCAAGTCCCGACTCCGGCCCATTAGGGTTCTCTTGAAGCACCCCCTTGCCCTTGCTTCTTCGCCAAGCTACCGCCGCCACCGACTCCACCGCCGTAGCCACCGTGTCCGATGAGACCACCACCACCGGCACCCGAGCCTCCGTCCCCGCCGCCACCAGCGATCCCCGCGGGTCTATATCGCCAGCCCTAGCCGGACCCGATTCCGCTCCCCTCGCAGGCCGAGGGCGTGGACCCCTCGTCGGCGTCCGGCGAATACGTGCCGCCGTAGTGTGCGACCAGCCTCCCCCCAACAACGGAGCTCCGTCACTCCTCGTGACCGAGAACCGCACCGGAGACGACACGCTATCCCGCGGCGTCAACGGCTCCGAATTCGAGTCGGTCTCCTTCGTCTCCCCCGCCTCATCCTCCAGCACCATGGGAGATATACCAGACACGGCCTCCAGCCCCGCCCCAATCCCGACCACCAGTCCATCTTCTTCCGTCCGTCCGACAGCCCCCATCGCCAGCGGCCCCACCGCGTCCTCGACGCCCACGCCGAACCCGCCGTCAGTACCAAACCCCTCGACCTCCGGAGGTGATTTTTCACATAACCCTAACCCTAGCTCACAGAGAGAAGGGAGAGGCTGCGACATAAACTCCGTGGGAAGATCCGAAAGTAGCGGAGCCGCCGCCTTCGCATCTCCATGGAGAGATAATGAACGTCCATACCATGGTTTGGTATGGTGAACACACACCATGAAAGTCATGGCCATGGAAAAAGCCATGGCCAATCCCTTGGTCATCACAAAATCGGACATCGTCGTCCTATTCAGCAGAGCCCTGTTGATGAGCTAAATATGATCGTACTAAGTTCTGACCTTATCATACAAAGTAAAAACTGGTGATTTTATATGTTTTGGGTGGAAAACAGTAAATATTAAAATTGAATTAATGAAAATTTAAGACATTAAAGTGACATATATTTTAAATAAAATATAAAATACCTAGATAGAATTATTCCTACAAACCCTAAATAAAAGGCTGTAAAATTTGGGCTGGGCCGAGAATATCTTCACAACCCTCCCATCTATATCTAGGAGTAATATTATCCACCGTCGTAATAAGCTAGGGAAATCGTTGACGTCCCCGCGAGATTAGGGATCCATGGCGGCGTCGTGGACAGGCAGGCGGAAATTAGTTTCAAAACTAGCTTCTACGGTGTGGCAGACCAGAATATCCGCCGTCTCGGCCCAACGATTATTGGTCAACACTGGTCAACACCGGACCGCGGCTGAGAAGACCAAGTATCTCATCCCACATCCCCGCCTTTACGGAGTAAGTATCACTCTGTTTTGTTGGTTCTCTTGTGAATATTTAGTTTATATATTTATTTTTTGTAATTGTGTGTGCTGCAGACATCTCAACATTCTGAACATTCTGCCAATAGCAAGTTTGGTCGTTCAACTGGTTATTATAATTATGATCTTGCTGTCAGTAAATCCATCAAAGAGTACCACAAACAAGTTAAGGTACTTCGTTACCGTAGTTTAAAAGCGTGGATAATACATAATATAGTTTTTTGTATACGAAACAATACATAAGGTAGTTTTTTGCCAAAAAAAACCCATTGATTGTTGTTTCATTGTCCTGAAGGAGGAAGGGGATGGAATGGTGTACCCGTCGAGAGGAACAAGTCAGGCCCTTGGTGGGTTGAAGATGTTCCATATCCTTTTAAAGACGACTGGAGGGGGAAAATATGTATCCATCTGTGCTGCCCCTCATTTGGATGAAGGGGCCAATAGACCGGTGAAGCTTGATGAAGAATCGATTAAGATACTCTTGTTTAAGAAACTCGGGACCTTTAAGCAGGCTGTCGGAGATATGAAATTGCTTTTGTCTCCTCAGGATGATCCTCACGTCACGCCTGCTGCCCGTTTTGCTCTTGCCCAGCACAACGAGGAGGAGAAGCTCCTACATGTGATTCGAGCGACTACCCAAATGGTTTCGGATTATGAGCTCTTGAGAATGAGGTTCAAGGGCGAGTTCTTGGGCATGTTGAGTGTTTATGAAGCAATCGTTTTGGTCCCCCAGAACGACCCTGAAAACATGGAGCTGCTCATGTTCAAGGAGGGTATTAACAAGAATTGCTGCTTGTTTGGTCAACGGATGTTCGGTGATCCTTCTAGGACGCGTAGTCCAGTACATCAACATAAGTACGACGAGGTTGATGACTCTGAGGATGAGGATGAGTTTTATGAAATCGATACGCAGTCTGATGAGGGTTATGGATACGATCAGTGCAGGCTTGATGATCCTCGCATCATGGCAGCTGCTCGTTTTGCTGTTTCCCAACATCATAAAGAGGATGAGCTCCGACGAGTGATTGATGCAGTCAGTAGAACGTATTTGGGAGAGGAAATCTTGCATTTGATTTTCGAGATTGAGTTGGATGCAGAGAGATATTATGAAGCAATCGTTATATCCCCCGTGAACAAGCCTGAAGATATGAGGTTGGCTTTCTTCGGGCGTAGTGATGATGATTATGAGTATAGATCTGATGAATGCAGTTATGATAAACTCAATTCATATGAGAAAATTATGCGCGCACATGAATGTAAATACGAATGTAATGATGTGGATGTGGAAGGATCTATTGGGTGCAGGACTGATGATCGTCAGGTCATTGCAGCTGCTCGATATGCTCTTTTCACAACTGTCTACGAGAAGGACAAGGTCCGGCGAGTGATAAAAGCGACTAGGGAACTGGGCTCTGAAGAGGTGATCATTAGAGTCAAGTTCGAGAGCGAGTCGCATATCAGACCTTATTTAGCAGTTGTGTTAATCCCCATAGGCTACCCTCAACACATGGTATTGGGCTATTTGAGCGGCCCTGCGGGTTGAATTCTCGGTTTAGAGCGGCCTGTGCGTTGAATTCTCGTTTTAGGCTTTTGGTGCTCCTCTCAGTTTCTCTGTTTTAAGCTGTTAGAATAAGTATAACTTCTGTTTTTTTGTCTACTAAGATATTCCTGAAGTATTCAATATCCTTATTGAAAGCCAATGAATTTCCTTATGTTGTTTTCTATATCAAGATTACAGTTCATATACAAACAGTGAAAGTTTCACAAAAAATTCATAATTAAATATCAATAATCTGATATATATTTGGACCAAACATTTTTTTAAATAATTAATTTAACTGGTTAGTTACCGGTTAATATATCTTCTCAAAAAAAGATCATACAACAATTGAATTGGTGATATAATAATGAACAAAACAACGTATATTCCTTATCAGTATATCTAAAAACTTTTAGCGCTCTCTCTGGAAACCTGGGGTTTCCTCCCATAACCCCAAGGGGAGCGCAACTACCATCGCCGATCAGTCCTTGCTCGTCGTAGTTCCCGGTCCTTCTTTTCTACTCGCCTCGATCGCCTCGCCTCTTCACCCTACAGCGTCTCTGCATTGGCTCCCGTCTTTTCCCCTCAAGCTCCTAATGCAGCCGTACCGTTTATGAAGCCCGTACCCTTTGGCTCGTCCGTCTGGTTCGCCTCATCGCCGCCAAGCAGCCACCAGCCCCGGATGATGGCAGCCGCACCAGTTCGTCGTCCAGGATCATCGTCTGCAAAACCTTTGCCTGACCATCTACACGGGCCGCCCTGGCGTCTTCATCTGGTGCATGGCTGGCATATGATCGAGCCATACCGACATGGGGATCATACGATCACCCATCCACACTTGATTGGCGACGAAATTGTCGGACAGGCATGGCCGAGCACGTTCGGAGGCCATTTGGGGGCGGGGGCGGGGGCGGGGGCGGGGGCGGGGGCGGGAGTCCTGGGGCCTCATGTGTCGCCGCTGCCAATGCTCCATATTCCTGTTGCACAAGGGAACCCCCAGTCGTATACCGCCGTCGCTGCCCGTGTTCCAGATTCCTTTTGAACAATAGAGCCCTATTAGGGTTCCCAAACGGATACTGCCGTCGATCAGACGTCGTGCTTCGAGACCCCCGAGATCAAGGACGGTTACGGTGATCGTCCCAGGGCCAAGCATCACACCATCGTTACTGATCATCCCGAATGTCATCAAGGAGATGGAAGTGGGGCCACATGAACAACCGGGCCTCCAGTCGGAACACCTTAGGCCTCCAGTCCAGCGTTATACTCAGGAGGATATCCCAGCGAAGCTACGGGGCCTTATTAAATTTAACCCAGGTATCGGGCCTCAGCCCCGAACCAATAGAATGGGAATGAAAGGTAGACGTCCTAACAAAAAATCCTTCCGGGAATGCAAACTATGGCGTCATCTCTGGACGACGAGCAGGATGTCCCGCTAGGACCAGCAATGAGCCAAGCATTGGGGATAGGGGTCCGTACATGAGCATTTGGAATGCAGTTGGAGGGACTTGACCCTCCGCGGGATGAATAATAGGACCCGGCGGGGCTGGAATGGTCATACGGGGACCTATATCCACAAACCCGGGGCTACTACTACCGGGGAGTCTCGGGAAATCAGCACCAAAGACATTATTTCCTGTTCTTTATTCTGTTTTAGGTCGAATAAATATTTGGATAGCTAGGGTTAAGACTTTGGGTCTTAGTATTTTTGAATTGTCGGTAAGAGGAACTCCTAAGTTCGGATCTGCGATTCAAAGCAGACTATTTTTATGGATCCATGAGCGCCTGATGGACAACAATCGATCGGGACAAATATCTGGAATCCTGGACAGTTATATCCTACCATGTAAAGTTGCTATTTTACAGCAATATAATACCTCTATACCTCTATACTCGTTTCAAAGAGAAAAAAAACAACTTTTATATTCATCCATATCACACTAATACTATACAAGAATTAATCATCACTTTGAAGAACGGTTATAGCCAAACCCGTAGGATGTTGGGTTTGGTAGATGTGGGTTGTCTTTAAAAAACTCATCGTCCGATGTGTATAGATGTTGGTCTGTCTCACACCTTTTGTTTCACTGCCATCGGCATAATCCTCATCCTCTCAATAGGTCTTGTACTCCATGATAGGAGAATAATGCCTAAGTAGATGGGCGGGCTTTCCATCAAGAAGGTAGTAGTTTCGACTGAAAGAGCTCGACGGTCGTGGGGTGAGTTTCGCCTGTGTAATGGCTAATCATTTCCTCTCTCCAAAACTCTTATATTGGCAAGCAATAGCTTACGATATGGCGCATACGTGGAAGATGCCAAATCTAGAGGCGTGACCGTTGAAACACAAGGTGGTGGCCTTGCAGACGGTGGGGGAGAAAGCTTGTGTGGCCATTCTGGCGGTCGTTACTGGTTTTGGCATGCTTTCATCCATACGTGTGGCCACGGGACACTCCATTTATTCACACCTTAGTGTGGATTTAGGTGGCCAACCTACTAATGGGTGCATGGAACCCAGGAGTGGCCTTCTGGGTCGGGAACGCCCTAGGCACATGCTTAGAGGTGGACGACGATGCAAATGGGGTGAGTTGGGGGGACTTCTTGTGATTCCAGGTCGGGTGGACATCCAACAGCCTCCACGCAGACAGTTGCTATCTCAAGTCTCGAAATACGAGGTATGATCACTATTCATGATGTCTTAAGAACATCTGTTGGACCACTATTTTGATTGTGAGCGATTGGGCCATATGACCAAGGATTGTCTGATTCCTAAGATAGATATCAGGTTTATTGGGGCCTTAATACGGGTTATTTTAGAACAATGTGACAGTAAATCCCTCAAGAGATACGGGAAAGATTTTGTTGGGCAGAAGAGAAGGGTGAGGACATGTCCCAAAACCACCAAAGGGAAGCAATGCATGATCGTAGAAACCAAGAAGGGTATGAAAGACACATGAAGGCCTGGGGCCGAAAGGGCCAGGGTCAGGCTCCACCAAAGGCAAGGCAGGAAAACATGATTCGTGTTCGTTTTATCAGGTAAGGACACATATCGTCGTGTACAATAGTGCCCACTCCATTCTCTGTAACAAGAAAGGACATGTATCATCACTAAGAGATCAAAGTCATCGTGCCTATGCCATATTCAAGGGTTTTCTTCTGACAAAGGCGGTGTAGAGGGTGAAGAAACAAAATAACCAATTGATGTTGGTGATGACTACATGATCCCTCTGGGATCTTGGGAAGAGTCCGGTTGGGGATTTTCTTGGCGAATTCGGGGGAGCTATATACCAACTGGTGAAGGGTGGTAAACACCCTCGCCTCTCCTAATAAGCAGCACAGGGGCCGATAGGGGGGCAGGATACATCCTGCCCATCGATCGTTGGATGAAACCAGTTCCACCAAATATCAGCAAGACAATCTCTTACCAGGTCTGCATCTAACACATTAATATGTTCAGAGGCCCTCAACCATATCCGAGGGGAAAGACTTAAGTTAAGTTGTTGGGAGATTGTACAATTTAGATGAGTGAATTGAGGTTTATAGTGTAATATGGGTCAAACCTTAGTTCTAGTTTTCTTACGGTTATCTTGGTGATCATGATCGCTACAACATAAAAACGCTGAAAAAATACTAAGTGTTGTTAGACACGTGGGGTGCTTTGGTGCCCACCACCACATAAACACATGTTGTGTTTATGTTAAAACAAACACATGAGTAAGCATTTAGTGGCCGGCTATCTTTCCATAAATAGGGTCATTATTGTGTAAATAAGAGATGTGAAATTTCACAAAATATGCCTCATAATGATATAAATTTGTTTTCTATGCTAGTATAGTTCAAAATTTGAAAAATATGCTTTTCAATTGTTTTAGGACAATAATACCCTCATTTTATTTTAAACAAGATAATTCATAGTTATTAATTCATTTAAATCTATTTTCAAAATAAATTTTCAGTTTTTAAATAAAATATTTTTTAAGTTTTATAAATTATTAAAATTATATATTATTTTCTTAAAAATCAAATTATTTTGATAAATATTATAAAAAGATAATTCAACGATAATATTTCAAACAAAAATATTATACTTTTAAATCTATTTTTTTAAATCGGATTATTTTGATAAATATATTTTCAAAGATAATTCACTTTTATAATGGCAACTTTTGAAAAATAATTTCGATATTATAATAAAATATATTTTATACAATTTTATTAGTAATCAAATTCATATTTTATTTTTTAAATTTTAATTTGAAAAATAAATTAAATATTAAATTATTATTTTCGTAATTAATAAATTATATTATAAATTTATTTATCTTTAAAAATTATTTTTCAAAATAATATGTTTTTTATATAAAAATAAATTCAGATCTGATTTTAATATTTTGTTCAATTTTATTAGTTACTACATTCATATTTTATTAATTATGAAAATCAGATTTTAATTTATTTTTTAAATTATATTAAAAGTAAAATATGAAGTAGTAACTAATAAATTTTATTTTTATAAAATTGAATTATCTTTCAAATTATATTTATCAAAATAATCCGATTTAAAAAATATAAATTAAAATAGGAATTTAATAATTAATAAAACTAAAAAAATAATGAAGTATAATATATTTTTTTGAAAAATTATCGTTGAATTATATATATTTTTAAATATTTATAAATATAATTTGATATTTAAGAAAATAAAATATAATTTTAACAATTTAAAAAAAAATAAAAATATTTTATTTAAAAACTGAATATTTATTTTGAAAATAGATTTAAATGAATTAATAAACTATGAATTATCTTGTTTAAAATAAAATGAGGGTATTGTTGTCATAAAACAATTGAAAAGCATATTTTTCAAATTATGAACTATACTAGCATAAAAAACAAATTTGTATCATTATGAGACATATTTTATGAAATTTCCCTAAGAGATATACAAAAGGAACAATATTACTCACTCTCTCACCGTGTGAAATTATGTGTCTTGGCTTATAGTTTATACATGTCCAAGTTTTGTTATAATTAATGTTTAAAGCATTCAAGGAAGCTAATTATCAGCACTATTTATATTATTTACAATGTAGATAGATTTGTAGATATTTATGCATCTAATTGGATTGTTCTTTTTATTTTTCTTCTCTCTCTAAAGATGGTTTCAGTGCAATTGGTTTCTATTATGTAAATAGATCTGTAGATTTTTATTCATCCAATTGGTTTTTTTCCTTTTTCTTCCCTCTTGAAAAGTTTTGGTTTCAGTAGTTTCTATTATGTAGATAGATTTCTAGATTTTCATGCATCCAATTAGTTTGTTTCTTTTATTTTTCTTCCCTCTTGAAAAGATTCCGTTTCAGCGCAATTAGTTCATCATGTTGTTGTAGGTACATATATGGTAATGGCCATCTCTTAGGCAATTTAGTACCCTCATTGACTAACAAGGATTTCTGGGTGATGTTACAAGAGTTCATATTTTTCTTCATTCATTAAACTTTCAGCTACATATCCAAATTCATGTCCAGCTATCCAAATTTTTATGGGTTCAGAAGTATTCATCTACTTTGTCGAGTATTGTTATTTATGTTACTTTCCCCATAGAGAAGCAGGTCAATGTTTGTCTTTATTTTTTGAATTTCACTTATAAAGGATGTTTATTTTGTTTAGTTTAAGTCAATACAATATATCGATTACGGGGTGTTATAGGGTTGAAATCGATGAACCCTTTAGCCGTTTGTTGTGCCATGTTAATCTTAATGACTAAGGTATTAAGTTTGTAATGCTGTCTTTTCCTTTGGAATTTCAGGCTACGGTTGCAAGAGGAGGCTTGGTGTTGAACTGTCAAAGTGAGGAGTTTCCAGTCTTGTGAAATATTGGTTGATCTTGAAGCTGATTCAGAGAACAAGGTGTTGAAAGCTGAGCAAGATCACCAGGTTTATACTACTGTTGTTTCCACTGGTATGAATTCCAATCTTCATGGGATAAAAATATCATGATATATGATTTTATTTGCAGAAGAATATTAACTTTATAATAGAAGCTGCTTAGCCATAGTTTCTTGAAGTTTTATGAAATATTGGTTTCCATCAGTTTCCAACTTGGAAGAAGCCACTGGTTTGGCCTTTAGATTTATGATGGTAGGACAAAAGATATGCAAAAATGTGGTTTCTATCAGTTTCCATCTTTGAAGAAGCCATTGGTTGTTTTTCAAATTTATGATCGATAGAACAAAAAATAATGCAAAGCTGCATGCTCTCAGCAAGGAGGTTGCACAATATATCGATTTCGTGCGTTTAGATATTGAAGATGAGTATACCAAGCTTCTTGACAAAACACTAACATTTTAGTTAGTATTGTTTAGTTAGATCTTCTTTTTGTTATAGAAATTCATTTGTTGAACCTTTTGTAATAGGAAAAATGTCCTGTAAACTGTTTGTAATTTGACATGGAACAAGAGAAAAGGCTTGCAGCTTTGGTACGTGTTATTTTTATTTTTCATTATTTTCTATCCTTGATTTGGCCGATTGAAATCTCGAGGTTCTTCAATGAGTTGTGGTAAACAAAATCCTGAGACGTTTCAATGAGCTGGTCTTTCTATATTTGATTGCGAAAAAACGTGTTGGGTGCTTTGGTTGACATCCATATTTCAGAAAGAGTAGCCGTTCAAGTGTTTCCTTTTGATTGTTTTCTGGAAATTTGGGTGTTAAAGCCATGGGATGTTTCATCATCGCTAGATTCCCGCGTGATTGATCTCCTTCTTCCTCTTTCCTTGAGAACCAAGCAATCTGTAAAGTTGTCTTTGTGAACATAAATTTGCCTAAAATTGGAGCTTGGTAGAGTGGTAACAGTAAAACACCTAGATATAATATTAAAAATAATGACATAAAAATACAGTAAATGATTAGGTATTGTAAATCGGGATGTCTTTTTTTCATATTCAAAAACATTTTTATTGTCAGTACAATAAAAAATCTCTCTCGATGTATACGATCACACTACCACTCAATAGATGGTCTTGCATCAAATTTCTGAACTAAATCTTAATGGTATTTTTTGTAGAAAATAGTTTATCAATAATCGTGGTAAGTCGATGTTTCAACCGGCTCCAAAATAAATACGTAAACTCAAGTTCATTTCGCTACATTTATTATTTTACCAATAAGAATAAAAAATTTGATTTTACTAAACAATTAATCATGAGCTCGAAATCGAATCGAGATCAATTTGTTTATCAAAAGAGTGTAATCGTGAGCTCGAGTTCGATTCCAACGAACATGATTATTTAGCGGATCATTTCCATTCCAACGAACATGAATATTTAACGGATAGTTTCCAACGAACATGAAAGCATAGATATGAACATGAATAGTCTCAAGCAAAACTGAGTCTCAAAGCATAGATGCAGAGTAAGTAGCAGTTTCAAACAAAAGTGAGTCAATGCTCTAACAAGTCTTAAGACATAACTAGAGAAGTGGAAGATCCTCTTAATCTTTCACAGATGACTCTTGGCCCTCTTGTGGCTTCCCAACTTCCACAGTGCTCCCAACCTTGAGGATTTTCTTCCCAAGTTGCAAGTGATCAGCATCCTTAACTTTAAGGATCAGGTAACCAGTTTTGATCTCAAGTGCTACCAAACCCTGCCAGAACATTAACATTAACCATTGTTTCTTCAAAAAAAAAAAAACATTAACCATTGCACTACATAACATTAACATTTATAATAGAAATCCTTTACCGAATACACTGCATCAGAATCAAGCTCTTGTAGATTGTACACAATTTGCTGCTCAGTGACTTCTTCTTCCTCCTCAGTCTCTTCATCACTTGGACTTAAAACCTACAGACAAACATTTAATGAATCCATGTAAAGGGAAGTTATTAATAACTAATGTAAGGAAAGTTAAGACAGACCTTCTTCTCCTCATGGAGAATGGGGTACCAGAGCCCATATTTCAAAATTCCCCAAGACTCGATCACATCTGCAGCAATTACCATGAAGCCTTGGTCTCCCCAGACCTTCCCCCCAGCTGTTTTGGATCAGGAAGCATAAGTTTCCATGAATGTCGAATCCATAACCCATGACTATTACACAGTGATTTGGCATTTGGTTCTTCTTCCCCTTCCAGTAGGCTGATTTAAAACGACTTTTCCAAATTCCACCTTTGTATAGATCCAGGGAGGCATTAGTCCTCATACAGACCAGTACAGGATTGTGGCGCAAGGCAGCAGTGAGATTCTCCATCTCAATGGGGAACTTCCTTCGGTGGGTCTTGATCTTAAATGGAGAATAGCTGCGTTCCATTTCGTGGACTGTGTCATGGCTGCCTAAGGAGGCCTCATATGGATACACCTCTTCAGGAAAAATCCCATGTGTTCTGGCATAGGTGAAGGCTGTGTCAGCCACAGTTCCCACATCCGGGGGCAGTTGAAGGCCATCAATGATTGCCTGAGGAGAAAGCTTGACGACATGCCCTTGCTTGATCTGGCGCATATAGCCGATCAAGATCGAAGCTTGAAGAGGGATGCAGTACCCAGCATCCTTCTGATCTCTAACATCCACCTCAAGCCTCTTCCTCCAATCCAGTTTGTATTCAATCTATGAAAAAGACCAGAAACCAAGTTTATAAACGCAGAAACAAATTTTTTTAGAGCAAATCAACTTTTTCCTCTTATCTGACCAACCCCTTTCTTTCTCCTTTTCCCTACACAAACCCAATCAACATTCCCAAAAGAGTTTTTCTTCCAAATAAACAAGAAAACAGGGCCAAAAAGTCTTCTTCTACTCCTATTCTCTAAACGAAACAAAACAACAAGCTCAAGCACAAAATCATCAAAGAGAGACACTTTGTTGAGGTTTGTTCCTCCTCTCTTCTAAAAGTTTTTCATCCACATAAACAAGCAAACATACCCAAAAACTTCTTCCTCCTATTATCCAAACAAAACAAAACAACACTTACTTCATGTCAAGCACAGAAACATCAAAACGGAGACCCTTTTTGAGGTTTGTTGTTTTGGGTTTTTTATCCTCATGTTCTCTTAAAAACCCACAAAACAGAGCTTCTAGAGTGTTTCAATAAGAACACACACACAGAGACAGAGGCTATAGTGTTGTATGAACACAGCTTATGGGTTTGTTTGTTGAAAAATGAGGCAAAATAGAGGAGGATAGCACAGAACACTCACCTCATTTTCACGGCGGTTGGAGCAGAAACCGCGGGAAGCACCATAGCCAAAAAGCATTCTTCCTCCTCCTATTATCTAAACAAAACAAAACAACATTTCTGAGTTGCTTTCTACTTCATGCTAAGCACAGAAACATCAAACATGGACCCTTTTTGAGGTTTTTTCCTCCTCTTTTCTGAACAAGCAAAAAACGGTTTTGGGTTTTTTTATCCTCATGTTCTCTTAAAAACCCACAAAACAAAGCTTCTAGAGTGTTTCAATAAGAACACAGAGAGAGAGAGAGAGAGGGTATGGTTTTGTATGAACACAGATTATGGGTTTGTTTGTTGAAAAATGAGGCAAAACAGAGGAGGAGAACACAGAACACTCACCTCATTTTCACGGCTGTTGGAGCAGAAACGGCGGGCAGCACCATAGCCAAAAAGCCTTCCTCCTCCTCCTGTTATCTAAACAAAACAAAAAAACATTTATGAGTTGCTTTCTACTTCATGCTAAGCACATAAACATCAAACAGAGACTTTTTGAGCTTTGTTCCTCCTCTTTTCTAAACAAGCCAAAAACGGATTTGGGTTTTTTCATCCTCATATTCTCTTCAAAACCCCCAAAACAGAGCTTATAGAGTGTTTCAATAAGAACACACACGGAGAGAGGGAGATAGAGAGGCTATGGTGTTGTATGAACACAGCTTATGGGTTTGTTTGTTGAAAAATGAAGCAAAACAGAAGAGGAGAGCACAGAACACTCACCTCATTTTGACGGTGGTTGGAGCAGAAACGGCTAGCAGCACCTTGGAGCTTGCTTCCTCCTCCGATCAAAAGCCGACGAAAAGGGATCGACATTTTCTGTTTTTCGTTTTTGAGTGTGGTGCCTCTGTCTCACGTCGCTGAGTGTAATGAAGATGATAGTGGAGCAGTGATTCGTAGACCCCACCTACGTGGCTCTCTCCTCCCGATTGTCTACGTGGAGGAGGCTGTGTAACTAACTACGGCTTAGGCCCATGAGAGAGAGGCCCATTCGGAGACGGGTGAAAACACATCTATGTAGAGCACGTGTACCAATAACTTTTGACAAATTTTTTTAATTGAAAATATGGGAGAAATTTTATCGATCGGAAACTTAAACATTACACAGATAGAAAAATGGGTAAACTACAAATACCTATCCCAAACTTGTAGCGTTTAACTGATATCTACCCTAAAGTTTTTTTTTAACTGATACCTACTCAGATGTTTAGTTATTTAACTGATACCTACCATAAAGTCTTTTTTAACCGATACCTACTCAGATGTTTAGCTAAAATGACGAAAATACCCTCAACTACATTTCAGTAATTATTTTTAAAAAATATTTAAAAATCACTTTTGTTAGGTACATATATGTACTTATTAAATCACTTCAGTTTTATTTAAAAAAAATCACTTCAGTTGTATTTTTAAAAAATTGTTTTAAAAATCATTGAGGGCATTTTCGTCATTTTAGATGTCTGCTTGGGCTATCAGTAAATAACCAAACATCTGAGTAGGTATCAGTTACAAAAAAAACTTTAGGGTAGGTATCAGTTAAACGCTACAAGTTTGGGGTAGGTATTTGTAGTTTACCCTAGAAAAATTGAAGGGAAAAGAGCGAAACCTAATTCTATTTCGTAGACATCGAACGTTAATTCTATAACAAAATACCTGACTATACTAGGGATAGTTGGTAGGAGGCTAGGGTCTCAGTTACGGTGGAAGACGTGAGTGCCACAAGAACAGGGTCTCAGTAAAAAAATGCCTGGCTATACTAGGGATAGTTGGTGTGAGGCTAGGGTCTCGGCTATAGTGGCGGACGTGAGTGCCACGAGATTCGTTTCTTGTCTCGATATGAAAATACTCGGGATATCTAATATAAGGCGGTTGAAAGGATCATAATGAGCATCCAGAGAGAACACCAAGAAAATGGGCAACCAAAATGTCGTTTTTACACCAACCTCGGTAGGGAGAGGTGTGCATCCCCATACAAACCTCGGGGGTGTTAGAATGTCGATCCAGCGGATAGGGTTAGTGCACCGAGTTTGCACCGGTGGCCGGTAGGAGCAACTGTTGATTCCAATTTCCCTGAATCTGAGCGGGGGTGTCAAGGTCCCGATCCATCGAATGGGAATGCAGATAGGAATGAGGCATCTCTACACGGAGTCCATGTCCGATCGGATGCGCCACAATCATGGTGTTTGATCCAGGTTCGGGCCTCCGATGATCGTGAATGATCAGTAGGCGGATGAGGAAGCAGACATGTTGCGGAGGTGGCGGTTCTCATGGAGAAAGTGGAGGTAGCAGTGGAGGCTCTGGTGGAAGAGGAGGAGGTAGAAGCGGTGGATGTGGCGGCTCTAGTGGCAGATGAGGCGAGAACGACAACGGCTCTAGTGGTAGTAGGGGAGGTGGCGACGGTGGGGGCAGTGGAGGAGATGGTGGTGTTAGGTCGGGAGCGATGGTGGGAGAGGGCACCAGCAACACATGTGAGGGTGTTGGAGGCGGTAGAGTTGGCAATGGTGGGATCGACATATTTGATGGCGGCGGCGTTGGGTGAAGTGTTGGCGTTGAGGAAGACAACATTGAGGACCACGGCGTTGAGGACGACTTTGAGGACGGAGGAGGTGGCGTAGGAGGCGGGGGAAGAGAGGAGGAGAGGGCCGAGTACTTTTATTCCTTTATCACGACGACTTAATAAAGGTCGTCGATGGAGCTGGGACATAATTTTGAGCAGGTAGGATCAGATCATCCTATGGTTGGGAATAGGGCTGACGGCAACATCAATGAGACTACTGGTAAGGAGAACCATGACGGTTATAAAGTAAAGGCAGGAAATCCTGGGGAGAATAGAGAGTTATAGAGAAAAGGAAACAACTGTTAAGAGGAAAAAGAAGAAGCCCTAGGCTACATCCGTCGTGTTTTTAACAATTTATACTTTTGACAACTTAATTATCATTATGATTCGTTTTAAAATTGTTCGTCCACAATTACATTGAACTAAATTATATTTTTATTTTCACTTCATTTCATTTAAATTTATTATTAGTATAAAAAAATAAAAAAATAATTTATCAAACATGTTTGCTCTTTTTTTTTGTAATATTTAAGTTGTACGGAAGAAGAAGGCCACCACCCCACCACCCCACAATCCAACATACGACATCAATTATGGGGTTCTCAAACATTTCAAAAGTCAATACACAAGGGATTTCCAGTAAAAACCCGAGATGTTAACACTCTCTCGACCATAGAGTAAGGAAATCACATTCCGTAGTCGCACACGTATATCGGTGGAACCACCCCTCGAATCACCATGCCTCCAATATGACTGTCTATCCCTTCCATGACCTTCAGTAGACCTCGAGGTCCCAGTCCGTGATCCTACATGTTGACCTCTTCCATTTGCCTCTTTTTTTTTTCCGGTTCCAACGATCCTCTCCGTGGGTCTTCTATAGGTTGTGTGATTCCCCGAAACACCCCAGACTCAGCAACTTACTCTCCGCCCATACGCGTGGGAGAAGCAGGCCAGATCTAGCCGAGGTAGCCCATCCGTCGTCCGCCTGAAGCTTTGCAGCGCCATCCTCGAGGAAGACGGGAAGAAACGCTCTCCTCCGTGCACCATCCCCCCGAGTGCAAACATGACACTCATCGCTAGAAAAGACGTGTACCTTGGTTGCGAACTTGTGCTTTAGACCCATTTCCAACCGAGGCCACCACAACCTCCACCCTTTGGGCCATGCCCGATACTCCTCATCATCATCGGTGTTGTCGCCGTGGGATTCTACTATGCCGCCGTGTCCACATTTCTGAACCCAAAAATTATTTCCCTGTTGGTTGAGGTAATAACATTGATTTAAAAAGAGATTTGATATCGCTTGAACTAATGAACTTTGCATCATCCTATATATATGTTATGGTTATTAACTTTTATTATTTTTAGAATAAGAATTAGTTTCATTGATAGAAAAAAAAAAGGAGTCATTGTAATAGCCAACCCTTGTACGGACAATGATCCAATAACCATTAGATACGAACCGGTCCAACAGGAAACAATTATGGTAACAACAAGTAGAACTAGAACAAGAAACATAACTAACATATGAATTGAAACCAAAACTAGAACATAAATAAAATCCAACATGTACGAATTGCCAATAACCGCTCAAAGTGGTGCTTAAACGCTGCTTGATCCCTTCTTTCCAATGAATCTTTTTGTCATGTGATCCACCGAACTTGAACTGACAATATGTAGAGGATGATAGGTATGATTCAGGGATCCCTCATTGTAAAAATCCCTAAATCCTTGTTTACTCATTGGGCTTGGCGAGGTTGCATAATAGTCTTTCACCTTGCTTTTCTTTCCACCAGTGGCATAGAGGTCTCCAGCCTTGTATGTTGATGGTGGTCACCTACTTCTTCTCTCTCTCATTTCCCTTTCCGTCATTTTTTGTCTCTGGCCTTCTTCACTGCTCCTCCTACGTAGTTCGTGATTGTTGCTCATAATCGGACGTCAGTGTTGTTGCTTGGATCCATTCCAATAGTTCCCTTGGCTTGCTCTTGACCTCTTTGGCCTTTTAGATCTGCCTTCGGAGCACTCACTGGAACTCTGGTCCTCGTGGGTCGTCGGAAAGTCAAGAGACGGAATCAGTGTATATTCTGTAAGTCCCCAGCGAGTTCTGTTGCTCTACATGTAAGCGCTTCTTCTCTGTGGCCTTTGTAGCGCCGAAAAGCTGGTCGAATTGAGGCTACGTTAAGCGTCTCAGAGCTCTTCGTTGGTTGTTCTCGGCGATGGTTGCTCGGGATCATCGGATCTATTCAATCCTTGCCCACCGGCCTCGTAATCTATGTTGGTTCGTCGGAGTTGTCTGATCTGTTGCTAGTTAGTTCTGTGTGGTTGGTGAGGCCGGGTGTGGTGTGGCCTTAGCTCGCTGCTCAGTTCTGATCGTGACCCTTGTTGTGTGTGGTGGGTTGTCGGTCGGTAGCTGGCCTAGTTCTTTCTCGTGGGGTCTCGAATTTGGTCCGCCTCCGGCAGATCCAGGGCCTTCTTCTCGGAGATGCTCGTGAGTTAGTTCGCTTCCGGATTTTGAATGTTGTCCTGGTGACAGTTGCAGGTCGTGCCACCTTCAGTTTATAGGCGAAGGTGTGACCTTTGGTATGGTATTGTGTTTCTCTACTGCCTTTGGTGTTAGATATTTCCGTGTTCGGTTTGGCTCGTGCTCGGTATAACTACAAGCCTTCCCATATGGGTCCTCGCTTGGCGGGGTTACCGGTCTTTGTTTCAGAACGCTCAGCTCGAGTTCCAACCTCGAATCCCCAGAAGTGATGACTTGCTACTGCCTTCTTGGAGGTTTGAGGTCGTACTCGGTAGAAATACCGGTCCTCCCCCTTTGGGGATTTTCTCGGTGTTGATCGAAATTAGGTAACAAATTACTGAGTTCGAGCTACACCATCTGCTCTGTCCATCATGGTCTAGATAGTGGAACGTCTCTTTGGCCATTGGAGGCGTCTAATTCCAATTCAGGTCGTGGGACACGTTCCTCCATCCTACAAGGTGTGGATCGTTGCAGAGCTGCTCTAGCGACATATGGTGGTTCGTTTGGTTGCTTGACATTTCGTTACAGATCCGGTCGTGGGACGGGTTTCTTCATCCATCTGGGTGTTGATCGTCGTGGATCTAGCGGTTCTTCGTGGTGCTAATACTGGTATACCCTCTTTCATCTTAAGATTTATGTCCCCACATTGTCTCATTACCGTTATATGTTTGATATTCACCTGCTTCCTTCCACTTATGTGGGCATGATTCGTCAGTTTAAGATGTTGGCTGCTAGTGAGTGGTTTGACCTTTGTGTCCTTCAACTATTTACTTTCAGATTCGTTTTTTTGGGGTTATTGTGTTCGGATGGGTATTACTCACCAGAACTATCTTTGTCGCTTGCGGTGTTGGGCGCCGACGTGTTAGTGTTCGTCTTCCAGTCTGGGTGACAGGTTGATGGTCCTAATGAGACATGGTGTTTTACTTTCTTAGGTTGTTGGTTGGTTTTATGTCAGTATCACTTGTGCTTTATGATTGAAAAATATGGGTTAAATGCCTTTTATTTTCTACGCTTTATAGTTGTAAAAACAGGTGTTAGACCTTCTATTTTTTACTTGTTTTGCGTTTCATGATTGTAATATCTGGTTATATAGACCTTCGTCATCTACTTTGCTCTCATGTTGGGTTGTTAAGGTTTCTTGTATAAAAATGCTCTTTCATGTTTTAGGAATTGTCATAAATTTGAGTTGTCATACCACCACTCGATTCATTCACGTGTTTGTAACTACATCATCTTTATATACTTTTTTTCTCTCTCTGAAAATGTTCAATTTAAATTTACATACCGATAAAAAAATACATACTACATATTTAGTCCTCAGATGTCTTCCAATCCAAGTTCCAACCTATGATAAAACTACAGGTTCATCTTTTAGTTTTGGGAAAACTACCAATACCTACCCAAAACCATACCCATTTAACTGATGTTTACCTTGAACTTTAAAGTTAACTGATGCATACCCTTAATTTTCGAAATGTAACTCAAAACCCCTTCGTCGCTAAAATGACGAAAATACCCTCAATTACACTTCAATAATTATGTTAAAAAAATTTATTTAAAAATTACTTTATATATATATATATATTTAATTATTGAATGACTTCATTTTTATTTAAAAATCACTTCATTTATATTGTAAAAAAATTATTTAAAAAAATCACTGAGGGTATTTTCGTCATTTTAATTAGCTGACAGAATGGGTTTTTAGTATGAATCAGTTAACTTTAAACTTAAGGGTAAACATCAGTTAAATGTGCATGGTTTTGGATAGATATTGATAGTTTTCCCTTTAGTTTTATCACCAAACTGTGTTTTACCTCACTATAATAAACCATTAGTTGTCACACCACTCATGACCCATAGTCAAGGTTCTAAAAGTCGTTGGACGCTAGTCGGGCGGCTAGGTCCTTGGAGGATTAATCGGGGACTAGACGGAGATTAATCGGGGATTAATCGGATTTGTATTTTTTTTATTTTTAATAGATATATTATTATATATAGAAATAAAATATGAATTTCATTATATTAAAATGATAAAAAATATCTAAAATACCTAAAAATTCACATCAAACAACTCAGAAGCACAACACCTAATATCACCAACACCATAACTATCTAATTATTTTTAATTGAGTCAGTATACTACGCAAAATTGTTGTAATCGCCTAGTCGGCTAGACGGGTCGGCTAGGCGTAGGCGGGACCCTAAACGACGTCCAATCGGGATTTTTAGAACATTGCCCATAGTACATTAAATGTAAGTCGACACAATTGTAAAATCAAATTCTTAAAACAAATAAATAATAAAAGAAATATCCAATGAGAGAAACAATTAGCACACTACGATGCTTATAATTTTTTTTTTGAGGAAACGATGCTTATAATTGATGTATGGAATATGGTAATTATTATTAAAAAAAGATTGAGAGGGTAATTATGATTAAATACATTAATTCACAAATTAACTATTATATACATAAGCCAGTAAAAAAACAACTATTATATACATAAAATTATATTTGAGGTAGGCGCCACCTTGCATAACTGACCTATCAGCCAGCCTATTCTGATCCGAGGTAGGCGCAGAGCAGACAAAAGAGAAGAATCAGAAAATGTTTGAGGTGGTGGGCCCTGTGGGTACTGCTGTGCTTTAAATTAACGGTTACTGTTCTTTTTTTTCTTCACCAAGTAGCTACTTTATAAACCAAATCGAGTGCATGAAATATATTTTCAACTCAATACATTGTTGATTTGTTGTTCTTAAATATTTTCATTATAAGTAGTTGATTATTATAGCCGGTTAATCATACTAATTATTATTACGTTCTGGTTTAGTTACATTTAAATAACATGAAATATATTTATAGTATTATATGTGCCATAATTTATCTCAAAACTCATTTTCATATCCATATATATTATTTAGTGTTAAAAAATAAAATAAAAACGAATGAAACGATCCATGTTATGTATCTGCTTAAACTTTATAACTAGATGGAAGTTTATTTTTATGTTGAGCAATTATAAATGTTTAATCGAATTTTTTAAAGGAAGAGACATAAGTGTTTTCATTCAAACGCAGCGACTCCAACTTACAGGATCATAGATCCTAACGTCAAAAATAGTGTTCGGTATACCCGTAGGTCTATCGGCGCTTGTGGACCTATAAGGAAATTCTATTTTACATCGTAGAACTGAAAAAGAAACAAAAATGAAATAAACATAGAAACAAATGTATAAAACTATGGATCCTATGATACCAATTCTTATAAAACCCAAATCTTTCGCGGTGGGATGTTCTGGCCTTGTCGATTCGTCGTCTTGATTCGCCAGGATCATATGAGATGTACCTACCACGCATGGAGTGTGTTTAGATGTGATCAGTAAGATGGTCGCGCGCTGGCGCAAACACCGACCCTTGTACGGTTTGCCCATAAAACAACTTCCCTTGAAAGTTCAGCTCATAACATGACTTCACCCAAACGGACAACCATGAAATCGACTTCATCCAAGGCCGAAACAAGAATATACCGACCCTAGCTCGGGCTGCAGAGCGAGAAAACTGCATAAGAGAAAGGAATGATAACAAGTAAAAAGTAAACAAAAAAAAACAAACGATAAACAAGGAGAGAGCCGTCGTCGCCGACGACGGCTAGGGTTTTGACTTTTTTCTTTATTATGTAGAGAGCTTCTTTTTTTTATTTCCGAATCAAAATAATGTTTAATCGACTTAATATAAGCAAAATATAATTAAGTTATTAAGTTAATAAAATAATAAGCAAGTATAATCAACCTATAAATTTATTTAGCTTAGAGACCATTTCATTACAATGTGTTAGTTTTGAGTTGTAGATACCTAAACAAAAATACAATATAAAAAAATTGTAGGAAGATTGGGAGATTAAAATTCTCAAATAGGTAGATGCCAAATACTTGTTCAAACGCAATCCGGAACCGTACACGTGTTCAACTATATGCATATATTATTTTCCTCTTTATTAAATTGGAAACTTAATTGCCATTGAGATTGGCTCTTTAAATCAAAACTAAATAAAATTGTCACCAAAGCGGCTTTGCATCACCATGGTGTCCTTATTGTGCTCGTCCTCTGTCGATAGGGTTCATAGCGATAAAACCCTGATAAAACCTAAGTGATAGCAACGGTTTTCGACAGCGTGATCGATGGCTCATCCACCGGTGCCTCCAGTCGTTTTCCTCCCTTGGCGACGGAGGCGGGGCTCATATTCTTCGCGCAAGCGAAGGTAGGTGGTTCTTCTGTGACGGCGGAGGTAGCGCGTTAAGGAGGAGCACGGCTGCCATCTGGCTCGAGTGGGGAGAGACGGTGGCGGCGGCAAAGGGACCCGATGGGTCCTAGGGCTCAATCGCCTCACATGGAACCTCGGGCTTTCAATGTCCGAGTCATGGTGGTCCGCATGCGGGTGGGTCGAGGCAAGCCAGTGGCCCAACAGATCAGGGGGGCCGTAAAGTTACAATTTTCCCACCCGACGGGTCAGAATCGTCTGGTTGGAGATATAATATCTGAGCCCGGGGGTTATACACGTCCTGAGGGGACGTCTCGGTCAACGGCGGGGGGCTACAAGCATCCTCGCCTCGATCAATGAGGAGCTCGTGGTCCGGTGGAGGGTCGGCCATTGGACGTAAGGTAGTAGTGGCCCCACCAAGTTCTGGTACGCTACTCTCCTACCATCTCGGAGGTAAGCAATCCCGCATTTTTAGCCCTACTTTTATCATTCCAGGGAGGACGACGTACGTTGACAACCCGGGGGTGTACTCAGTCCGCCTTTGTGTTATTCCGAAAATGCGCCTGCTTTTCCCTAACTTCCATTTTGGATCCGCTGTATCAGTGTCGTCAGACGCTACCACAATATCACTTTCTGAACATTTCAGTGAAACGGTTCGGTGTCTTGAGTTCTTGTATTTTATGTTGAGGTCCCATGGTATTAGGACCATTTTATCAGTATTTTCAGCTTTTGAGTATTTTGCTTTGTATTTAGACGTTATTAATTTATAATATACCATCGTTTTCCTCAAAAAAATAAATGGAAAGTCTAACGTTTTCATCAGAAAAGAACCATTTGAAATTTTGATACTTCAAGTAGTTAAAAATTGAATAAAATAAAAAGAAACTTAAACATGAAAACAAACATAATAATGCAAGAATGATAATATGTGGAGATGCAAATTCTATTTTTGAAGGTTACAAACCTTCTGTTTTTCTGGCAAAGCAAACAGCATTTTTATGGTAACTATTGATCCTCGGGGGACAAATATCATGTCTCATAAAAAAAAGAGTTGATCCACTGCGGCAGCATTAAACCTTCCCTGTCAGTCCCAGTCCGAGTACCAGTGGTTCACGAGAACTAATCCGGAGAGTTTTTAACGGAAAATTATAGAACATCACATCATAGCTGGCATCTTTTGAATTAATTTATAGATAATTTAAATGTTACATAATTTCCATCATAGAAGTTAAGAACTTAATTTGTTAGACTATCTCCAACGTTAGTGGTAAAGTCGATGGTAAGACGTTGACAGAAAAAAAAACGTCAACAATGAGTTGGCGGGGGACTGATGTTAAGTCGATAATTCGACGTTGGCGAGAAATACTGACGTTGAATTAATCGTTGGTAGCTACCGTCAATGTTTGGACCGACAAGTCAAGAAATTTCCATGGTTACCGAAGACGTCGTCGCGGTGTCGAAGCCCCGTGCTACCGGAGGGGCTAGAGGACGAAAATCTACAACGAGTGTGGAGCAACCAAAAAAGGCCACACGAAGACCGTGGATCGTTGAGGAGGACGAGCGTCTTGTTCGCGCTTGGATGGTCAATTCCTATGATTCAATTCACGGGAATGGCAAGACGAACGTGACGTATTAGGGGCCATCGAGAAAGAAGTCGTTGACATGCGTGGACCAGATGATCGTTGCGGTCCGAGAAGCAGTGGAAGGACCATTGAGCACAAGTGAACCCTAAAGTAATGAGGTTCCAAGGGTACTACGAACGGATTGAGAAGGATCATAGGAGATGTCGATCTGATGACAAAGTTACAACGTTGGCCGAGGAAATGTATTTGAAGAATGAAGGACACCCTTTTGTGTGGAAGCGTTGGTGGAGGCTCATCAGAAACCAACAGAAGTGAACGTCAAAGCACTTTAGCGTATCCGACACAGAGGAAGTTGAACAACATATGCCACCAGCATCGATCTTCCAACCATCTAGCGAATCGAGCAAGTGCACTTGGGAGGACACATCTGGGGATCACAGTGAGCACACCACGAGGATGAACCAACGTTCGGGGTACAACCGAATTATGGGTCAGAAGGCTGCCAAAGCTACAAGGTTCAAATGGAAAGGGAAACAATCAGAGGCAAAGGAGATCGTCTCAAATGTTGCGGAGGCCTAACAATACATATGCAAAGTATATGAATTGAAGCTGCAACTCATGGCCACCAAGCAGCGGTACTACGATCGGTGGTTGTAGGAGGACTCCAAGGACAAGTCGAGCATGACCCCCATGGAGCTTGAAGCCCACTTTGCGACCCTTGCGATGTTGCGCCATATGATGCAGTAGTGACGTCCCGGTGTTCCTCCTTGTGGTTTATCAATTCCTTTTTCCGTTGTCCGTATCCGTTTTTTAATTAAGGAACTATAGACGTTTATTTCGTTTAATGAATCAGTTTTAATTAGTTGTCTGTTTCCTTTTATGTTCGTATGAATTTTTTTTCCATCTTATTTTATCGGTTTTATTATCGTTGCATATCCATTATTTAATTACGTGGTTGAATTTCACTTTAAATTTCATTTCACCAACATTGCATTTGAATTTGGTCTTCATTCCATTTTTTTTGGTTTGCGTGACATAATTGCACTACATATGAAAAATGACCAAATTTCTCCTGGGAGGGCCGGTGGTTTGGTGGCTATAAGTACCACCGCCTCCATCAATTATCCTCACCACTTCATACACCAACTCCTCTCTTCCTCCAAAAACCTCTCTAAACTTTTCTCCTCCACCGAACCGCTCATGGTCGGTAACTCAAGAGCCTTTCAATGGCCACACGAAGAAGAGTTAGTGTTGGTCCTTGAGTGGCTTCAACACGTCCGCCCGGGTCCAAACATCCATTACTGGCCTGATGTATTCGCTAACTACGTGCAAAACGTCCCTGAATCAGCCCCGTTCGGTCTGAGAAGTAGTGCAAGGAGCACTAACAAAGGATATCGGACAAGGTACTTCATTTCAATTTAATATACCGTGAAAATTTACATGGTCGCCTGCTGGGACAAACCGATGACCACATTCGAGCCTTGGTTGCACAAACGTATATGGAACGACATCGCCAACCTTTTACCAAGTTCACGATATGGAATCTACTCAAAGACCACCAGAAGTGGCTACGATACGTTCACGAATTATAAACTATTATTATACTATATCCTAGTTTCCGCTTCATTGATAATAAGTTGTGGTGAACGTATGTTTAGTTTCAGCTTTGATAATTTTAACGTGTAATATGTATCATATAATATTAATGTGTTTTTTAATAAAAATGTGATGTTTAATATTATTTTATTCAAACAGTCAACAACGAACAGTCAGCAAAAAAATTGAGATCGCTGACTGTTAGTGATGCCTGTTGGTTGATAATTTGTTGAAATGTTATTTTTTTAATGGAACAATCAACACAAACAAACAATACCAACAAAAACATTGGAGATGCCCTTATAAGGTGTGCATGCTCAGTTGCCCAATGCTCGGCCTTGCGTGACTTCAATTATATTTTGCTCATCCAACATAAATTCGTACGATGTTTGAAGGTGGTCCAATTATAACATACGATTTGTACCTCAAAAATACTTTGCCAAAATAGAGTTCCCCGTAAGAAACTGAAATTACACTTCTTATTCAGGGATTAATTACACTTTATTCAACGACAGTGAACTGAAAAGACGTAAAATGACCTAATTCCCCGTGAAACATCTGAGGAATGGAAAAGAATCATCTGCCTGGGGCAGTAGCAGTATCCCCTGTGAATTAAGGGACGATTATAAGGGTATTATTACAATGTTCCATGAGCAAACAAAAATCGATTGTGCTCTCTTATTCACTTAAAACACCATTTAGATACTGAGTTACCACGTTTCAATCACGTGGAAAAGAATCATCTACCAAAAGCAGAACCCCGACACAGGGTGATCTAGAGTAGCATTGACACTGGCTCCTCAATGTAGCCTTTGAACGCTTTCAACCATTCGGCGCCAATTGCACCTACGAAACACAGGCCAAGCAAAAATATATATGAGTAGGTCTTATTACCAGTAAGTACTTGTAAAACCACTATTTAAATTTTGAGCTACCTACCATCAATTACACGGTGATCACAGCTTAGTGTCACAGCCATGAAGGATCCAAACTTGTATTCACCAGGAGCAGAACCGGGAACAACCCTCTTCTCAGCTGTGTTCACCCAACAAGGTTGAGTCTATCAGAACACATGGTAAGGAATGTGAGGATTACTGCAGCGATGTTAAAAGCATGTCTTACCAGATCCAACAGCGAGAATACCAGCCTGAGGAGGATTTATAATAGCACAAAACTGTTTGATTCCGAAGGGTCCTCCTAAATTCGATACGGTAAATGTGCCACCCTGTAATCAAGGTTGTTATACTTAGTTTACAAAAAGACAACATGAGGCAATAATACATCTATGATATATTGTCAAGGTATAATCCATTTATGAACTCTGTACTATTATACGACCTTTGCAAACACTAACTGCAACCCAACTTTTGTTGCGGAAACAAAAGTGAAAGTTTGTACTGTGTTGCAACGGTTATAACGACGTCAACTTTGAAGCAAATTATCCAAAATGCCCCCGAAGATTTTGCATATACTAATCCCCTACTTCCACAGTTTTGCAACAACAAACTGTAGACGGCCTTTGTTATAAAAAACTAACGGTTAGTATATGCGGAACCGTTGGGGATATTTTGGTCATTTCCTGCAAAAATTGACGGAGTTATGAGAGTTGCAGCAGAACACAAAGTTTTAAGTCTGAGTCTGACAGAATGTGGGTTGCAGTTATTGTCTGCGAAGGCCGCCATAGTACAGGATTAGTAAGTGGGATTATCTCTATTGTTAACAAAGAGATTTTTCCAACCTCATAATCTTCTGGTTTCAAGCTGTTATCTCTCGCTTTTTGAGCCAAAAGCTTGACCTCTTCGCCAATACTAGATAAACCTTTCTTGTCTGCATTCTGCAAAATTTCAAGTAAGGTGAACTAAAGTTACAACTAAATTAGGAAATAAATAGAGTACAATGACATTGAACTAATACAATTGCTAACCTTGATAACTGGAACAAAAAGCCCGTTGTCTGTTTGAACAGCGACATTGATGTTCACATTGTGATACCTAAATTACAGATATGCACCCTCAGTTAATCAAAATCAAGTGTAATGCAACTAAGAATAGTATATATGAAAGTATACTAACTGGCGGATGTAGTTATCAGTCCACGAGCTGTTGCACTGAGGAACTTTTTGGAGGGCCAAAGCAGCAGCCTGAAGTCATAATAATATTGAATTAACATAAGGATGTAAATTTTAAATGACCAAATAGTCCACAAAAAGTATAAAAAGACGAAGATTTAACACTGACATAACTTTTCATTGTAGTATGAGTGGTTCATTTGTGTGTTTGAACATACCGAGTAGAACGAGAAACAATAACTATGGATCTTCTAGATCTACATGCAGGTTTTTGTTTGTATGGCACTCTAAATAAAAGAGTAAGCTAAAAGACAACACGAGAAAAAAGAAGCTTGTGAATTTTAAGACGTCATTTCAATGATATAATTATAAAAGTTATTAATTAGCAATTCCTTGATGGAAGCAAATGATAACCAAATAACTTTTGGAATACATGAAAAGCTATATTGAGGAACAGGAGATAATTTAACAGGTTATCCAGTGAATGAATCTTCAATTAACCAAAAAGCATGTCAATGATGGACATATTAGCAGGCCTAACCCTAATAGATAATTAATAGAACATTTCATTTTTACTGTCAGAATTTGCTCTTAGGTACCTACTAGGCCCTAATAAATCATACATAAGAAAATAAATAGAACTCAAAAGGTCCCTTCCGTGAGTCTCAATGCTAAAAAAACATTTTAGAGAAAAGTTACATACCTTAATAACAAGGTCATTGACAGATATTCGCTTCCCACCAGAAGCTTCTATTGAAGAATTTAGTTGACTCCGCAGTCTTGAGATTGAGCAATATGTTAGATAGTCATTAATGAATTAATCAGTCACATTGCATATGATTACAAAAGGAAATACTCACGACATAAGTTTGTCCACGCATGTATCCACTGTTAAATAATAATGGGGAATTGTTTGCTTTGACACTAACAAGCGAGAAGCTGTGATCTGTCCCCAAAAATAAAACAGGTAATTAACATGGGGAAAGGCAATTAAGGGTGTAATTGGTGAAAGTACGGTAAGAAATTGGCCAAAATTTTCAACATTAGACCACTTGGATACAAATTTGATACACCACAGTCAACTAATGTGTTAATGCGGTATATGGAGAAAAGGATGTTTAATGACCAAATAAGAATGTTTAGGCTGTATCCTGATGGATATTAATCACCTGTAGAAGTCAGATGAGAAAGAAATGAGCAGATACATTAAACCTCCAACTCTAAAATTGAAGACGCAGGCAGCAAATAGAGTGGGGGTCTAAAGGTAATACATGCAAACATAACCATTAAATTATTGACCGAACATATAAACATGATGATTACAACTACAACAGCGATCATCCCCAACATTACCTTCCTTATCTGAGAATGAGGTAAGTCTGTATAATCCAAAGATGGAATTGCTGTACCAGCTGTCTTGGGGGCACTTGCTGAAACTTCCTTCACAGCAGAAGCTACACCATAGGGAAAATAACCGGAATTCCATTCAATTGGAGGTGATATAACCACAGACCAATACAAAGATAGGACCCAACAAATAAAGTACATACAAATGAAGATTAATAAGAAAAACATGCTTGTAGCACAGAAACAAAATATGATACCTAAGTAATCTTCAATGTCAGCTTTCACTACGCTTCCATCGGGACCTGTTCCTTTGATGCTTGAGAGGGATACCTAAATTTATATTCAAGGTTAAAATAATAAGTAAGGGTGGTTTAGATAGGGCTCAAACAATTTCTACCAACATTAGAATTGCAATTTTGTTACCTTGTTATCTTCAGCCATTTTTCTAGCAAGCGGACTAGCAAAAATACGATCATCAGAAGCTGGATTGCGCTTCGAAATCTTAGGCTCTATGGGGGTGGCTGCTTTCTCAACCACCTCCTCCTTGGGTGATGGCTTTGGAGTGGATGGTCCACCGGCTACCTCTGCACTGCTACTTGATGCCGAAGGAGTGTAATCTTTAAATTTTGCAATGTCTCCCTCTTCTTCAACAGTAATAGCAATCACCTATGTTAAGCATGCATTTGTGTGCATTATTAAATAGGGAAACCGCAATTGAGCTGACACCAGACATGATAAAACTTTGATACAAAAAAAAACATCTCCTCTCAACTTATCCAATAAAAATAAAAATTCTTCGGCTATCAACAGAAAACAGAAGATATTATATTTCCATTCAATATCTTAATGGATTTATATGTGATGATGACAATTATACGTCAAATATGTCTCATAGATATTTGAGTTCGGGTTGATGGAGACCTTATAGACAAGGAATCATATTCTATTGCAAACAAAAATTAAAATAGCACAGGATTCCTTAAAAAACAGACGCTTAAACAGAGAAGTTATCCTAAAACCAACTCAAATCAATACCTCGCCAACTTTAATCTCTTTTGATCCATCTCCCTGTACAATTTTGGCAAGATAACCTTCCTCCATGCTTTCCATCTCAACAGTTGCTTTGTCCTTCATGTAAATACAGGCAAAACATGGAAACTTCAGATAAGCACAAAATATAAAAAGAGGACATTTTATGAACAGCAGACATTTGACCAATAACTAGTGAGAGTGCATACAGTTTCAACTTCACAGAGCACTTCACCAGGAGAAACTGTGTCACCTTCTTTCTTCAACCATCTTGCGATGTTTCCCTACAATCCATTACATAAACATTAAGCAAACATATAAGATGGAAGTTGTTAGAATGCCCTAGACAAACTTCAAGAGGGTACATACCTCAGTCATTGTAGGCGAGAGAGAAGGCATTCCGATCTCCTGGTGTGGAGGTAAACCTGTCGCATATTTCACACGATTGGAATTTAGTTGAATGGGAAACTATGAACGATGCAACTACACCCAACAAACTAGAACGAAATAAGCAGAAATGTAAAATAGTTCACAGTTCTGAGTGCTGTCTGCAATAAATAGACAGTTTCTAAACAATATTACAGCACCCATGTCATATAACAATGTTGAGTACAAGAGACATCAGCAAATTTAACTATAAACATGATAGGAGAATTGCTCAGTTAGAGCTAGCGCAATGACAATGTTAATGTATTACTAAACCCACTGCAAATTAAAAGAAAATATTGAGTTACAGCTCATGATTTCAGGGTATTCAATCCCATAGGTGCTTCAGCTTTCACCAAGTTAATCACTTTGACCATTAGCAAACTGCTACTTCAAAGTTGTCGAAGAAGACAAACCAAACAGAGAAGTAATATATAGAGTAGTACTTTTATATGAATAGGTGGTTATGAACCTGTCTCAACTGAAGAATACATATAAAAATGACATTATTATGAAATGTAAACTTTCCACATTACTAATGCAAAAAAAAGTGTTCCTTGTCGGAAAATCTTAATCCTACTTAACCTATAACAGTAAATACTTGAAGATGCTAAACAACATCTTCAGGTCCTAGATAACAAGGTCTAGCTTTTTTACCTCAAACCAGCTAGGAAGAAGGAATTATGATGCCTAATGTAGGGAAGGATCTAGCTAAAAACCATGCCGAGACTGCTTCTACTAGATCACAAGCATACCCTAGGATAAGATCATTTCATACAATGAACACCATAATAAGAAAAGAAAACATTTTGTAACAAGATAAGATAAAGCATTGACAGGTAACTAGAAATTGACTCAGATAATGGAAGTAGTAAACATTGATGCAGATCCTAGAAAATGTAAAGTATTAACCAACTAATTTCACCCAAGTACTTGAAAGCTAATGATAGAATTCAAGTTACTCTTACAATGGTGGGAAAGAGTCAAACATACTAGCAGTATTTTAGTAAGCAATGAATAGTGACAGTTTACGTAATCCATCATCTTACAATAAACAAATAAATATAAGTACGGAATTTGAAGTGAAAATAACAAACCACAACCATACCTGCATCAGATGAAAAACCTCTCCTTAACACCTGATAGCTGATTTGGAAAATGAATCAGATCTCTTATGATGTCTAGTGAAAAATAAGAAGGAAAAACTGTGAGGGGGAGATAACATACCATGCAGACTCAATGTTCAATACTGTGTGTGTCATGGGCGTTCCCACTTTCATTGTCATACTGGAGAGGTTTCTCTTGAACCCATTCATTGACAATACCTACAGACCAACTGACTCAGTTTAGTTCAGTTATAACTTCACAAAAAGTAATGGAGCAACAGAAGATGCAAACAGACGGAAAATTGCAAGATAAAGGGCTCTGATTACTAATTTTTATGAAGTAAAAGCTGTACTTACCGTGGTACTAGCAGTAGACTTGGAAAGCCTATCAAGTTTTCCATGACACCGGTCCTTCAAAATGTCTGAGATACACAAATTGGTTAGAAAAAATTGAACAGGTGTTAAAAAGTACGGTAGCGGAACAGTTAGTAAGAAGAAATGACATACATGACCAGTTAGTCAGGAAAATTAGTATGGAATTGGGCATGCATAATGAAATGAATCAGCCATGCAAGAGATAGCATTTTTCCTATATTAATGCTCTTGAGCCAAGTGAGGCACTAAGTCTTTAAGGGTTAAGAATTTGATACATTAAATGGCATTTTTAGACAGCTGGGACTCTTAGGCAATGCCATAATCCTTCTGAGATGAAGATCTTAATGCAACTAAATCAATGGCTACCTAATATTGGCGGCGACTTGTACTGGTATGTTAGAATTACCAGCCTGGCCACATTCTTTAACAATTATTAGACTTCATCCGGAACATCATAACTTCATCCCAATGAAACTCCAACACTGGATACAATTTAGCATAAGTTAATACAAAAAACATTAAATTACACTTTAGAACCAGTACCAGATTACACAAAAACAAACAAAAAGTTGAATTAAGCATACAAGTCCACAACAATATACACCAAAAATGCAATGCAATTGTCGAGATTGATATCACAATTCATAAACGCCAATTGAGAAGCAAACTTCCATTTCCACAGAAGATACGAGGCAAAATGCGAAGAGCAGACGGAGAGAGGGAGAGAGGAAAGACCTCTGGTTGGATCTGGATTGGTAGAGCGGAAGTGGCGAGGGTGGGCGGAGGAAATGGATCCGGCGGATCGCGAGGAAGATGAGGCAGGGCCTCCGCAGCTGGCGGCGGCGAGAGGGGACGTGACGGCGGAGGCTGGCCGTGAAGACGACCACGGTCGGCATGATTGGTTCCTCCCTACAGCTCTGAACATGATTTCGGTTATTCTCTGATCGTC
The DNA here is from genome assembly GCA_963921825.1 of Erodium maritimum. Classification (NCBI taxonomy): domain Eukaryota; kingdom Viridiplantae; phylum Streptophyta; class Magnoliopsida; order Geraniales; family Geraniaceae; genus Erodium; species Erodium maritimum. The sequence continues at coordinate 6,296,289 of OY997589.1, read as the reverse complement.
GTTTGGCGGTGTCCAGAGGGTTTTGACAGTCAGAATCGACGCTTGAGAGGCATTAAAGGCAGCTGTGACTATATTTTCTTTTATTTATTATTTATTTGCAAGTGCTTTTGCTAATTATTCTTTTTATAATTTTAGTTGGTGGAAATTGAAATGAGTAAGCTTAATTTATTTTATTTTTTGTGCTTATATATCTTGAACCTGAATCTCTTTTTACCATACTTGAAATAAAATTAAAAATAATTATGGAAATAATTTCTTCATACGGGTAAGAATAATGTTGGTTTCTTTCAACAACAACAAAAAAAAAAAAATAATGTAGGCAACACATAAATTGTTTTCTAATATTGAGATTCCTTATAGTTAGTTAAAATTGGAAGAAGTAAGGATAATCTGCGCAATTGTAATTAATCTGTCCTGTGTTTTAGGTGAAGTTCTTGATCAAAGCCAAATATTCCACTTCCACTATATTAGTGGAGAAAGCTCCAGCTTAAAAACACACCCTGGCTCTCTTTTTCTAAATAATTCCTAATCATCAAACTTAAATTAATCTTCTTTTAGTTGGATTTTAACATCTACATTTAGTTTTAATCTCTAATTGAGAGAGTAAACCATCTCGAAGACAAATCTAGGGTCTGCCTAGCCAGTTGACAATGCCTATCCTTATCCGAAGAAGAACAGAAATCTCGAATCCAACCACTATAAGTCGTTGTCAACTGATCAGAGTCCTTCCGATCTCCATGAAGAATCCGGTTTCTCTTACGTCAAATCATATAGGTGGTCATTATCCAGACCGCAAGGTCCTTGTTTGCAAGACTCTCTATGATTAAAAATAAGATATACGAGCTAGATAAATATCTCACAAAATCAATTCAATCACAAAAAGACGAAGCACTCCAAGGTTATGCAGTCGTCGGACAACCAAAATAAGAGTGTGCGATCATCTCCCAGACATAGCTCCCATGTACTTGGGCTCCTTAAAATACTTCTTTTAGTTAATCCTGCCTTCACTAGCAAAATATCATGGAAGAACTTCCTCAGAAAAATACGAACCTTGGAGAGAGTAAGGAGAGCCCCTAGAGCATGTTCCACCAACTATGTATAAGACCAAGACCCCTGTAATGCATTAAAACAGTGGTGTGAGTTCTGGGAAGGGAACCACAAACCACCAAACCAATAACAAGATTCAAAAGGTTCGAAAAAAACAAAGAAATAAAGAGAACGCTGCATTGCTCCGAAAGGGAGAAACACCCCGACTAAGAGGAGGGAGGAAGAGCTCAAACATGCTGAAAAAGAGTTCTAGCTGACGACACCATCCACAATTAGGAGACAGAGCTTTCTCTTCCGCTTGGATCAACGTAAGCACCCCAAACTAGATTCTCCGTAGAATGAGAGAAGGAGTAGGGACCGGAGCTTCCTGGAAGATCCTGGCATTCCGAGCTAACCAAAAGACTAAGGCGTGACAAGATTTACACAATCAGCGCACCCCACAAATAGAAGACCACGAAGAGATGAACAAAACATGAGATGAATGGAGAGCCGAAGCAACCCCCGTCACTAGAGAACCAAGGACCATACCTACCAAGCTCATCCACAAGTAATGAGAAGGTGAGAGGTGTCCTCAGTGTGCCTGCCACACATAGGACACAACCATGAGTCCACCGAGACCGGAAAACCCCTCACCACCAAGAAGGATCTAGTAGGGATGTCCTCGAGAGCGATGGACCAAGAAAAAGATTGGAACTTAGAACGAGCACCATTCTTCCAAACTGTAGAAACTCATCCAACTAAGTCTAACTCGTTGACGATAGAAAAAGCATCAAAAGTTTTCGAAGTCCAGACACCATGAGAATACAAAGACCAATTCAACTTGTCTCGGCGAGAAAAGTCAAGACAAACATCCAAGAGAAAGGAGCGGAGGCCCTTCAAGAAAATGAGCTCTATATTTAGAAGATGACGATGGAAAGTGAGGTTCTAACCAACGTTCGCTTTGAAATGAATAACCGGATGACCTTGCTCCACTAGCAATAAGAAAAATGTGAGGGAACAAAGTCGAAAGAGAAACATCCGTAATCCAAACATCCTCCCAAAAACGAATGAAACAGCCAGACTCTAACGAGGATTTTGAGCCGATTGACCAATATACGAAAGAACCAAAGAAGAGGAGCGATGAACAAGTAAGAGACAAGAAAGATTCCACTCGGACTCGATCCAGTCATGACAAGCACATAACACCCTCCACCATAAGGAAGTCCGCTCTGTGACAAACCGCCGCCACCACTTGAGGAGCAAGTTCTTGTTGACCGCCTCCAGGTCGCGGACACCAAGACCTCCTGCGAACTTGGAACGACACACTCTGTCCCAATCGACTTTACCGAAATAACCCCCTCTCCATGATAAGCAAAACTTGCTTTGAAACTTGGAAAACCGGCGTCTAAAAACTCGGGAGACTAACTAAAATAAATTGAATATATGTCAGACAACCTCCAAACAAAAAGTGAACTTGGCACACCCCAAGCCTCGCCCGAAGTTAATAAAATTGAAAGTTTTCTTATGAGGAGTGAGAGGACCGGTCGTATAAGAGACATAATGGTTCTATATTTAACTGTAATATTACACTAGTTTCCATAATATATAAACATAGTTGAAGTTACAACAATAACAAACAAAAAAGGATAGTTATGTGAACCAGATGTTGATCACATGAAGTCACTGATTATTGAAAAACACTTAATTTTTCATTATTTATGAATGCTTTACATTAACATCTGTTTTGTTGGTTTGCATTTGCTAAACCAACAAAAATAGTATTTTTGTAAGAATATTACATCAGTTGATTCCATAGATAGCATCGCTACTTGGAAAGCATCGTTAAATAACAAACTCCATCCCCCACTACAAACCACCTGATGCAGACAAGTAGCAAACAAACTCTTCGGGGAATCCTAGGTCTCTCTTCCCGTTAAGCAACAACTATGCATCCTCAACTGTTTTCAATCATCATAACAGACTATACCAGATCGTGCCCAAGTGACATTTTTGCCTCTTGTCAAAGCTTACTCTGTTCTTTGATCGTATACTTCCGATGACCAGAGTTCAAGTCACAGCAACGATATAGATATTAAACCCGTCAAGTTCTAAGATTTGTTTAGACAAGAAGTTAAGTGCATTCGTATGTAAGTGAAACAGGTAAAGAAGACAACATTAACCAAAGGACAGTGACCATACCTTAATCCTGGAATTACAACCGGCAATGTAAGGACAAAACCCTAACAACTACGGCTTTTGTTATCATTGGGTTGGATTCAGAGTGTGAACGTCTCATATATGTCTCGAACAGCATTGATGTCATCGATATCGTTGTCTTCACTCTCAGCTTAACTGTATTAAGGAACCCTAATAAAATAATGCCCAAATTAGCACATCATATTGTATATAAACAGACTCAAGACACAAGCTTTACAAGATCAACAAATAAAGAGAGATCAGCAACAATGGAAGCTATGATGATCAAGACTGAAGCAACCATGGGAAGGCGCCGGATCTGCATTGCAGCCGGGGAAGCCCAGGCAACGAGGCCCGTCAAGAGACGCCGGAGAGACCCAGCTCGAGTAGCACAAGTTGCTGATATTGATCAGACTTCTGGCACGGCCACTGTGAAGAGAAGCTCGAGATTTCGTGGCGTCAGCAGGTTGAGACACGAAACTCGATGATCTTTGTTTCCTGGATTTATTCGTTTTCCATGTGTTTAGCTAACTAAAACAACATGTGAACAATGTACAGACACAGGTGGACTGGTCGGTATGAAGCTCACTTGTGGGACAAGCTTTCATGGAATGTCACACAGAAGAAGAAAGGCAAACAAGTTTACCTCGGTCAGCATTCCTTGCATCATAACCCAAACTCTTAGCATTTTCTTACATCCTCTGTTGATTCTCGTAACTGATGACATGTTTGGTTCAATAAACTCTCAGGCGCCTACGACGAAGAAGAGTCTGCTGCAAGAGCTTATGACCTAGCTGCACTCAAGTATTGGGGAACTTCAACTTTCACTAATTTTCCGGTACATAACAAGACTAATATCACTCAATTCATATGAAGCTGATGTAAAAATGCAATATTTTTATCATTTTTCTAATACCCTTTTGAAACTTATACAGATTACTGATTACGAGAAAGAAATCGAGATCATGCAAACTGTGACAAAAGAGGAGTACTTAGCCTCTCTAAGAAGGTACTAAAACAAACATATGTATGTTATATGTGATCTAATACAGTCAAGATATTATACTGATTCATTTGATTTCACAGAAAGAGCAGTGGCTTTTCAAGAGGTGTATCCAAGTACAGAGGAGTTGCAAGGCACCATCACAATGGCAGATGGGAAGCGAGGATCGGGAGAGTTTTCGGGAACAAGTACCTCTACCTTGGAACATACGGTAATTAAACATTCAGATAAACACTATTTTCATGTCTGTGAAACCTCGTTACCTTAATCTGATCATCACTTGTCTGTTGTCTCCATCAGGAACTCAAGAAGAGGCTGCTCGTGCTTATGACATAGCTGCAATTGAGTACAGAGGGATCAATGCTGTGACCAACTTTGACCTGAGCACATACATCCGATGGTTAAAGTCAGGAGCACAGGAGCTACAATCAGCCATTGATCATACTGAGAAATCGCCTTCCCTAAACACATACTTCCCAAGAGAAGAAACCAAGTCCTCAATTTTTCCATCAAGCCCTTTCTATATACAAGAACCTCTAGTGTTCCAAGCACAGGCCAATAAGTCTTCTTCTTCATCGTCATCATCATCATCACCTACTGCGCTAGGCCTCCTCCTCAGATCATCAATTTTCAGAGACCTGGTTGAGAAGAACTCGAATGTCTCAGAAGATGAGAGCACTGACGAGGAAGGGTCGAAGAACCTGGTTCAGAGCAATAGCAGTGATGATGAGTTTGGAGGGATGTTTTACAACGGAATTGGAGACAGCTTAGTGTTGGAAGATAGAGACCTACAGTTCATTCTATGAATATCGAACACTTCCAAGCAAAGATCATGTGCCTATTGTACATAATCCTTTTCACTTTCTACTGTAAATTTTTTTTGTCAGGATCAATGAAAAATGGTGGTGATAAATAATGCATATACAGTCAAGTGACAAGAAGTGTTACCTCTCTATTCAGCCATCTGATCAGTCGGTATCAGAATCAGTATCAGTGTAAGATCTAGAATCCCAAAACTTCGAAGCATGCTCATCTTCAAATCTTGACACTGGACGAGTGGCATTAGTGAAGTCCCTATAACATGCGAGCCACCACTCCTGCCCTTGCTTGTAATCCAAGCAAGCTGTAACGATTTGAGATCCATCCACAGCCATGGCACAGCACCCAGAGGTATTTTCATCGCTCGGACTACAGCTAAACGAGTTTATTTGGCTACCGGAGTCAGCCTCCCAGACGTTAATGTAAGGATCATTTGGGCCTCCAGTGACTATTTTATGTGGATCCATGTGGATATGGGTCACTGGGCCAATGTGTCCATCCAACTCGGTAACTGGTTCTGGTTTTGGTTGCTCCTGGTTTCTCCTGATGTCCCAAAGCATTGCTCTGACAGAGTTAAGCATGATTGAGAGTTTTAACATTTGGAAATATGCAAAACTACACGAACATGTGATTTTTTTTCCAGAAAATCTTATCTTACTTGCCAATCCCACCGGTGCAGATTAAAGATTTTGAAGGTAAGATCTCGAAAGATTGAAGCTTCGGGTTATGAATTGCAGCAGTGATGACTTTGTGCATGGTCCTTAGATCAATTGCAATGACGGAGGAACCAGCAGCAACATAGACTAACGAGTCATGGCATTTCATGTTCACTGGTGCACCAGGGACTGCAGTCATTCCCACACAGCATGATGAACGAGCAGTGGTCGATGCATTAGTGTCCCAAACCCTCACCTAGGACAACCAAAATGTCATGAAAAGAACCAGCCACAAAAGCTTATCCTCTTATATTAACAAAAACTTAATTTCATATTGAAAGGACTACTTAAAAGTACCTTAGAATCATTTGACATGCTCACCAACAGAGATGTTCTATGCCTATGAAGAAAGCAAATGGTAGTGCATTAGAAGAAATAGAACACCCTAGATGATGCAGTCCTAATTGAGAACAGAAAAGGTATCGGTTAGCCTATTTTGGGTCGAAACGGGCTTCCAAGCAAAATTCATGGCTATTCCATGAGCCCTGATGGTTTTCGGCCTTTCGACGTCATCTGGAGGGTTAAATTCTTATTTTTAGAAGTCCAAATATTATTTCCTGTTTTTTTTATTTTATATTTCCTTTATTTCGAATTAGGGTTTTGAGTAGTAATTTCCTTATTGTATCAGGACTTTGGGTACTAGTTTTTTTATTTAAGCACTTGTTATTCTTCATTGTAATTCAGATTTGATGAAATAAACCAAAAAACGAGTTCTACTCAATTTCTATCTTATTCGGTATTCACTTTGAATCAACGAATTCGATAAAGAATTCGTCCTTTCCGCTACGCACTCTGCATCACTAGAGCACATATACTCCATATATTTAGGGAAAATCTCCCTCTGCTACTCCTAAATACGCATCGTTTTTAACTAAGTACCCTTAACTTTAAAAAAAAATTAACAACCCCTTCGGGTTTTTTAGTCTAGTTTTACCCGAATTCCATCAATTTTGGGCATAAATGACAACAATACCCTCATGGCCAAAAGTTGGTTGTCAAAAACTTTTTAAACGTAAGGGTAGTTAGTAGAGAACGGTGCATACTTAGGGGTAGCTCAGTTGGATGATCCCATATATTTATGGAAGCTAATTACCATAGTATGAACCTATAAAGTAACACGCTAAACATGAAAATGTTACACTATTCTGGTTAACCTAGCTGAGATAAAATTGTTCCCAAAGCCAAACCCATACCCAGCAACAGACATCAATTTTACAGGTTTCTCATGCCCATAGAGTGTAGCCTTCAAAGCATGTTGGCCACGTTTTCCACTGGAGCTAAGGGACCAGAGGCGAACAGTACCATCTTCCCCTCCACTTGCCAATACTTTGCCACAACCATCACCTAACAATTTATCAGACAAGGTGGAAACGGGCCCATTGTGACCTCTGAAACATCGTTGGCAGGTGCCCTAGGAACACAACATGAGACACATTATTGATAAGACAACTATCTAGGATATTCAAAGATACTAGACATTTAACAGTTCCTAGGACAAAACCGGAAAACGGTATGGATCTACTAACATATGTCGATAAATACGGGGTTCTTATTTACTGAAATGGGTTTTAAACAAAATTATAATTTGTTATACCTTCCACCATAAACGAATCGAATGATCACAGCTGGATGATACTAGTACAGTTTCTTCTCTCTGTGTTCCACTTCGTAACAAAGAAGTTTCGTTCAAGGAAAACAATCTGCAGATCAAATCATTATGGTTAAATCATTAAGAGTCAAACCTTTAGTACAAGAAAATCCCATGCAATTCTCACCTCATACAAGTAACTCTTGCCTTGTGATCGCGTAGAGTGTCATACGAATATTTTCCCGTCAAAATGCGATCCCTCAAGATCATTCCATCAGTTTTAATCATTTCTATCACAGAACCCTAACGAAGAAAAAAACAAAGCCAGCATGGTAAACACAAATATGACAATTATGAGGAACATAACAATATCAAGGAAATGTGACAAAATCAAGAATACTCCAAACATACCTGTGAAAAGATAACATGATTTTTGTCCAAAACTATGTGGTTGAAAGGTTTTGGAGCACTGTGAATCTGACAAACAAAAGGATCAGCAAACTTGAACTTGTGCACAGCAGTCCTCCTGGCTACATAGGCTTTCCTGAAGCCGAATGTAGTTTGTGGAGAGCTAGAAGACCATACTTCCACAGGCCAATGATCTCTATAACAAAGAATTGCACAGAAAAAATCAAAAAATGAAAGAAAAAAACAAGCTTTTTAGCTTCAAATCGAAGGAGAAAGCAAACCCAGAATCCCCAATTTCAAGGGAAAACGTCGTTTCCTAGCCCCGTCAGAAAGGTCATTTGCAATTCTTAACTGAGTTCGACCTTCCGTGACAGATCGTATCACAAAGGATTGGCTTTCCTTGTAAAAAATTACATCTTTATGCTACTTTTTGTAACAAAGTACCACATTTGTGTTACTTTTTGGAACAAAATATCACCTTTGTGATATGATCCGTCACAAAAGGTCGAACTCAGTTAAAAATTGCAAATGACCTTTCTGACTGGCATAGGAATCGACATTATTTTCAATTTCAACAGCAATCAATTCAATTCGAATTTCAATCTATTAAAAGGTGAGTGTAAAGAGGTGACCTGAAGAAACGGTGCCAAATGGGGTCGGAATAGCAGAGTGTTTTGAGAGGTTTACAGGACATGGCGAGGTTGGAGACGTCTTGGAGGCTGAGAAAGTCGGCGCAGTGAGCTAGAGCGTCCTCGTCCAAATCGGTGATTCTCGTCGCCGCCGTCGACGGTAGTAGAGGCGAATCGGACATGCTTCGGTTCCAATTAGCAAAACCCTGGAGAACCAGAGAGCGATGGTTATGGTTTTCGAGTCAGTTCGATTCGGACAGTACCGGTATTATGAGTGAGCCAGACGCCCAAACTTCGTGTTTAGCGACACAACACAACTATGGTATGAGAATGAGTCATTGAGTATGACTTATGTTTTCTGTTTTTTATCCACCTCAAATAACTAGTACTGTATATTCTAATTTTTATCTCTCAACTCTTAAAGGGGGTTAATTTTTATCTCTCAACTTGGAGAGGGGTTTCCTTTCAAAAAAAAACTTTTAAAGAGGTTATATACATTTATTTTAAAGTATTGATCACGAACAATAAATTACTCAAAATATGGATCGCTATTAATTACGTATTGGACAAAATTTAGACCAATTTTTGACACTTTTCTATTTGTAAAAACATGTAAGTGATTTGTAACCGATTCATAAGAAATGCAAATGACACGTGATCAATTCATAAAGACATATATAAATGACATGTGATCAAACTTAGGTTACATGGTTTCAGTGGCGGAGTCAATTTACAGTTTGTTGTCTTCAATTTTGTGTCATAATGGAAGTAAACATATTTTTTTACTGTAATCGTAACCATTATATCAATTAAAAAAATAAAATCCCGACTTAAAACGTGATAACCAAAAAATAACAAAACAGATAATTGAATTGAACAATCTGAACATCGTGGGACTAAAAGAAGAAAAATACTCATATACTGAAATGCTCCGGGTGGATGTCAGGAGAGACATACTGCGATAGCGGCCGAAGACAATGGTACAACCCGATAGTGAGCTAGGACAAATCGGGCCTTTTCCGAAAAGTTGGCACTGAGGCGGAATAAGTACTCCTTTGAGGATATCGCGTGTGTCGTCCTCCCTTGATTGATAGTGTTGACTCCTAAGATAGTAAAAGAGTATTTGTGTCGGTATTTGGTGGAACCGTTGACACCATACATCTAGTGAGGCGTTAATAACCACTGACCCCCCACTTGACCACGATCTCCTTATTGGAGAGGCTAGGGTGCTTGATGCGCCCTCGTCGTTGCTCGGTGTGCTCCACTGAAGCATATAGAACCCTTAGATTCTAAGTTCTGAATCTCCCCAACTAGTCGCTTGTTACTCGTTGGGAGAGAAGTTGTAGTTAGTCCTCAAACACCGTTCGGTCTTTCCTCCGTATGGATCCTCGGGAAGGAGTGGGACTGACTATTGGTCAATATTGAAAGTGGCGGAGGCCATCTTCCTTGTAATAAAGGATCACCGAGAAAGTCCAGGTGAGGCCCCATGACACAAAAATACCCGCCTCATGGTTATATGCGCGCATTTGAAGGGAAAAACCTTGACACGGTCGGAAGATTCTGCCTCCTCTTCCACAATCTTCCCCTCCTGATTGTCTGGTCTCAGTGCCATTGATGCGAAGTTCAGTGTGATGTGGACGCAGGGGCCTCCCAGATGGGACCAGTTCTCCCTAGAGTCTCCAGCCCATGCTGAGCACGAGACTGAGAATTTTGTGGGTCAGCATGATATCATAGGGAGGGACCCCTATGTCCTCGTCCTACAGGGTATACCGAGACCATATGTCCGACACAACTACAACCAAAGCAGTGGGTTGGAAGATGTTCATAAATGAGGTGAAGGAGAATATGTATCTCCAATTACAAGAAACGAAACCACAATTGACTATATAGGGGCAGTCCCGCGTCTAGCAGCACCTAGACTCTTATAAAGTCCCCCCATCTCATCATTCTACATCGTCTTCTATAACCAGACGGGTGCCCAGAGCACCACCCCCCCCCCCCCCCCCACCCCAGCCGGAATCCTACACCCCGGTTCCAAGATCTCACTAACAAGTTGGATATGTGGGCCCAGATTGATAAATGGATGAAGAGCACTTTATGAGGTCGCATCTGGGGTCAGAGGTTTGTGAACGAGACCAGGGAACGCCTAAAGGCCCACGGCTCCCCATCCAACACCCGAGCTCTCTCCTTCGCTATCTAGAAGAATAAGTCGACTACTCCACCTTCCATGGGTGGTGCCACCACATCCGACAAATGCCAGATCTCTTATAGCCAATCAATAATAGACTACTACAAAAATTCCTTGTAGGTAGTACACGCGCAACAACCGCGTACGCGAAATTGAGGGCCCTAATGCACAATTCTATCGAAGGAATGACCACCTCCCGAATGGCCTGGCCACTCATGCGGGCACTAAGCTCGTCCATTCCCATCTCCATAGGAGTTGGCATGCCTTTCCGTATCGAGAACGCCCTGTCGAGTCACCATCTGTCCTACTTCAAATGGGTTAGAAGGACCCGTCCTCACCGTAACAGCCTCCAAAGATGACCTTTACCACCGTGTACCCATCATCTCAGTCGGAGGAGAAACTGGCCTCCCCCTCCACAGAAAAGCGGTTCTTGTTGAAGTGGAGAAACCCGGTCAGAGGCTTGCACAAACATTGGCCTCCGCTTCCCCATCCTCCTCAACCGAGCCCCAACGCTTGTTGTTCACCCCAACCTGATCAAAACCTTCGTCGTGCATGGCCAGGTCAGGTGGAGAACGACTCGTACCAGACGCGCCAGTCGGAGAGATGTGGCGGGTAAAAGGAGACAACATTATCTCCACTACTTATGCATGCCTTGGTCGTGCCCCTAACTGGAGTCTGTCGTACCAAACCTCGAGAGCCACCCACCAAGGCCCCTTATCGGAGGCTCCTGTTCCCGCTTTTGAAGGGGAGCCAACCTCCCTCACCTGCACCGCAAAAAACCACTCCCGTTGTTGTTAACATTACCAAACCCATTGGTAGAACACCTGGAGGCGAGGGAAGGGAACTATTGGAACCACCGGGGGAAGAAGAGCCCAGTATCATCTTCAGTTGTCATTTCTTCAAAAGAAGTCGAAACCTTTTCTACAAACTCTTAACTTTAAACAGGGAGTGAGCACGAAAATTGATTATATTAACACACAACTCCTTTTATGGAAATAAATCATCTAATAATAGTCGTGTACAAATCACCTTGTCATCCATTTATCTAAAGAAAATGATATTTTTTTAGCATAATAGTAGTTCATCTTTATTACGAATAACATAAGGAAAGACACAAAAAAGGGTTAAACATAGTCTCATATCTCATAAGATCTGAGAAGCAGACCCTGAAATAAAGATAGCTACTTTGCATCGCAACGTTGAGATGTAGTGAAACACATAAGAACGACATACAATATATGATTATCATATGTGTATACGTAGGGGATTCACCCCTTCCATTGATTGTACACATCTAGCACGTCTTCTGCCTCAACTCGGAGGAATCCGAGGAGTACTCTAGGAGACAGAGAGGTAGGATCAAAGAGTAGGTCGTTGCTCCTCAACAGCGTCCCGCAATCATCAAAGCTCGTGTCTGGCACCCTCAAGCTCTACCTCGTTGATGTTTCTTCCCAAAGCATAGTATAAATGGGCCATCATATGGCCACCCACCAACACTCATGGCCTCCACAACGCAACGGAGAATAGTTTCGTAGTAGCACCGACTCTAGTCCCTATAAAACAAAAATCAACTCAAAGTCGGGGGATTTATCAACGAAAACCCAAAAGGGATGAAAACACCATGTATGCTGAATAGAAATACCTAGAGCAAGTCATATTAATCAGTGGATCTGAGGAGAAGAAGAACCATCGTCAAAAACAACTAGGTTTTGGAGATTCTATCAAAGAACAGAAAAGTTTAGCAAAGATGCTAGGCAAAAAAATGATATCATTGTAGGCCAGAGAGCAACTAAGGACCCGTGTCCAATTCATTGGAAAACTTAAAGTGCGTTTTAAAACTTTAGACAGCCGAAGGTCTATATACCATTCATACGGACAATTTAAACTTTGTTTTGAAACTTTGTATAGTTAGAGGTTTACGAACAATATTATCAAAAAAACTGACCCATTTTCAAATTACACGTCATGAACGTGTGTTGAAGCAGTTCGACTCCTACAGCGTCGGCCCTAGGAGAACGCGACCCTACGCGTTCATCCCTCGTCCAGTTCCGGCTCGGATCGTTACCGGCGTCGACCTGCTCCGTCTGCTGTCATGGACGTGTGTTGTTTGCGATCGACCTGCTCCGTCTGGCTTGATAGACATGGACGTGTGGTGATTTAGTGCTGTTCGTAGGCAGAGATACGGTGCCGGCCAGTTTGGTTTTTGGATCCAGTTCATTCTTCTACTGACCTTGCGTTTGGTGTGGCTTATACTTTGGCTTTTCAGTGTGGTCGTCCGGCTGCGCAGCGTGGTGAACAATGCGGTTCATCCTTCGATTGTTTCGAGTCCGATTCCGGTAAGACATGGTGCTCCGATATGTAGTGTTGTCTGCAGAACAAGTTGCAGCGACAAGGGAGAACGACAAAGGCAATGCAGTGGCTGTCGATTCTGCCAAGGAAGGGCCCAGTTTGTACAGGGAAGGTGCTCAACGGAAAAGTGTTGCAGCTCCGGGATCCCTCTCCGATCATAAAGTCTTTGTGTATAATTTACCGGAAGGGACGACAACTGAAGGCTTGAAAGCGATTTTTGGTACGGTTGCGGATGTTACTCATACTCACATCCCAACGAATCCAAATCGGATAGGTAAATTCTTTGGTTTTGTCTCCTTTCGGGTTGGGACTGATCTTGACCAGGTGGTGAGAAAGGTGAATGGATCCATGTTGGGTTCCCACTGTTAATATGATAATGTTTATCACTTGTAGAGTTACAAACTAAACCATCTTATCATGTATAGTTGATCATATCTACAGATTTAGCTAAAGCTGATCACTTATCTGTAACAGCCTATATATAAAGGCTTCTCTGTGTAACTTCTCATTCATTGAAATATATTGTCACAATATACTCGTTCATGGTATCAGAGCATTTAGGATGAGTACCAAATAATGTAAAATGAGGAGAAACATTTTTAAGAACAGGAGTAGATAAATCATTAACCACTGTCATAGCAAACAGAAACGCATGAACCCAATATTTTAAAGGCATTTTTGCATGAGCAAGCAATGTAAGACCTGTATCAACAATGTGACGAATTTTTCTTTCGGCCAATCCATTTTGTTGATGAGCATGTGGACAAGATACTCTGTGGTAAACACCATTGGAAAGAAAGTGTTTTGTTAGTTTTTGAAATTCCCCGCCCCAATCAGAGTGAAAAGCTGTTATGACGGCATTAAATTGGCGGAGAATGAAGGCCTCAAATTCCTTTAAAACTTGTATAACATCACTCTTGTTTTTAATACAAAATACCCAAGTAAATCGTGTAAAGTCGTCAATGAATAAAACAAAGTAACGATAGCCTTTTATTGATAAAACAGGAGCCGGCCCCCATACATCAGCATGCACAATTTGAAATGGTTTAGTAGTAACGTGCACAACACTGCGAGATGGAGACTGAGCTAATTTACCCAAAATACAGGCTTCACATGACCTGATAGACGACACAGACGACTGACTCGAAACAGATAAATTTTGCGAAGAAATAATAGAAGTCGTAGTACGAGCTGACGGATGACCCAATTTGACATGCCAGTCGAGATGTGTGGGACTGGTGACAGCGCATGCCGAAGGTAACTGAGCCATCGGTAGGGTATACAGACCACCATTACTCGGTCCTTGTAACAGGGTTTCCTTGCTCACCTGATCCTTAACATAAAACTTGTTAGGCCAAAACTCAAAAAAACAACGGTTGTCTGTAGTAAAACGTTGGACAGATATCAAAGGTTTTTGGATATGTGGGACATGTAATACATTACGTAGGGCAAAAGTTTGGCCAGTAATTGGAGATTGATAAGAACTATTACCAGTATGCAGAATTGGAGCTCCTTGGCCGTTTCCAACTATGACTTTGTCTGAGCCTGTGTATGGAGCATATTGATGCAGTGAGGAAGCATCTGCTGTCATATGGTGCGATGCAGCAGTGTCCGGATACCATGCCGGTAGTGGTGCAGGTGGAGTGTATGACGCCGGTAAATGTCCAGGCGGTGGATAATACGAGTAATATGCCTGAGGTGCCGGTTGGTGTGACGGTTGGTGTGGAGGTGCAGGCTTGTTGTGATACCTCCTCCGACACTTATCAGTTGTGTGATTACGATAACCACAAATTTGACATGGTCCCGACGAGCGCCTGTAGTTGGAACCAGCACCTTGTGTGGAATGGTGGTTCTGCTGCCTCGAGGAACCGGATCTAGACATACGTCCATAGTTCCCATCCGAGTTGGATGAGGCACTGACCATGTTAGCCACCGGAACATCATTCGAGCTGCGCAGTAAGATCTCATGGGCAAGAAGCTGTCCATGAAGCTCATGAAACGACACAGGATCAGTACGTTGATTAATAGCAGATATAATTCCATGAAAGTCGGACCCGATATTGCGATAGATTATGGCATTAAATTCAGCATCAGATATTAACCTGCCAACCGCACCCAATTCATCAGCGAGTGCCTTAGCCTGCTGGAGATAATCACTTACAGATAGGTCATTGCGCCGTAAGGATTGGAGTTCGATATGAAGCTGCAGCTGCCGATTCTGCGAGATCGAACCGTAGGCATTGGACAAAGATTTCCAGGCTTCATAAGATGTTGCCTTGCCAATGATGTGTGAGAATGCCGATTCCGAGAGGGACGAGATGATCCAGGAGAGTAGCAACTGATCACGCTGCTGCCACGCATCGAACGCTGGGTTTGGGACACGAACAGGTGGAGTGTCGCTGATGGTGATTTCTGCTGGTGGGCAACGATCTGCGCCATTAACCAAGCCCTGCAACTTGTGATAATTGAGAAGAGGAAGAAACTGTGTCCTCCATGCCACAAAATTACGGGCCGATTGCAGCTTTATCGGCAAAGAGTGCAAAATGGTTGGAGATGACATGGTCATGGTGCCTGAGGCAGGAGACGCCGTGGTGCCTGCGGCTGGAGAATTAGAGGCGCTGGAGGTGGCTGAGCCTGACATATCTGTGAGATACAGAAGAGTAAATGAGTAAGACACGAAGTGAATTCAGCCTTAAAAGGCTCTGATACCATGTACCCAGAGGATTTGTTGAGCCCACTCGACTCGACCATATGTGTAAGCTACATCGCTCTCTCTATGGCCTGAAGCAGGCACCCCGGGCGTGGCACTCTCGTCTCACCACCTTCCTTTGTCAGTTGGGTTTTAAACTATCGGTAGCTGATCCGAGTCTCATGCTCCGACGCACAGAAAATGATGTCACGTATATCCTTATATATGTTGATGATATTGTGGTAACTGGATCCTCTCCTATGGTAATCTCGGCCCTCATACAACAATTACAGTCTGAGTTCCCTATACGTGACCTTGGGGACCTCCATTACTTCCTTGGACTCGAGTTCCAGCAGGGTCCGGATGGCACCATTTTGTCTCAACATAGATATGTTACTGACCTGTTACTTGCTCAGGATATGCAGGATGCCAAGCCATGTGCTACGCCAATGACTGTTGGGTCTATCTCCAAAACTGATGGTGAAGTACTAACAAAGGATGCAGTAACATTTCGCCAGATTGTAGGCAGCCTTCAATATTTATCCTTCACTCGTCCGGATATTGCATTCAGTGTCAACAGACTGTGCCAATTTATGCACAATCCGACAACGGTGCATTGGAAAGCTCTCAAACGGGTACTTCGGTATCTAAAGGGCACCGCTTCTATGGGATTATTTTTCCCGCGCACTAATAAACTCACACTTAGTTGTTACACTGACAGTGACTGGGGAGGTGACCTAGATGACAGAAGATCCACCGGTGGGTATGCCATATTCTTGGGCTCGGCATTAATTTCTTGGGTTTCAAAGAAACAAGCTACAATTGCCCGATCATCCACTGAAAGTGAATACAAGGCCCTGGGTAACGCCACATCAGAGATTATCTGGCTACGATCGTTGTTTACTGAATTGGGGCTCTCTATTCCGCCTCCTGACCTCTGGTGTGACAATATTGGAGCAACCTATCTGAGTGCTAATCCGATATTTCATGCTCGTATGAAACACATAGAGCTAGATTATCACTTTGTGCGAGAACAGGTTGCTGCAGGAGCCATCATCATCCGACATATTGCTTCTGATGATCAGATTGCGGATGTATTGACTAAACCGCTGCACCTCACACGCTACACTTCATTACGAGAACGCCTTGGGCTCACTTCGGTCCATCGGTTTACGGGGGGTGTTAATATGATAATGTTTATCACTTGTAGAGTTACAAACTAAACCATCTTATCATGTATAGTTGATCATATCTACAGCTTTAGCTAAAGCTGATCACTTATCTGTAACAGCCTATATATAAAGGCTTCTCTGTGTAACTTCTCATTCATTGAAATATATTGTCACAGTATACTCGTTCACCCACAAGTTATTTGTTGCTCAAGCTTTGGAGCAAAGGCCTGTCGTGGATCTACGAGAATCCATCAACAAAAAAAAGGGAGGAGCGTGCACGGGGTGGAAGGACGCCGTTAGTTCTGCAGGTTGATAATGCTCGGGCTTCAGAGGTGGATGAGGGTTGGTTGGGGGTGCTTCGAGATAACGTTCTGCCAGTTGATTTGCAGGATGAGTTTGTTCGACAGGGTGAGACTTCCGTTAATATTAAGGCACTGGGGAACAAAGTCGTTTTGATCCTTTGCTTGGATAAATCGATAGAAGAGCGAATGGTTCTCACAAGATGAGCCTGGCTATCTCAATGGGTTGTCATGGGTCTTGACAAGGAGGCTCTACTTAGTAAGGGAGGTGTGTTCACTTGGGTCAAGTTTGCCGGGGTTCCATACCATGGGTGGAGCCGTGCGAATCTGGAGTCCCTGGCCGAGAGTTTGGGTACGATTGTCATGGTTCATCCAGATTCGTTACATGGGCTGAGTTTTGCTGAGTCTATGGTATTGATCCATATGGAGCCTTGCCTAACTTTGCAGACTATGGAGGTGGAATTAGGTGGCACGGTTATCTCGGTGTTGCCTTTGGTCGTTGAAGCTGCGTATGTGCCTAATGTGTATGGGGTAGAAGGGTCTCGGTGGGGTGAGGGAGACGTCTCGATGGGGATTAGGACAAAAGTTTATGATGATTCCGATAAGGATAGTCATTCTAGCTCTCATATCAGGGTGCCTGTTAATATGGTGCCAACAACGCTTTCAGTTCCAAGCGAATCCGGGAAGACACCAGGAAACCTGTTTGCTAGTCCACAAGTTCAAGATAGGGAGCTCGAGAGTGTGACACCTTCTCCCTTGTATACTGGGGGAGTAGGGATAGACTCAGTACAGGTATATACAAACATGGTTGTGCCTGACACGAAGTCTCCAGCATGGACAAGTGATTCAGAAAGAACAGTGTCGAGCAATTTCTTTTTCCGCAAGAAGAAGCGCACGCTTAAGGGCAAGGAACTCTGTGGTAACTCAGGTACCTTATCGGACCAGACTTTGGTGGATGATACATACGGGCCCGGGCCTAATATAGACCTGAGTAAACAACAGATAGCGTCCAAGGCTTGGGCTTATTGTAGCAAAATGGGTTTCAAATCCAAGACGACTGGAGAACAGTTCAGGAAGGAACTTGATATGCTAGATGCGGAACTGCGTCCCCCTGGTTCGGAGTGTGAAGCTGACTCAGAAACTACTTTGGATGACTCACGACTGAATGAGGTGGGCTGATCTTTGTTTCTTTGGTGGGGGCCCTTGGCGGGGTGAAATTATGTGTTGGACTAAGTCTAGTTTCTTTTAGTTTTCTTTGGTTGGTCGCAAGGACTCTCGTTTTTGAGTTGTAGGAGCCCTTTGGTTCTAAGTTGTTTTGGTTGGGTTATTTAGATTGGTGATTATGTTTTTCGTAGTTTGATGGTATATCCATCTTTGGTATTGTTGGTTCTTTCTGTAGTTCGTGGTTTAGTATGCCCTCGTCCATACTGCCTATATCTCATTTTGAGAATAAGGCTTATAAAACTTTTATGATAAAAAAAAAACAATATTATCCCTAAAAGTAAATAATATAGTACCATATGCAAGCTGTTCACGTAGTATTATATTGAAATCCCCAAAAATCCCGACGTACTTTTACAACCTTAAAATCTTCAAAAATCCCGCCGCAAATATTATATCGGAACCTTAAAGTCTTCAAAATTGTCGGGCGCGCGTGAAGGTGGTCCAAACCTTCCACCCACTGATTGAGTAGCTTAGTTTGATTCCGTTGTAGATAACCATTATTTTAACGAGATCTCAATTTGATTCCGTCAACAACAACGTAACATGGAGATTGAAGAGCTTTAATTAGTATTTCAAAGTTCACTTGATATGGCGAATTAGCAACCTCCCGTTATATATGCTTCCATACAGCTTTCAAACATTTGAAATTCTTGAACACAATTCAAGTTTATAATATACACAGTGAATTTTTCGCAAAATATATATAAGTACAGTGAATAATTACATCTACAACAAGAAAAAATAGCCTAAGATAATCGTTTTTTTGTAACATGTAGTGTTTTATTTATAGGGAAAATTTCAATTTAATACCATGGCAAACATTTATTTGCAATATAATACCCTAACCTGTTTTTCTTGCAATATAATATCCTGACAAACATTTATTTTCAGTTTGATACCCAACGTCACTTTTCCGTTAACATCTCATCCAAAAAGTGTAAAAAATCCAAAATGCCCCTCAATAACAATAAAATTTTCAACACATGCCATTGATTTTATAAAAATCATTTTTTTTTAATTTTCAGTTTTTAAAATTCTTTTGTTATTATTTATTTTCAACTTCTTTTATTTATATCTAAAATCAATTTTTATTTTTTAAAAACATGTTTTATTTTTTAAAAATCAGTTTTATTTTAAAATCAGTTTTTTTTTAATTTTTATAAAAATATGTTTTTATATTGAAAAATGTTTTTATTTTCAAAAAAAATTCTTTTAATTTTCTTTCTTTTTTAAATTTTCATATTTTTTGTTTTCGTTCTTCAAACTCAATTTCTCAAACTCAATCTCACCATTTCCCCTTAAAAAATTGATAATCATCCAAACCTCTATTCACATAACCTTCCCCTTTGTCATTTTTTCTGATGAACTCATTGACCCAATGTCAAAACTTTCTGCAAACTAAATTGGGAGAAGAGGCACATGGTTACAATTTGCTACCATTTACTTGTCAGTACATTTTTTTGCAAGAATGTTGACCATGGAATTGAATAGAGCATCGTAGAACACATTTCAATACAATTTGCTACCGTTTACAAATGTTTCTAAAATATCAATACCATCCTAGAACATCACCAAATTATGTCCAAAACAATTTGGACGAACATCACCAATCATTGAAGAAAGAACACATGAGAATACAAAACAATGAAGAAAATGAGCACAAAACATGACTGAATCACCTACATCACCAACATCACCTAGTTTATAATCCCAAACCCAAACCTTCAAACTTACCCAAATCCGTAACTCACATCCCAAACCTTCAAATTTACCCAAATCCAAATCAAACCCAAAATTTGGTGGCGAGGTGAAGGGAGCACTAGCAGATCAAAGGCTATTTCTGCACAAACGCGATTGAAGGCTTCATCTCCGAGCTCCGACTCCCAACCAACATCCTCAAATCCTGTACCAAGCTCCAAAGCCACGCTCTTATGACCGGTGAAGAAGGCACGAACCATGCCGTCACGGAGCATTTTGAGAACTCATTGACGTCATGGTGGAGGGGGGCGAGGTCGGAGACGATGACGACTAGGGATTGTAATTAAGTGTTCGGAGATGGTGATGGGTATGGATTGTGATGGGGATGATGATGAGCGGAGGGGTCGCGCAGCTGCTTACGATGTTGTTGTTCAACATCATCAACAAGGTCTGAGGGTTGTGGTTTGGCTGTTAGAAAAGGATTAGGGTTTTAAAAGAACAAAGGGTAATATGGGTATTTTTCAAAAATATAAGGTCATGTGATCATTTTCCGTCAAAAAATTGACGGAAAGTTAACGTTAGGTATCAAACTGAAAATAAATGTTTGACAGGGTATTATATTGCAAGAAAAACAGGTTAGGGTATTATATTGCAAATAAATGTTTGGTAGGGTATTAAATTGAAATTTTCCCTTATTTATATTATAAAAATATATCGTGAAGTTGTCTTTTATTACGCTTTATATCAAAAATCAACCATGAACTATTCTTTTTTGTAGAATATACGGTGAATTATTTTTCGCCTGTATATCAATTGACAAGGTTATTTCTTTTCTTTCCCGCAAAAAGCATAATTATAAAAATACAAGGAAAAATTATACACAACCCTATTACTAATCAACATTTTTACATACAATGCAAAGAAAAGAGCCCTAGTTTTCTCTAGCGCCGCACACGGAGCAGCAACTTTTTGGCCATGGGTTTGCTTCTCTGTTTTGCAGCAATATTCAAGCTTAGGGAGGGTGGAGTGAACGCGTGGGCCGGCAAGTGCGATTGGATATCGACTACGGCTGGCGAGGGAAGAGAGAAGCTTCCTCGGTTGATCTACAAAGGAAAAAAACAAGTAGCCGCCCCAAGTTTTGCTCTCTGCGAAAACCATAGGGCTTGGCTTTTGGAGGTGATGGCGATCTCGGCGGTGAGACTTTCCAGCCTCTTTGGTGCTTCTTCCCTGTGGGTCGATCCGGAGGAGGGAGTGATGCATGTGGATGGTGCTGCGACTGGAACAAGCGTCGTGGACGGGAGCGTGGTGTCGGGACGGGGAGTTGGCGAGGATCGATCTGATCGGAGTGATCGGCAGACCGCGCTGGGACTAGCAGCGTTGCCGGTGTCTCCACTGTCGTATGACGGCGTGGGGAAGGATGGAGACAGGGAGGCCCTGCCGACGCCGTTGACGGTGACGGCGAGGGAGATGCTGGAGCCGTGTCTGGTGTTCTCATCGGTCAGGCGGACGGAAGAGGAGTCTCGTTGAGTGGACGGGCGTACCAGGGCGGTGGCTGGGCCTCGTCGAGCTTCGGCGAGGGGATTGGGCACTCGGGCTCGTCGGGGATCGCACGTCCGGCCGGCGGGGGTGGCACAAGAAGCTGATCGGTCGACCCGTCGAGTACAGGCGGTTGGCCCGCGCCCGGGGGTACGGCGCCGTCCGGTGCTTCGTGCGGCTGAGAATGACGTGTCGAGGGAGGAGAATGAATCGGGAGAGACCCTCCGGGATGGGGCGACTCTAATCCCAATTGTGATCTCCACGGCGACGGTTGGAGAATCACACGCAGCAGCGGCGGGGGGCTACAAGGACCCTCGCCTACAGGAATGAGTCTGAGGTGGCCTGGGGAGGGGTGGGTCGACTTTGACCCCTTCCCGGCGGATAGATGGCGACGGTTCCATCTTCAGTCGATAACTGTCTCCCCTACCAGTCCGGAGTCAGCAAACCCGCGTTCAGGAGCCCTACCATTATCAGTCCAGGGAGGACGACGCACGCTGACACACCGGGGGAGATGTAGGTCCACCAGTATTCAATTCAACTTGGTTGGCTCGCCTCGTCTCATTTGGAAGAAGCATGTTGTATCGGTGTCTTTAGACGCTACCGCAGATATCGCCTTCGTCCGCCTCCAATTACCAGAGCCGAATTTATTGCTTTGCTTTTCATTTCTGGTTGTTAGTTGGATTTGCTTTTGTAGGTGGGGTACATTTGTGTACCTACCAAACTATCTCCTTTTATAATATTATTTCAATTGTTATTCTCAAAAAAAAAAAATCAACATTTTTACATTATCTTCTTAACTACATTTTTTTTCCATTTGGGTTCTTTAACTTACTTTTTTCACTTTAGTCCAACGCCTTTAATTTTTCATCCAAATGATGTCAAAAATCGAAAATACCCTTCACTTATCATCAAATTTTTGAAATCATGCTATTGGTTCTATAAAACCTAAAAATTATAAAATATCCGTATTAACTATTAGAGAATCAACTCAACTAAAAGCTCAAGCTGATAGTTGAAGGTCCAATTATAGTTATATTCTAATACGCGCTCTCACGGACAAGCTTGTTTACAGATTTAGATATGAATTATTTAGAGGAGGAGAAGAGCCAATTGAGAAAAGAGACAAGGGTTGGCCTATTTAGAGGCAAAATTGATAAATTGAGAAGAAATTAGAATTTTTGTATATAGTGGGGTTTGAACCCGGGTCCGTGAGGAATCAGGTTCCGATACCATATTAGAGAACCAACTCAACTAAAAACTCAAGCTGATAGTTGAAGGTCCAATTATAGAATTTTAGCCCCTTGTTGGGTATAGTTTCCTCGGCCGTGTTGGTCGTGTTTGTTGCTTAAAGGTTGTAATATCCGGTACTGAGACCTTCTCTCTGTTTTTCTCCCCGTGTTGGGAGTGTTTTGAAGCTGGTTTTGATACCAATGCTCTTGTTTGTATGAGGGGATTCGTCCCTCTTTCTCCTGACTTTGTTCTCAAAGTTTTGAGATATTTAATATATGCTAGCTTTCCAAAAAAAAAAACATTAACCTTCCCAAACTTTCATATTTTCAGAATATGTCATTAGGATTAATTTTTTCAGAAATACTTAATTTATTTCATAACTCTTTTTCTTCAATTATTTAATTCTTATAATTTTCAATTACTCTTTAATTTTTAATTCAATTTCACTAATTCTAATTAATTATTTTTTTGTGATTTATTACTTTATTTTTTAAAAATTTATATAATCTTTCGTTTTCATTCTTTTTTTAAAACTATTTTTCTTTATCTAATTTTTACTTTTTTTTTCTTTTGTCTTCTCCATATTTTAACATTTCAGCCACCAATTTCTTTTTTCTTTATTGTGCATTCAATTCAAAACAAGAGTACCAGATACAACAAATCTGTAACCAATTTCACCCACTTTCATATTTAGAATAAACATTGATAAATAGGGTTATGTGTAATTTTCTCAAAATACAAACATAAGTGTTCCAAATTACAAAACACAAATACATTAGAGTTATAGATTAAGAAATACATATAATGCACATAGTAAAACTGTCATTTCAGAAAAAGAGTTGATGTCATGTGTCACATGTCTAATTTCTTTTAAAATAACATATTTATTATCATAAGTTTTTACAAAAAAAAAGAAGTAGTTTTCTACAAAAAGGTGTATATTCCATCGCAAGTTCTTGCAATTTTATTTTTAACAATGATAATTTACAAAGACAATAGTAAATAAAGTAATATTTAATTATTATTAAATGTCTTAAATCGGTATTACTCAGTTAATCATCGGGGTGCGCTTGAAGGAGAGCAACCTTCCGGAGCTAGCTATATGCCAATTGAGTTTCAATTTTTCATTTCAGGTATAATATGGGATTCTTTTGAGTTTAAGGTCTGTTTAGGGGGTTTGAAGTTAGTACTTGTATAACTAAGATTATAACATCGTCATCTTGGTGTATCAGTCTCATCCTCTCGGTAAAAGAACATGACCAACACGATATTCATAGATCCAAATATAGTTTTTTGTTTATGATTATTTATGTTTATCAATTATTGAAGTGATATTATGATACAATTCATATAATTGTGTTGTGTTTTCTCATCGATTTGTCTTCTTCCTCTTGCCTTTGTTTGATTTATTTCAGCCTCCTATTCTTCTGTCACTTGCTTCATCCCCTCATCCTCATGTTTGTAGATGAGGCTCAATAATAGGTGTTGGTCTTTGTTGGGTTGTTGCCTAACGGCGTGATGAAGACCGGTGAGTAGAGGTTCAAGAGGATTGATTTGAGTTATAAGGGTGAGGGTTAGATGTCCTGGTAATTCCTTTTAGGGGTTCCGGGTAATGGGTTGGTGTATTGGGGAGAAATTTTGATCACGGTCTGGGGAGGAGGATTGGAAGCGGAAGTGTGTTTGTGGTACTGCGTAGGTGGAGTGCTCGGTTCTGGCTAGGTTGTCTTCGGCGTTGGCTCCCTCTTGGTTGGTTCGTGGTTTGGTCCGGCCGGTGGTGGTTGGACTCGTTGAGGAGTGTGGTGTCGGAAGGTGAGTTGCTGCCGGTTCGGGCCGCGTTTGACTTGCGTGGGGGTTGAGTTCCTTCGTGTTCTGTTTTTGGGCTTTTTGTTGGTTAATTTTAGGTTCAAATGGTTGGGTTGTGCCTTTGTTTTGTTCTGTTTGGCACTGGTTCTGTTGTAATCTGGTTATGTTTGTTCTTCATTTTAGGTTATTTGGGTTCATAGACCTGGTTTGTTGGGTTGATTGTATCTGTTTTGAGGTGCTAAATGCATGCTCTGGTTTGTACCTTGAGGGGTCTCCCCTTGTCCATGTTTTCGATTTGAAAACATGGTTTTATAAAACAAAAAACTTGTTCATAAAAAAAAATCAAATGAAATATATTCAAAAAAACAAAAATAGGATGAGGGTTATCAGTCCACTGCAGTCTTAATGGGAGGACCTCAGACGTTGAGATTGGAATGAAAGTCGTACTTTTTTTGAACGAAAAGCTGAAGATATTATTAATATTCAAAAACCATTACATTGTTGTGCATCAGGGAACAAGCTCCCTGATCCCTTAAGAAAAACAGTACGGAACTAAAGTTCACCAATCCTTTTTCTACTAGAACCGCCGCTGGTAGTGTTTTAGTGCCACAAAGACTATAACCGAAATCGGGAAATGATCAACCTTAAACTTCAATTTTGATAAAGAAATAAATAAATAAAAAACCCCTTAAACCTTAAGGTCCCTGTCACCCTAACCATCTTCCTGAGAGCTAATAGTTCGAAACTCTTAATTCCTCCTGAGTCCTGACAGTATGTCATCACCGGTGGAAATTCCTAATTATGCCTTCATGAATAAATTTATTTTTTTCCCATAACTCGTATGTCAAAATCGTTCATTTCAGAAACTCTTTCGTTGGACAAAGCTTTTATTATAATCAACACGATGTCCAACTTGCCCAAACAACTTAACATATCCATCCAAAACTGATCAAGTAGTTAACAAAATTAATTGCATATAGAGAGCCCACTTGAGTTGAATATTTGGTTGATCTTTACTATAAGTTAGTCGCATTTTCCATCTTAAATTTATACTTTTAAATGACATTCACATCCCAATCTATTAGTGATTGAGTTGTGAGGTGGACTGGAGCTGGTTACTCTATCTCAATTACATAAATATATAGGCGGTAGTGGTAGCAATTCAGATAATTATGAGAGATATTTATTTATTTTAATCAAACTGATGTTATATATGTTAGATACAAGTGAGTATTGAATAAAGTAAGAACAGATCACTTGATTTTCAGTTTTCTATTGAATTGGCTGATTGTAAAACTATGGAAAGATTAGTATCTTGAGTTAGGAAGTGAGATCTTTCCAACGAAACATCACGAACTTTAAACAGGCAAGAGGTGAGTGAGAATTAAAACTCAAAGATCCCCTTTAAACTTGATTGTTGAGAATAATACAAGTAGAAAAAAACATTATTCATATAAGCTCCGCATGTAAAGATTACCAACTTTTTTGGGGTTATATAGAGAAGTCTTCCTTAACATATTTGAGTTTTTTTATAAGCAAGGCTCTCTCTCGCGCGTAGGCGCATGCGGCGTGCAAATTCAGGGTCGGGACAACCTAACAGGCTAGATATCATGTGCACCCGCACAACGTGCGGGTCACGAATGTTGCTCCGGATTATTTCCAATTTCAGTTTTAAAAATTGATATAAGGAAATTATTCTCAGTCCACTTCCAAGCTGAACCCCAACGAGCTGCTCAGGCAAGTCAATGGGCAGTGTGATTCGTTGTGCATTTGACAAACTCGAGTTGTACATTTTCCTATCTATCTACGAGCCCTATGCAATCTTGAACTAATATGCTCAGAAGGGAGAAGAATATGTTCATTTGATTGATGAGGTTGACCAATAAAACTACATAGATCACCCAAGTTGCGCCTATTGTCGATTGAGTGACGACAACTCTAAGAGTATTCGACGGATGATTGGGTAGGAGGCTTAGCTTCCCTGTCCTTAAACATCTAATTAGTCAGAAATGAACTATTCTTTTGCCCTGGTTGACATGATGGATGTGAGGGTCCCTTCAATATATGCTCTGCTGAAAACTGTCCGGTTTGACGAGAAGTAGAATGGCACATGATGGACATGGCTCCCTCTTGGATATAGTGACTGAGAAGCATCAACTCAATCACTCACCCCTAAATTCATCATTTGGATATGTGAGAGAGCTTCCCGCCTCTCTCCCATTGCGCTAGTATCCCAAAAATCTTTGCGTGTCGATAATAGTCTCCTGGCAGACACTCAAGGCGTGTCCAATACAGACCTTTGTTAAAATTCCAGTTGTCACTACGAAGCTTAGTGATATTAACCCAATCTGAAACTAAAAACCAAAAGACCAACACCCAACAAACCTTTCATAGCTATATTTTGAGTGGGAAATAGTGTCATGGGTCAACCAACACATAAGCGAGGGGAACACATGTCAGACTCACGAACTCCTAAGGGTTGAACCCCCATAGTCGTTTCCCCTCTCCGGGTCTTAACCCTCCCACTGCTCCATTCTTAACTATTATCCACTTGTTGAGAGTCTCCACAAAAATATTGAGTGTCGGTGAAGGGTCAAACAACTGGTAGAATCGTAGGGTGGCCTCAAAAACTAGATAGACCAACTTCAACGATGAAGGGGATATAAGAAGCACGTACTCTAGACCCAAAAGGCACCTCAACGGTGTGAGCCACAACACACACTGTACCTTTTCCATTTCCACTCAGGCTAGCTAATCCTTTTTCGCTCCTTTGGTTATATCACGAACACGAACAGAGTTGCAGTAAGGCGTTGGAGTATACTTTCCATAAGAATTTTATGCCCCCACTATATTGGGCATATCCTTCGAGATACAATACTGCTATATTAACCCGATATGGATTTACAAAGATTAGTAGTATCTTTTCTAAACAAAATGTATGCAATATATAGATGGAATCTGTGGCTCTTCGTGCAAGAATGTCTCTACACATTGTAACTGTTAATAACTGTTTCTGAGTGATCCAAAAATAAAATGTATCAGACTAGACTCACACGCCCACGTGCCATAGTCTTGATTAATAATAACTATTCAAGACCCAACAACGCTTCTACCTACGGAACTACACTTGATTCTATACTCCAAGTAATTAGAGTAGAAATATGTTTTTATATATATACATTATTTGCTCTATAATTTATCTGTCTTGGACAAACCATATTTGTATAAACTTTATACTCCAATACCTTTCGTCGCCACCAAACGAAGTAGTCAATCTACCTCTGATCCGCTACCAAACGAGGTCGTTGTCGTGTGTACAACCATCCACACTTAGACATACCTCAGCCCCCTCTGATGACGCCTCATGTGGTCCCCTCCACGGTCGTGCTGGCCACAGTATTAAAAAATGTTCTTGATCCCGCTCGGGAATAACACGTTGTTGAGGCTCCTTATCGCTATGAAGGACTCGTCGTACTCTATCTACTCCCTGGACGTGAACACCTCGACGCTTTTGACGAGGACGTGCAACAATAAGAACCAGAGAGCAGACATAAAGGCGAGATTGAGATGGTCTCGGTACTTTCGCTCCATCTTGATGGTGGTGGCTCTACGAATGTTATATCAAATTCATACTGTGTGTATAGATCAATTTTTCCAGCGAATCGTTTAGGGTTGGTCTTACATCTTCAGTCACATTCACACGCTAAAACTAGTTGCAGATATGTTCTGTCAGTTTATTTGATATCTTGTATGTCGATGTGGTTTTGATATGATTTTAATATATCTATGTTGTAGGCAGAAAAAAATGTTGTTCTTATTAGAGAACCAACTCGACTAAAAGCTCAAGCTGATAGTTGAAGGCCCAATTATAGTTATATTCTAACATGCGCCCTCACGGACAAGCCCATTTACGGGTTTGGAGGTGAATTATTTAGAAGAGGAGATTAGCCCATTAAGAAGAATAATAAGGGCATGCCCATTTTGGGAAAATTTGATAAATAGAGAAGAAATAGAGTTTTGTAGAGAGTGGGGTTTGAACCCGGATCCGTGAGGTGCCAAGCTCTGATACCATATTAGAGGACCAACTCGACTAAAAGCTCAAGCTGATAGTTGAAGATCCAATTATAGTTATATTCTAACAGTTCTATATCTACGAAGATCACTTCATACAACAAATTAAGAATTCAAGTTTTCCCCTTGATTTACAAGAATTTCATATGCGGGAAAAGAAAAAAAAAGACATTGTTCATAATTAATCTATTGGACCTATATGTCAAGAAAATCAGGTGCATGACAAGGGGAAGTCAAAACACACCCTTAAGGAAACGATATATATTCTCGTCCCACATAGATAATAAACATGATTTTGGTAAGAATGATAGAGAAATGTCTTGTTTTCAAACCAAGTGCAATATTCAATAGCCACCAAGACATACGTTCCAGCTAGTCGTTTAGGGTTTCTCCTTTTTTTCACACAATCGCGCGCACGTCTCTATGGTCATTTTTAGAGCTCTTTCGTCCTCTCCTTTTTACGCAGGTGCAGCCACCACGACCAAGCCATTAGGACTCACGGTTGGTCTACCTGTTCCACCATTCTTTCACTGTGTGACCTCGCCTCACCGAGTGTCATCTTCGTCCCCGTCGTTTCGATGGGAACTGCCTGAGTGGCCCTCCTGACACTCTCATTCTCACAGCTGCTTATCAGCCTGGACCTCCCATCGTTAGGGGTGCCTCTCGTCGGACCCGACATACAACACCAGATCCCTCACCGGTCAAGCCAATCGTTGTCCGTCCCTCCTGCACCGCATGAGATTGGGAAAGCCAATTCCGATCGACTTGGTGGTGTATCCTTTGAAGATGACCCGGACGACGATGACATAGTCATAGTACCGATACAGGTCTCCAAGGAGGTCGTCTCCTTCCACTTCCCGTTAGAAGAAACTCGAGACCAGATCCTCCACAAAGGACCGTCCTGGCTTGTCGATGAGGAAGCAGAAGACTCTGAGGGCGTTTCTGATTAGGCGCGGGCTGCTAAACAGCCCCGTCAGGGCCCATGAGGTTGTTTGCGGCTTGAGGGGTAGATGAATGGTGGCCTACCCCACCCGGGACCAAGTTCGATGACCTCGTCTTGGAGGAGCGAGTATACACCAAGGAGCTTTAGTTATTTTTGGTATTTTTGTTTAGTTCATGTTTTGCAGTACTTTAATTGGTTAGGATTTGGATGTTTTGTTTTCAATTACTAACTTTCTCAGCACAAGGTACAATGTAGGGATAGTTATTATTGTTTAGGATGCAAATTAGACTTTTTTCTACGAGTTCATGAGCGCTGGGTGTCCTACGGGAGACGCGGACTTATTGTTCTCAAGACTTTTTAGTCCTACTTGTAAAGTTCCACGTGCATTAATAATGTAGTTCCTCGTTCGCCCTTTAAAAAGTGCAATATTCAATAGACTTTTAAGGATTAAAAGTGGACATTTTGTAGTTTCTTGCTTGTCCATTCTTTGCCACAATCAAATAGTCTCTTGCCATTATTTTATCACCAAGGTAAACATATAAATAAAACATTTTTATGGTACGAAAAGAAGTAAAATACCAAAAATCTAGTTACAGATCACAAAAACCTTAAGATGGACGCAACCATTTGTAAGGGCACAACCACAACACAAATACAAACCAGGGCACTGTCGAGAAAGTATAACCTCAAGACGGAGAACAACCACAGAAGGATCCTACATGGATCAAAGAAGTACAAAGAATGAGCATTCCCATGATAGGAACCTCAACATCCCAACAAGGTAGCAAACCAGACTAACTAGGTCTATAAACCGAATTTTACAATCATTAAGCCTAAAACAAGTAAAAAATGAAGGTCTAACACTCGAGTTTTACAACCATGAAGCATAGAAGAAAAATAAGGTCTATAACCTAGATTTTCCAACCATTAAGCATAAAAGGAGCAGGCAAAAACTTAGTGCGGTGGAAAGTGCTCTCGGCGTTGGACGTGGAGGTTTGAGATTTCTGTGACCACAGTACCATTGGTTGACTTCTTGGGTTTTCGGTGCGGGATTGGCGTGCTTTTAGATTTGTTGAGCTTCAAGGTAGATTTTGGGTTTTTATACCTATTGTTAGTTCGTTTGAGGTGTCTCTGTTGGTACGCTCCTTGTTTGTATGTGTTTATTGTTTGCTTCACGGTAGAAAAATATAGATTGTTGGACCTTTGTTCACCTTTTGTTGGGTTGGGTTTTAGGTGCCCTTGTTGACATGTTCGTGTTATTGTTTGCTTCACGGTAGAAAAATCTAGGTTGTTAGACCTTTGTTCACCCTTTATTAAATACGATTTGAGGTCGTTATGTTTTGTAAATTTGCTTCTGATTTTTAGAGGAATTTGGATTTGAATACAATATACATAAATGTTGAGTTGGGGTTTGATTTTTCACTCTAACCGAGAAAAGGTTGTAGAACATATAATATAAGGTCCCAGATTTCTACAAATGTTCATAAAATCTCCAACTCATTTGTTGAAATGGTTGATGAGGAGATAGAGAGATTTGGAAAGGAAATGGTACAAATATATTATTTTTTATAATATTAATTTAAAAAGTATTTAATAAATATTTGAAAAAAATATTTATAATTTATTTAAAATGTGATATAAGGAAATATGATTTTGTAAACATTTTTTTTATGATTTTTAATTATTTTTTATTAATGGGTAGAAGGGTCTAGGAATAGGGTTAGATTTGTGTAATTTTATATACTAATCGAATATATTTTCGTTATTTTATAATAAAAAAGACTAACATACATGAACAGAATTTGTAATTTCGCTATAAACTGAAGCATAAGGATATGTATCAGTTAAAAAAACGTCAAAATATTTATCGAATAATCGTGTAAACTTAAGAATAGATAATTATAATTCACTCTATTTACATTTATGACTTTATATTAATTTTGAACATAACTGGACACATTATTGAAAAATAACTACCAGCTACATACGAAATCTCTCTCGGTTCGAGAGCTTTTTCCCAAGAAACCCTATCCCTATGGCATCTTCTACTCCAGCAACCGTCGTCGTAAACATGTCTGCCTATGATGGACCTGTCCCGTCGCCGCTTGCCCAGGTGCAGCCATCGGTACTTGTACCGCCGCCTCGTCCTTCCTCGAATGTGGTGCCCCCCGCCCGATAAGGAGACGTCGTAAGCTACTCCAACCGGTCAAGACGTCCTCTACTTTCCCTCCCATCCCTCTTCTCTCTTCTCCGGCCACATCGAAGGGCTCCTTCTCCCTTGGCCAAGCAACCCTAGTGATCAAACCCCGTCGGGGTCGGCCGCATATAACTCTAGGGCTTGCGTCTCCTGTAAGCAAGCCTAGGGCTCCATTTCTCCACCCTTCAACTGATCTGGTGGCCGTAGTGGCTACGATTAACTCCCCTCCACCAAGAGTAGGACCGGCTAGGGTTCCGATCCCTGAGGCCCTAATTGAAGTCGCTCTTGTGTCTTCTACAAGTAAGCCTAAGGCGCCGCTCCTTCAGACTAGTGTTGTTCCGGTGGTCGTGGCGGAGAGGGGGGCAACCTCGGATAAGGCTCTGGCCCCTGATGTTCCTCTTCGCTTTGCTCCCCTGGCGGTATCTACTCCTGCGGCGGCGGCCTCTAAGAACACAGAACCGGACCAGGTTCCTTCCTCTCCACGCTATCGAGATCCTAGTAGAGGGAAGGTTCCGATGGAGGAACCGGAACGACCAGTGTTGCGGGAACTCTGTGGGGGAGGGCTTACCCCAAACTTCGACCATATCCCCATCGTCCATGCTACTCTAGATCTGCCCCCAGGAGTTGCTCGGCGTCGACGGGTCTTCAAGTCCAAAGACACAGGTTCCACCTCGGAGCCTCCACCGGCGGGGTGGAGATTAACCTCAATAATCTTCAGGACGGCTTCATGGCATGCTCGCTGGAAGATGAAGAGGAGGTGGAGGTCGTGATGTCGAGTGCATCATTAAGCCCCTCATTGTTGGCCCGCCAACAATTTGCTACGATGGGCAAAATATGGGCGGCCAAACCACCTCGGAAGGACGTGTTACTCCGAGTCATCACTAGGGCATGAGGGAAGGTCGCGTAGGGCCTGGTCATCAAGGATATTGGACTAGGGGTACTCGGTTTCTACTTTGAGATAGAAGAGGCGCGCACGTGGGTTCGTAGAAACGAACCTTGGTGCTTTGACGGACGCCCTCTCCTCCTTGGGGATTTGGATCCGACGGCTAGGGAGCCTCCGGCCTTGGATCGACTCCAACTCTGGGCCCATGCTCATGGTCTTCCTCCCTTTGTGCGAACCAAGACAACGTGGGAGACGATCGGCTCGGTGTTGGGGCTGAGCGCAAGATGCCATGTGACAAGTAAGGCACATGCTGGGGAGGAACTGTTCAGATTCGGTTATGGAATCTGATGGAGCGTCCCTTGCGTCACCACCTCCTGCTTCGATTTCGGGAATTTCTCGACCCAATCCAGGTATCTCTCACATACTCTAAGTTACCTGACTTTTGTGGTAATTGTGGGATGATTGGACATGGCATCAAGGAGTATCCCTAAGAAGTGGTGGGAACCCCGCGGTTCGATTCTTCTTTGCTGGAGTATCAAAGGGATCGGGACCAGAAGGTATACGCGACGGATTGGAAATCGATATCCGCGACTACTGCACCTAAGGGACCGTTGTATCGAGGCACCAGACCGATTGTATCCCCGAAAGTGAGAGTCCTCGTGGCGCCATTCAGCCCCACTCGGTGGATCTGGGCTGGAAAAATCTGGTGGTCGGCCGGATCTCTGGTGGCCGGAAGCCTGACAACCCGACCCTGCCTATGCACAGAGATAGAAATGTATCTGGAACTGTGTCTGGGTCTGATATAGGGGTAGGAGTTGGGGGAGTGAAACAGAGTTCCACTGGTGAACCTCATGAGGATCAAGAGTAGAAGGGAAAGCATTCCTACATGGAGGAATGAAAGGAATCCAGTGCTCTGGCCCTAGGAGGGGTCCTTGGTTAGAGCGTTGCTTCCTGACAAAGTGGATGATAACATGTTCGGTCATATACTGAGCATGCAGCATTTAGGCAAGACCTCGAGCAGCCGTAATCTACTTTGTTTAGTTTGACTTTTATTAGGTATCCTCTATGGCACCTCATTCAATATCGTCAGTAGCGATTATAGTTTAACAAGTCACTATTGTGTCTTATGTTTGTTCTTCGTGGTCAAAGATTTGTTCCTTTTTTTTTGAAACAGAATAGCGTACTTTTATTATTTGAATTGTGCTAAAATATACATAAGTGCATCCGGGATAGTAAAACCAGACCACACAAGGACATGCGAAGAACGG
This sequence comes from Erodium maritimum, assembly GCA_963921825.1. Classification (NCBI taxonomy): domain Eukaryota; kingdom Viridiplantae; phylum Streptophyta; class Magnoliopsida; order Geraniales; family Geraniaceae; genus Erodium; species Erodium maritimum. Next base: position 6,262,354 of record OY997589.1, on the reverse strand, counting down.
GCTTCCTGGGCAAGCCAGTGGGCTGCACCGTTCACTGACCTAGAGATATACTCGAGTTTAACATCCTCGATAGTAGCTAACAGGGACCGGCATTTGTCTACCAGCCGACCCAAAGGGGAGAAAACCTGGTGTGTTCCTTGGATCAGGTGCACCAGGTACTGAGCATCACTCTGGATAGTGACCCTGGAAGAGTGCGATTCTTGGATCCATTCCAGGGCTTTCCAAATTTCCATTGCCTCCGCGTATTCAGGGCTTGATGAACCATTCCCACATCCATTTCTCCCTTCCCGGACTCTACCTGTTTCTGTCCGGTAGATCCAGCTCCATCCAAATTGCCCCGAGTCCGCGAATGTCACCCCGTCCATATTAATTATAAGCCAATTAGGGGGCGGTGTGCACCAGTTCGTTTGTCTGTATTGGGGAACAACCGTAGGTTCCGGACGACCAGTCTGTGCTTCTGACCAGTTGCACTGGTTACTGAGGACCGTGGCTATGACATCTTGTGGTCTGGACGAGGTCTGGTCCCAGACCATAGCATTCCTCGCTTTCCATATTTCTCACAAGACGAGACAGGCTTTGCTTCGTAACTTAATATCAGGCACCAAGAACAGAGCAGTTAACCAATCGTGCAACGTAATGAACTAAGGAATGGGAACCGGTATACCAGCTGTATCCCAGATAGAACGTGCGAAAGGGCAATGGAGGAGGAGATGATCCGTAGACTCCTGTGCATGCTGACACATCTGGCATGTCTCCGGAATTGGGAAAAATTTAGTCCGGAGATTGACCGCCACTTGGAGGGTGCCAGAAAGAGCTCGCCAGATGAATACCTTGATTCGTGGTTGGATGTCCTGATTCCATATGCTCGTCCAGACTGTCGTGCATGTCGATACATGCCAACGACCATTCTCCCGAGATAATGCCCTATATCCTTCCTTGACCGAGTACACACCCCGAATGTTAAATTTCCAGGACCATTTGTGTACATGCCGGGGGAGGGGCGGGGGTACCTGCAGAATATCCTCGACAATGGCCGGAGGGAGATTATGTTGCAATTTCAGTACGTCCCATTGATGATCATCCGTATCCAGATCCGACATCCTCAGGTCCGGGGTAATACAAGTATGGAGCTGGATGACCGGGTTATTCCTCATGAGCCACGGGGATCCTTCTACCATTGTTGAGCTGCCGTCACCAATTGTCCGAATCAGACCCTGCTGGAGTAATCCCTGAGTTGCCCGAAGCCCCGTCCAGATCTGACTGGGTCCATTGCCACCTTCCGCTGAGAGAAAGTCACCCTTCGGAAAGTATCTTGCCTTAAGGATGCGGGCCACCAAACAATCTGGCTCGGTTAGGATTTTCCAGCCCATTTTTGCCAGCATCGCAATATTCATATCTCTCATGTCCCGGAAGCCCATCCCACCATCCTCCTTTGGCCTGCATAATTTAGCCCAGTCTTGCCAGATAATCGGTTTCGTGCCTCTAGGGGTGCCCGTCCACCAGTATCGAGCTAGCGCGACATGTATTTTATTGATGGATTCTCTTGGTAGTAAGAATACGCTCATCGCGTAAATTGGCATAACTTGGAGTACTGATCGTATCATCACCTCCTTTCCCCCTGCAGATTGCATATGACCATCTCAGGTTCCAATCTTTGACACGATACGGTCGCACAGGAACTGAAGACTTTGCCCTTTTCATCGTCCCAGCATATTGGGGACCCCCAAATACTTAGTTAGACCCGAAATCTCTTGTATCCCCAAAATACCACAACATGCCGATCTATTTGTCAGAGTCGTATCGGTGCTGAAAAAGATGGACGATTTACCTTTGTTTATGACTTGGCCCGAGAGACGACCGAAAGTATGAAGGATCTGATTCAGATGGGTCGCCTCCTCTGGGTCCGCCCTGCAGAATATATAGCAATCATCCGCAAAAAATATGTGAGATACTAGTGGTGCCCCTCTGGCCACCGAGACCCCATTAATTTTTCCAGCTCTCTCTGCTTGGCCGAGCATACGAGACAGGCCCTCCATACAGAATAAGAACAAATATGGGGACAAAGGGTCACCTTGGCGAATGCCCCTCCCTACGGTAAACGACGACGTAAGCTTCCCATCTGAGCTTATTGTGTACTGAATAGAAGGCATGCACGCAAGAACCATAGCCCGCCAACCGATATTGAACCCAAAGGCCCCCATCATAGATAGCAGAAATGACCATTCCACTCTATCATAGGCCTTGCTCATGTCCAGTTTCAAGGCCATAAAGCCCCTTTGACCTTGTGTCCTTCACCAGAGGGTATGTATTATTTCATAGGAAATAATTACATCGTCCTGGATATGTCTGCCCGACACAAATGCTCCTTGATTTGTAGAAATAATCGGCTCCAGGGGTGGTTTTAGTCGGTTTGCCAGGACTTTTGAGAGAATTCTGAATATGACGTTGCAGAGGGCAATAGGCCTCAGCTTTGTAACCTTCTTTGCCCCTGGGATCTTTGGGATTAGGACCAGAGTGGTTTTTTTGACGTCCTGGTCAATGGTACAGGTTGCCACCGCATTTAGGACAAAGTCTATAACTTTCGGAGCCAACGTATCCCAGAAGTGCTGGAAGAATTTAGGGTTAAGGCTATCGGGGCCTGGTGACTACGATGGTCCCATTTGGAACACTGCATGATGTACTTCCGCATCCGTTACCCTTTTTTGTCAGCTGTAGATTTTGTGCGGGATTTATCATGAGGGGGACTGGCATGGGGAGGTCATAGTCCTCGATATCTCCTGCCATAAAAATATCAGAGAAATAAGAGTGTAGTAAGTCACTCATTCCTGTGTGCCACTGTAGTTCCACCCCTGCATCATTGACCAGATATTTCAACTTGTTTTTGGCCTGTCTCTTCGTTGCTGATCTCTGGAAGAATTTCGTGTTTATGTCCCCTTCCCCGAGCCAGTGTTGTTTAGCTCTCTGGCGCCAGAATTGTTCTTGTTTTGCCAAGGTCTTGTTATACTGTCTCTGGAGTGCCAGACGAAGTCTGATTCCCTGTCTATCAGTCCGTCCATTGAGCTCAGCTAATAGCCTTTGTAGGTGCCTGATTTGATTGATGTTGTCCCGATAAACAGTATGTTCCCATTCATTCAAAGAGGTGTCAATATCCTTGATATGATGTTTTATGTGGCGATTACCCGGCTGACCCCATTCAGATTGAACCAAGATGCCACACTCTGGGTGTTCTAACCACATGTTCTCGAATCGAAAATGTCGCGGCCGGTGTTCCACCAATTCCTTCTGAATCTGCAGTAGAATGGGTTCGTGATCCGAGGTTGACACACCCAAGCTCTATAAGGACACACATCCCGGAACCAGAGACGAGCTTGAGGAGAGATAAACGCCCTGTCCAACTGACTTTCCACTTGTGTTTCTGGATCATGACCGTGGGCCCACGTGAATTGGTAGCCTTGTAGTTTCACCTCCTCCACTTCGATATCCGAAATGGCCTGTTGGAATCCTTGCATGAGATGTAGGGGATACACCTGTCCACCTTTTTTTTTCCGAGGGACGAAGGATACCGTTGAAGTCCCCCATAATAACCCACTCTATCGGGGCCGGGACTGAGGCCAACTGCCTTAGATTGTTCCACGTCATATGTCTTTTCTCCCAGGACGGTTCTCCATAAATGCCTGTGAACCGTAACGGAGGCTCCTGCCCAAATCGGACTACAATGTCTATATGGGATTGATATATTGATACGACGGTCACAGTACATTGCTCAGACCATAGAAGCATGATCCCCCCGTTGTTTGACGGGGGACGACGACCCGGAGCTGCCTGTGGGGCAATACCCGGTATTCCTGTCCCGCCATGAAATCCTAGCGTGCGACGGAGGATAGCCAATCGGGACCTCGAGTTCCGAGAATCCACATGCCGGGTTTCGGTAAGGAACAAGAGATCCGGTTTGTATCGAGTCACCAAGTCCTTCAACTGACGACGGTTGTGATCCGTCCCCAATCCCCGACAGTTACAAGCTAAAATGGTCGGCATACAAAACACTATATAATGCCCTAACAATAGAACAGAGACGAAACGGTACCTGAGGACGTCCCCGGACGTCAGAGAAATCACGAGGTAGCACGACGGGGCTGCTCGGACACCCACCGAGTAACCAGGAGCCTCACTCCGCTTAAGGGACGAGATGGAGACGAGATCAAAATCGGAGAGGAGCCGGAGACAAGAGTCGAGATCGTACGGGATCACCAAGGATTCAGGAGAAACCGATAACTGCGTGACGACGGTAGGATAAACGGGAGTTGCATAGTTGATGGAGTCGAGAAAGTCGGAAACGATACGGGCGGGGAGCCGGCGAGTGGCGGTGGTGGCAATGGCAACGGCGATGGACCCTGGTGGCTAGGATAGACGAGAGCTTTTTCCGTTTTTGTATTGATTTACGCCATAGATTTGTTCCTAATACCCTCATATGTATGAAAATTTAAATTAATGAAATCTAACCTTAGGCTCAAAAAAAATTAACATGAAGAATATGATTGGAGATGTCTTTAATCTTGAATCTAACTTATATTTAACCATTTCGTTCCCTTTGTTGGTTTCATAAACCAACATTAATGACCCAATAATCACCCGTAACTCATATATTTTAAAATCAAACCGAAGGGATGCATGATTCATCGCGCACGACGAGTTTTTGTTCTTATTTCATCGTAATAAGATTTGGAAAACATATGGTATAGTACACGTCTGCAGAATATGGACGGTCAAGATTGAGAAAGGGAGACAAAAATATTTAAATATGGAAACGAAGTTAAGAGTTTAGAGAAAATGCGAAAAGACCAAAAAGGGCAAAATAAAAAATAAATGAGAAGACCAATTTCCTCAGAGAAGGAAGGAAGAGACCTGTTTTGGTTTTGAAACAGCCCACTGGAATGCCGAAGCTCTGGCCCCTGGTTTTCACCTTCCACAATACCAATACTAAAACCATCTCTATCTTCTCCACATCTCTAACCCTAACACTCTCTTGCTCCCTCCTTCGATTCCATCGACACAGTCGATGCTGTCTCTGTTTCACCTCCTCAACAACAACAACAACGTACCATTGTAGATTACCAGACAAAACCTCCCCTGTTCCCTCCTCTGTCCCTATTCTCCAACACCCATTTCTGGATCATCTCCTTGCTTTTTGTGCATTCCCCAGATCGAAACTTTGCAGCTCATCGCGTTTTCTGAACCACCCATTTGTAAAGTTGGTGCCTTTCTGTTTCTGGGTTGTCCTCTGCTGCTCGAAATTGTGGCGACACAGATCCTAATTCTGCATTGCCCTTTTTGCTTTCTTCTGTGGGGTTTTAGTCTTTATGGGGGTTGAGACGAATTTGGCCGATCGAAAAGGTGAGGACTTGGGTGATTTGACGAAAGAGACGATCACGAATAAGAACAGGTCCAAGAGAGGCCGGCGGCAGCGGTCCCGGAAGTCCTCGCCGTCGATGTCGCCTGTTCAGAGGCTCTACGAGACATGTAGTCAGGTGTTTGCCTCTGCAGTCCCTGGTGTTGTTCCCTCCCCTGACGATATCGAGCGGCTCAAGCTTGTTCTTGGTATGTTTTTGCTTTTATCAATCTGGGTTTATGTTGAATTTGATAAATTGGATTGGTTTGAATGGTTATTGATCGCGATTTGAATTTGTTTGTCTTAGAATGTTCATAAAGGTCAAATTTTTAAGGTTGGTTTTAAGATTGCCATGATGGCTTCAAGTATCATTTAACTTTGTGTGATCCTCTTTGAGTGTTTGTGTGTCCAGATACAATGTACTGCTCTGTTTTTGGTTTTGTTTTATGTTTAAGGTTGCATGGATATCAGCTGGTGGGATTGTGTGAGTACACATTTACCTATAATCTATCAGTTACTCATATTAAAATATTTTTAACCTTTGTTAGAGTTCTGAAACAATAAATAATTAAATAATGTAGTAATTTGTATGATGTGCTTCCTTGTGATACAACCTTCACTAGGTGTGCAATGTGTTGCATCTTTCTAACTTGATTGATGTTGGGAAAAGCATGTTGATTCCTTAGTTTGTGCTTTTTTTTTGGACACTAAGGAGGCATAAGAAAAGAGTCAACATTGTGTTATATGCTAATCATGAATTAGCACATCCTAATGTTACCTGGTTTCATATTCATGGGAACTTTTGTGGACCAATATGTAAAAGTATTAGCACTTCATTAGTCCATGCTACTTTGTGGGATATGAAATGCTGTTATCACACTGACTTTGTGTTTGCAGATGACCTGAAGCCTGAAGACCTTGGACTAACTCCAGATATGCCCTACTTCCGGAAAAAGGTAGCTCATCGAGTTCCAGCAATAACGTACTTGCATCTCTATGAGTGCGACCAATTCTCGGTATGTAAACTACTCTGAGGTATATTTGTGTATATCAAGCTTGTGAAACAAGATATGAGCTGGGTTAAGTGCTCTTCCTTTTTGTGGGCCTCTAATCCATTTTCCCAATCTTGCAGATTGGTATCTTCTGCTTGCCACCATCTGGTGTCATTCCTCTCCATAATCATCCCGGAATGACGGTTTTCAGTAAGCTTCTCTTTGGGACTATGCACATCAAATCCTACGATTGGGTGGACAAAACCACCGGGGAATTAGCTTCTGTCTCCAAACCCGGAGAAGGTAATTTTTTCCATTGGGTATTGTCCTCTCTGTTTTTGAGATCTCCATCGTAGATGGGTTGCACACATGTGAGTTTGGGTCTCACAATAGTTAATTTAGGGGTTTAGGAGGAGTTGATATGCACTTTGAGCCCATGACTTGAGAGATTGGTCTTTTCCGCTAGAGTGATGTTCATGACTTAATGCAATGGTCTCGATGACCTTATAGACTAGTCTTTTGGAGCAGATGACCTGAAAAACTGGTCTATTGGACTTGAGCTTTTGGAGCAGATGACCTGAAAAACTGGTCTATTGGACTTGAGTGACGTTCATGGCCGGATAGATAGGACTTTTGGGCCATTTGACTTGGTAGGGATAATTTCAAAAAAGCATTTAACTTATTTACTTTTTGTAACTTGAGGCAATCTTATTTGATAATGGTAGAAGTACCATGAACTTGTATGGTTGGTACAAATAGGAAGAAAATTAAGGATATGAAAATTTGTTGTTTTTTTGTTTTTTTCGTACTATCTTTTAAATATAAATTGTAAGGGTACAATCATCATTATTAATTTATTATACGAATTGCAACAAAAAGTCAAGTTCATGGTATTATTTTTGCAATTATCAAAGAGGATAGTTTCAAGTTACAAAAAAATGAATACCTCAGTGTACTTTTTTGCAATTATCCCTATTTAGTATGTATGTCATGTATTTTCACTTATGAGCGTCTCTTAGAAAAACCCAGTTTCCCTACACTCCAGTAAATGGAGAACAATGAAACCATAAAATCCAAGGCCATAGGATATTATCCCGCGTGTTGTGGACTAGGTACAAATTTGTCATTATCTGTTCTTGGTGCTATTACACCAAAACTGACATGCTTGTTTTGATTGCAGTTGGATCTCCCGGGGTCCGGTTGGCCAAGCTGAAGGTGAACTCGGACTTCACAGCACCTTGCAACACCTCCATCCTATACCCAGCTGATGGAGGCAATATGCACGAATTCACAGGAGTCACAGCATGTGCAGTGCTGGATGTGCTTGGCCCTCCATACAACGATCCCGACGGCCGCCACTGTCAATACTACCTTGACTTTCCGTTCACCACTTTCTCCGGTAATCAACATTCCAAATTAACCCTTTCCCCCATTGAAACCAGAAGTCGGAACTAACCCATGTTTTGAAAATTGAAAATTGAAAATCCAGTCGACGGGGTATCATCAGTACGGGAAGAGGAACGAGAAGAGCATGCATGGCTACAGGAGAGGGAGAAGCCGGAGGAACTGGCAGTAGTTGGGGCACTGTACAGGGGACCAAAGATAGTGGAGAAATGAGATGAAACTGTTACTTGCATAAAAAGATATATCCACCTTGCTGCTCATAGTAGCAATGCCTATAATTCTTTGGAAGTTGGAACCAGAACCAGAAACAGAGACATGGGACAGTGAAAACTAGAAACCTCGGTGTTGGATCAGTTTTAGTTTTGTTACCTTTGCATGGGACATGGATCATGCAGACCCTTCTTTTTATTATTTTTTTGGGACTTTAATTTGTGATGTTCAGTTTTTGTACATATTGCTGAAAGCAGAAAGGAACCAACAAAAGGTGTTTGGATAATGAAAGGCATAGTGTCACTCAAGAGTGTTCTGTTCTCTCTTGTTATAGTCATTGCAACTAGTGGTACTTTCTTTGGAAGTGGAGCATCTCAAAAACAGTTAATTACACAATGATGTATTAATGTTTATATGTTTTTCACTTACACTGACATTCAAACATACTAGCGGGCACATGCCATATAAAATAAGAGTTAGAAATGGAAACTCATATCATATAAATTAATCTATAAATTATAAATCAAATACTTTGTTTATATTAAAAATAAATATATATAATATTTTTTCGTATGAGATATTGATTTTTCCCTTCTTAAAATAAATTATAAATTAAACAAATCTACAAATAGTAATCAATTAAATATAAAAAAAATCAGAGGATGACATTGTGGTGGTATTTTCCTTCCCCGCAAAGCTAGCGACTGCAACGTCGTTCACGACGACAACTCGAGCGAACTGGGCATGGCTTGGGATATTCGATGGTCAGACCGAGTCCCGAGCTTGTCTCTACAACAACTGTGTTGATGAGGGATCAGAGCAAAACAAGGCTCCAACATGGACAAAATCAACGTCGGTTCTGCAGGTACTGTGCTTACCCGGGCTTGGATGGGAGACCTTGCAGCGACGGGGGATGAACTGGGACCTAGGCAGATATAACATATCTAGGACTAACATACCCAAACGGATTCAGATTTTTTCTGAAAATGAGGAAAAGGTCGGAGAAGATCTGACTAGGATTTCTCGCCTTCAAACGTCGGAAAAATTTGTAGTTTCTTGTAAAAAAAATCTCTATTTTTTTGTTTTGTTTTTAGTAATCAGGTATATGCTTGATTTCCAGATTTAAAATACAAGAGTATTTTCATTCATTAATAAAAATTGAACAGTAAACTAAAAACATCTATAGTGGTAAACCATTACTTAGTAATAACAGCTAGTAGTTATAGCATTTTTTGCAATCTCTCTTACAAACCACTAGCTGTTACCACTAACTCTGCAGTGCTAACGACCAGTTAGTGGTAGCAGCTAGTGATTAGCTGTTTTTTCAAATTTAAATAAATATTTGAAAATTCGTACTTTATTAATTTGACGATGTGAAATGCAAATCATTACATTACTCTAATTGTGCTCGACATCTTCAAATTTAGCCCAAATATGATCGATGAAGTCATTATGGAGACAATTATGAACTTCTCGATCTTAGAGCATTACTCTATTCTCAACGATACTTATGATGTTGACCGATGAAGGTGGTCTTTAGCGGGTCGTACGGTCAAGACACCAATATCCGTAAACGGATCAACGGGGTACGGACGTCGTTGATCCTCAACGATCATGTTGTGGAGAATAATACAAGCAGTCATGATCACTATGAGTTCCTATCCCACATTCGGCTCAGATGAGTGATGATATGAAAACGAGCCTGTAAAACTCCACATACTCGTTCGATATCCTTGCTTGTCGCCTCTTGGTGTTTAGCAAAACGCCTTTGCTTTGATAGTTGTGAACATGATATTGTTTTTACAAGTGGAGCCCAAGGTGGATAAATACCATCAGTCAAGTAATAAGGGGTTGTGCACTCATGGTCGTTCACCTTAAACCGATCTGGTGGAGCGAAGCATCAAAATTCCTGCGCAAAAAAAACATTAACTTATTTAGCATGTTGAATTCGTTGTTCAAGTCCGGGATTCCAAGAAAAACGTATCATATCCACCGGTCTTGGGATGCAATCGCTTCTAGCATGATCATGGGGGACGTTCTAGAGGTCTCTCCTTGATAATTGTGCAATCCATGTAATTGGACAATTCTTCCATTCCCAGTGCATGCAGTCGAGACTCCCTAACATCATGGGAAGCCGCATGCTTGGTTGATTTCCAGAAAACGGCGAAAATCTTTATCGATTGGGCATCATAGATATGTTCAGCCGAAAATCTTGATGACGCCCAAGCAGAACTTCCAGGCGCACTCCAAAGAAGTGCTCTCCTTCATTCGCAAGTACTCGTCGATGATCCATAACATAACTAACGAAGTGTTATCGTGCATTTCTATTGTGGAGAGAATCTGGGCTTTCCTTGAGCATCGGGGCGTTGACGAAAGTATGCATAACGCTCACTCAGTGCATCCATGATTCATAGGAACACTTTCTTGGACGACAGAATTGAAGCTCGTTGTATACCGGATTAGAAGCAAAGTAGTCAGTCATCAACCGGTCGTGTCCTTCCTCTCACTTTCGATCTTTCCATCTTCGCTTTAGTATCACCGATGATTATGATCCGACCTCCCCATCTTCTGCCTTTTGATGTACCCTTGCTGAAATCCGATATGTAAACTGCTTGTTAATTCTTTCTGCCATCTTCTCTCATGCATTAGCCAATCTTATGGAGTCATTTGAGATTGTTGGACGTGCATTCATCGAAAATGAACAAATTTCAAAGAGGATTGTGAGAAGATAAAAAAGAATAGTGATAGAGAAAGATATGTGAAATTATCAGGGGAGAGTGTTCAATATATAGAAATTTAGGACACTCAATTCAATTGCCACATGTCACCTCACTATTGGGCCAGTGACTAACCGTTAGGGTCAGGTAGGCACTGCCACACTGTTTCACGTCATAGTAGGATCTTGCGGCGAGCGGTGCTACAGTGACGTCCCACAACACCTCCAATGTCAAGGACTCGTGGTAAGCGGTGTGACAGCGTCTGCGTCGAGTGCCCTGCATCATCTCTACAACGATCCACTGGAGGTACTCTAATAGATTTTCCGCTGTAAAATTTTGAAAAGTTTAATGTGCATGTGTTAACGTTAATGCATGTTTACACAATTAACCCTAATAATAATAATATTAACCAAAATTGATTTTGAAAGAAGCAGAAAGAGACGTACAGTAATGCCATCTGTAATTATAAATTAAAGAACACCATGACTAACAAACAGTCGACCATTTGGGCAAGTAGGAGCTGAGATAAGCAAATCATCATGAGTAAGTGCATTTCCCCTTTATTAACACTCACTTTCAAGCGTCTTGTGTTGTTGTAACTTGTAAGCATTATAAATATATCATCACTGGGAAAATAAATATATCCCCTTTGGCATGTGACAATCACAGGGAATATATATCATCACTGATAAAAATATGGCAAATTTTATCACTTATCTACCTACAAAATTTTCAATTGCTGTTTCAGAACCTTCTCCAGGCTTACAATTAGAATTAGAACATGTTTCTTTGCTTCTCCATCTTCGACTTCTCTTCCTGTCATTTGGAACAACATTACGCTATAATCCTCACTGCAAGAAAGGTAAAGGCGTAGCTGGTTATTATATGACAGATCAACACAAACATGATCAGAGTTGCATATGTTTATTAATAAAGTAGGTAACATCCCATAGGGGTAGAAAAGTCATTACTGTTTATTAGTATGGCCTGTTCTGAGGAAGCTTTCTCTATGAAACCTTCAATATTTGATGAAAGGCCTCCTGTGGAATGTCAACGGAACCAACACGCTTCATTCGCTTCTTTCCTTCCTTTTGTTTTTCCAATAGCTTTTTCTTCCTAGTAACGTCCCCGCCATAACACTTTGCAAGAACATTCTTTCTATAAGCCGATATTCTAAAACCAGCAAAAAAAAAATTATACTTATGTTCAAATGATCAATGAGAGTATGAGACCATGCATAAGGAAATTATGAATGTTGGGCATGAAAAGCTTCTCAAGAACTTAATACCAATTGCTATTATATTAACAATGACTTACGTCTCCCTTGCAATAACCTTTGATCCGATTGCAGCTTGTATATTTATTTCAAACATTTGCCTGTTCAAAACGAGAATATTGAAGGTTGCTATGCCTGAAGAATAATCAAAATAGTTATCGATTTTATATCCGCAAACCTGTCTATGAACTTCTTTAGTTTGTCTACTAGTTCACGACCGATACGTTGAGCCTTCAAAGTATGGACAATGTTTGCCATGGCATCAACAGGTTGTCCATTCAAGAGGATATCGAGTTTCACCAAATCAGATCGTTGATAACTGTTAATCACAACCATTAAAATGTATAACAAAAGGACAAAAGTTAAAATATACAAGTGCTTCTTCTAGAGAGAGAGAGAGAGAGAGAGGTTACTCTGCTTCCTCGTAATCGAAAGAGGCATATCCCGAAGTAATACTCTTCAATTCATTGTAGAAGTCAACCACAATTTCCCTCAAAGGCATGCGATACTTCATGAAAACCCGCTGGCTATATATTTAAATCAAGAATCAAAATGTCAACTTCAAACCAGTTCATAAAAATGGTAATTATCATTACAAAGCAAGATTCAGGTGACAACTGGCAAGGCATGACAGTTACCTATCCATAAATGTGTACTCCAACTGCTCTCCTCTTCGGTCGGAGCAAAGGGTAATAACGGCCCCCACGTACCTTTAAATTAGGTAAATAAAATATGAGAAGTGGATCAAATGTGTTCTGCTTGCTGCATCATCAACAGTTGTTACGTGGAGGGAATCAGGGAGCTTACTCACTAGGAATGATAATAGTGGCTAATACTGTAGGTTCCCAACAAGCTGTGACTCGTCTTTTGGCATTGGAGGGCAATGCAGAAGGATTTTGAATTTGTTCTTTGCTAAAAAAGACCGATGTAAATTCATTGCAGGACATAGATGAATGATATTAAAACAGATAACTTAAAGTTCTTACCTTCCATCAGAAAACTCAAAAATATATGGAACGGTTGGAGCAGTGGAAATGATATGTGTTCCATACTCCTATCATTGATTGAAAAAACATGTTAATGAGTTCATATATTCAATGTGATATGACCTTAAACATTGACAATGGGTACCAAAAAGCAAAATATTTGTTAAGGACATCAATAATAGCTATTGTATGTCATATCTAATACAAATCCCATATTCTACATTTTTCAGTTTTGGTTGATGAGACTTAAATGCATGATAAATAATAGGGATAATTGCAAAAATGTACCCTAAGGTATTCACTTTTTGCAAGTTGTAGCCCTTTTCTTTGATTAGGGCAAAAAAGGTGCCCCGAACTTGTCTCTTTGTTGCACTTTGTGTATATTTGTTTCAAAATACCGATTTTACCCTTACAATTTTAGAAATAATAAGTACAAAAACGAAAAAAGATGCAGAATTTTCACCTCCATTAATTTTCTTCTTCTGTGGATGTACAAAGAGGAAGAAAATTAAGAGAAATGATTTTTTAAAGGGGAAAATCATCATTTTGAAACAAAATGCAACAAAAAAGGAAAATTGGGGGACTTTTTTGCAATTATCAGAGAAGAGGGCTACAACTTGCAAAAAGTGAACACCTCAGGGTACTTTTTTGCAATAATCCTGGAATAATATTCTCACATAATAATCAAGAAAGCAATGGAGCGGAATGACCAAACTAGTCTAAAAAAATATTAGCATGTCTGCTTTATGCTTATGTTTTACTAGAAATCTCAACAAGAAAAATTTCTCTACCTTACTTGACCGCTTATCCTCTTTGATTTCATGAAACAAATCCAGATGTGACTAAGGAGATTCATGGACCATGATGCCGAAATCAATATCTGATTTTCTACTATAAGGAAAAAAATTACCTGTTCGAGCCGCTGATGGAAAACATCCATGTGGAGTAAACCCAAGAAACCACACCTGAACATGGAAGATGATAAGCATAAATTACTCAGATGCTAGTATCAACAAAGCTTGAATCAATGGTAGAGAACCATTGAATATTAATTAGAAGCTGACATTTAAAGAAGATATTAGACAAATATTCAATTGACATCGAATGGTTGAAGTTGTACCTAAACCCCAAACCAAGCGCCATGCTACTCTCTTTGGTAACGGAAACACTGGCATCATTGCATGTCAATTTCTCTATTGCACTATTTAGTGCCTCAAAATCAGATCCGTCTGCTGGATAGAGACCAGAAAACACCATATGTTTTACAGGCTTGAAACCTACATTACAGAAGCGCATAAATGTGCAAAGGAAATTGGAAGAGTCAGGATAATGAAATGGAAATTACAGAGAAGGTTAGAAAAACATGATTATGGAAAATAAAATGTAGATATTAGTGGTTACATATTGAAAACTAAGAGCCTAATTATGAAATTGCATTGGGGAAATTCTGCACATAATTACTATCCAATATAAAATAATATTACTAGGCCGCAAATTAAATGAAACTTTCACAAAAAAAATACTATGCCAGGGACTATCTCTTTAGACTCATAGATACTCTGTGCATAAGAAAGCTCAAAAGATGGGGTAATATGGAAGTGACTAATTACTGCACAGCTGCTGCAACCTATATATATTATGCACATGACATTATGAGCTACAGGGCATTTCAGTAGTCCCACTGACCAAAGCTAATTAAGAACTAAATATTTTAATTGCCAATAAATACATGATAAAAGCTATTACAACATTGTTTAATTGGCGAAAAACATACAATCTGAATCAGAACTTTTGTTTTGTTCTAACGGGTAAGCAGGACTCGAAACCAGTCCTTCAGAATTGCAGAAACAGATTGTATAGCCTACAGTGTGCTCCAACAATAGCAATCTATCTAGTTCAACAAGCAAGCACTAAAAGGTGTGCATACCAATGGCCAATGCACTTCCATTTACAGAGCCATCTTCCATTCTTGGCAGTAATATAAGTACAATACATTTAATTAAATACATTTGAGTATCAGAAAAATCTGTAACTTCTGTCCAAGTGGAAGCAAAAGTTTCATATTTCAAAATTAACCCTATACTTTCTAGTTAAAGTAAAACGATATAGCCAAAATTTAGTCCTCTCATCCATTCATACAGGTTTTGTGCACTGTCATACACAAGAAAAAATTTAATTCAAGACTCGAGCTGTAAATATACAAGGAAATCCAGCAGTCTATATAGCTTAAGGAAAATCTTCAACAACAAAAAATTGCAATATAATGACTTTGTGTGATGCTATTACTTTCCATTTTCTTGTGTTTCAAATTTGAGGTTGTGTTGTAAAACAAATATGATCTGTGTGAGGTAGGAAAAACATGTAAAGAATATACCTGGAAGGGGTTCTACAGTTGCTCGACTTTGATGTAAAGTGTCCCCTATACGTGCTTCTTTGGTTGAACGCATGCCAGTCACAACATAACCCACCTGTCCAGTTAGAAGAACCCCTGTAGGAGTGAGCTCAGGATGCATGAAACCAACATCCAAAACATCATAAGATTGGCCAGTAGCTGCAGATGAAATCTTATCACCCTTGCGAAGAGTACCATCAACAACAGCCACATGGCATATCACTCCTTTGTATTCATCATAATATGAATCCAACAGGAGCATACGCAAAGGTAAAATACCCTTCCCAGGAGGAGGTGGGATCCGTTCTATGACTGCAGGAAGTACTAGCTCAAGGCCCTGCCCTGTTTTGGCAGAAGTTAAAAGGGCATCGCTGGCATCAAGATCAAACATTGATTTTAGTTGAGCTTTAACACGATCAGGGTCAGCGGTAGGTTGGTCGATTTTGTTTATGACGGGTATGATTGTCAGATTGGATTCAAAAGCAAGGTAAAAGTTAGCAACAGTTTGTGCTTGCACGCCTTGAGCAGCATCAACAATCAAAAGAGCACCCTGGCAAGCAGCTAGAGATCTTGATACTTCATAGCTGAAATCCACATGGCCAGGCGTGTCAATTAGATTGAGTAAAAAACTTGGCGGTTCCTGTGAATTGTCCATGTCAATCCCTTGGTTTTTGTGTTTGTAAAACATGGTTGCTGTTTGAGCTTTGACAGTTATTCCCCTTTCTCTCTCCACCTACGAATATTAAAATCATTTCGAATTAGTGGTGTAAAATGGTATATATCAAAGAAAAAACAATACAATCAATATATTTTGGCTAAAAGCAATTCTTTACGCGCCAAATTGAATTTATTGGTCTAAAATATGAATATTGAGGCCTCATTCCAACCTAACTTAGTTGCTAAAGTATGAACTAGCAAAGAGGGACACTTGGTTTCAAGTTCAAAGAAAACGGAAACTCTGTGATTGGATGCTCCTATGGAGAACCAAGAACCGGTCTCTCCAAATCTCGATCTTTGTCGATAGGTTACAAGGCAAAATGTATCAAAACAACACAGTATAATCGTATACCTTCAGGGCAGAAAATTCACTTCCTCAACCTTTTATTCCATAACAAAATTTCTGCTAAGCCTACGAAATTAAGGTTTCAGCAGAATACAGGCAGATGTTCATAAAATATCCAATTTCTGCATCTAAGGGGGCACTTGAGTTTTACGGTTTAAAACTTTTTAGTTGCTTCCACGATTTTGACTGAGCAAGATAACGGACATGAATTCTTCCGGTGTTTAAGAGGAAGGCATTGACATATATATACATAAGTTGAAGAAGTGGTTATTTACAGGCATAGGATAAACATTAACAGGTATCACTAAACTGGATGCAGATGATAATGAACCAATTATGTACAGGAACAGCAGGTTCACAAATATTCTAAAATAAAACTTGCAAAATGTCCAGAACAGAACCACTTCAAGATACTTGCACCCACACACATAGCAAGTGCCTCAGAACATGATATTGATCAAAGAGGAATTACACCACAAATCCTTCACCTAATGTACCAAGGTTAGTGTGAAAACCAAGTTTAATTGGGGAAGTAAGAAGCTTGACCTCAAACCCAACAGCATAGAAATAAAAGACATTCACCAAACAACAGTTCAGAAAACTTGGGCTTCTATCACTTGTTCCAGCGGAATTTGATTGATACAAATATGCAGTGACACATACAAAAAAAAAACTATTTTTTCTTCTCACCCACTAATAAAAGGCTCAGCTTTAAAGCACTACATGGAACCCAGAAAAGACCCACCTCTTATTTTGCTTCAGAGGCAATCAACAAAGCTCTAAATACCTGCAATTTGTCGAGGTACTGGGGTTGGCCAAGGCCTTTCCTGATGGTCCCAGTGAGCTCCAGGAGCCGATCAGCGAGCGTGGACTTGCCATGATCAATGTGAGCGATGATCGAGAAGTTGCGAATCCTTTCGGGTGGGTACTGGGTCAAATCTACACCATTTTCTTTGGAGTTTTGGCGAGAGTGGGAGCAAAATGAATGGCTGGACCCTAAACGGTGAGAAATTGATACGCCGATGAAGGGATTGCGCGAAAACTGAGTGAAATTGGTGATGTTGTAGAGTAGGGATAAATTGCTGAGCTCTTTAACGGTCCTTGACGCACGCCTTGCAGAACTCATTTGAGGGTTTAGGAGATTTTGGAGCAGAAACGAAGACTACGCTGCGAGGAGCTTAATTCGTAGATTCAGAAGCTCGTCCACTTACACGACACCGTTTCATCTTACATTATGTAAGATGAACTATTAGACTATCCAAAGGAGGATTTTGCGGGTCAAATAGGGACGTCGATTCAACATTTTTTGGGGGAAAAAAGTCTAAAATCTACGATTCTGTTGATTTAATACTTCTCTCAGTCTCTTGATTCGTCGATCATCTATTCGGATCGATGTCCGATTCTCCTATGAAAAATCGCCACGTGGTCCAAATAATTTAAAACTAATTTCGGCCCACTTTTCCCACGAATCGGGCCCACCTTTTTTTTTGCCACTCATTAGATTGGGATTAGACCTAACCGTTTCGACGCCATTGTGGATAGCCTTATAACTTCGTCCGCTTTTAATGCATTGAAAGAGCCCAACCCTAATTACAACAACGGTTAATAGATGATGTGGAGCATGACTCTGTCTCTTTAAACTGCATTGTTAGTTGGAAAAAATTATTTAAAACAAACATATATGTGATTGTATAAATTTCATAAATGATAAACTTATTCTTCTTCCTCTCTTATTTTGTAGATAATTATGCTTAGGGATGGAAACACGTCATGATCTCGACGCGGTCCCGATGTCCTTGTCCCGCACGGGACGAGTTTGGGAAAAAAAAAAATAAGCGGAACAGATTACGTAAATTTAAACGAGGATTTTGACGGGGTGAGGGAAGAAATCCTCACCATGTGTTATTGTTTCTATAATATATATATATATATATATATATATATATATATATATTATAATAATTTATACGTATTTCTCCACATCTATATATGTTGTATTTAAATAAATGTTATATTTTTATTCATCATTTTGCTTTGTTTGTTTTTTACGGAAAAGATACATATTTTATTAATAATATGAGAGCCAGTACAAGTAAAGAGTCCCGGAGGACTCAGATTACATTACTCTAAGACAATATAATTGTTATAGACGATATTGAACTCGCCACACATGCATGCAGGAAGGGTGGGGTTGGAAAACAAAACTGAAAGCATTGCTCAAGGTATCTCTTAATGTTGCATAAGATGTGCGAAGCGACCGAACCTGCACTCCACAGTAGTAGGAGGCATGGTTTTCACCAAGGACCCCTCTCAAGACAAGTTCATGAAGCTGTCTTGTCCTAACATTCCTCCTGGCGAGGTTGTTTTCCAGTCCTCGCCTGATCTTTATGGGGTTCTCCAGCCGATTCCCTCTTTATTTCTCCAGTTGTAGTCGGAGATGAACCTGACACTTCTGTTTCCTTGCCTCTAAAGAGCTGGCCGGTCACCAAGTTTTTCCAGCCTGGATCACCTATTCTGGTTGGGATACCCCCCCCCCCCCCCCCCCCCCCCGTGGTATTGTACAATTAGGTTCAGAGATACTATTGGACCTCTGTCTAGATGCGAGGCGCCCTTAGGTACAATGGTCGGGGACATGGATCCAAAACCTGGTGGGATGCCCGGAGACTCCTTAACCTCCCAATCGATTGCATACCGTTTGGCCTTTTGTTCCTTCTAAAACTCTAGCATTGAGTCATCGAAGCGTGGAGTACCACGCATCTCCCGGTCACACTCTCGAGCTCCATGACCGATCCTCCCATAGTTGAAGCAGAATGTGGGAAGGTTTGTGTAGGTGAGTGACACCCGAACAGAGTCCGGGAATTCCCTAAAACGCAGCAGTAGATGTCGAAGAAGAAGACGTTCCATGGGGTGCCAGAACCGAACCCTTACTGCTTCTCCCCAACACAGGCCTCATTGATCGCACAGGACCTCCACACAGGTAACCAAAGTTGCGCCAATCGTTTCTCATGTCGACTTCGTCCGAACCAATTGAGGGAGACCACAGGCATGTACCCATAACTACAAACGATCCAGGACAGGAAGTTCTCTGTTCATCGGGTCAATGTCCCCAAGGAGGAGAGGACGACCATCAAAGCACCAGGGTTCGTTCCCTCTGACCCACTCTTGGGCCTCCGCCGATTCAAAGTAAAATCCAAAAATTCTCGGGCCGATACCCTTGATGATCAAACCCGACGGCGATCTTCCTCATGCATTGGTGATAATTTGCAGCGTGACCTCTTTTCGAGGAGGTTTTGGGCCCCAAAGCTTACCCACCATACTGAATTGTTGGTGTGCCAACACCGACGGATTAATTGGCGTGTAGAGAACCAGCACCTTCGTTTCCTATTCATCCTCGAGAGAGCACAAGAAAAGGTTGTCCTTGAGGCACGCCATGGAGGTAAGCAGGCTTGGTGGCACTGAAACCTTGGGTGCTAGGGTTTCCTCCGAGAGCGAAAATGTGTCGCATAGTCGAACCAATCCTGCAGGGGGCAGTCAGTAAGGAATGGATCACTGGGATCCTAGCAGCATTGGGAAGCAAGAGGAAAGAACGCAGTGGCACCTCCATCTCCTTCCTCCGGTCATCATGTTCGCCGGGCTCCTTCCCTCGACTAGGGTCCCTCAGCAATAGAGGTGGATACTCAGGACGTCTCTAACAGTGGGATGAATGGCCGGTGATGGGTGACGTGTAGCCGAAGTAACGGTTAGGGTTTTCACCCGACAACCCCGTCGAGGCTTCAGTGAGGACGACACTAGCGGCGCGGTGAGTCCTGAAGAGAAGGCCACGATCGCCGTGGAGGGTGGTGACAACGAATTTAGTCCGAGATTAGTTGGTTTCAGCTTCCTCCTTCCTCGTGTATTTAAGGGGCTAGAAACATCAGAGGATAGGCGTGGGGGTGGGGCTGTTAGAGACGATGCAGAGAATTGCATGACAAGAACAGGCGCCGATAGGACAAGACCGGAGGCTAGGTCGACGGCGGTAACAAAGATGGGAAGCACCATAGAAGATAGGCCTAGGGTTTTCTCGGTTGAGGCACATGACATAGCGTAAAAGAGATTAAAAAATCGATGATCTGTATCACCAATCAACTATCACTTTACTTTGTTGATTTATACGTTATATTTGAAGAAAATAAAAATAAACATAGATGTGACTATTTTTCACGACTCACGTGAGTTTGGGGCTATAACGGGACGGGGTGTGGGGTCCCAACCTCGAACCCGCCCCGTCACCATCCCTACGTATACCTATAAAATTACTAGAGCTTACAACTTTTAAAATAGTTTACACATGGTTAATACGTATGCCGCCGGTCTATAATCTATATAATAAGCATCCATCCTAAGCTCCAAACACACATTACTCAACACATTTTCCTTCCGAATCAATGGCCAAAACCACTCTCCTCCTCTGCTTCTCCACCATCCTCGTTGCTCTTACCCTTCTCCACGGCTCTGCTGCTGAGCCAAAGCTTGCCATTTATGAGCTAAAGAAAGGAAACTTCTCCATCAAGGTCACCAACTGGGGAGCCACCGTCGTCTCCGTCATCGTCCCCGACAAATATGGTCTCTTCCTCTTCCTTACAACCTCTTTCAATGTGCTTTCTTTTTCTAGGTTTTCTCAACAACCTTGTTTCCTTCCTCTCTCAACTCTGCAGGAAAGTTGGCAGATGTCGTCCTCGGATTTGATTCTGCTAAGGAATACACGGTTAGTAGATCATGTGATACGAAAAACTTAAACTGATAATTGAAAGTTTAATTATAGTTTTATATTTTAACTTAAACAAGTCGAGTTTTTGTGCCCTTTTGTTGCTATGGAAACGTCTACGTACTTTTCTTTGTTGAGAAAATGGAACTTCCCGGAACAAGTTTTAGCGGAGAATGGGCATGAGGGATGAAAAATCAAAGTTATTATGATACCGAAACTACCCTTTTGCCAAGCTCATGTGGTGTTCTCTTTGTGCCATGTGAGTTAGGGTAGTTTTGGCTTTTCAGTAACATAGTTCTTGCTTGTGATGATGATAATCAAATAGACCATTCCAGAAAATTACCTATGTTGTCTTGCTTAAACAATGAAGAAAGGAGGAGGGTAGATTTGTCATTTCAGACGTGGGATATGAGTTTTTTTTCTTTTTCTGAAACTCGATCGTTTGGTCAAGTATTTGATTTTTCTTTTGCATGGAAACATGAACAGTTGACTTAACATGTCGAGCCTTTTTTTTCCTTTGAACAGCTAGCAACATGTGACTTTTGGTTTGTTTGATTGCTACTAGGACAACTTGTAGGTACATTATATATAGACATATATACCTATTTTCAGAAGTAGAAGATGAATTAGATGCGAATCAAGTGTTACAGTGTAAACTTACGAACTCACGAATTTAATGTATCAAGTTTGAGGAATCAGTATTTTTGGTTTGAGGTGAATATTCTCAGACAAAAATTTCTTCAAACCGGGAACGCTATTTTCTCAAACTAAAATGCTATATTCTCACAAAAAAAATTCTCAAACTAAGATGTTGTTTTTCTCAAACTATATTCGCAGTTTTGTTAAACTGTGATTATGATGCACAAATTCACACGTAAAAAAGGTCCGCATTTGATTGTCTCCCTACAAAAATATATGTTTGTGTATGCATATATGTGATATTGATTATTGATGTGTCAACATGGCTTGTTGAGGCTCCGATCAAGCTTTACATCCTTTTGTTGAGCCACATGGTCCCCAAAAGGGCACGTCCTCAAATTTAATTTTGAAATTTTTTTTGTATGTTTTTCGATTTTTTTTAAAAAAATAATCCTTCATTTCTTCTAATTTCGTAATTGTGCCCTCATATTTTTTTTTACAATCACGTATTGACACTGATATTTTTTTATGCTCTCTCACTGAAAAAGCTAGTTCTACCACTGACGCCACGTACTATAGATACTTCGAGTAAGTAAGAGAAGAGTGTTTATCATATATATATATATATATATACACACACGATGTCAAGTTGTCTTGTTTGACCAAACTTGCTAAGGTTTACACATTATCACGAATGTCACATGGCATGGCGGCTTTGCCTTTTGAAAAAGAAACTATTTTTATTGTGGATAATGCAATGTCCTCGTTAATATTTTGGGCAAGACTATAATGTCATCGTTTGTTTGATCCTTAAATCTCGTTATTGCACGTGCCTTGGCTTGCTAAATGTCACATGTGGTACGGAGGATTATCATTTAACAACTTGTCCTTACTATAATGGGAACTTGCTATTAGATCATCTGCAGTATTTTGAATGGTTAGTCCAGATCAATGGTGTAGAACCTTCACGTTTAGTCTTTTATTAATATGAGTTATCGTTATCATGTGTCACGTAACATATATTATTAAAGAATTTTGACTGATAAGAAAGAGTTTGTATATTACTTGTAGAACGATACGTCGTACTTCGGTTCTATTGTTGGACGAGTTGCAAACAGGATCGGAGGAGCTCAATTTACTCTAAATAAACACCATTACAAACTAGTTCCTAACGAGGGCAAAAACATGCTCCACGGTGAACTTTAACATAACTTTCGTAATTTATGTTAACCATCGTTGTTATTAGTTTCCTAATCGAACCATTAAACACGTTAGGCGGCCCCAAGGGATTTAGTGACGTTGCTTGGAGCCTTACCAAGTACAAGAAAACCGGTGACTCTCCTCACATCGTCTTCACCCACCTCAGCCCTAATGGCGACCAAGGTACCATATAAGTTCATTTTTATGTTACAGTATAAAATTATAATTGAGTCTTCAACTATCAGCTATGACGAGATTTTTTTATAGGATTTCCTGGTGATCTCCTCGTTAGCGTGAAGTACAAGCTTTTCGGGGACAATCAGATGAGCGTAACAATGAAAGCAAAGGCTATAAACAAGCCAACCCCGGTAAACCTAGCTCTCCACACGTACTGGAACCTAGGCGGGCACGACAGCGGCACCATCCTGTCCGAGGAAGTCCAGCTCTTCGGATCCCGCATCACCGCCGTAGACAGCCAGTTGATCCCCACCGGAAAGCTCACGGCGGTGAAGGGAACGCCCTACGATTTCCTCAAGTCGCGTACGGTCGGGAGCAGGATCGGGAAGCTGCCCACCGGCTACGACATCAACTACGTGCTCGACGGAGGATCGGGGGAGAAGAAGCTGAGGAAGGTGGCGGTGGTGCACGACAAGAAGTCTGGGAGGGTGATGAAGCTCTCGGCCAACGTGCCCGGAGTGCAGTTTTACACGAGCAATATGTTGTCGGACACGAAGGGGAAGGGAGGGTTTGTGTACAAGGCTCATGCGGCGTTGTGCTTGGAGACTCAGGGGTTTCCTGATGCGGTGAACCACCCGAGCTTCCCGTCGGTGATCGTGACGCCGGAGAAGCCTTACCATCACCTTATGTTGTTCAAGTTCTCGACCAAGTAGGGTCTTTGCGTGTGGGAAAATCGTTGTGGTTGATTTGCGTAATGTTTTAGATGTTTTGGGTTGAATAAGGTTGTGAGAGATAATAAAATTGATGTGTTTCTCTATTGTTAGTTGAATGTGATTTTGGTCGATTATGAAGAGGTGGATTTAGTTCGATAAGAGATTGTTGAAATAATAGTTGTCTTGAAATCAGCGGATGATTAATATTTGTGAACTTGTGGATCTGTAGCTAGATCAAGTTTGTAACTTCTCTTTCGCCTCAAAAAAGTTTTAATTTAATTTTGCTTTGCCGATCAAAAAATATATTTGTGAATCAAATTAAAAATATAATATAATTTTGTCACAAACCTCCTTTAAAATAAAAACGAATTTGATCAGACTTGGGTCAGGATTTAGAATAATTATTTTTATTAATAAATCGATTATAATTCAAAGTGAAAAACAAATTTGGTCTATAAAAGGCTAGAGAATTGGTTAAATCTTGAATTTTTTACTCATATTTAGCCTATCATGAATGTTTCATTTGGATAATAACAAGCTATAGAAGAAAAATGAGAAGACAAACTTAACAATCTCCTTTTTAGAAAATGCTCCTCCTCTTTAGAAAAAAACAATCTTATATTTTTGGTGTCTTAGTTATCGTTAGCATTTTCTTTGGTTTCCTCTAGAATTATTGAGAACGTCGGTGGCTATCCTCCTTGTCCCTTTCATGCTCCGTCTCTCCTCTCTTCTTTATTTATTTCTCGTCGTTCTCAAATCTAGTCTTAGTGTGCCAAATCCGCCTCTCCTTATAGGTCTTCTTCTTCCCGTGGACTTGGTGGTGCTTCATGGATTTCTAAAGAGTGTTGATTTTCGGGGAGAGTTCGAGCCCTATATGGATTTTGTTGGAAGATTAAGAGGATTTGGTGGAGTTTTGGTGCTTATGGGTCTGATATACTATTCACCAAGCTCTATCGCGCACAACGCATCTCTTCGTGTAGTGATTTTCGTCGTCGTTGTCCTCCTCCATATTTGATGGTACAGTTTTTTGTTCGACGTGGCTCAGGACAACTTGCTCTTGTTGTGCTTTTGCTTACTCGGTTGCGGTATGTGCTTTTGAATATGGCTTGAATCCTTACCCCTTCCCCTTTGTTCTATACTATTTGGAGAAGGTCTAAAGCTCGTGCTTGGTGTCAAGATGATACTGGTCTTCCTGTTAGGGTCACCCGTCGGTGTTGGTCAGGGGTAAGGTACCGGTTCTAGTAACATAAGACCAAGTGCGAGATCTGGATGATTAGTCTTCAAGCTTTGAGATGGTGATCGAGGTCTGGCACTAGAAGTGCGTTTTTTCCTGATGTAGTTGCGTCATCTGGTGCGGCTGTGCGAGGTGAGGTTTACTGTTTCACATTTTCTTATGTTATGTTTTTGAGCTCCCTCCTTTTCCTTTCATTTTTTTTCTGTTTGGTCTTCACTCGTTCCTTTCCACTTCCGTGGTTCGGGTTCGTCGGTTTGTAGGTATTAGGCGACTGTGAGTGTTTGGTCACTTGAACTTTTGTTTGAAACACTTCGAATTTCGATGCTAGGTTTAAGTGAGTTCTGGTGGGTTCTGTTTTCGTCGTTTAACGGTACTGTATGTCGGCATGTTATAGGTCGTCGTCCTCTCTAGGTGAAGGGTTGGTGGTCCTGATGAGCTTGACAATGAAATCAAAGGCTCTAAACAAGCCAACCTCGGTAAACCTAGCTCTCCACACGTACTGTAACATAGGCGGGCATGACAGCGACACTATCCTGTCCGAGGGAGTCCATCTCTTCGGATCCCGCATCACCGCCGTGGATAGCTAGTTGATTCCACCGGCTAGGGTTTTTCCCTTTGAATTCTTAGTTTAATTGATAATTTTACTGAATTTCAATATACTTTTGATCAACTAATATTTGGTTTCGTCCGATTTTAATTTTGTTTTCTATCGTTTTCTTGACCCTTTCAAAACCTGTTGTATCAGAGTACTTGTCTCAGAGTTTTTTTGTAAAATGATCTACTAAGGCTCTTTATAATTTCCTTTCACCCTTCTTCTTTCGAATATGAAATATTACTTAATTGAATGTATTAAGCATAGACCGAAGCTCTACATCGCCTTATCAGGCTTCGTAACTAGCTCGCTTCAATCCTTCATCCCTTTTTTCTGTTGCGGGCGGTAGTGAAAATAGATAAGTGTTAGAATATAACTATAATTGGGCTTTCACCTATAAGTTTGAGCTTTTAGTTGAGTTGGTTCTCTAATATGGTATCAGAGCCTGATTCAATCCCCACTTTCTACAAAAAAAAATTCTAATTATTTCTCAATATCTTAAATATGCCCAAAATAGGTAAGCTCTTATATCTCTTTTCAATGGACTTATCTTCTCTTCTAAAAAATTCACCTCCAAACCCGTAAATAGACTTGCCCGTAAGGACGAGTTGGTTCTCTATTCGATCGATCTGACTCTTTTATACTTTATGATCAGAGAATTTTTCATCCAGAGGTGTTAAATAATTCTATAGCTAAATAATTCTAAACTTATTATAGTTACGTGAAATTGACTAAAAAAAATCCGGGCACTGAACTCTAGTAAGTTGGGCTCTCTAACGATAAAAAAAATGGGGAGAATTAAACCTTCTAATATCTATTTTTTTTAAAGCCCTAAACGCAGTTCTGCTCTCTCCCTCTCGTGCGATCTCCTTCTCGCGTGTCTCATCTCAGTCGCCGGCCAATCTCAGGTAAGCTTCTTATCTCCGGCACCAATGAATCATCCATTGGTTTTAATACATTCTCAGGCCCTGACTCCTTCTAGTTCATTCTTTATGTCCTCAATCTGGAGCTTGATATAGGCTCTTCTCTGGTTTTGGAAAAGCTGATTTTGTTTGTGCTTTGGACTATGGAGTAGGTGAGTTTTGGAGATTAAACACTCATTTGTGCTTGCATCTGCTAAGGCCTGCTTTTTTAGCATTACAATTCAACGTAGTAACAGTATTGATTATTGAATGGGGAGTTCTATGATAGCAGACTGGTAGTATTGATAATTGAATGGGTAATTGGGAGGCTTTATTTATAGAGGCTTGCTCACTTAGAAGACAGAGTGCAATAGATGTTTGGGGGAATTGCTGAAATGTGCCCTTGTGAGTTGGTAAGGGATGAATGTTATGATTTTAAGACTTATAATTCCTAATTTGATGAATTTGCTGTGAAATTATGTGTTGTTTGAGCTAGATTATATGACATTTTTAGGAATATGTTATTTTTATTATCGAGGCTTATGCCTTGTGACTAGTGAGGCGGAAGGAAAACGCCTCGGTTCCTGTTTCCTCCTTTTAAAACCTTGGTTAGGTTTTTATGTTAGTGGAAGCAAAGATCAAAATCATCCACACTCGTATCATAATGAACCATTTCATTCATATCTGAAGTGACCAAATGCAGAATGCATACAAATTCACCATGGAGTTACATAAATCTTGCTCCTTACTTCAATTAGGAAGAAATATTGTGCCTTTCTGAATTCAAGTATTGTATTTACATAATGCTTGTTTGATGTATGCATTTTGGTTCTTGTAGGTGACTTGACAGTATTCTAGCACTGTGTGTATCTTTGCCCTACTAGTTCACCTTCAAAGCTGATGGACCGACAGGCTCATGATTACGCAGCTGCTTCTGCCATGGCATATGCCCAACAGCAGCGTCAAGCAGCTAATGCCCAACAGCAACAGCAACAGCAATTTGGGTTTCATCCCCAACACCAGCAATTTCCTCCCTCTGTACATGGCCCTCCATTCCTGCCCCCACATCCTTCTCTCCAACAATACCCATACCATCCCCACATGCAGCAGCAACCACAACTCCATCCTCATGCACATCTCCTTCATCTTCAGCAGCAACAACAGGCACCACCAGCTTTCCCTCCACATGGCCCTCCTCATATTGTTCCATCTGCTTTCCACGGGCCATTTGATTCTGCTCCACCCCCAGCTGCTCCCCCTTCTGATCCCGAGCTCCATAAGCGTATTGACAAACTTGTTGAGTACTCGGCAAAAAATGGCCCTGAGTTTGAAGCTATGATTCGAGAGAAACAGCAAGACAATCCTGCTTATGGTTTTCTGTTTGGTGGTGAAGGGCACGGTTACTACCGTTATATGCTTTGGGTATCTACACGTTCTTCTGGTACCCCATTCAATCCTCCCTTTCCACCATCTTCTGTACCTGTGATGCATCCTTCTCAGAGTCCTATGATGAACTCATCTCCTCTTAATGCGCCTCCTATGAATAGTGCTGCTCCTGGGACTTCAGCATCATTGTTGGGTGCTCCACAAATGCACCAATCTCATTATCATCCATTCTATGATCAACAACAGATCCATCAGCACACCCAGCCTTTTATAGGTCATGGTAGGCCAGAGTATGATCAGTCATCCAAGTCCTTCAAAGGGCTTTCCGGGCCACTTCCTTCCGATGTTGCAATGGAACTCAATAATGTGCTTACCAGTCTTAGTGGCACTAAAGAGTCGATTAAAAGTGCCAAGATGTGGTTTATGCAAAGGTCACCGTTTGCACCAGCTCTAGCAGAGGCATTCAGAGAAAGGGTCTTTGCGCTGGATGATTCTGAGAGGCAAATGCATATAATTTACCTTGCTAATGACATTCTTTTTGACAGGTACTCCTGCACTTTTGCCCTATATTTTGCTTTTCTGATAGTACTCCAATTGCTGATTCCAAACAGTAACTTTTGTAATGACTGATTGACAACATATCAAATCAACAAATAATGGTGTATTTGGTCGATAAAATGTCTCATGTTCATATTTTTCAAGAAACTTTGAATGCTGTTTTTTTTTCTGAGTATCCTTAAATATGAAGTGGAAAATATCCCCCCCCCCCCCCCTCCGCGCCCATATGCACCCTAGAGTTCTTTGTTTTGTTTTGCCAGAAATGCACCTTTCACAATATTTTCAGGTTGCCATTTTACCTTTTCTATTGTTCCTAATAGACTCATTTACCTGCTTGCATTCGGGTTAAACCTGGAATCATGCCCTTCCTCTAAACAGCATTCTGCTTTATCCTTTTCTATGCTGTTTTGTGCTCAAATCTTGTTTAAGATGCATCTTGAGCATTGGTTCTTCTGTTTCCTAAAAGTATAATGACAATTTTGAAATGTGCCAGTCCAATATAAATGTATAGTGCCCCCATGCCTTTTTTGGAACTCCTTTGGCAACATTATGGCTATATATTGTTTCCCTTGAGTTTATTATGGCAACCATGCAAGTTCTTGGTCTAGAATCTGGTAATTTTGATTCGATGAAATATTTGATTCTGGATATTCGTTTTTTGTTTTGTTTCTGTACTTATACGGTTAAATCTTCCTTGACAATTGGCTTTTGCATTTCACAGCTTACAGCGGAGAATTAACCCTCATGAACTTGATAATGAAGCCCTTGCATTCAAACCAGTTCTGGGTTCCATGCTTGCCAGGATTTACCACAATCCTCAAGACAAGGAACAAAATCAGTCACGCTTGCAGAAAATCTTACATTTCTGGGCTTCCAAGGAAGTTTATGACCAAGATACTATATATGCACTTGAGGGAGAAATGGTTGGCGGTATGCCTTCCCAAGAGTTATCTGCTGCAGGTAGCTTCTCTCTCTCTCTCTCTCTCACACACACACACACACAGACACATTTATGTTAAAAGACATTTGAACTCAACAATTTGTTTGTGAAACCTTAATAAAGAGCTGTAAGGTAACACTATTTCATTTCATTTAAATCTTTTAGGTGGTGCAGGAGGATCTCAAGTAGCAACTAGTCATAATGTGTCACAGTGGCAGCCTGATAAACAAAGCACCGTTCCAAGCTTACCAGATCAACTCCATCCCGACAAGCAATTGCTTCCTGGCTCTGCCATGCCACCATCTTTAGCAAATCAGCAATTTCTCTCAACCTCTATCCCTCCAAATGTATATGGTGGGTCCATGCCCATAAACCCTCCTCTGCAACCAACTCCACCCCATCTGATGGCAGCTCCAACTCCAAACATTGGTGAGAAATTGCCTCCATATCCTTTGTTCCCACCCGGTCTGATCCCTGGAATGGTGAAAAAGATGCAGATTGGTAGTGGAGTGCCGTACTCTCCATTGAGTCCTTTAGACATCCCAACTGTGATCCCTCCATCAAACATTCCTCCATCAGATATTCTCGAGAGAGTGTCCAAATTCTTCAAGGAGATAGGGGAGGTCAACCCATCTGAAGGGCAGATTAGTTCTGGGGCCAAAGATGAAGATGATGATTATGAGAGAGTCTCTCCTGTTCGCAAGGGAGGAGCTTGTATTCCTCCACCTCCTAACCTGCAGCAGGTGGACCCAGAGACCGGGACCTACCCTGATGGGAGTGTGGAGCGCAAGCCAGGGTCGAGTAGTTCGGGAAGATTGGGACTTGGTGCTACAGCCAATCCGAATGAGGTGAGTCAATACGATGATGTTTATACATCGTATAGGAAACACAGAAGTACCAACTATCATACATCCTTGAGTGCAAGATCAACAGTTACAAGGTAGATAAAAGAAGAGAGGTTGTTGCCTAGAACTAGATTGCTTGTTCACTCTTATCCTTCTTCTAGTTAAATAACAACTATCACACATCCTCTTGCTGTTATGCTCATGACATTGGATTCATATGTTGTAACATCATGTGTTAGCTATTGTTGAGATTTTGAATTTGCATTTATAGGCATTTGCAAAAGTTGTTGTATGAAATGAAGGATCATGATAAGGTTCTAGGCAAAACCTTATCAGGAACTGTTGTTGACTTGGATGGGAAGCAAGTTGCATATGCAGTTTTTGGACATCATTTTCCTTAGTCAACAAATCAAGAAACAATATGGTATTAGACTAATCGATCAACTATTATCGACTTTTGTAACCTACTAGAAACAATATTTGTACTTCCTTTATTTCTCTCTTTGTATGTAAGGTAAGGGTGTGCATTTGACTAATCAATCAAATTATCGACTTTTGTAACCTACTAGAATTATAGATTACTAAATTTTATCCTCATACTTAAAAAGATTGTTGTACTGATTGAACTAATTAATTAATTTTGATTTGATTATTTCGATAAGACAACAAAAACACTAATAGTCAATCAGCTGGCTGAGAGGTAAGAGGTGAAATTATAGAATTTTCACATTTTCATTTTCAAGGGTGAAATGGTTATTTTAAACCAAAATTGACAAAAGTACTGTTTTTTTTTGCCATGATAAAAGATTTGTACAAAATGAACATTAGAAGACACATTTTTGCAATTATCTAACGAGGCACAATTGCATATGGAAACATTGCAAAATGGTTGTATGAATGTTTCCTCTTTTGATATCAAAGCTTTCATTTTCATATCTTGTTCAATCAAAACAGACATTAACATGACAGAAGGCCAGGAACACATCCACCTTCACCAACTTTCAATGTCTTAAACCAAAACTACAAACCACAACAACAATGCAACTCTTCATGGCTCGTCGCTAATCCTTTCCCGGTCGCCTCCATGTTAACGCCCCCGTCACCTACTCAGCGCCTAGGCTGTCTGTTATCGAGTTTAGGTGACCTATGCAACTGGTTATAGGGTGATCCATGTGGGCCATTCCGAGCAGACAAGCTTCTGGGCGGTGCTCCATTCCTTGCCAAGGACCCTGCCTGAGTCCTGACACCATTTCGAGTACTCGAACTGGCCATGGCCTGAAAGTAGGACGAAGAAGAGGCCATGTCCTTGAGGTGGAGCAGAGGTTTAAGGGTTTCAACCACTTCACTCATCCGAGGCCTTGCTTTAGGGTCACGGGTAAGGCAGTGGGCGGCCAGATGGACTGCTTTCTGCCCACCCTTTATTGAGAACTGCCCTTCCAGCCGAGGGTCTATTAGTTTATAGAACCTACGCCTCTCCACAAGATAGGGCCGTGCCCACTCCACCAGGTTGTGCTCCCCATTTGGACGGTTCTTGTCCATAGATCTCCGCCCAGTCAGCATCTCAAGTAGAACCACCCCAAAGCTGTAAACATCGCTCTTCGCTGTAAGATGCCCTGAAACAAAATAGGATGAGTCAGGTATAAGTACAAGCATGTATATCTATTGCATACTATGAGTCTTTTGCACATAGCAGTCCCCAACTTCAAGGGCATTTTCGTCATTTTTGGCAAAAAGAGCTGAGTGCGATTTTTGAAAGTTTAAAGTTGTTGATAGTTATGTGCAGAAGACGTAGTATGCAACATCTATCTGCAACCAGCCTGTTACTATATATACCTGTCATAACATATTCAGGAGCAGCATAACCATAGGTCCCCATAACTCTGGTGGATACGTGAGTCTTGTCTCCCTCTGGCCCGTCTTTGGCAAGACCAAAATCAGAAAGCTTAGCATTGTAATCCTATCACACATTTGAAATTCAAAACAAAGATCAATTTGGAAAAGAAAGAAAAAGGATATAAATAAATACCATATTGTTTGCATGATTTTTATGACATACCGCATCTAACAGTATGTTGGATGTTTTGAAGTCTCGATATATCACTGGCCTCTCAGCTTCTTCATGAAGAAAGGCAAGGCCTTTTGCAGCACCTAGAGCAATCTTCATTCTTATGGCCCAAGGAAGAGGCACAGTCCCTAATGCACAGAACATAATCATAATCACAAAATAAAGAAGACAGCATCAAGGAACAGATTTAGTCCTCAATGATAATTTTCAGTAACATACTTCTAAAGAGATGATTTTCCAAGCTTCCCCGAGGCATAAACTCATATACAAGTAACCTCTGATCATCCTCGATGCAATACCCAATTAGTTTAACCAGATTAGTATGAAGGAGAGCTCCAAGATAGTTAACTTCAGCCTGCCATACAAGAGAAAGATAAAACAATAGTATTGATCAAGAGATAAATTAAGATCAAAAGATGGATGATTAGTTCATACAAGCCACTCTTTGTGACCCTGGAGCCCGTCATGATTGAGGGTCTTGACTGCAACGGTAAGTCCTATGCCAGGTTTTGCTGAGGCCGTTCCGTTCTCACTGACCCAACCTTTGAAAACACAACCGAACCCACCCTCACCAAGAAGGCTCTCAGGCCTAAAGTTCCTTGTTGATGACTTCAGCTCATTGAAAGAAAACTTTCGAAGCTGCGATGCAACTTTTAGTTCCTCACATAGGTTGGGTGTTGATGGAATGCTTTCCCCGTTACTTGAAGAAGAAGCAACCGGGACAACTGGTTGGTCCATACTTGTATCGTTTGTAGATTTACTCTCCGCTGATTAACATAAAGAAAGGACACACCATCAATATATCCATTAACCAAGATAATCATAAATTTTGATAGCTTTTCACACAGTTCTCTTCAAGTTTGAAGGATAAAACAACGATAAAGTTATTAAATTGTTACCATGCAAAGTGATGAACTATATTCCAAACAGTATCAACCCAATTGAAACAATCAATTATGTATTAAATCTCATGGTTCAGTCAAGCATTGCTAATTAGTATTACAATCCAAATTTAGTCATTTTTGCTTTCATTTTTTTGAAGAATTATTGCATGATCTAAAATGGATCTCTTTCTTCCCCCAAAACAAAAATTGGCTTAGTATCCTCTTTAAGCTTATCATGATATATTTCTTAATAATGCAAAAAACGACAAACCTAACGGTTCACAAGCAACGGTGTAACGGTCTTATCTGTAACGGCCTTAACCAACAAAGTAGATTATGCAGTCAAAATCATCAGTGTAAAGTAATTATAGCATGACACACTTTAACGCCCGACATAACTCGATTAAATTTAATTCGAGCGTGTGCATAACGAACCGAAACCCGACAAAATATGACACGCTATATACCGAACAATCAAATCAAATGCGTTACAGAATCCAACATACCAGACATGCAGATATATACCATACACGATCAAATCCAAGAAAAAGCAAAGCAATCAATTGATATCAAACCAGGAAACAATCTCAAAGAAATGACTATGAGCAAAGAATTCAATACCATATTGCGATCTGGTGGTATCCACTTTAGACCCAGAAGATAAACACGTCCCCATGAAGCTAAACTTAATCCAGCAACCCGTGGGCTCCCGATCAGCTTCACCATCTCTCTTCTTGCTTCTCTTTGATTCTTCTACACTACAAGGCCTTGCCTGAGCAGCAACAGGGGATCTAGAATCACCTCCCATCCTTCTAAAAACCACTAACACTACAATTTTTTCATTTTATATCAAAATGCCACATCCTAATAAGGGCTACAACCCTCTTAACCCCAAATCACAATAACCAAATCCACCACCAAAAATGCCCTTAATCAGGGCTGAAAATCAAAACCCACCAAAGCAAGAGAACAAATGAGGCAAAATTGGGTATAAAAATCACAGCTTTTGTGAACCGTTTCCGAAACCGACAATCCTTAATCGTGTGAAAGCGAAGAACCAATGACACCCAGAAGAGAAAAATGGTTGGAGCCTGAAAATGGGCATGACCCAGTTGAGGAAACGGACATGTAAGAAGCAAATGAGAGCAATGTGACCCAATAGCAATCGAATACAAATAAGCCCTAGGAAATTGAAATCAAATCTCGAGAGCTGACTATTTCAAAGAAACGAAACGCAAAACCACCCGAATTTTCAGTCCAAACCTCACCAAACACAAACAAACTCACTACACTCGCGGCTTAAACCAGTCATTGTCATGGTGGAGCTCAACGAGCAAAAGAGACACAGAGACAACAATGGCCTTCGAACGACCACGAATTTAAAATGGTGAAACGTGCGCTTTTGCGTGAGGGAGAGACAGAATCACACAAGCGTACCTCGGATTGAAAAAAGTTAATTAATGAGATTATTAATTTCCTTTTTTTGAAAGGAAAAAAAGGACAAACGAAACACATGATACAACACAGGTGAGCGAAGAGAGAGAAGACTTCGGTAACCGTAAGATAACGTTGTTGTCGTTTTATGATTTCTTTTTCTTTTTTTATTATTACTATTTTTGTATCCACTGAGAATGTGGGTTTTTTCATCGGAAAATGGGCCATAAAAAAGTAACGCTTCGTTTTATGGGCAAAGAAGTCTTTTTGACGTTTTTAAACTCGTTGGGCTTTTAGACCTGTTTTTGTCAATCCTTTGGGCCCATGGCCCTGTGGATAGGTTGGTTTGAGTTGTGACTTGTGAGTCTTGTGGCAAGGATTTAGTCCTTCAATTCATTATATTTGTTTAGATTAACCTCTATTTTTGATTATAAGTGTATATCATTGTGGTTTAAAAAAAAAAAAATTAATTATGAAAATATAAATCCAACTAAAAAAAGAATAGATAGTTACTCATAATGATTAATGTCACATCCAATTAATAAGCTCGATGTTTCGGGTGGAAGCCGAACCCAGTATAAATGATTGTTCTAAATAAAATTTACATGATATCAAAGTCAAGTTTTGTTTTCTCATGTTCTTACGGGCCTCTCGTATCTTATATTCCTACGAATTTTATCACATATTCAAAATTCTGATTTAGACATGACCTACATTTAGAAAGATATGAGAGTGTTGAAGAAAAGCCACATGTACACAACATGTGAGGAGAAATTTTGAGAATATACTCCACATTAGGAAAAAACCAAAATAAATAATTACTTATACAAAATAAAATTACATTCATTAAATAAGGATGATCTCATAATTGTGAAAGCTCGACCTGAATGATTTGATTTAACAAAATTTACAAACCATTAAAATTATATAATGGAAAATCAATCATGCCATGTTTTGTTAGAAAATTATATATTTATTTTGAAGTATAAAAGTGAAAGTTTTGGGACAGAATTTTTTTTGGTTAGTTTACTTTTTTAATCTGATAGTGAATTCACATACATATTTGAATAATTGATAATAATACACATAAGGAAATTTTATGTCATGAACTTGAAACCTCTTGCTTAGACAAGAAAAAAAGGTTGTTTATAGTTTGATGTTGAGCCTATTACTAGCTAGGGTAAAAATTATTCATATACAATATTGGGTTCCCACCATGGTTGTAAATGGCGCTAGTCGGGCGGTGAGGACCCCTAGGCGTTAGGCGGGGACTAGTCGGGGCCTAGGCGGATTTAATTTTTTAATTTTTTTAATTATTAATAAATATATATTACACAAATATACTAAAAAAATCAAAATATATACTATATTTGTATACTATAAAAAATATCAAGTATCAAAATACAAAAAAACTAAACCAAATAATGCTCTTATTTTTATTTTACTCTTTATTTTAATAAAAATATAAATTATAATTACAAAACACAAAGAGGGACACCTCACATATTCTTTTTATCAAGAAATTAAAGACCATTACAAACATATTGTCTCTCTCAACTTTCTATTTCTTTTTCAAATGTCCAATATCACAAACTAGAGTCATAGTTTTCGACTAATCGAATGAGACGACGAGTCGGGTTGTTTTCAAATTTTGGGGCCTAGGCGGGACGACGAATCGGACGTTTTTACAGATTTTGGGGCCTAGGCGGACTAGACGAGGACTTTTACAACCATGGTTCCCACAAAAAGAAACTATAGTATAGTGGATGGTATCTTCAATGTTGAGCCACCCAATAAAAATAGTATAAATTTGATTTAAGCTTTGAATGTGGATTCTTCGAACAATCATTGAGTCAAGCCCTATGTTGTGTGACAAATTTAAAAGCCCTAGCTAGGTTGACAGCCCCATGCATCTCTATCCATTTTAAGGGTCCACTATATGCTTTACTATCCACTTAGAAGTTAGAAGGGTACCCCTACTATTGTAGCCCTCCAACAAACAACAATGCTCAATTGTTTAATCAAAACTCAAGAATTAAAAATAGTAGCTTGATCTTAGGAGAATATATGATGTAGACAGAAACATTTTATGGATACTCAATTAGAACAAATTTAGGATATTCAAAAATAAATAAATTATTTCATCAAGTATATATTAATGGCATTAATAAGTATCACATATGTGCTTCTTTTTTTGTGGGGTAAAAATGTGACCAAAAAATGAAATATACTTAGGCAATAGCAATGTTCTAAAAATCCATACGGGGTGATGCTAGGCGTCCGCTTAGGTTTCAATTTGTGCCTAGTCGATCCGACTAGCCGCCTAGAACAATTTTATATATTATAGTGGCTAAATTCAAATAATTATATGGTTGTCCAGAGCTATTCGGTGTTGGTGATATTAAGAGTTGTGCTTCTAAGTTGTTTGGTATTAGTTTTTTTAGATATTTTAAATATCTGTTACCATTTTTAATATAAGGACGTTCATATTTTGTTTCTATATATAGTAATATATCAAAAAATGGAAAAATACAAATCCGATTAATCCACAATTAATCCCTGTTTAATCCCCGATTAATCCTCAAAATCCATAATTAGCATGCAATCTTTTATGTCTTGAAAATGGTTCATAAATATATATCTTTATAGTTATATTTTGATCTTGGTTCGGATTAAATTGATATCATTTTAACGTTGTAATTGTAAATATAATATCAAGTTTATATTTAATTTATTGTTTTGAGATTGGTTTAAACTGAACTTATATCAGTAAAATACACATTTGAAAAACTCATCCTCTTGTTTAGTGTTATTGTTTGTAATCTTGTTCACATCGAGATTTTGTGCTAGATAATTGAATCTTTCCTTTTATACAAAAATCAGCATAAAACTATTTTTTAGAATTACCTAATGGTTAAATGTGGTAAATGACCAATTCAATTAAAAGTTCAAACATGGAGTTGAAGTCTAATTATAATTTTATTTTCTAACACAAACCTTTAAATTAAGCTTGGACGTAAGATATTTAGATAGAAGGAGGTGAGCCTATTGAAAAGAGATAAAAGGCTTTGGCTTGTAAATTAGATAAATATAAAAAAAGTAAATGTATTTTTTTTTGTAAATATAGAGATTTGAACACGTGTCTGTGAGGTACAAACTCTGACACCATATAGTTAATCCAATTATAATTTTATATTCTAAAGAGAGAATGAAAAAATGTGAGCATTGGTAATCATTTTTTGAGTATAACATAACCATATATTAAAAGAGGAATAAAACCCGACCCAAAGCGGGAAAATCAAATACCAACCAGAAAAGTACTAAGATCAGCTTTTAACATCATAGGACAAATGAAACAGAATGTAAATGCTCAAATGCCGAAATGCTTCACTGAGATGTTCAGAAGGTGATGTTGTGATAGCGTCTGAAGAAACCGGTATAACGAGTCCAAACGAGAAGCTTCGTGAATGCGAGAGTGCTGACCTCCGAGATGGTAGAAGAGTACCGTACTAGAACATGGTGAGACCACTTCCACCATACATCCAGTGAGGTGGTGTTGTTGGTCAACCCCCACTGGACCACGAAGTCCTCATTGATCGAGGAGAGGGTGCTTGATGCCCCCTCCGTTGCTTGGTGCGCTCCCTCGGAGCTTGTAAAACCCTTGTACTCAGAATCTTGGATCTCCCCCGTCTAGACGCTTGCTACCCATTGGGAGGGAAGATGTAGCTAATTATCGGACGCCTCCTGGTCTCTCTTGAGATCTTCCCGATCTCCCCATCACTAGATAATCCCCGATGCTCGGATCGAGAAACGTCTCTTCTGTAAGGGTCTATATCCCCGCTTCCGATCCCTAACCAAGTAATCTACTCGCTGTCAGGCGCCACTTTCGTCCCTCTCCACCACCGTGCAACGCCTCTCTTGATCGGAGCACCTCATGGAACCTTGGGCTCCCCACCGCAGTCAAGCGGATCTAGCCACTCGCCGCCCAAGCACGATCCCTCACCCTTCTTGGCCTCGATCCGCTCGTTGGGGTTTGTTGCAGCAGACCCACTCACCCTTACCGAAACTCCCTGCCAAAGAACCCAACTACTCATCGCGGGAGAGGACGAGCCCTCAATTGCCCGCCCTGTATACGCCATCCTTACATCTTCCGCCATTGACAAAACCAACAACACGCTAATAGAGGAGGAAGGGGAAGACCTACCCCAATAAGAGCCATCTTACTCTTGACTTGCTTTGTAGAGAAATAACAGGCGAAAACGGTGTAGCAATGATAAAGAGAATAAACAATGAGTAGTAATTATTAATGACATGATGTAAATAAACCAATTAATAACTATTTGATATTATTGTCGATAATAGATAAACGATTCACAATTATAAATCAATATATTTTGAAGTTCACCGGTTACAAAAGTATATGATCGTTGTATTATAATATGATAAAATATACATGAAAGTATGAAACACACATTCATCATTGTTTATTGCGGAGTCATTTGTGAAAATAAACAGAGTTAAACTATTATCCATGAATCATGGTTAATATTTCCATGAATGACCAAAACACTCAAGGGAACATAATGTATGTATTGTTCATGTTTCCAAAGATAGGTTTTGTTTATTCAAT
The DNA here is from genome assembly GCA_963921825.1 of Erodium maritimum. NCBI lineage: Eukaryota > Viridiplantae > Streptophyta > Magnoliopsida > Geraniales > Geraniaceae > Erodium > Erodium maritimum. The sequence goes on along the minus strand of OY997589.1, from coordinate 6,222,985 downwards.
TCACCGCACAAGCATGAGTTCATTGTTACTAGACACACTCCCCTCGCATAAAATATGTATCCACTAATTGTCCTAATGTCAAATCCCCAAACCTTAATTAGTAAATAAACCAAAACAAGTTTATGTCTAATTATCTTGTCTCTCTGCCACTAAAAATCTTCATTCTAGACCAGACATCCCTTGTGTTAACGCGTTTATCCTATAATTAACGACACATGATTAACTTGTCTGAAGAGGTTTTATAAGACTCTTAACAGTTGACCAATCTCATAACCATGTGCCATTGTCTCATTAGTCATTAGTCATTTCCTATAAACAAACCCTGTCTTGTGGTGATTGCTTGCTATCCACGCTAAGAATAATTTACTGCTACACATTGATCCTTGGTTGTCTGAATGTAACATTGGTCGGAACCTTACACTGAACTTGGCTGGTGATGTTCTATGTTGCAACTTTTATATGATTGCTTGTATCATTGGGAAATCTATGTTGTCTGATTTTTTTCTTACAGTCTCAGGTGTTGTCATCACAAAGCAACAACTCCACATGTAATGGATTTTTATGGAGTAATGCTATTGGTCCGGCTCCACATGTTATGATGTTACCCTTAATGAGTCCACAGTTGGGTAGGTAAGAAAAATCCCCGATCGATAGTAGATGTTACTCGATCGGGTAAATTTCAGGTAGTTTTCATTAAGGGCAAAACCGGATTTCAACTAAAAATGAAGGATAGTTTGCAAAGATTTGAGTCATGCTAGCCCTCTGCGCCTCATATTTTAAAATAAGGCTATTTTGCAAATTTTTGCTATGAAACAAGTTACTTGTATTAGATCGGGTTCCACAACTATAAGATTAACCTTGATATATGGATTTGGCATGTGGGTAATTTGCAAAATAACATTATGTTTGAAAACTTTTTGTTGATTAACATTCATTTTGACAAAATACTCTTCCTTCTAATGAAAACCTGATTTTACTCTTAATGAAATTCATATCAGGTCGGGTTTTTCTTCCGGTGGGAGCCTTGATTGGGCCCGATCGAGAGAGAGATCAAGTGTTTCTCTGATAAATTAATGAAATTGTTGGCAGTAAGTCACGTGGAATTTCCACAGAAGGAGCAACATATTTAAGAAACTTTCTAATGTCAGAGCACACAAATCCCTTCTCTTCTTTAACCTCTTTCCTCTTGGAATTGTGCTGAGAATCTCTCTATCTTCTCTCTCTCTCCTAATCAGTGCTCAATGAAGAAACCCAAGTTTGTGTTCATAACATGAACTTTCTTCCATGCATTTTAATATTAACAATACAGAATAATGCTTCCAAAGTAGCAACTAAACAATGCAATAAATGATATAAATAAATCAAAAAATCTTCTTTTTTTTATTGCAAGGTCCATGCTATGTGGCAGAGCTGGAAACCCACTCAAAGGCACATGTACCCTATCACCTAACAATTTTCATTTCCCTTTTTTCTATATGATCCAACCTAAACAAATCAAAAAATCAAAAAATATAAAAAAATCCAAGTATGGGAAGAAGGTGAGTGTATTAATATTATTATTCATAGCCAACTTGTTCCCCATACTCATCTCTATGAACCAATCTCTACATACATCTTTGTCAGAACCAAAAACAAAAACATGTAGTAGTAGTAGTAATTAACAAAGGTAATTAAAGAAAGAGACATTTCTGCATAACTTAATCAACATTTGTTAATCTTAATGAAAATGTTGTTGTTGCTCAGGCCATGCCCACATCCCTGGTTGATCCTCTATGGTACCAAACATGTTGCAGAGGGTCTCTTCTTGGCCGATCTGGTCCATCTTCAAGCTCGAGCCTTGCAGGAGCTGTGTCATGCCTGTAGTAGGCCTTATGAGTGATGTGTTGAACAAGTGTAACTGAGATGAGACAGGACTGTTGTTCATCATCGGTGTCGTCGAGACATCTATGTTCACATCAGAGCTATTGTCACTTCCATTGCTCCATGAACCCTGATCTGTCTCCTTCTTAAGCCCAATCTCACCTGAATCAAGAGTCTTCAGCTGCACCAACTGTGAAAACAAAACATGAACAAAATGACTAAGTTTAGGTTCTGTTTCTGACATGTCAATGGGTTTGTTTAATTTGTATTGGGATCAACAAAGCTAATGACTTTTAGTGACTAATAGAATATTAATCCAAAACCAAACAAAACCCAGTTGGGGTTTTTGAAAACTAAGCATTACCCAGATGGGATCAGATTCAGAACATTGTTGGATCATCAATTTTACCTCAGCAAGAAGCTTCTTGTTCTGAGATTGTAAGGTGTCATTGTCAACCTTAACAGCATCGAACTGTCTCTTCAAGACCTCATAGTCCCTCTCGAGCTGCTTGGTCTTCCACCTGGCCCTCCTGTTCTGGAACCATATAGCAACCTGTCTAGGCTGAAGCCCCAAGGCCTTGGCAAGCTGAAGCTTCCTCTCAGGGTCAAGCTTGTTCCCAACCTCAAAGCTCTTCTCAAGAGTCTTGACCTGCTCCAGGTTCAGCCTCTTCTTCTTCTCCCCTAGCTGTGACCCATCATCAGACAACTCTTCATGATCATCCCCATTGAGCCCTTGATCCTGATCACATGATTTCTGGTCAAAGGACATTGACCTCTTCATCAGCAAACCTCCATGGAAGTGCTGAGGAGGGAGAGAAGCAGGGTATTGATCATGATGATGGTGGGTTTGGAACAAAAAAGCACTAGAAGGTGATGATTGGTAGGCCATTTTGCTGATCTTCACCTAGACCTCTGTATCATTAGCTAAACAGAGACAGTAGCAAATTGTGTGATATACATTATATATATGGATCACAGAACAAGGAGCTTTCTAGGTCCCATTCTCAGATATGGGCTGAACTTCAACCCTTAAATAAATAAAGGGGTAACACCAGGAACTAACTATCAGCGAGTTGTACCGCTCAAAAATTTGTTGTTGATTTATTTATCGATCGGATCAGTACCCTTGACTCATGGTAATTACACAAAGGTATAACTTTGTTTCCTAACCTTTACAAACGTTTCATTATCAGATCCTAACCCAGGCCAACGTTTGGTCTCAATTCCTAACATAATAGGTTTGGAATTTCTCAGAAACTATCAAAAGCCGTCTAAACTCACGATTCCGTCAACTCATCCAAGCGGTGTCGTTGTTGGTGTACATTACCCATGGTGCCTTCCTCGACGTTGAACTTATCCTCGTTCTCAAGCAACCGAACCCAATGCTCGACGAGTTGACAGAATCGTGAGTTTGGACGGCTTTTTATAGTTTCTGAGAAATTCCAAACCTATTATGTTAGGAATTGAGACTAAACGTTGGCCTGGGTTAGGATCTGATAATGAAACGTTTGTAAAGGTTAGGAAACAGAGTTTTCTCTTACACAAACTAACATTTTCCGTTAGAGATGACAGAAAACGTTAGGAAAAATTCAAAAAACTAACAAGTCTACGGTTAGTTTTTGAGTTCAATAGTCATGTTGCGGTTAATTCTTGGAGTTTTTCCTAACTTTCTCGTCATCTCTAACGGAAAATATTAGTTTGTGTAATTATCATAAGTCAAAGTACTGATCTGTTCGATAAATAAGTCAGCAACAAGTTCTTGAGATGTACAAATTGGAGATAATTAGTACCTGAATTTTTTCCATAAATAAATAAACAGATATGGAAAAGTTGCAAAGACCCTTAAGGTTAAAAGAGAGGGGCATGTGATGAAGAAAATTGGGAGAACATGAAAATCCAGAATCCAAGGAGACAAAATATTATAAGCATTTAGAGGAGGTGGTGGACCTTGCATTATCAGAGTATTGTATTGGTGTGTGTCTGGCATAGGCTGGAGAGTTTTGGTTTCTATTGTATTCTCAACTCAACATCTTTATATATTGGGTGTCACTTTGTTACCTTTTTTTCTTTTCTTTTTTAATAAACATTCACACTCTGTATTTGTGTTTTTTTGGGGGTGATGGGTTTTGCATAATATCTGTCTTAAACTCTTTCTAATCAACATTCTTCCCCATTAAGGGATTTATACAGATATGAAATAAGTACTTGTTAGCTTCCTTATCCAGCTAATTAATGAAGCTGGACATGTTCAGTTCATAACCAACATCAGGCTCAACTGTTTCTCACATGACCATGTCACCATATCTAAAAGATGTGGGACTCTAACCTATGAGATGGAGATCCACAATCATCAAAGTTCCTTTTTTTACCAATGATAAGGCGGGAACGTGTTGTCAAGCAGGTAAATTTACTGGGCTTCAAACTTCAGACTTCAAAGATAAAAGAGGTTCATTTTGATCATTTAAGTCATTATTCACTGGAGTTAACTATGAAATTCTGATATCATGTTAACACTCGATTTACTTAAAATCTCAAATCTGATGGTGGATGTGCCCTAATGTTGTGGGGGTATGGGTCCTACAATAAGCCCAATTTGGTCTGCCTAACAACAAGCTCAACACATGCTATTATTGGAAGGTTTAGGGGGTGCCCTAAGGTGGATCCATGTTATTCCTTGTTGCTCTCATTCAATAATATTTATGGAACAAGGAAAGTGATGTGAATCTTTCTTCCTAATGCCCCACTGTTCCATGTGCCCATATCTCTCACTCCTCCTCTTGCAGATTCTTCAACCACGAAGTTCCTTTGATGCTTACAAAATGCTTCAAAACCATAAACTTGTTATTTAACTAATATATGGTAATGGTAGCATCTTCTAGCCTTTTTCTTCAAACATAGATGGAAACAAACTGTGCAAATCACTACTATAATTCCGGTTTTTGTTAAGATTAGATAGTTTGAGTGATGATAAGAGCTTCCATAGTAGGGGTCGATTCTGGTGGGATAATTTGAGCGTGATTAAGGTCGATTTGGGGTCAATTCTTAGTGGGATACGTTTTCGGTGAGACAAATCAGAATATGATAGTTAGGATGGAACCAAAAAGAGCTTAGGGTGTTCAAACACTCTAAACATGTGAGCATTGGTCTAGTGGTATAAATCTTTCAAATATTTACAAGCGAATGTAGGTTCGAATCACCATTGAAAATCCCTGATTTTTTTAGCTGTTTTGGTCTTCTCTATTGTACCTACCCCTGAAAAAACTTCCAGGAGAAAGGCTGAAGAGACGAGAGAGAAGAAAGTGAATCGGTTCTCAGCCTAAGAATGTATGAGTGTATTATAAGAGTAGGGATAACACCAAGAACTAACTATTAAAAGATTATTTTTTTTTATCATCAAGACAATATTTAAATTAAAACCTCTCATGACAAGAAAGAGGAGTACATGATGATGATGATCTAGCTACAAACCTGAAAATGGAGCATTGGTCTGATATCTCAGCCTCCTGATAGTCCCAACAAGGGGAGTAACCTGAAACATAAAAGAGCATTCCTATACAAGAACTTTGGCATCCCAATATGGGAGCAAACCAGACAAATAGGTCTAAATAACCAGATATTACAACCAATTTGACGATGTAGACTTAAAGTAGTTATGCAAACTAACATTTTGCGTTAGAAATGACAGAAAACGTTAGGAAAAACTATAAGAACTAACTGTCTTATGACTATTGAACTAAAAAACTAACGGTAGACTTGTTAATTTTTTTGAGTTTTTCTTAACGTTTTCTGTCTTCTCTAACGAAAAATATTAGTTTGTGTAATTACCTTAAGTCTATTGATCGACTAACAAGTTTATAATTAGTTTTTGACTTTAATAGTCAAATCACCGTTTATTTTATTTTTCTGATAACCTTAGTATTATCATTTGATAAGCAACTTCACATCATATCCTTACAGAGTCTTTGATGAACCCGATATCAAGAAACAATGGCTCAAGCCAAAAAAAAGTTGTTTTTATTTGGTGCAATGCAGGTACTAAGAGCATGAACAACGGAGCGAGCCTGCTCCCCGATCCGCGCGCGCCCAGTCCGAGGGCTGAGGTCCGTTCCGTTGTGGGCCTTCTTTTTCGCGGTCCGCGGCCCTGAAACACCGGGCTCGCTCCTCGCTCCTCAGCCCGCGCTCCTCGATTGCGGGCCGGGCTCGCGCTCCTCGGCCACGCTGGGCCTCTCTCGGGCCGACACCTGGCTTCCCACACTGGTTTTTTTTTTTTGAACAAATTTTTATGTCAATTGTGAGATTCGAACCTCCAACCTCAAGGTTTAAAGCCTTGTGTTCTACCATTGAGCTAGATAGGATTTTGTTATTATGTTTCATTATAATCAATATGATATACTTTTAATTTTGGAGTGAAATGCATATTAAAATTTAAAATCAATTCTTCTTTTAATAGATTATATATTATATAATTTAGTGTTGGATGATATTTCAAATAAAATAAATTTTTTATGTAATATATATTTGACAATATTATCATTTTTGTGTGTATTTATATCCGGTCCGACTCAAAGATTTTTCGTTATAGCAACTACTATGAATATTACATAGTTGACCATATTATTCCATACACATATTTTATTGATTTCTTTTCCATTATTAAAAAGTTCATTTTTATTCGTGTTAAATTTTTTTATTATTTTTTTATTGTCATTAATTAATTTTTTCACATTTTTTTATATAATTTAAACGGTTTCTGATAAAGAATTAAATCAAACAATAAAATATCAATTAATAATCCAGTCAGCACTGTTCTGCACTCCCAGGACCTCAGAGGGCCTCTCTGTTGCAAAACACCCATTATTCTGCACTTCCAGGACCTCACTTTTGTCCAGTCAGCACAAGTTCTGCACTCCCACTCCCTCACCAAGGTCCTTTCTGTTGTTCATGCTCTAAGCTTATCCACCATGGACTGTGAAGGAGGAAGACAAGTGGCAAGATTCTGTAATTGAAGTGTAGGAAGCGTTGGGCTATCTTGGGCTAGCAGTGTTGGACTCATTGGGCTTTGTGCTATTTTCCCAAAGAATAAGCATCTGAGCCCATAGATGACAAGTCCATATTGGAAAATAAATCGATTATTTCTTAATTCTCACCCATCTGTGTATTTCCATGGGCCCATGAACACCAGATGAAGCTTGAACTAATAATGGGCTCTTCAAGGTCCACAATTTGGGCCCAGCAGTCACATTACTAGGAATCAGGGCCGCTATGAATGTGTTCAGTGCGTCGATTGTTAAGAGTCTAAACCAGGTATCAACTTTGTAAAAACTGATATTGACGATAGGGTTCAAGACTTTACTAAAATCTCAAATAGGGGTGTTCAGATAAAAATCCGAACCGTCCCGTATGTTAATTCATCCAAACCGTTCTATTATAGAGTTCAATCCGCGGTAAACGATACGAGTTATGGGTCTCAAAAATAAAAACCAGGAACTAATGGTTTAGTCCACAATTTTTGAGTTTGCACTCTATGGATAACCAGTCTCATCCGCTCAAATTTTAAACCTAACAATTCACCTGTACATATTTACATGTATTCTTATTTTTATCCGTTTTGGACGTATAACAAAAACATCACAAAATTTGAATAGTTGAAGTATTATTACGTAACGGATACATATTAAATTGTTGATATTTTTCTAAAATTGTTATAGTTCATCTAATTTTCTTTACTATTTTCACGGATCAAAAGACTAAACATTGTTTTGACTTTCATTCTAATTATAACTTATTTTGACTAAGTATTTTTCAAATTTTTCAAAGATCATAAAAAAAGGGCTATATATTTGCTTTCCATTTAAAAGACAAAGGACTATATAAGTATATAGTTATATTATTTAAAGAAAATTACATCATTATGTTTCTCTTTGAATAAAATGCTTTTTGTATAATTGAAATTAATTAACTTTAGAATGTAAACTATGATACTACAAGTGATCATTTCAAATTAATTAGCTATTAGTTAAGAATTATTTGACTGAAAATCTAAAGTTACATTCATTAGAAGTGGTAAAACAGACTACAAAGCTCATAATGATAGAAAAATGTGTCAAATCATGAAGTTAGATAGATGACTTAAACACATAACCGATGATTATCATGTATGAACGACGAATGGATTACATGTAATCATAAACATCGTATCACGTAAGTGTCTAGTTCCGTGGTTAGATGTGTTGTGTATTAATTAATGTATACATTTTAACTTGTATCGACTTGAAATTCAAACAAACAACAAAGATATGTCTTTAAGTCAGAACTTATTTTAGTCATAGACAAGTCTCTACATCTATGTATCTCATGTGTTTCGTAAATGTATATCTACTCCTAACTAGATAGGCTCCCTAATCTTATAATTAATTGTATAACCTAATAATATTATATGAACATTGTGGAAGCCATGAACGCAAAATGAGGAGCAAGAGTGGACAGACATTCCATGGAAGAAGGCACTAACTCCATGACCAAAACACTCCTGCTACCACAACCCTAAAATCTGGTCAAACCTGACGTTAATATTGTTATCACAACTGACTATTATATATAACCCTATTTCTTTATTGTTAATCAACTAGCTTCACTTTTGATTATTAGTAAATAACTAAAATAATCATAGTTGAATAGACTGGCATGCACGACCTGTGTTTCTTATGAAATAAAATAATTAAGAGCAATCATCATCAGGAGCGGTTTAAGTTTTTCAAGTTTTGTGCTGGTTGTTGTGTTTCACAATCCCTTGTTTTTCTTTTTTGATTAGCAATACATATATTCATGAGAAAAAAGAAAAGTACAAGAAATCCGACTACATATCATCAAAATTTTAAGAAGTACATAGTTTGTTGTAGGGCACAATTGAAACCAATAGAATACAACCACCTAAGAACAACAACTAAAACTTGATATAAATTCGAGCACTGACATGACAGTTTAGTCTCATGACCAAAAAAATGATAGTCCCTATAAGGGGAGGAAACAATAAAAAGGTTTAAATACCTAAATTTCTCTACCATTAAGCACAAGTCAATAAAATAGGTCTAAAATCCTGATTTTCTTATTATGAAGCACATACAAGTAAATGAGATCAAAACCTGGATTTTCCAACCATTAAGATAAAAAATAACCAACTAAACCAACCGACTGCTAAAGATAGTTGAACACTTTGTCTCATCAAGACTATCATTCTCATACAAAGACTAAAAAACGAATACTGACAAGTCGACGATCAACACCATAAATAATAAAGACAGATCGAACGATAAAACCCAACCAAATACATTGTACCATAATCTAATCTGAAGGGCTGTAAAGGGCCTTTACAACCCTGTGTTTAGAACCACTCATTTAAGTTATAAACCTAAAACATAAAAAGAGATCCATTAAAATAATTCTAAAAGACTATCCAATCCATCAATGAATAACCCGTGAATAATTAAAATAATCAAATTTATTTGGTTGTCATTTTTTGTTACTACGTGATTAATTTGATTTAAAGTTAATATTTAGCTGTTTTTGAGCAAATTCATATCTTAAAATATGTATCATTTGCCAATTGCAAATGGGTACCACTGTTTTGAAGGATCAATTGGATAATGAAAATGACAATTGAAATCGACAATATCTTTGCAATATCACATGTGACAAATCTCAATCAAACTTATGATATGCATAAGTTAGGTGTTTCATTTATTTTATTTTATTTAGATTTCTGGAATTTGTATTCAAATGATATACGATGCACTTTATTTGTTTTAATTTTGATGGTTAATGGTTTATATTATAATAACAATATAAATTTTAATCATAAAAAGTGATAAATTATTTTTGAAGATGGCATTGGAAGTAAAACATATTGGTCATTATATAAGGTAGTGCTTCCAAGTTGAAGAAGTTTCTGGAAAGTGATTGTATATTTAGATTTGGTGTAAACCAATATCATATTTATGATTCCATCCATTAAAATTAAAATGATTTAAATATGACATGAGGATTCAAATGTATATTATTCATATAAACTTGTTAAAATTGTCGTCTGATTTGGCTCCTTTAAAGTGGCTATGCGTAAGCCATCATCATAATTCTCATAGTATAAATTTATTTTCAACACTTAACTCAATAATTACGTCCCAAAATAATCCTTCCATTGCTTTGAAGCTATGTCAAGAAGGTAAAGAGATGTTGCAACAAACATAAATTAAATGGTAAGTTTGTTAGGTCTACGGCTATATAGAATTGAATAATCATTAGATTAATACGACTTGTCAACCTTCTTAAGTATAAGAAAAACAAATGTCAACTTTTAATTAATATTGTATTTCTAATACTTGACATTTATAATTTGTGAGAGGTATGACGTGAATATAAGACTTTACGTTCACTGATGGAGTCAGCTTTTTTATCAAGACGGTCATCAAAAATTTCAAATACGATAAATAACGTTAAATTTTTTGAGGAGAACATAATTAAGAAATGAAAATAAAATAAAAGGCCATTTTTAAGAACAGTCCTCAAGGGCTCAGATTAGTTAAAGACCACGTTGATCCTCTAAAATTCAACGTGCACCCAAGGGTCAGACTGCATGGTACTGGTCTCAATTGGATGTGTCCGATCGAGAGATGTGGAGATCCCAACTATGTCTAGGGATTACAATGGAGTCGTTCATAACTTTGTTCAATTTTGTCTATTATTGTTTATCGAATCAGGAATGAGATTTTCTTTTATTATACTATTTAATAGGTTTATTCTTAACACATTATCAGAGTGTAGAATTAGGTTAAATACTTATTTGTTATTCCTTATAGGAGTTTCTTATTTCTATTTAACAAATGTGTCTTAGAACCTTCACGTGTCAACTTAATTTTCAAAATTGACAGCAAATTGAATACACATTGTCTAGTTATCAAAGTAATCCATATATAAAATATTACTGCATGTAACAAGTAATTAAGCTTAGAGGGGAAAATTAACAAAATCTATGTGATTACTTGTTATTAGTGAAGGTTACTAATGATGTGCACCGTCGTCAACCCATGTGTTGGGTCGATCTCTCGAACTCCATACAACCTGTCTCTTACACAAAAGGGCAATACAGTCATGTGTTCATATCTTCTTTAGAAGATCAACTTTTGGCCAAGAGAGAATCATTGCCCCTTTCTCCGATTTTCCTTGTGCTCAAACACAAAAAAAAGTTGAAAAGGTAGCTTTTGGGTGATGGGAGATCTACACTTTCATACTCGTTTTCTTTCCCTAAAACATTAGAAACTTCCTTGAATCGCTCTAAGATCGATATGCTTTTGAATCAAAGTAATGAGGTGATGCAAGTAGCGCATGAAGTCAAATTAAATAACAATGACTTAAGTTTTGTTTTGAATGGAAGTAAAGGTTAATAGATTGGTCAAAGGGGTAACTTGATGTTTGTTTGTGAAGTTGGACGGTCGTTATGCGAGACATGAAGAGTCGATTTTGTCCTCCAAATACATGCGGTTGAATGTGTCGCGCGGAGCTTGAGACGTTTCATTTCTCAGACTTCTCTTAGTCTCTCACTCTTCACCTTTAACTCAAACCTGCAAGAGTTGTTGTTGAGATTTCACGCTCGTGGTGGTGTTTCAGCTTGTAAGGTGATCTTCCCTTAGTACACGTCCTTTCCTCAGCAAGCAAAGCAAACGTTTTTAAGGTAAGTGTTGATGAACCCTAACCCGATTTGGGACTTTCTTTTTGATTAAAATGATTTGGGGTTTTTGAGTTAAACTCTAACTTAAACTGATTTGGGGTTTTAGGTTAAACCGTAGCTTAAACTGAATGTGTATTTAAAACCCTAGCTTAAATTGAATGTGCATTTCAAACCCCGGCTTAAATTGAGATGTTCGATGAAGAAATCATAGACAATGAGTTGTTGGGAGCTGAAACAGAAGAATTGACTACTGAAGAACTTGAGTATGCTTCACTAATCACTAGAAAATGGAGCGGACAATTTCTCAGAGGACAGTTCCTATGAAGCTGATGGGAGTTCTTTAAGTGATGAATCTGACAGAAAAGAAAATATGAAGATGAAGGAGGAGACCATGAAGATGATGGAGAACATGTTGAAACTGTTGGGGAAGGAGAGGAAGGTGCTGGAACAGACCATGAAGATGATGGAGAATACAATGAGGATAATGAAAAAGAAGGATTTGAATGTGAATATGAAATGAAGGAATGCCCCATGGCTGGTTTTGCTCCAAATCGTAGCAGGGATGCAAAGCTCTGGGACAGGTCTTGTTCTTTGGAAAGGATAGATCTACAAATAGGGGACAAATTTTTTTATGCGGATTGGTTGTGGGTGGTTCTTCAAAACTATGCAGCGTAAAAGGGTTTCAACTACACCTATAGTAGGAATCAAAAGAACGACGGTATTGGAGCAGAATGAAAGTTGGGAATAAAGTATATATCGTTCGGGAGGCCAACAGATTATTACAGAGAACGGGTGGCAGATGGAGGCCGATAGAACATGACTTGACTTGGAAGAGGCTTTGGAAGGTGAAAGTGCCCCCCCCCCCCCCCCCCCCCACAAGGTTGTTCACTTCTTGTGACAGGCAGTTTCAGGTTTCATTCCAACAGCAGTTCGCTTAACATCATGTTGGGTGGATGTGGCGGTAGGTTGTATTAGCTGCGGGGAGATGGAGACAATAGAGCATGTTCTCATCTAGTACCTCGTGGCTAAGGCCGTGTGAAACCGGGTACTAGGTTTAGGGTTTGGGTACTAGGGCTCTTTATGCGAGCGGAGGCGTTGTTTCGAGACTGGATGAAGGAGAGTTTGGGTACGAGGCAGGAGATATTGGCGCAGCTGGAGGGGTGGGGTGTTGGGAGATATGGAAGGCTCAGAACATAAGGGTTTGGGATGGTTAGAGAACGGGTGGCAGATGGAGGCCGACAAAACATGACTTGTCTTGGAAGAGGCTTTGGAAGGTGAAAGTCCCCCCCCCCCCCCCCACACACACACACACACACAAGGTTGTTCACTTCTTGTGACGGGCAGTTTCAGGTTTCATTCCAACAACAATTCGCTTAACATCATGTTGGGTGGATGTGGCGGTAGGTTGTATTAGCTGCGGGGAGATGGAGACAATAGAGCATGTTCTCATCTAGTACCTCGTGGCTAAGGTCGTGTGAAACCGGGTACTAGGGCTCTTTATGCGAGCAGAGGCGTTGTTTCGAGACTGGATGAAGGAGAGTTTGGGTACGAGGCAAGAGATATTGGCGCAGCTGATGGGGTGGGGTGTTGGGAGATATGGAAGGCTCAGAACATAAGGGTTTGGGATGGTCAGAGTCCCTCAGTGGATGGGATTTATCGTAGCATAGTCTCGCTTCTAAAAGGGTGGAAGAAGGCACAAGTTGGCATCCCAACAAGTTAGGTGGCAGGGAGCTTGTTATAGGAGGGTTAGAGGAGACCAATTAGAATACATTGGAAGCTAAACGTCGATGGAGCAATTCTAGGGAGTGGAAGGAAAAGGTGGCTAGGTGTGTAGAGATTCAGGGGGAGGAATTAAGTCTTTATAGAGCATGGTCTGGTCGAGGATCTCGAACCCAGAAGTCATAAAGGTCATGGCCTTGCGTATAGCGCTGCAATGGATGACAGGAAAAGATATGAAATGGTTCCATTGAATCTGATTGTTTAGGGGTTGTGTTGGCAGCGAACATCGAGGAGAGCTTATTAACCCCGTTTAAGGGACTTTAAACTGTTTTTAAGGGGTTTAATCAGGGTCAAAGTTGTTCATATACGTAGAATTGCAAACAATAACTAATGAGCTAACTAGGAATGTCTTGTTGTGGACAAATTTGATGTGGGATGTTAGTTGTTTGATGCAACCCATTTTAGAGTTACCGACCTTTAATGCTAAATAATAAATCCTATCGAAAAAAGAAAGATAAAATCATGGATTATACATTAGGTAAACAAAGATAATACATTTGACTTTAAAGGAATGTAGTATCTCACAGTAAAATCTTAACATATCCAAATCGTGTGGTATTTTGGAAATGTCAATTCAAACATTACCTTAAAGAGTTCATGATTTTCGAAATATTAAGTGACATAAGTTTATAAAATAAAAGGATAAAAATTTAATAACAATATACAAAACTAGCCATATAAATGCCAATTAAAATTCCAAAAACGCAGTAATTACAAAACAATTTTCAGTTTTAGGATGATACTCTTATTCACGGTCCAAATGAAATTACAGATTATAAAATAAATTTTTTGGGTTGTAATAAAATAATAATCCTTGTCGTTTCAAAAAAAAAATCCTTGTAAAACACCATATTCTAATTCTAAATGGACAGAGACCAAAAGTGAAACGTATGTGTTTAGTGTTATATATTTCTTTGTTCATCAATAAATGCGAAAAACTAACACCAACTTTCTTCTCAGTCCCGTTTCTTAAACTGAACTTTCGACTCAGTCAGCCGTCCATCACGCTTCTCTCTCTAACCATTTCTAGAGAGAGAAACCGAAAGCCTCCATTTTTCCTTTCAGTTTCTTCCCCTCATCTTCTTCATCCTTCTTCTCCCCTGAAACCCATTTCCTCAGTTACATTGATCCTCCATCAAAAAGCTTGTGTTTTTCCAACTGGGTTTGTGCTCTCTGTTCGTGGGCCGATCTCAATTTTGCACCTTGATCGAACCCAGTCGAGGGTTATTGCTTCTCTGTTGTTTTTTTGGATCTAATCGGGATCAATTATCAATCTCAATGTTGTTTTGATATCCTCTGTTTCTGGTTTGAACACTGATATGGGTTGTGCGACGTCGAAGGAGAAGCGGTGCCGGCACTGCAAGGGCCCGAACTCGCCGGTGCCGAGGAGCTATTCGATGCACGTGCATCACCCGCCGCAGCGGAGAGGGGATAGCTACCACGTCGTGGCTCTGACCTCCTCCACCATTGGCTCGCTCAAGCTCCAGATCTCCAATCAACCCACCGGAAAAGTTGAGGATCGTGATTGCGACGAGATTGGCAGAATTGGGGATTTGGGGAATCTCCACGGCGGTGATCGGATTGACGGCGAGAAGGTGCACGGTAAGGAGCAGCTGACGATGGGGATAATCGAAGCCAAGGCTTGGTCCTCAATGATCGACGAGAAAATCCCCAAAATCGTCCCCCGGACTCCGATCAGAACGCCGCCGGGAGAGCCGGAGACGATCAACGCTTGGGAGCTCATGGAAGGGCTCGAGGACGCCGGGGGGGTATCGCCGTTTCACTACCGGAGCTTCTCCTTTAACCTGCCACGGTCGCCGGAGACCTTCGATGACCTGCCCAAGTCGAGTTTCCAGCAACCCGGCACCGGCGAAGTGGGTAAGCCGCTGTGGCTCCAAATGGCCGCCGACGACGACGCCGGCGACGGAGAGGCCAATTCCTCATCTGGGTTTTCGGAGTTCGATCCGGAAATCATCGCCTCGTTCCGGAAATCGCTGGAAAAAATAACTCCGGCGACCCCGCCGGCGCCGGAATTTGTGAAGGCGGAGAGAGTGGTTCTGTACTTCACGAGCCTTCGGGGAGTTCGGAAGACGTACGAGGATTGCTGCCACGTGAGGATGATTTTGAAAGGGATCGGAGTGAGGGTCGACGAACGAGACGTGTCGATGCATTCCGGGTTCAAGGAGGAGCTGAGAGAGCTGATCGGAGAAGGGTTCGGCGGAGGAGGCTTGCCCAGAGTGTTCGTCGGAGAAAGGTACATCGGCGGGGCAGAGGAAATCCGGCGGCTGCACGAGGACGGGCAGCTGGAGAAGCTCCTGGATTGCTGCGAGAAGGTGGATGAAGATGGAGCCGGCGGCGGAGGAGTATGCGAGGGCTGTGGCGACGTGAGGTTCGTGCCGTGCGAGGCCTGTTCGGGAAGCTGTAAGATATACTACGACGTTGATGAAGACGATGAAGAACTTGACTTGGAAGGTGAGGAAGGAGAAGCAGAGGAATGTGGGTTTCAACGGTGTCCGGATTGCAACGAAAATGGGCTTGTTCGGTGCCCTCTATGTTGCTATTAGTTGAACGATTGCGGTCGGTGACGGTCGGTTTTAGTAAAATCGACATTTTCCGACAGTCCTGAGGCATTTCGTCGAGCACGATTGAGTTCTAGTTTTGGATGAGCAGTTTGGTGTATAGTAAGTTGATTTGTTTTTTTTCATGTTTGGAGGGAAAGAAAGTGCAATATAGAAGGAATGGAACAGTAGATTATTTTTGTTCTAGACAAGGTTGTTCAAGCCCCTTTTTTGTTTCTTTCAAAGAAGGGTTAAAAGAAAATAGAGATTTATATACTCATATGTACTCTATACATTTAATGTACTTCACTTACATTTTCTTCATGTCACAAGTTCTCTTTCATTTTTTTAACAGTTCATGGCATGTGAAGGAACTATTCTGTCCGTGCATCACTGCATCCTATCAATTGTTGTCCTTCAAATAACATAATCACTTATATGTCTCATGTTTTGTTTTAGAATTGTGTTGAAATATTAGATATGTACATAAATTTATCATTTGTATGTTTAATTATGGGTGGATATGGGTGGGTTGATCAGTACCGATAGAATTGTTGTCAGATCGGAATCTTCGATTTTTAAGAAATGTCTACCGGTACCATCAACTTCAAGAGTTATTTGTTTTTCGTCAGTGTAATTTTCAATTGGGTCCGATTTTAACAGGAAAAACCAAGAGTTACAGATCTGAGAAAAAGCGAATCTATGCAAACTCAAATGAAACGGGAGAAAAAGTAGAAAGAAAAAGAAAGACATGGACAAGAATGGGCGCAACAAAGAATGTAAGAGACCAGTCGGTACACACGGAGACTAATTGCCGAAAACTGAGTTTTTATTTTTTATTTTATTTTCATCGGTAAAGAAAATATTATAAATCTTACCCATTCAGATAATGAATTAGGCGGACCAAATATAGATTTCTAGCTATAGACATCAAAGAGAACATACATCAAATACCAATCGAGCACCGACATACAAGCACAACTTTTAAACAAGGAAACACAAGACAAAAACCCCCAAAATGGGTCTAATATCCGGATTTAGCTACCATGAAGCTCACAAAAGAGGTCTATAACCCTGATATTCTAACCATGAAGCTCAAAAAGAAAGTCGATCGCCACTCTTAACCCCTTAAAACTTACCCGATGATGAGAAAACAATGAATCTCATCGGGGCCAAACTCATAGAGTTGACAGACCTCGACACACCGACGGACAACACCGTTGTCAGCAAAGATACATCAATGACCGAAGTCACCGGAACTCAAATCACAAAGAAACAAAAATCCTCGACTTCCAACAAAGGCACAAGAGACATATACCCACTTGTCAAAAGCCAATACCTAAGGATCGGACGGGCTCCCACCAACAAAGTAAGAAAACAAAGGAAATCGAGCAAGTCTGCAACTACGAAAGAGCAAGTTTCTACACACATCATGTAACGTAAAGGGAGAGAAAGAACCTTACCAACCACCATCTAAACCATCCGTAAAGTCGAGGAGCAAGTCTGAAATCACAACGAATCAAGACACCAAAGATCAAGAAAACGCTTCCCACGATAATTGAGACGAGTCTTCCGAACAACAGACTGAGTTTTTTTATTAGAGATGTTTTATACATGTCACTCTCACTAGGAGAAAAAAATGATAGCATGCATAGTGCATATTCGAACGATATAGAATTATAGGTTGCAATGCAGGCGACACAACCAAAAAAAGTCCAAATTAATCACACTAGCAAGAAAAGGGGACGAAAAGAAACAAAGATCACCACAACTATAAGCCCTACTTTTTGGATTGAATGGAGCTCCTATAACAAGCTATCGGATACCTACATCACTCCACAAAGAAAACGAAGGACAAAGCAGGACAAAAAAGCCAACCAACCCCAAATGTCGTTAATTTAATCTTCAAAATTACATGGTCAACTCTCGGAACCTCACCTCTAAAAACCTAGTCATTCCCGGCCAACCAAACCTTCCACAATACTAGAGCACACAACTGAAGCCACACACCACGTACCCACCTTGGGAATAAAGTTGGCCAAACCACCAACTGAGATCAAACATCCATAAGAATGACCCAAGTCACCCCCCACCACTTTACGATACCTAACCAAATCCTCCTGAAAGTCACACTGAACAAGGAAATGAACACAATCCTAAAACCTATTACCACAAAAATAACACCAGTACATCTGAATGGAACGAAAATTCCTCTGTTCTCAAGGAAATTCCCTTCAGGATGGCATTGTGGTAGCATAACCAAATGAAAATTTTCATTTTGGGTGGAGTGTCAGGAAACCAAAGCACTTTCGCCCAGGATCTCACATCCAGCTTCTCTCTCAACTCGTGAAAAGATCTCCTCACCGAGAACCCCTTTTCGTCAAGCATCCACACACACACATATCCTCTGGCCCTCCCCGAGTCAAAACTGGTCGCACGATGCCCTCGAGTTCGGTGCTCATCCTAATCTCTCTATCCCTTGGCTCCCGAACAAACTTAAGTGATCATTCTGAATCCAAAGAAAAACATGACATTTTCGCCTTTATTCTCAGAGATATGATATAACATATGTAATCTCACATTCAAGGGGATCCCTTATCCACACGTCCAACCAAAAACACATCCGAGATCTCGTCCCCAACTTCCACCGCATGCCCGCACTCCCAAATAGGGAACGAAACCCAGCGTCTCCCGCCAAATCTTGTATATGCGCCACCCGAAAAGACCGATCATCCATATCCCAATCAAATCTTGCAGAAAAGACCCGCTTCCACAGCGAGTCAACCTCGAATCGCCACCACCGCTTAGCGAAAGGCTCTCATTCACAGGAAACACTTCTATGATTACACTAAATCCAAATATTAAACCGTATCATGTGAAGCCGTGTCTTCACGAACCGTACATCATTTTGAAAATCCGAACAGGTCCAATCTTGCTATCAATTCATAGAATAATATTACGCGGCGCCGTCTCTTAACGAATATAGAAATGTCAAAAGAAGAAAGCAGTTTGAAAAATAATAAACAAGTGTCGGCAAGAGTAGGTTTAGAATGTAAAGGGTCAGCGTCTTCGTTGACCAAAGTATGATATTGATACCAGACCCTGACCTGGTCCATTCCATTCAACTCCGGTGGACCTGCACATTACAGGCCGTGATTGGGATTGAGATTAGATTGTGCAGTCACTTTATCTTTTCACAGAAGAAGATGGTCATCACAAAAGGCTCACTACAACACTACAAACCACAACCAGCCAAAACCTAGCTAGTTTGCTACCTATATCTCCTTGTTTCCACATTAATGGAGGTCCTATCTATCTCCTCTATTCATATCCTCAGACAACGATCTCTTCCTAATCTCATATCATCGTCTATCTGTGACATTAATCCTCCACAATACAAACAATTCCATTAATGTGTTATGGATAATGTAGATCATATTTTTAAGTTGTTAAAGATCACTAAGGCTCAAACCTATCATCTCGTTTTATCATCGTTACATGGTGGATAGAACATGTAGCTAGTTATAGAATGTTACTATCGTAGTTGTGCGATCATCGACACTACTATAATCGTTAGGAATAGCTACAAAAATTGTCCCCAAATAATTTATTTTATCTAAAACAGTGGTCTGCTTGACCTTTGTTCCCACGTAATACTTGGTAGAAAGTCAAAATCCATGTGCTTACCCTTTTGGTTTATTTTTGGAACAAAAGTTACAATGATAAATTGATGGTTATCTTAGATACATATACATCTTATCGATAGCTTTTTGTCCCAAAATGAATGAAACGGGTAAGTATATATGGTTTGATCTTTCGCCCAGTATGTGCATGAGGATAAAGACCATGGTGGGTCGGTTATTGACCTTTTGTCGTGTACAATTTTGTTCCATATTAATTTTTCCAATGAGATTGGTCTAGGGATTCTTTCTTTTTTTTACCTTTTTTAGGATAAACGTTCAAATCTTGAAAAGTTATTTGTTTGGAAGCAGGCTAGGATCATGTTATTAGTCATTCGTTGATTACTCTTTGACTAAAAAGTCAATCTTATTAAGTGTTGAGCCCCTCTCCCCACGTGTTCTCTTTGTCGCGTCTCTCATTCTCATCTCTTTTTCTGAAACGTATGATGATGACGGTTAACCGCCCTCTCCTTTCCTCTTCTTCTCACCAGAGCTCCATAAAGCTTCCTTCACCTTCAACCTCATCCTCTCTTCCAACTTCCCTTTCTCACTTAATTCCGACCATGACCTCTCCACTTTCCCCTCCAGTGAAAAATCCCCCAGTCCCACCATATTCCTCAGTTCCCAAAACCCCGATTTCATCTTCGTTGTCGCTGTTACCAACCCTCAAATCCCCCATAACAGCCCCTACCCTTATTCTCACTATTTCTTACAACCTAGGACCTCCAAAGCAACATGTAATAGGTCCCTTGTTGGGGGAACGCCTATATCGTCACCATCACACGTCAACGTCTACATCTCATCCATCCCCGAAGCCCGTTCCGAACAGCTTGGACTCCATCCAGGTGAAGCTTACCAAGGTCTCTTTTGATGACCACCAGCAAGATATGCTTGAGGATGCCGATGCAGTTATAGAGGTTCCAGCCAACACGATCCCGATTTTGGATGATGTTCGGTACAGATATGCCCTCACCGGTCGACTCATTGACGATAAACTATAAGACTTTGATCTCTTTGTATTGAGATATCTAATACGTGGAGTATGAGGGGGTTGACAGTCCAGCCGTTAACGGACAAGATAATTGCTTTCTACTTTCCTTCCTAAGCCACGCTGGACAGTATTCGAGCTAGGGAGCCATGTTCCTTTTACCGGACGAACCTACTCCTTACTCCTCTTCCTCCACGCACCCAACCGACGAATCTAAGCTTCTGTCATGTACACATTTCGGTTAGAGCTTATGACGTCCTGTTGCAGGTTAGAACTCCCCAAATGAGAGCTTTCATAGTCTCTTATCAAGGATGAGAAGTAGAAATCTGGGGAACAAACAACCCGAACACCCAAGTCGGCCATGAGGATGGGATACTTTCCTAAGGCTATGGATGGAGATGAATGCTATTAGGCCACTTCGGCGTCATTCAAGTTTCAACTTGATGAGAATACGGACCCTCTTACGGTCTGGCTTGAATATGAAAATCTACCGGACTTTTGCTACCAGTGTGGTCGACTCGTGCATATTAATCAAGCTCGCATGGCGTCCTCTCGAGTGTGGACCAGCTGGCAATCAGATATGGGGAGAGTCTACGAGCCCCTCCAGCTACTCAAACGTAAGGGTTGTTCCGATTAGATTGGGAAGGTTCCTTTCACATTAATAGGACCCCGGTAGATCCTTTGTTTCTTTCCTCTATTACAGTTAGCCGAGAGCGATTGGATCTTCAACAATCCACCCAACCCAACAGCTTAGAAAAAACTATTTCCATCCGGGAATAATTTGGAATTCAATCTACAGTCTTGCCTAAAGTTCAGAATATCAAAAGCGTCCCTCAGAAGGTGATGGAAAGGGAAATGGTACTCGAGAAGGGATCGGTTGTACCCTTCCCAATTCCGCATGCAATTCAACCTACAGTCCCGCCTAACCCGACGACTTCTTTGTCCACGTTTATATGGAAGGATAAATTGTCTAGGGAAAGTGGAGGGCCATAGTCACGAGAGATATCGCCTCAGTCCCAGCGTTTTCAGCACATTCTCCAGCACAAGATCTTAAGGATTCTTGATCAGAAGAAGAGAATTTTCCCAACCTATAACAAGCTAAAGATGAAAGCACGAAAAAAAACAGTTAGTGAAGATAGGGCCAAGAAAAGCCATAATTTTGAAGATCCTTGTTAGGGAGAAAAGTGACCGAGCAATTGATGTAGTGGACAGCTCGAAGAAGCGGGGTTTTGATATGATGGATATCGATCCGACTATTAAGGATCGCCTGCACACTTCCCTCACAAATTTTACGATAGGTGTTCGGTGGGTTGGGGTTGTCCTGTATACTCAACTTTTTCTTGACCCTATTTGGGAGAGTCATGTTCCTTAAGGCGATCGTCCATGTTCCCTCGCGAATCAAGACAACCAACTTATTAGGTATTTAGCTTCTTGGTTTTTCATTATTGCTCGTATCTCCAGTTGCCAGCTCTATTTTACAATTGTAGAACTCAATATATTTTCAACCAAATATGTTGGATCACCTGCCTTGTTTCAAGTGAGGGATACTGATTTTTGTCTTGATTTTGGATTTATCCTTAGACCTTGTTTGTCTGTTATGTCGTTCGGTTTAGCTGAATGAAATCATAAATTTTCATTAAAAAAAATCAATCTTATTATGCTATGAGGTTAGTCTCAAGTCGTCATTGAGAGCATATACAAATGAATGAGAGATGGGACATATGAAGTTCGGAAGCAAATGAGAACTTTAAGGTTGGAGATTTATTGCTATTGATTAATGAAGTAGTTGACACATTACCACTACCACCGTGAGTTATGGAACTATTAGCTTCGCAACCGAATAGGGGAGCAAGTATACCTGGAGACTCAATAGTCAATGCATCATTAAACATGAACACCTAATATTACTTGTCCTCGCAATATCAGACATTTATTCCACATAAATTTGATTTTGTTAACATTAGATTGTCAATTGTGAAATGAAGATATGAAATCGCACAACTCTAGGATAGCCACGAAATCGATGTGTTCCAGAGTTTTGGCACTTTAGAACATCTCACAATCTTAGATCGGTGTTAGATCGGTGTTGTGGGTTTCGGGAGGAGCACTGGAGCTGCATTGGGACGACTTTCATCACCCGATAAAAAGTCAAAAACAATGAAAACCAGTTGGAACCGATAACCGACCGGTGAAATCTCTCGATCAAAAGCCAAAGACAATGAAAACCAATTGGATCCAAACAACTCTACATGACCATCTAATTATTTTAACTTAATCAGTATACTATACAAAATTGTTTTAGGTGCCTAAGCGGCACCCAATCGGAATTTTTAGAACACTTCAAGTGATGTGTAGGTTTTTTAATTGGAGATTGCAAGCTAAAATCAGACCCACATTTTTCTTAGGAATATGATTCATATCCATGTCATGATTCAAATCCTTAACCATTAGGTCACAAGATCCAATATTGGATCATTTTTCTAGAGGACAAAAAGATGAATTTATTCAGTAAAGCAAAACAAAAATGAACAGAAACCTACTTCAAACAAACAAGCAACAACTACTGTAGCTGATTACATTTCTACCCAAATACCACATACTAATACACAAATAAGAACGCAGCTACAATTGTTATAAAAAAAACTCCTTTTCTCGAAGTTTTCGTTCTTTTTGTACCTCGGTAATAGGTATCTAAATTCATCCCCATCTAACAATAGCAGAGCCCCAAGTAAGTCCAGCTCCAAAACCAGCTGTTGCAATAGTGTCGCCCACTTTGACCTTGCCACTTCGAACAGCTTCATCCAAAGCCAACGGAATGGATGCAGCACTTGTGTTACCATAGTTCTCCAGGTTCGATATGACCTTTTCTGAGGGTACATCCAACCTCGTTGAAACCGCATCTATGATCCTCTGATTTGCCTGCATTTACCGATATAATCACAGCTTCAGCAGTCAAGACCATCCATTTTGGCACCAGAACTTGCTTGTCTAACTGGTCAAGCACTAGAACTTGGGTCCATGAGACCAGCAAAGTCCCAAACTTCGGTTGGGTCTATTTGATCTCTCACCAACTCTTGTTGGGTCAAGTGGCAAAAATTAACCTACCTTCTACATAAGGGGTGGTCTTGAATCCAAATCTTGATACACATCAACAATTAATGATATAAAAAAAATCATTTTGGCTTGATAGGTTCTATATACCATACCTGATGAAGCAGTAACCAATCAATGTTAGATGAGCTCAGGCCAGCCTTTTCAAGCGCTGATTCAATTGATTGTGGAACCGACCGGCAAGCAAAGCGGAAAACCTCCTTGCCATTCATTTGGATGTTGGAATATGAAGAGCGCTTTGGAGGGAAGCCTAAAACTGAACCGTTAGAGCTCAGAGACTCTTCTGATTCATTTGGTTTTATGCTGGCATTTAAATGTCTGTGGGAAAGGCAGTTCAGTCCTCAGTCATATCTCTTTCACAGAATTAAGCCGGAAGTTATTGAGAGAAAAAACAGAAATGGCATACCTTTGGCCAACACCATCACTATGCAAGTCGAAAGAAAAGAGACCATCTTCCTCACAATCGCAGGCCTGTGGAATATGTTGTAGCATTGAATTAAAAAGCAAAAATTTGTTTCCAAAAAGGGCCATAGCAAAAAAATTGTAGCATCAAGTGGGCTTTTTGCGGGTTGGTGCGCTTATCTTCAAATAATTGTGGGTCATGACCCTGATTTAGTATTTTGTTGCACTTTGTGTCAATTTCCTTTAAAATAACAATTTTCTCTCAAAAAATCTAAAAGTAAAAATAATCAGAATTTTCATCACCTCAATCTTCTTCCCCTTTCACTTAAGGGTGTGCATTCGACTCTTACCAAAAAAAAAGGGTGTGCATTCGACTATTAATGATTTTTGTGACATAATCAAAATTATCAATTATTAAATTATACAATCATAATCATTTTTTTTCGTTCTAGTAAACAAATCTAAATTGATTAGTGAACATAATACAATATTTTGGGCATTTTTTATTCATATCCCATGAAAAAAAATCAATTATGTTCACTAATTTATTTAAGATTGATTAATTGAATCAAATCAAAATAATTTGATTAATCTGATTGGGTTAGTAAAATGAAAAAAATGGTTAAGATTGGAAATTATTATTTTTTGGTTTTTTAAAAATTTAACTTTTTAGGGCAAAATCGTCATTTTAGAACAAATTGACACGAAGTGCAACATAATATAAGTTCAGGGCCACAACCAGCAACGATCTGAAGATAAGTGTACCAACCTGCAAAAAGTGGATAGTATATTGTACTTTTTTGCCATCATCCTACAATAAAAATTCAACAATTACCTGTACTAATACAGCACCAGCAGCATCACCAAAAAGGATGCAAGTCCCTCTATCGGTCCAATCAACATATCGAGAAAGAGCATCAGCGCCGATAACCAGAACATTATTGAACCCGCCTCCTGTAATTTACAGAGAATAACAGCATAATCAAATTAATTGGAACAGTAACCTCATATCAGTTCCAGCAGAACAAAAGATATTACCCCTAATATGACAGGCAGCTGAGACTAGACCCAAAACAAATCCACTGCATGCAGCTGTTATATCATAAGCCAAAGGATTACTTGTGCATCCCAGTGTCTTTTGGATCTGACAAAACAACACAATGAAGCGGAAAAGACATGAGATTTTGTCATTTTAGTGTGTTTATGAGAAAGGTGAGAGTGTGTTCCTGATAAGCCATCACTTATTCAAAGTGTTTTTCAAAATCGAAGGTCGCGGAGGGTGTTTTATTGAAGTTACCCCTTGATTTTATAGTGTACATCCCTGACTAAATGTACCTGAGGAGCACCACCAAAAAGATCCTCTGGAGTAGACGTGCACATCAAGATTAGGTCCACATCATTAGGATCAACTTGTGCCATGTCAAGAGCTTTCCTTGCTGCCTCTGCTGCTAAACCTGTCAAGCTATCTTTTCCTGTAAAGATGAAAGTGAAAGAAAAAAATTATTGAATGAAAACCAAATTAAATGTAATTCTACATAAAATGAACTGTCCAACTTTGTAAGATATCATGTGTGGATGTGGATCTATCTAATTTTGGGTTTTAGCATGCATCACAAGAACAAACCTGAAAGAATTCGTCTATTGCGTATTCCAGTACGAACCGATATCCATTCATCACTAGTGTCAACAATTTTTGCAAGATCATCATTGGTAATCTTTAGTTTTGGTGTTGCTGAGCCACATCCAGCTAACTTGCAGCCTTTACTGACTAGCCTGAAGGTTATTAAGTACAGATACAAACAAAGGATAGATCAGTCTATTATCAATGTTGCATCACTTATGATATATAGAGTATAAACAATAAAGTAGGCCATCAAATATCAGCTTAAGCTTTTAGTTGAGTTGGTTCCTCTACATGGTATCAGAACTAGTTGACAATGAGATCATGGGTTCAACACAAAGATAATTGTGGGTTTGTGAGTGAATCTCGCACAGAGCTATAACAGGCTTTCACATGAGAGGGTGTGTAGTATAAATAACATAGTGGGTCTTCTACCATCAGATTAAACTACGAGTTCGGTTGCATCCTCTATAATCCACATTACACTTGACTCGACCAACAACTCATGGATAATTCATGTTTACCCATCATGTGAACCTCATCTAGATCTCTCAGTTATAGTTCCAACTCTTAGGCGGTCTTCAAAAAGATCCTCTCAATAATCACACTCATGAAAACCAAATCTAGGACTGTGTATTATAATAACTAAAAGGTACTACAGACACTTGATCGAAGATCCACGGTGAAAGATGTAATTGCACATACCCTTATAGCTTCTTCTCCAATAACAGAAAAGAGAAAGGAGCTAAATAAAACTATTGGACTATGAAAGGAGACAAAACGCGATTTGCCACTTAACCTCACCCTTACAAGATCATAGGAACTTTGTTTTGATCACAGCCTCTACAAGGATAGCAAGGAACAAAGAGAGCCAATTGCATCAAGACTCAGTTTCTTGAATGAAATGGTTGGAGAAGTAACCACTTATTCTTCTAGGGAATATTAGCCATGCTCCTCCAAAAACGAAACTTGTGTGTGTAGCATCATTTTCATCTACTTATTAATCGGGAATTCATGCAAGAACCATTGACCATCAAGTCAGCTACAATACTCATTAAACATTAACACAAGAAAACTTGAAAACAAACCCAAGACCAAGTATTCTCCTCTCAGCAGACCAAACATAACTCAACAAAAACAACATTCCACACCAATCTTGAGCAGATAGATCCACACAAACAACCAGAGTCATTCAATAAATACAACAGCTTTGTCAACAATGCAGCCAAGTACCAAAAACCCAATCAAAGTGAGGAGCACCGATTTGCCCAAGAAATCGCAACTAAAAGCGATCAATCCCAGAAGAAAATGGAAGCAACTGACCTGGGCACTCGAGATTGAGAAGGAGAAACGCCAGCTGCTCCCTCCGCAGAGCTGGAGCAGACAACCCTCGCTGAAATCAGCTCGGCGGAGCAAAACCCAGATCGGAAAATGGCCATCGAAGGCCGAATCGAGGCCTTGAAGCTCGGAACCGAAGGAGTGAAGAACCCAGATGCATTGGCCATTTACACACTACAGCAACAAAACAAAACTATAACTGGAGAGGGAGAGAAAGAGAGAGGGGAGGGTTTGTTTCAGCTTAAATGCGAGAACAGCAACAGAACGAAGGGAAGAGTATTGAATTGAATTGTAAAGCGCATTGGAGAGAGAGAGAGACAGAAAAAAAACAGAGCATTTGTGTATGATATAAAGGTCGAAGTGTTAGATTCTTGGAGGTTCCGCAAAGGGCTGTTGTGAAGAGAAGAGGCGATGGGAAATTTGTCAATCTAATCAATATGAGGAGCTTCCAATGCTCTTTTTGCTACCCTTTTATTCCACATATTATCCACCTCACTTTTTCTCATTTTCAAAATCCTAAATAAAAAAATTCTAGTATCCTAATTACAACGACGTGAGATTCCGATTCTATTTTAAGATTTTTTTTAATATAATACTTTTTTAAATATATATTTTTTAACATTATTTTTGAAATTGATTTTGTAATATAATATCCTGATAAATATATATTTTTAATTTAGTATTTATCATTATTTTTTAATATAATTTTGGATAAAAAATAGCCATGTGACCTTCAATTTTTTTCAAAATATCAATAATACCCTTAGAAAATAGTCAACTACCCTTTGATTATTTCAAAGTACCAATAATACTTTTACAAAAAATGATTTATAAAAATAAAATCTGATATTTTAAATATTTTTTGAAATCAAATCTAAATTTTATAAATTTTTAATGAAAATCTTTTTTTGTATATTTGTTTAAAAGAATGATTTTGATGGCAAGCTTTTGAAATTTTGATTGCCAGTGAGGAATATATTAGACTTTTTACACTCTTTGGATGAAAAAATAACATGAAAGTAACGTTAGGTACTAAACTAAAAATAAATACTTGACATAGTATTATATTACAAAAGAAGTAGTTTCGGGTATTATATTACATATAAATAATTACCAGGGTACTATATTGAAAATTTTCACCCTTTTTTATCATCCCGGCGAAGTCATATTTTTTTTGTAGATTTGTGCGAATTTGACCCCAAACGGGAGTCTAATGTTTTTTTGTCACAGTTCGGTCTATTCTCGAGTCAAATTGATTAAAAAATAATTTAACAACAATGTAAAAAAAACGAAAAACGATGGTGAAATATTATTATTTTCGAAAACGAGCAAACGACAATACAATGCTAACCGGAGAAACAACAAAACCCGAGAAACAATAAAAAATACCACCGACCAAACCCTACCGGACGAGAACTAAAGGGGGCTAGCCCGTTGTACAGGCGTCATTTCGGTCATTCCCAAACGGTCACCCACTACTCATGCTTAGTGAAGGGGTGGTCAACATTGTGTTCGTACAACCGGTTCGCCTCCAACAACACCACAACGTCGATGGGGATATGACTGAGAGTATTGTGTGCCTCCAAGAACACCAACTCGAACGCCTTCACCCGGACGTTCGTTCTTTGTCAGTGGTCTTTGAGTTGCTTCTCAGTCTAAGGCCATGGACCCGAGTGCGTGGTAGACCAGTCATGGTGGAGTCGACGCCAAAACTCTCGAGAAATGTTAGCGTGGACCATCCACACAACCAAAAGCCTCCATTCTTCTTCGTCGGTCCAAGTCGGGGCCATGAGGATGATTATGCCGAAAAAGAAATAGAGAAAGGAGAAGGTAGTTTGTAGCTGAAATCTTTACTGCCGAAGCGTTGGTAGGTTTGAGCGCAGGGCTTTAGTGCGCTCAAACCTACCACGGAGGCGAGTTTCTTGCTCGATCCTGTAGAGTTATCTTGGTGGACCCATATCACTTTATGAGACACCACTTTCGTTCTCGGACTCCACTGCGTTGAAAATTTGCTTGAGAACAAATTTGGAAATGATGATCGAATATGGGTTGGTGTATTTTATTTTTTTGTAGATGAAATTTTAGGGGGTTGAGTGTCTTATGTAGACCACCAATTAGGCCTCCTAGATACATTGGGAAGGTACACATACCATGTAACGAAAACCCCCGATAATGTTAGACGAAAAAAAAATTCGGCATACTGGTACACGTAACGAAAATGCAGGAAACATAAATCCTAGATGAAACAACACACCAAACGGAAGTACAATGAAAATGTCTAGGATCACACTAAACCTAACCGTCTACTCGTTATCAGGATCCAAAATGGAATCTAGCTTGAACATAGTCCAAATGTTTTCAATAAGATCTGCATTCAGCTGGTTGTGGACAACTCGATTCTCGAGACGTCTTGTATGGGTTCGAATGACTTTGTAATCGGGTAGTGGCCCTTGATGGACAGGTAGGATTGGTTCTTCGGACTCAAGACGTTCAATTTCTCCTTGGTATGTATCACTTCATCATCAACAATCTTGTTATGTATGATAATGCACACCCGCATAATCATAGCCAATTTTCGATCGTCTTAACCTCGAGCCGGTCGACTATTGATATGAAACCGAGCTTGGAGAACCCCGGATGCCCTCTCCAAATTCTTTCTTGTGACCTCCTGTTTCCTTGCGTATAACACGTTCTTTGGGAGTTGTGGTGTCAAGATGAACTTCATAAAGGTTGCTCACGGTGGATTAATTCCATCAGTTAAGTAGTAAGGAGTGCTGCAAAACGTACCGTTCACCTGGAACATGACATCGGGTTGCTCACCTCGTTGTATGTGAGCAAATAATGACGATTGGTTCAGCACATCAATGTCGTTGTTTGACCCCGACATACCAAAGTATGTATGCCAAAACCAGGTGTCAGGACCAGCCACAACTTCAAGTGTGACTGTTGGTCCCAAATGAACTCCCCACTCGTGAACCCCTTGAAGCGCTTTTGGACAATTCTTCCTCGCCCAATACATACAATCGAGAATGCTAATACAACATGCGAAACCCCGAGTTTTATTGACACGAGTGATGTAAGTAATATCATTATCGTTGGGCTTCCTTAGATAGGTATCTCAAAAGACGTTGATTACGGTGAACCAAAACTGATGCATGCACTCGGGGGCCGTTGTTTCCGTCATTTTAAAATATTCTTCAAGGTTGTCGACCGATGAACCGTAACAGAGCATCTGCATAGCTATCGTACACTTCTAAATCGGTGTAAATCCGGCCCAACAACGAGAATCAACTTTTTTGCGTAAAGTAATCATTGAACTCAGTGACTTCACCTACAAGTTTCATTAAAACTGTTTGCGTCATACAGAAACGCCGCCTAAACATTTCATTTCATCGTACAATGGATTCTCTACGAAATAGTCGGATATAATTCGATCGTGTACATCGCTTCAGTCTCTGAAAAAATAATTTTTTTGTGCTTCATCGGGACGGGGTTCGTCATCCGTTCCCCAACTTCCATAATCGTTGCCCATAAAGACAGCAGCATCTGGTGCTCCACATGATGTGTCCTCTCCAGTAATGTTGCGTTGTCGATTGCGTCGCTATCATGCTCCTCATCACTCAAATCATCCACGAAGGAACGAGAAGTTTCAATTTTTTTTACAGCAAAATGAAACAATTAATGGTGTAATACATTGTTTTACAAAAAGTGAGGTATTTATAAAAAAAAATGTATCAAAAAATAAAAACAAAGTTAAATGCAGTCAATTGATCCAACTGACTGTGGGACACGTGGTAAAGTTGTCGGGTTGCGTCAGATTCACCTCGTCGATTCCACCAACGTGTCGCTCATTGATTCGTGGGTCAAAGTCATTTGTGTTGAAACGACTCTATAGACAGTCTGGTGATTCGTAAACCGTCGAAAGATATTGTACCGATTCGACGTGATATTCGACTCGGATTTGAAGAGCTGGACGTAAATTTCAGTTTTTCCGCCGAATTAGACGTGTGAATCGACAAAATAAGACCATACTATGAGTGTTCTAATATTCACGACAATCGAATCATGAAATATGTGTCTTTTAGACTCGCTAAGTAATTTGTACATAGGGATTTTGTTCATTTATTAGTCCGTCATGTTGGTGTGCTCTTTCGTTTGATAAGTTTATCTAACAAAAATTTCATGTCTTATAGTAAAAAGGAAAAGTTTTTTTTTTTGAGAATAAACATTGCAATTGTATTAGATCATAAAAAGATAGTTTGGTGGGTACTCAACCGTACTCCACCTACATAAGCAAAACCAACTACTGAACATAATTGAAACGAATAAATTCAGCTCTAGTGATAGGTTGCGGACGAAGGGGATATCTGCGGTAGCGTTTGGTAACACCGATACAGCATGTTTCTTCCAACTGGGACGAGGCGAGCCAGCCACGTTTAGGGAAAGACACTGGGCGAGCAAGTCGAGTGAAAAGGGGATCTGATTGGACATAAATCGACTCTGAGATGCGCTCCAGTAGAATACTGGGTCCTTAGAGTGATGTCCCGGACAGCAGTCATGTAACCAGGAACTGAAATGGCTCAAATGGACTTTACATTCTCCCGAGAAAATAGCAAACGTCGTCCCCCCTCGGATGATAATGAGGGCCTTTAAAAACGTATAAATGCTGGTTCCCGATCTGATTGAAGAATGTCGCACCGAAATTTGGTGAAATCGATGCCACCCTACGTCCAGTGAGGCGGTATTACTGGCAAAACCCCCACTGGACCATGAAGGACTCATTGATCTAGGCGAGGGAGCATTCCGCCCCTCGCCGTTTGTGGTGTCCCTCAATTTCCCGGTCCCCGAATTCGCCTTGAAACTCGACCCGGAACCCTGCCCCTGGCCGATCCGCAACCCAGGTTGCCTGCGACTCGGCCCTGTCCAGACCCGACCCAACCGAGTGCCGGACCACCCATCTCGGCCCAAGATAATTCTCTCGGAGCCCTAGCCTCCCGTGCTTCCATTCCCGGTAGCGCCGCCTTCGTCTCCACCCGTCCTCCGGCCTCAGACAGCGCACACCCCACCAACGGCGCCCTCACCGACGGTGGCCACGGTTCACGTACCTCTTGCTCCCACGCCGTGATCGCAGGCGTCAGCCCCACCCCCAGACTGTACCCACCATCAGTGATCCAGCCTACCACACCAATCCACCGACTGAACATGGGCAGCACCGATGTCCTCTGATCGCCAAGTCCGGCCACCACTATTCTGACCACCACACTTCCCAGATCACCACAGTACAGCCAAGCAAGATCCACAGTTCAAGGCACTTATTGATTCAATTGTACAAACCAAAATTAAATCAAACGAAGCTCCAAGATTAAAGAAGCGTGGAAATTGTGACTTGCAAAACAATCAGAAACTCAGCAGCTACACACACAACGAAACCTGACTCGGATCACACCCCTACCGAACAACCGGCGATCTCACCAGTCCGATCCTCCCGTCGAGTCGAGAGTCCCGGTAGCGACCCAGTCCTCCGGCAAACCCAACCGGTCTCACTCCTGACGCCGATCTCCCTCGTGCCGGAACACTCGCAGATCCCGGACGCCACACCCCCGCGCAAACTCCGCAACGGTTGTCGGCCCTCACACCACCAAAATAGAACCAGCCGAACAGGTAGACAAGGATGTACCTTACCACGAAGACAGAGTTGAAGACGCCAGCCAGGAAAGCCGATCGGATCTCCGGTCTCCAGCGTACTCCTTCTCCGTTCGCGCGTTAGCCAAGGCTAGGGCCGGCTCTACTCTTAAGAGACATATTTGTTCAAAACTTTTTATTTTAATACCTTATCAAATATTTATATTTAAAATGATATCCTGACAAAAAAACATTATATCATTGAGTTCGGTACAGAGTTAACTAGTTCCATATATCATTGAGTCAGACACTTGACATTTAAACAAAGTAACTTCCAGTAAAATGTTTCACTTATTTGTTCCACATTAATCAATATATATCATGTTTAAATGTTTTCCAAACAAGAAATATTTTCATCTCTTATTTATTGTGTAGAGATGAAAATTTGCCAAAATCGAACTTGCAAGAACAAAATAACTTTTGAGGGGGAAAAGGGTGACTTTAACGGTACATTAATGATTGACATTAAACCATATAATAGTCATCTCTTCTATTTAAGACCGCTCTATATAGTTATCAATCATTTTCTATGGAAGGATGTTAAAAAAAATAGGGTTGGAAGTGGAAGAAGACGAACAAGATCTTCATTAATTTTGAAAGAGTTAAACACAAACCATATGACGTAATTATGTTAGAGATAGGTGTATCGACATTTTGAGTCATAGTAGCAGAAATCCAATAGGAAACCTAGGATACACTCTAAAGACTGAACTATCTGGAGCAATTTAGCAAACACAAAGACTTACCTTGAACTCTAGGGCTTTTTAGGCCACCCAATTCAGAGGAAGAAGAGCCGAAAGATACGGCCCATAGCGAGGTTCAATGGGCTTCCATCCCCCCACCGGACCCCATCTTTTGAGACTCATGACCTTCATAAGGTTGCATGAAAAACCTCGTCGATAACCCCAGATTTTCCTCCTTCTACAAAGTTGGTTGGTTAGAATCAGCCCCGTCGTCATCATTTTCATCATTGTCGAACAAAACCACATTCTTCCTGCCTTAGATTGATAGCAGGCTGACAAGCATCAAATCAGACCAAGGATGGTCCCTCGTCCGGTCGTGAGAAAGCGGTGACAATGCATCTAGTAGAGAACAACATATAGACCAATAAGGAATAGAAACAGTGGAGAAATCAGTAGTATTAACATAGAGAGAATATCTAGTCCAAGACGAGATCCAAGCCTAGTTGTAAGAAGAGAGAGAAAGAGGCAGGGAGAAGTCATGCAGATGAAAAACGCTGCAACCTTTGAAGATTCCAGTGAAGATAGGAGAAAATAGAACTCAGCCAAACAGAAGGTGGAAACTAACAACTCTAGGCGGCGCGCGGTGACAACGGTGGCGATGACAACGACGACATGTCACATGAAGATTATTAGTTTTTTTAGAGTTTCGTTTTCTCTACACCAGATCTCTATCTAGTATGTCCATATTTAGATATTGACTTCTTAAAAATAGTAAAAAAATGAAAGAAGATGAACAACAATTTGATATTTAATACATTTTTTTACATTGGTATTCATAATAATAATGGGGTTGAGGTAAAAATGTCTTTTTTTTAAATGTATGACGAGAATTTAACTCTGATTATTGAATTGAAACGATGTATAATTGAGAGTGAATTTTACGCATATGTTATGTATTTATCTGAACGAAAGGTGAAAAGTTTATTAATACTAGAAAATAAGAGTCATTACAACGAACAAATCCCCAGAAAATCTTTGATAAAAAAACTCTAAGATATATTGTCCGTAGAAGACCGTTTTGAAGAAGCATGGTAGATTGGTGACATTGAAGCGCAAAAATTGAGGAGAACCACTCCAAGTAGTGCCTAAACGCTGCTTGATCCCATGGAGAGGACTCTTTTCGCCATGAGGAGGGCTACCAAACTCGACAGTTTTAACGGGAGGTAAGGCTTCAGCTAGGTATCCCTCCCTAGAGAGGTCCTTGGAGCAATGGGCTTCTAACATTCCTCCCGGCCGAGTTATTTTCCAACCCTCGCCTGGTCTTCACGAGGCTCCCCTACTGCGTCTCTCTTATAGACCAAACTTCCATGTGGGCCATGCATCGTCCCAGATAAGACATGCAGCGTTGTAGATAGGACAAGGCATGAGAACCCGGTCCCTTAGCCACGGTTGTCCTCTCAGGGTCATTTCCCAAACACGATGCGCTCCTTCACCCCTAGAAGGGGGTTATGTAGCGTGTTCGGGGTTACGATTGGTCCCCTTCCCTAAGTTGAGGAGACATTCGATAGCGTGTCCGAGGTCAAAGGTGTGAACCACAAGGGTGGTCCTAATGCCACCATCCCCCAATCTGTAGCATAGAGCTTCTCGAGCTTGTTCGATTTGAACTATAGGAGAGAGTAATCGAACCTCGATATCCATGACATATCTAGATCGCAATCCCGAACCACATAGCATGTCCGGCCGCAGTTGTAACAAAATGTTGAGAGCCGATCATAGGTTAAGGTGACCCGAACTGTCTTTGGAAACTCCTAGAACCTCATGATCATAGTCTGACGAAGGGGCCAGTGGAGGTCCATCCAAAACCGGACTTTGACAGTCCCTCCCCAACACAGGCCCCATTGGTCACAAGGGACTTCCACGCACTCCCCTAGCGTAGCTCCATTGACTTTCTCGATGGACTTTGTACGGAAAGAGGTGGGAGACCCCGTGCATGCACCCATAGTTGGATCTGATCCTACTTGAGGAGGTCACGAGCCATTGGGTCCAGTATTTCACCCAACAACATCAGATAACCATTGAAACACCAATGCTCATTATCCTGAACCGAGGTCCTCGCCTCTAGAGAGGTGAAGTAGAAGCCATAGGTCCCAGGCTCCAGGTCCTTGACCATCAAACTTGTCGCCGATCACCCTCATGCTCGCGTGACAATCGTGAACATGAAGTCTTTACGGGGTAGGTTTGGGGAGAGCAGTCGGCCCACGATGTCATACCGTTGACGAGCAAGGATCGCATGGTCCATCAAAGTGTAGGGCCCCAGATTCTCCATCTCATCCTCATCAACGAGGGAACACGCCGAGAAACCGTCTTGAAGAGTTGTCGTCGATGGCGACGGGTTCTCGGGAAGCAGTGGGGTAGAGAGGCCTTGAACCCTAGTCGTCTAAAAAACCACAAAAACAAGACCATCCGTGGTTGGTGGTGGCAGACAAGATTGCGACGGATGGGAGGAAGGCTTGGCAGGGTGACCCGCTTTGGTTTGGCGGAGTGAACTCCACGCGACAGGTCCTGGATAGAAAACCACCACTGTCGATTCCTCCATAGTCGGCTAGGTAGGTGTGAGGAGCAGCGACGATAAGGGGCCAATCAATGAAAAAGGAAAGGGTACCCTAAGGTTCCTCTTCTTCCTAACAATCCACAGGAGGATGACTTTAGACGAAGGCCTTAGAGGCATTATCAGTGGAGTTGGGAAGACTTCCGCTACAGAAGGAGGAGGGGATGTGGTGAGCATCATTATGGGTTGAGTGGTGATGCAACAGTCGAGGAGGCAGGCGGCGGGTCAGACGACATTAATAGGGTAGGATTAGGGGTAGACAGGTCTAGAGAGCACACGACACGAAAACGTGGAGATTTTTATATATATATACCCAAATGTTATATTTGATGATATGTACTTGATGTTTTTTAGATTTCATAACATAATATTTTATTTTATTTTAATGTAGATTTCATTTTTTGGTATCGTATATATCATGTTTTCTTGATGTCCATTTCAGACATGTTTTTACATGAACTCAGCTCTTAAAAATGATACATAAAAATCACGGATTTATATATTACAATAATAGCGTATAATCAGTGTTCTAAATCTCGCGAGATCTCGACGGCAGGAAGGGGGTAGGCGTGAACGAGACGCTGTCTCAGTTGAGAAACTCGGTCAACCCGAGTTGACTCGATCAACTCATCAAAAAAGTTAATTTGAAGAGGAAAAAAAATAAAAAAATTAACGATGAGTGACAAGATGAGATGGGCAGCTTTGCAGGAAGAAGGAAGAAGAGATGGGTGAGAGAGAAAAAGAGATGAAGGAGAAAGAGAAAGAAAAAGAAGAGAGGAAGGAGAGAGAGAGAGAGGAGAAGAAAGAGAGGGGGAAAAGAAAAAAGTGACGGCTGATGATGTGGGGGTGGGGTATTAGGGGTTTTTACATTTAAGTTATTTTAGTTTTGTTAGTTAATGGGCTGAGTTTTTCTAATTGGACTGAATTAACTTGGGCTCGATATAAATTAATTGTTAGGTTATTTGGGTTAATTTAATTGGATAAGGACTAAAGTCAATACAACTTTTTATATATTTTTTAATTATTAATAATTAAAAATAAAAATTTGAAAATATATTAATATATATATATGTATTATCAATTCAAAAATAATATAATTTATATTTAAATGCTATTATTGTTATATTTTTATAGTGTTTAGTTATATTTTTATTATATGGTATATTATATATATTTATTTAATATAAAACGCGATTTGCCGAGATCTCTCTGATATATTGAAATATCTTTACCGGTGACCTCACCGATATTTAGAACATTGCGTATAATAAACTGAAAATTGTTCATTTTAGACATGGTTTTTACATGAACTCAGCTCTTAAAAATGACACATAAAAATCAAGGATTTATAGATTACAATAATAGCGTATAATAAAATGAAAATTTAACAGATTAAACCCAAAAATACAAATAATCCGTTTTTCTCCAAAGTATCGAACTTTATTTAATTGAAGATTTAAAGTCGTTTGAATAAAAGGGTCCCCTACAGCTTCTATTTTCACTGGGGGTCCAATTTTTCATTAAAGATTTTTCCTCGATCGTAATTTGGTCCACGGCTGTGACCGAACTCTTCATTACTTGAAAACTTTCACTGCAACGAAGATTTAATTTTAGTACAAAGCTCGGTCCCTTTCTCTTCTGGTTAATTGGTGTACAACATAAAAATGTCTGAGCCCTATACCTAGGGTTATTATAATCCTTATTTAATAAAAAAGAGTTATTATAATCCTAACAAAATAGTATGAAGTTACATACAAAATTTAAAAAATACGACGATTCAATGTTTTAAACTATTGTAATATAGTAAACACAAATAATTTTCAGTTTTCTCTTTGATTTTAGTTCTTTGAAGGTATACAGAATAAATGAAAGATAATAGAATAAGAATTGGTCCGGACTAAAAACAAAAAGGATAAATTACGTTGACATACCATGTACTATACGCATTTAACGGATAAAAACCTCAAAGTTATTTTGTAACGAAAACATACCCCGAACTAACACTATTAGTAACAACATCCCCCCTTCCATCCATTTTCCCATCCATTTTTAGGGTTAGATTTAGGTTTGGAGAGAGATTTAGGGTTGAATTTAGGGTTGAAGTTTGTTTTATAATTGTAACACTACAAATAGTATCAGAATTTATGGAAAAAATGAACAATAAATGGACGGAAAAATAGATGAAATGGGGATGTTGTTACTAAGTGTTAGTTCAGGGTATGTTTTCGTAACGAAATAACTTTGGGGTATTTATCCGTTAAACGTGTATAGTACAGGGTATGTCAATGTAATTTTACCCAAACAAAAACAAGATTAACTTGTGTTTAAGAATATTATTTGGTGTCACTGTTTCTCTCTGTGTTCTCTCTCCAAAACAAGAGATGAAACAATTCAGGTCCAATATGGAATTGTAGTCATCAATATGCAATCTTTCCCTCTCCTTCTCTCTTCCTCTACCCTTCTCACTCTCCCTTTTGTTATTGATTTCGTCTCTTTCTTTTCTCGGGGAACCACCACATCCATCCCTTTCCCAGTGGAAGAAGGCCTCACGGCTATATAAGGACAGATGGAGTAGATTCATTGGACGAGAACGACGACGACGAGGTCGTCGTGGTATTAATGGGAACAGTCCCGATGATGGACGACACTAGGCACCAATATGATCTTGAGGGTCGGCTGTTGTCCCAGTGGCACTACAACCTGAAGGCCTTATGTGGGGAGGGCCCTGAAACGTCCATGGTTACTTATTTTGGAGGTGCTCTCAGCCTCTAGGCATCGAAGGAATGAGTGGGAGGATTTTCTATAGATGTGCGTGCAACTGGACTTATCCAAGACACTACGCCTCCACATCTGCCTAGCGTTTAAAGGGCGCCTCAATCCGGGTCCGACTCTAGGAGCGATTGTCGGAGTTCTGCTTTCGTTGTGATCGGGCAAGTCACACGATCCAAGAATTCATGGCAAACATCTCGGCTATACGACCGGAGGAGTTGAGGTTTGACCTGTCCTTAAAGGCCACGATGGGGCCAAAATTAGAAGGCCTCTTTCGAATGAACTGAGAGGCACATCCAGAAGGCCAAACTTGGAGAATCATGGCGGCTTTTCCAAGGGAAGAGCAAACCATGTCAGTCCCAACATCGTCATTGTTGCCTTCGCGAATGAGTATGGAAACACTGGGATTCCCTATACGGGAGAAGGGAACAAATTGTCGTCGTCAATCAAAACTTGATGAACTGACTAAGGAAACTCTTAGAGGGTGGTTCGAAGGAGTGCTGAGGAGGATCCTAGATCAGACAGGATGGGCGCCCAACGCAAGAAGCTTCATGACCTGACTAATGCGGGTCAAGAGGTTTATAAGAGTTTGGGGAGGGCCTTAAAACGTCTCTTCATCTATATCATACCACCCTTGCCACAATTACCCTTTCCCTTCCTATCCCACCACCGCTTCCCTTTCGTCGTTGCATCAATGAAGCTGCACTAGAAGAGGGATGAACCTACGGTGGGTCACTCGTCAGGGTTGGGTCCAAAAAAGATGAAGGGGTGGAAGGCCCTGGCCAGGGATAAAACCCAACAGACCCATGCAATGAAGGCACAACTAAAGAAACGCGCTTTTGAGGTGTTGGGGTCGTTCCCCCCACATGAGGTCCAAGCAGACTTAGAGAGCTTGGTTATCGAGACAATCTCTTCAAAGGAGCCTCGCCAAGAGATATGAGCATCTAGGAGAGATGTAAGATAATGAGATACAAGACTATTGTACACCATGCCCGACTAGGACCCCTTAGTCACCTTTAACAACGCGGGACATTCCTTGTTGTTCCAGAGAAAAGAAACTATCCTCCAATACTCGGGACAGACCTCACTACACCAATTAAGGGTTATTTTTACGAGACCAACATACTTCTTAGGCAAACTCGAGTGCCTAAAAATCTAGTCTCTGTTTTACTTGCTTAGCTGTATAGTCCGTTGGCAATCTACAAACCAAAATAGATATTTTGTATGGGCGCTGAGCGCTGATACACGTGCAATTATGTAAAGGTATCATACTATAATCTAAAACCCATAAAAGTTTCCTACTTATCATGTATAGGGTGCATTAATACCTCGGTTACGAGATTAATGAAATCTTTCTATCATTAACAAATACAAGATCAAATTGTTAATCAAGGTGAAATGATGATACACTATGTGAAATGCGTCTAACCACGCGCCTCATTTTTTTTCCCTGAATCCTTAGTTTGCACGGTAGCTTCACTTCATCTCCGTCTGCTCGAAGATATGGCTTCGTCGTCACGAGGTAATACAATTAGTTCGCATGTGGCTCAGATGAATTACAAAGAAGAGCACCGAAAAGGGACGGGGACCTTGGCTGAGGAGTAAGGGGTAGGATCAGGTCCAAGGTAGCTTCTGAAGTGTGAGTTTTCTGTAGCATGTTAGGGTTCACTTCTAAGGCGTCAGGGGACGAGTTACAACAACAATTAAAAGAGCTAGACAAAGAAGGTGATATGTGGGTTCGCGATCATTATTTTGTGGTTCATGAGTTAGAGAAAGGGTAAACTACAAATGCATACCCTTAAGTATGCACGTTTAACCGATGAATACCCTGAAGTTTAAAGTTAATTGATGCATACCCTGAAGTTACAAGTTGTAACTCAAAACCCCTTATGTCAGCTAAAATGACGAAAATACCCTCAGTGATTTTTTTAAATATTTTTTTTAAAATATAAATGAAGTGATTTTTTAAATAAAAATGAAGTCATTTAATAAGTAAATATATATATATATAACAAAAGTAATTTTAAAATAATTTTTTTAACATAATTATTGAAGTATAGTTGAGGGTATTTTCGTCATTTTAGCTGACGGAGGGGTTTTGAGTTACAACTCGTAACTTCTGCGTATGCATCAGTTAACTTTAAACTTTAGGGTATTCATCGGTTAAACGTGCATACTTAAGGGTATGCATTTGTAATTTACCCTTAGAAGAATAACTTGATTCCTCCAGGGCGGGTGACGCTACATGTTCTATGTTGTAATGATGCTTTCGCTCCTCTCATAGGCCGTGAGAGGGGTCATCTTTTGGTTCAATATTACTTTATTTGGCTCTTCTTGGTACATTTTTCCGTTGGTTTACTACAAGAGTTTTCTTCGATCCAAGTAGTTTTATTTTTTGTTTTCATGTTTGTCTTGGTTTGGTTTGATTCTGGTTTAGTTTGTTTTGACATGTTGATGTTTAGTTGTTGTGCTGACAAATTTTGAGTCTTTATCGTGCAAACTTTTTTTTTTATGGGGGAGCATATATAAAACTTCATTGATAAAAGAAAAATCAAATTGTTGAATTATGATACTATAACCAGTTTATGAGAATTGGCTTTTAATTGAAGCAACCATTTATTATATATGATATTCAAACGTTGTATCTTGTGATCATCTCATAAGGTTTTTATGAATTTTATGTCTATAGACCGAATGTGTCATTG
The DNA here is from genome assembly GCA_963921825.1 of Erodium maritimum. NCBI lineage: Eukaryota > Viridiplantae > Streptophyta > Magnoliopsida > Geraniales > Geraniaceae > Erodium > Erodium maritimum. Next base: position 6,181,480 of record OY997589.1, on the reverse strand, counting down.
TCTCGATAAACATGAGGTTGTTGTTTAAGAAACTAGGTAGCTTGATCTTGTAGTTTTGTTAACCTTCTAGAGAGATTTGATCATAAAATTGATAGGTTAATAAATCATATCACCTGCTTTGATCTAGGATTCTTTTCACGGATAAAAGTATAGGTATATTTTGATTTTCATCTTAGGGTATCTCCAACGGTCGTCTCAATGTTGTTGTTTCAGCGACGTTGTAGCGCCTGCAACGGTTCCTCAATGTTGGAGCCGTTGCGGCACCGATCATTGCAGAGCGTCGCCGATGTTTACTACAACGATGAGACGCGTCGTCTCAAGCCTAATGACTAGTCACCCGCCCACTGACGACGCGACGCGTGACATCGACCGAATTTCAAAAAAACCCTAGTTTTTCCTATGAATACACAATGACCCCTATACAAAACTCACACCTCTTCTCTTCTACAACTCTTCTCTTCTATTTCCTATTTTTCCGATGGTCGACCCAAACTCCTTTGAATTCATTCTTGAAAATATGGAGATTAATGTTGTCGAGCACGAGTCGACAACAACCGAAGAAGAGTTCAACTCTCACATCAAATCATACACCTCCCTCCTCCAACCCACCCAATCCTAGTCGCCGCAATTCAACCCCCTCCAACATTCCTAATGGCCCTCGTCCCAATTTACCAACGAGCAACCTTCCCAATCTGCCCCGGACAAACTATCAAGGAGCCGGGAGAAGAAAGCAACATCTACTGCAGCTTCGAGGTTGAGCGATGAGGAGAAGATTCGGTTGGCAAATGCGTGAGTCAACCATTCGAAGGATAGCATCGGAGGGAAGTTCCAGAAGACCGATAAGTATTGGACTAAAGTCGGGGATGCGGCCTTGTCGTTGAGGAATCCAAGTGACCCATAAAGGGGTGGAAGCAATCCAAGAACCACTGGCATCAGCTGAACAAAAACTTCACCAAATTTCAAGAGAAGTATACGTAGATTAAGAACACGTACCTAAGTGGGAGGAACTATGCTCTAATCATGGCAGAAGCAGAAAAGGCTTACATGGATAAGGAGAAGCACGAGTTCACTTGGAAGCATGTTTGGGACATCGTGAAGAACGATTCCAAGTGGGATGTGAAGATGTTCCCGCAATGTCAAGTAGACATCGACGAGCTAAAGCCCGACGCAGAAAGTGAAGCAAGTAAGCGTACAAGGTTGGACGATAATTGCAACTACACATCAACCGATCATGAGCATGAGTTGACCTCACTTGTACGGGAGGAGCGTTCGATCAGGAAGAAAAAAGTGAAGGCTAAAGCCAAAGGCAAAGGGAAACAAGTGGAGGCGGACAAAGAATTGGAGAATCTAACCGACACGGCTAAGTTTCTTGTTACTTAGGGCGACAAACTATGCCAAGTTATTGAGAGAAGATAAAGGATGCAAGGACGATTTCTTGATACGTTAACTGAAATGAATAGGCAAGACACCTCCAATGTGACCGTAGAGGAACGAAAGTCTCGTGCCGTGATTATGGAGAACATAGGGAAACAATTGGGACAACTTTGATTTAGCATCGAATTAATAAAATTAGATCTCCTTGTCATTATTTGTTATTTTCTCGCCTTGTACGCATTTTCAACACCTTTTTCTTTAATAAATGAATGAATTTTCGAATTTTTTATCGATGTCTCGGTTTTCGTGAAAACATACTATTTGAGGAATAATGTGCTGTTGCGTCGCCGCTATCACGTAGAAACTGAGCCCTCCCCTCCTTAGAAATACCCTTTCCCTCTTCATTCATCCTCACACTTCTCTCAAATTCTCTTCTTCTCCTTCTTTTATTTTTTCCCATGGTTACATCTTCTTGGGCAAGTGGTCAGTATGATCGACAGAAGAGGAACTACATTTGGTCGTAATGTGGCTTCACATTGTCGAGGTCAGGGGAAAGTATTGGCAGAAACTCTACCTCGCTTTTGTTTCCACGACAGACAAAGATAGGTCTGTACGTACACAAAAACAGATGAAGGATCATTTTGGCAAGACTAACCAAAAGTGCAGGCACTTCGAAAAGGTCTACCAGGACCGTCTCAACGACCCTAAAGAAGGAGCAACCGAGGAGGAAATCTATGCTATGAGCATGTCCGATTACGAGGAGAAACACGGTGCATGGACTAAACATGTTGTGTGGGAGTTGCTCAAAGATCAGCCGAAGTGACGTCTTCACATTAGTGCGATTAAAAAATTAGTTGAATGGTCGTCGGGTTTGTGTGAATGTCGTATGTTTAATTATTGTATGCAGTTTTAATTTGTATGAATAAAATAACTTGTTTAATTTTGGGTTATTTTGAAAATATCAAAAAGTGCAAACAACTAGCTCCTACAACTAGGTAGTTGTTACTATTGTAGAGCTAGTTGTAGGAGGTAGTTGTTTTTAAGATGGAGAAACTCAAAATGTGCTCCTACAACCCTTGCATGAAACTAGCTAACCTTATATCATTGGAGATGCTCTTAACGAAAAAAAAATCGACTAGGAATTAGTGGTTGACTCGACAGGGAAACAAAGAATTTGCTGAAAGTTAAAAATACCAAAATTTTGTAACAAGAACGGAAAGATCCAACTAACAAGAATCCTTTCTACGGGAGCTCTTGGAAAAAAAGGGAATGTGACTGCTGGGGGATTCCAAGCTGGCACCATGCCCCCACCACACAAGTCCATATTGTTCCGGATGGTTTTCACACATAAGAAGAAGGTCGCGATGTGGGTGAGGACCTGCAACAACGACAAGTACATTGCTTTGATTTTAATCCTCGTCTATTGTTGACATCCCCGTTTCTTATGCGGAACACTTGACCACCTATTTGATGGAGTGCCTAGGTTTGTCTGACTTGCTCTATGACGGACTGCCTAGGGTTCTACGCTGCTGCACGAGACGAATTCCGATCGGTGAGCCTATAATGAGATATTTTTTCCCAAACAATCAGGCAAGTTCTGGTGAGGAAAAGCATAATGCCCTATCACGATTGGTTGTAATTGATTGCTCTCCTCCACCAACCACAGAGCTCCTTAAGTCACTATCGCACCCTCTTAGATTTTAACAGGTCTTCTTCATAGGATCAAGACGCAAAAAACACTCAAATAAAGCTCAAGTCGAGCCGTGATCGGTCACCTACTGATCTATATCTTCTATTAGTCAATTTAAATTTCAAAACAGAGTAGAAAAAATAAATGATTTGTCTAGATCAAAGAGTTTGAGAATTTTCATACTCAATCCTGGTTATTTTGGTTACTTGCATGTTTTTTTTTGTAATATTAATAAAATTATCGCCCATTTCGCTCAAAAAAGATATCAATCTTTTCTTTTTGACTTTGCTAATTAGGGTTACCTAACCTAATGTTATACAATATATACGCATCATTTCACAAGGATTAAAACATGGTAATCACCCCTTTAATGACCATCGTAAAAGTCTTGAAAAAATGGGTAGATATATGCCTAATTGACTAACTAGATTACTATCAAAATCAACCAAATTAATATAGATTTTTGAGTAAGCAAATAAGTGGGTTTTGCTAGGGCAAGTCCTTTATTATATCATAAGGCTTAAAAACACGATAATTACACTGCCTCTAGCTCCATGAACAACGAAACCAACTTCGTCCTGGCCAGATTGATATATAATTAAGAAAAAACTTACATTAATCTAGCTAGTAATTAATTGTGAAAATAGACCCTCATAACATGGTGACTGAAACTATGTAACCGTGTTACATAATTAAGCTTCGAATAATGGCAGCTTCAGGACTGTTTGTGTCGATTGTAGCCAGCAATTGTGACAGTCTCTCGCTGAGATCGTCCACTTCTCTGTGTAAGTTTATCACGTAATTACAAGTCTCCTGTAAGACCTTTGGAGCTGAAACCTGCTAAATTAAACCAAGTCACGTGGAACCCAAATTTTCATAATTAATATCCTTGTCAACCCTAATAACACACTTTCTTTGATAGAGTCTCGTATTATAATCTCGGTCTTGGTCTCAGTGCCTCGTCCCTATGTTTGTGTAATCGATTTACACTATTAATGAACTTTACTTCTCTACAAAAGCGCGTTTTAATACCGTCAGTGACGGCTCTAGTACGAACAGCGAACAATATGTGTTCCTTATCTGTTCTTTTCTAATGGTCAGGGAGTATACTTCCCAGCGCACATCTATGTAGTCGATTCCTATTTTAATAAGATTGCACCTTTTAGCAAAAAAAAAAGCACACTTCTTTCTGTTTTTACTAAAATAAACTAGTTATGTGATATTTTTTAAAGAAAAACACGGTCATCTTTCATTTATTCACAAAAAAATTACGGTTTTGATTATTTTTTTTTATTATGTAGTAGTTAGATTTTTCTGCAAAAAATAATTTTCACGTGTTCATAGTATACGGCTAATTATCGCAAAACATGAATAGAGATTGTTTTTGAGAAAAATTTACAGTTACTTTTGACAAAAACTGACGATATCATAACAATTTTTTGTGTATAAATGGAATGTGTCGGTGTGTTACAACATCGTTAAAGGATTTTTCAGATTTTCGTAAATAAATGAAATGTGATTATGTGTTTTATAAAGAAATGAAAATTCGTCGTAACCGGTTGGTCTTAATAAATGTGGAAAAAATGGATTGTTTGATATTAAAGTTCTTCCTTACATAACTACAAGGCCGAATTTTATTATTTCACTGAAAAATTATTATTATTATTTTTTGCAAATCCTATTCAAAAAGAAGAGTACAAATGTATAGTTACTTCAACTCAAAAAAAATTGAACTACAAATTTAAATATTGTGTACCTGTTATAAAAATCTTATTATATATATTAATATACATAATAATTATTACTAAAATAATTATTATTATTATTGTATTCAATGAAGAGAAACTTGGACAAGGTTGTTTTTCTACACTCCTCTTTTTTACTTTCTCTGGATACGGTCCAAAGTATCACATGAGAGTCAAGGGACCCAACAACATCTCCTCGGACTAAGAAAAGATGGTTCCTCGAATTTAGGGTCAAATTTTGTACACTTTAATTGATTAGAATGAGCCATGCCCGAGGGAGCTTCATTTTCAAGCTAGAAATGCATAAACACCAAACATAATATTACACATAGAAATACACCATAATATTAGCTAATGAAGTATACCTTATTAGGACGGTTATCACGGATCTCGGGAAGAAATTGTTGTAGTTTAGAAACGAGACGAATGATCTGATCATCGTTGATCCTCGACGTCCCAGACTGCCTCGACCTTCTGCCAGTCATGACTTAAAAGCTCTTCGATGAAACCCACGAGATGAATAGGTCTCTTGAGAGAAGAGGGGAAGGTGTGTGAATGGAGGAGAAGAGGTGTGATAAGAGAGAGATATAAAGAGAGGAAGAGGGAAGGACCACAAGGCTAGGGTTAGAGAGAGTACAATAACAGTGACATAGAAACTGATGTTGGAGGTGAAGAAGACAAGGGCATTGGAGAAAGGAGAGAAGGACTAAGCTTCGATTTTAATGTTCCCGAGTTGGGGTTTGAGTCATAGTGGGCTTTAAGGCTTGTGTTTGTGTTTGACCTAACAAAGTGGGCCTTTATGTGTGTGTCTTAATATGCATCACCACGTGATGATAACAAAGGCACTGATCGTGTCCTAACAAGCCCACCCATACTTATTTGCATCCACCAATCATACTCTGCCACCTCCGCATTTCCTCTTCCTAAGTCATGAACACTACTAGGCTTTTCACACAACTCCACCCACCATATCCACCAATAGTCAATAGGCAACACTGTTTTGGACTCACTTCAAGACATGTCCCTTTCATCTATAACAGTCTCAATGTGACCTTATGTACGAACTAGCCAACTTTCTCAACGAGGGAGGACATTCATAACTCTTTTCATGACAATAGATAGTATTCAAAATGTATGTATTAATAATAAATGAATGTTTAGATTGATTTTACAATGAGGTCATATGATTAACAAAATCAAATATTACATTCATTTTTACTAGTAAAATCGTGTGATAAATAATTAAGGCAATGCATTTTATCATTTTAAAATGTAGGATAATGTAGTACTCGTAACTAATACTTACGAATAAATTTCGATATTTAACTCAAAATAAAATTAGTATCACCCGGTTGATATTGGGAGTATTAGAAGACCAACTCAACTAAAAGCTCAACCTGATAGTTGAAGGTTCAATTATAGTTATATTCTAACACACGCCTTCACGGGCAAGCGCGTTTACGGGTTTGGAGGTGAATTATTTAGAAGAGGAGATGAGCCAATCGAGAAGAATGATAAGGGCTGACCCATTTTGGGCAATTTTGATAAATATATAAGAAATAGAATTTTTGTAGAGAGTGGGGTTTGAATCCGGGTTCGTGAGGTGCCAAACTCTGATACCATATTAGAAAACCAACTCGACTAAAAAGTCAAACTGATAGTTGAATAACCAATTATAATTATATTCTAACCGTCGTTATGCAAGAGTAACACAATACGATGTTTTATGTGTACCATAATGAAATGACCTAGTCTCAATCACCATACAACACATAAAATCCTCTATTTCATACATATGGTTTGACATAAAATCCTCTATTTCATACATATGGTTTGTTTGTATAGCGAAATTAACTTGATTGTTTGGCTACGGACAACAATAAGTACGTGGCTCTGTTTTAAGCCAATTGCGGAGATGAAGAGACTACTTCACTTCACATGCAGGTTCCCCTGTGGACACGACAATGCATGTTTCTTTCTCATTTACGTGTACAATAATATTATCATGCTCTTGTCACAAAACAGCTTCACGTGTTTACCAAATCAATTCAAAAGTAAATATTATTTGGACCATCACCTTAATCAACTGTTTCAGTTGTTAGCACCGTTGTTCAACTATATTGTGTGTATGGACAGGTTTATAATTATTACAAATTAGAGCAATTTGTGGCGGACATTTGATACATTTCATAAGTATCGGGCCACTCATTAGTTCATATATGTAATCAATAAAGAATATTGACTCGCTCGGTATTATGTCTTTTTAATCATCTTCATTATTGCCTTCAAATTTCAGTATGTCCACTTTTATTAACGATTGAAAAGAGAAAAAATTTCAAATACAGTTTCATATTGGAAAATAAATATGGCATAAAAGTACATCCGCTTATTATTTTTCGATCTAATAAGGTACATCATCTTTTTAGTGGAAGACAAATTTATATTATAAATCACGTAAAATATAATCCAAAGTAGACATAACGAAGTTCAAATTCAAAAGTACTGAAAAAAAGTTCAAAATCATGGGATTTAACTAAAAACTAAAATAATTGAAATAAATGCTCATATAATCGAACTGTTCCACTGAGATGCTTAAAAGGGAATACTACGGTAGCATCCGAAGAAATCGATACAACGAATTTAAATAAGGAGCTAGAACAGAGCCAACCCATTTTCAGATTGGTGCCTAGGCGGACTGTATACTCTCCCGGGTTGCCTGCGTGCGTCATTCTCCCTTTAATGATAAAGTTGGGCTCCAAAAATGCGAGAGTGATCGCCTCCAAAGTAGTAGTAGAGTACTAGGCTGGACTTGGTGGGACCACTACCACTATACATCCAGTGGGACGGTGTTTCTTCATTTAGTCTAAACCCTATTTCTTATTGTCTCATCTATTAGTCAGTTGTAGGCTGCATCCGTCATTATCAGAGGTACTAGTCGTGAAGTATAAGTATCGGTTTTATCGGTTAACCGAAGATTGCCAATATCCATAACCAAAAGCCAACAAATATTGTTTTCATTTTTCCTTTTCTTTTTTTCAGTCGATACTATATCAAAATCTATTAGTGTCTTGTTGATAATTGTTCAAATTTCCGACCCTTAATAGTATGACCAAAATCAAGAACTTTATCAGTTGAACTGGAGTAATATCTCAACTATTACATTAATCACCCGACCACAAAAAAGAAATTTCTTTGTTTTGACTCGATAGATTTTCGTTTTGGATTACTCTAAAATCCCAAAAGAAAGGTGTTTCGAGTTAACTAACTGATGAAATCATGAAATGGTTTAGGACCAATTTCTGGTTCCTATGATTTGGTTTAGGACCGATTTTTGATTTCTAGTATAAGAGAGGGACAGAAGTGTCCGACAACGAAATAATGAAGCCTTAAGAACGTATCTACTTCTCTCACACGTAATTAAACGCCTCTTTGTTAGGAGCACATCGCTCCATAGTCTAATGCCTTTGCTTGAGTAACCCTTTTGAATACCTATACATTTTTTTTTGGTTAAAAAATTGCAACAAGGACAAGCAAAATCAAATCATTGAATATGCTTTATATTCATACTTTGTGATAGTGGAATGGAAAATACAGTTTTGGTTGGATGCCCAAAATATGGACAAGATTTTAAAGAATTTTAAATCAATATGCATACGGTCGGATTAAATTTTATCAAAATGTAACTTTCTTGTAATTTATTTGACGTGATGCTTCACTCTTCAGCGATTTTTGAAGAAGGCGATAAGTGAAGAACAGAGACCGAGGGCCTTTTGAAGAGCATCCTTCGACGTTTTGATTTTGTGAAAACATGGGCGGACATGAAGGAGAAACCAATAGTGGTTGAGGATGCGTCAATCGTGTTATCAAAAGAGAAGGTGGCACAACAAGGCATGAGTCAAAGGAAGGAGACGATAAAATAGTCATTAGAGCGCATGGATAGCGTACGAAGGTTAGGGTTCTACTACTGAGAGAAATCTTATCTGTTTTTGTCTGTTAGAAACGATTTGTGTGTCAAACCGGACCAAATATTACAAAATTTATAATGTTCATTCTGTTTTGCTAATTTCTTTGAAATAAATATGTTTATTATAGATATTGATATATAAACTTGTTTTTCTTGCATATTTTTGTTTCTTGAATTTCGTTTTCTTGTATCATGATTCATTTAACAGGAATCCATCAATCACGAACTAAAAGTATATAAAAAAAAATGATGATTAATGTATTGTAATCAATGTAATGTAAATCTCTCCATGAGTGTCTCATATCAATGTAGACGTAACTTGAGTTACAATTTTCAAACACTTGTAGGTTAGCTTATTCAACTTATAATTAAATCTAAAACTTTTAAGGTTGGTTAATAATTTTATACATTCATCAGTCAACTTCGTTCCTCAGAAAAATTGTACCCTTCCAAATCTCAGTCATAGATATTTTAACCATCATTTATTTGTGCACGTTTAAAAAATTTCTCAACTTAATGATTGTAGCTGAGATCTCCCTTTAGTCCTAACTGATTAAACACCGTTAATGATTGTTAATGAGTTAATTAATATCACAATTTTAATTCAATTTTACTTCCAACAGCCTCTCTTTAGAGGGTACTAATTATCTCTCATATTTAATTTCCTTCACTAATCCAAAGCTGCATGTCTTTCTTTCCCTTAATTTGCCTTCATTCCCACTCTAGTATAATTCAGAAACATCATAGTACGAAGCTCACAAAATACTCAATACAAGGAATAGTAATTTCTATGTAAGTTATATATTTAAATCGAGTCTCAAGGACGCAACTAAAATATACGTATGAAACGAAAATTAATCAAATATGTTATCAATTCGTTAGATATTTTGTTCAAATTGATTGTAATCGAATTGGAAGTAAACTAAAACCAGAGATTGTCATATTCAAGGCTCAATGAGCTCATAATTTGGTTTGTTAATAGTATAGAATTAATCAGGTGTAATTTAGTTTCTTTCTTGAACGAAAAATATTTATATTATTATAAAAAAAACTAAAATAGAAAACAAGCAACCTCAAATTTCTGTTGATAAACCCTAAAACAATAGATCGAGATCTTCGGTTTGAAGAGAATATGAAACAAATATTTTATCGAACATTTTAGTGAAACCTAATAACAATTGTTGTACAAACTCAAATTAAAATATTCATTTTTAAGTCAAATTTAACCCTAACTGTTTAAACTAGAGCCAGACAATTTTTTTTAAGAAACGGATGTTAACAAAACTTAATCTTATTTTGACTGGTTTGCTCTCTTGACTCATGAGAATGTATAAGATAAGCCTATGATTTTGTAAAAAAAAAAATAGATATGGACTGTTGGTTCGAATCCATTTCTTTGGTTTGCTTCTTAAGTTTTATTGATTAACAAGTGAAAGTGAAGGTTAATGTTTTCATTAGAAGTACAATTAAGCTAATTATTCAAATGTCAATCCTCAAGTACCTTCTATATTATTATATCCACCGACCATATGATGTGCACCATAATAATTGTAGTCCCATATCGAAAAATAGTGGTAATTATTTATAATAAAAAATAAACATTCACATAATACAATTTCAATTTTTTCTTACTTGCATAGATATTATTTCTTGTGTCATTGTGGGGTTAGTTGGTAAAATGATCTCCTTTCATAAGTCTTTTGCAGGGTAATCACTACATGCAAATGTTTTTTATTTGTGGAAAACTATCAAAAAAAAATTCTCTTTCGCCCGATTTTTTTTGAATGAAAGGTGCAATTTTAATTTAGATCTCAGATTGAACGATACATTGTAGTGCATCAGGCACATGACCTAACCACTGAAGAACAGACACTGATCGAGCTTCTCGTGCTAACCAGTGGGAAGGTCTGTTCGCAGTTCTTTTTATAATTTGAAGGGTGGTCCCCTCGTGTTGAAAAAGTATAAGACGAATATATCGAACAATTAATAGTACCCACTAGAGAAGTCGGGGGTTCTCCATGAAGAACAACATTGATGAAGACCTGGACGTTAGACCGAAAAACCATAGAGTCCCCTAGAGTCGTATGATATCTTTTGTGTTTCTGCGTTTTTTGTTGTTAACAATAGTTACTCTTTCAGTCTCAGGATGTTCGGATGTTCAGATGTTTATGTTTTCCATCTTAATTACAATAGATGATCTTTTTCAGAGACCGTTTTTAGGTATGTGCCTCCGGACTTTTATTATTAACTTATCGTCTTAAGTTAAAAAAAAAGATGGATATTACTGACTATACGTCTTATATAACTTTTTAAATTTTAAATTCTTACAATTATTTATATAAACTGAAAAAAAATATACACCATTTTTTTGTTATAATATAAAATAGAAAGTAGATATCGTTTGACTATAATTTCAAATAAATATCGTTTTTGTACTTTTTAGAGACATAAATTATTGTGTCACATATATTATATATCATTATATCAACATGAAGATGTACATACAAACAGTTGGACGTACAAGATGACAAACTCTAAACTTGTAGAGTGACTCCATGCCAAAACAATAACGAATTTTTGTATATTTAATAGTTCTATAACATAATAACAAAAATGTCATTACAAGGACATATTAAAATCATGACAAAGGACATTTTTAGATTAAAATCAAGAAAATCTTACTTATTTTTTTAAAATAATTGCGTGGTATTAAAAAAACAAATAATTATAAATAACGTTTTCATATAAAAAATAATTAATAACTAGTTCTAATGTTTGCAAGATATATTTTTTTTTGGACTAATTTGATCGTGACCTCATGCACATATAATTGATTATTGGGCTAGCTTTATTTTTACGGGCCAGGTTATCAAAATGAGCCCAGTAATATTGTCCAATTAGAATTGAGTAGACCTCTCTTTGAAGTCTTTCTTGAGGAACATGCGCAGCTGAGCTGGGCAAACAAATAACACCAGTGAGCTGCCATAAGTTGATGAAAATTTTGTTACAATTATTTAATACAACTTTGTGGGTTGTAACTGACGGTTTCTGGCCCTTGCCTATCCTATAACTTATAGGGTGGGTGCTTTTCAATACTTTGTCGTTTAAAAAAAAAAGGTATTTAAGACGATTTCTAAATCACTGTGACGGAAAGGATTGAAAAACTAACGATGTTATTTATAGGTTAGGCTAATACAAATATCTGTAATTTCCAAACGGTTATCCATATGAAAAACGCATGACGTGCATAATGTGCTTAGAGCATCCACAACCTTCTCGTCGGCAGTTGGCGAGATGGCGCTGGCGGGGAGGATTAAATAATATATTTTTTCCTTCCCAGCCAGCTCACCGCCTACGAGAGCTATAGTGGAGTTGTTTTTGCTGGCGAGGATACACCGACGGTAAGGAAAAAATATTAATATTTTAATGTATGTTTAGTAGGTCAAGGTATTTCTATATGGCATTTAGATTTTTTGGATAAAAATAGCCGTTGACGTCGGCGTGAAGTGCCAACGAGAAGCTCCTCACCAGGTATCCCCGCCAGCGAGCTCCCAACCACCTCTTCGCCAGCTCCTCGCCGGCATTTTCTCCCCGTTAACGTCATAACGCCTGCGCGACTGTGGATGCACTTATGAGATGCAAAAAGAGACTAAAATGGATTAGGCCAACACTTCACCATATAATACACAACACATACTGTTACATCAAACCGTTCTTCTCATAAGCTAATAAGCTACAATACTCAAGTCTTCATCTCCACATCACATCCCCATATTTACACTACACACCACCAAACAACATCAACACATTCCCTCCACATCACATGTGTTGGTGTTGCAGCTGCAACAGTCTCGAATACGCCCCGTCGACCCGACCCACCAGCTCCGAGTGACTCCCCTGCTCCACGACCCGCCCGTCCTGCACCACCGCAATACTATCCACCCCTCTTATAGTCGACAACCGGTGAGCCACCAGCACGGTGGTCCGGCCCCTCATCAGCCTCTCCAGAGCCTCCTGCAGCACACATTCCGACTCAGCGTCAAGCGCACTGGTCGCCTCGTCGAGGAGAAGTATCGTCGGGTCCTTGAGAACCGCCCGGGCTATAGCAATCCTCTGTTTCTGCCCGCCGGAGAGCTGAACCCCTCTCTCGCCCACCGGAGTTCTGTACCCGTCCGGCAACCCGCTGACGAACCCGTGCACGTTGGCCGCACGCGCGGCCTCGATGACTTCGGCTTCGGTGGCGCCTTCTTTGCCGTAGGCAATGTTGTCCAATATGCTGGCGGCGAACAGAGCCGGTTCTTGCTGGACCAGACCGATCTTGAGCCGGAGTGACTTCAGGTTGAACCGTTTTATGTCCTTGCCATCGATCATGACTTTGCCCACAACCGGATCGTAGAACCGTTCGATCAGAGCGATCACGGAGCTCTTCCCCGAACCGGAAGCTCCGACCAGAGCCTGGCTCTGACCGGCTCTGATCCTGAGGTTGAAGTCCTTGAACACTTGAACATCAGGCCGAGATGGGTACACGAAATCGACATGCCTAAGCTCAATCTCCCCGCGAATCGACTCGACCGGTTCAGCCTCGGGGTCATCCGGGTCGATCCTGGTGTGCCGGTCCAGGATGGAGAAGACCGAACCGACCGCCTCGCCGCCGCGTATGATCTCCGGCGCCAGGCTGACGGTCTCCGCCACTGAATTGGCGGTGATGACCAGGACTACGAAGACCTTGATGACCTTGGAGAAGGTGGACCGGCCTTGGTTCACTAGATGTGCACCGTACCATAGAATGAGAGCTTCAGAGCCGTAGAGAGCGAGCTGGGAGAGGCCGAAGAGGAGGCCGGAGGTCTGGCTCCGGCGAAGGCTTCTGAGCTGAGGGACCCGGAGCTCGTGGCAGAAGAGGGAGAGGACTTTGTCCTGAGCGTTGAAGGCCGCCACCGTCCGGATGTTGCTCACTCCCTCTCCGGCGATCATGCTGGTTTTTGCATGTGCTTTGGCCGTGTCTCCAGCAAAGCCTTTCAGTGACAGTTGCTGCACAATGCAGAAAATAACTGGTGGTCAGAGTTCAATTCATAAATCAACAATGTTACTAAAGACTCCATTTTTACAGCTTGGAAATGAATCAGAACAGCAATAATGCAAAGGGTGGTGGGAACCTGCAAAAAATGCCATCTTTCTCACTACTGTCACCTTCCTGACACATTTATGAGAAATGTGAAATAAAAGAAGTTGGCGAATATCTGCCAAAGTATCAATCATGGAGTAAAACTTGATCATGGGGCCTAGAAATTTTGAAAATTTCCACATGGAGTATGGGCAGAGCGAGAAAAGCTAGTGTCCCCAGAAAAATCGACAAGGAAGATAAAGAATGGAGCTTTAACTTGAATCTCTCAAATTACAAGAAGAAACAACAGTGGGATAAAAGAAAAAGACAGAGCTTTCTCTGTAATTTTTTACTGTGTTATCGAGAAAGCTGAGAAAAAAAGTAAAGCCCATAAGCTCCAGGAGTAAACTACATATTACCAGACTGTATTAGCACATGCCATGTGACCATGTAAAGACACATCTCATACAATACAAGTTGATTTTGTCCTGTAATACCAAGATGGGTTGTGGAGTTTAGATTCCAAAGATCAAAAACAAGTGCAGATATGTGACCCTTTTGCCCTTGTTGGGGGCTACCAGTACCAGGGTGTGGCTGGGGTCTAGGGGTCAAAACTAAAGTAGTAGACAAAAGGTGTGGACTTGGGAACAATGAGTGTGCTAAGTTTCAGTGTGAAGTCACATGGGTGATGATGGTGAGCAAAAAGAGTGAGCTTTTTCATTTTACCTGAGCAAAGTTTGCAAGGACCAGAAGAGGGAAGGTTGCTAGGATGAGAAGGGACACCCTCCATTCCACAATGAATGCAACTATGAATGAAGTGAGGAGTGATGTCATGTTCTGCAGAATCACGGATATTCTCTCAGCAATGGCAGATTTCACATCTGCTGCATCATTGGACAATCGGGCTGCCACCAGGCTTGAGTTGTGCTCGTCTTCGTCAAACCACCCAACTTCATTCCTCAGGATTGCTGGCCAAATGAATGAAATTACATCAATGATGTTAGAATATAATCAAAGGGTTAATTGCATATAGCTATTGCGTATTATACATCTTTTACACCTAACTATCCCCAACTTTAAAACGTTATTTACAACTGCTAAACTTTCAAAAAGTTACTGATAGCTCTTTTTCGTCATGAAAATGCCCTTAACCCTAATCTCAAAAAATTACAGTTTTTCGTCTTCTTAATAGTTGTATCTTTTAAGGAGTATTTTTTTACATCTACTCAACCGTTGGAAGTCTTTTTTGATATTAGAGTCAGGGGTGTACTCGTCATTTTTAGACGAAAAAGAGCTACCTGCGAGTTTTTGAAAGTTCAGTTGGCTGGATATAAGAGTTTAAAGCAAGGAATAGTTATGTGCAAAACACGTATAGTACAATTAACCCTTAATCAAATTAGAGATGTAAAGAAGAGAAATGTGAGACTTTATACCTGCAAGCATCATCCTTCTTACTCTAGTTGTGAGGTTTTCTCCCATAATGCTGAAGAAGTAATGTTGTATCAAATATGCAACAACAGCATAAAGACCGGCACCAATGTAAATGAAGACATATTCTTTTGTTTTTCTTTCCATGCTGGCCGGGTTTGTGTAATAGAAGACCTCAATCATGTTGCTCATGACAATGGCAAATGTCGGGCCAATGAATCCAGATAATATGGAGCCAACAGCACCCATTATTGAATAAGGCCATTCTGGTGCATTAAGCTTTATGAGCCTGAAGAAATAACCATCAGGAGCTGGGTTTTTCCTCTCTGTTTCAGCGTTTGATATCATCTCTATCCTCCCATCAGCACCAGTGCTATAGGAATAGCTCAGGTTTCTCAAGCTGCCAGAGCGAAGGCTAAGTGACTTTGTTGATAAAGAATGACTTAACCTTGATGAACGTGACCTACGAGTTGATGGGTTTGAGAAGTCTTTGTTCTTGACCATCTCATGGAATCGGGTTAATGAAGCATAAGCACCTGCTTTGGAGATAAGTTCTTCATGGGTTCCGGTTTCAACAACCTGCCCTTGCTGTATGACTGCAATCGAATCAACATTTCTAATGGTAGAGAGGCGATGTGCAACTACTACAGTTGTTCTCCCAACCATAAGCCGGTCCAGTGCCTCTTGAACAATGCTCTCAGAGCCTGCATCAAGAGCACTAGTTGCTTCATCAAGAAGAAGGATCTTTGGGTTCTTTAACATAGCTCTTGCTATGGCAATTCTCTGTTTCTGGCCTCCAGAGAGCTGAACACCACGCTCTCCCACCTGGGTATTGTACCCATTAGGCAGCAACGTGATGAAACTATGAGCATTCGCAGCTGAAGTTGCTGCTTCAACTTCATCCATCGTTGCATCAGGCTTTCCATAAAGAATGTTCTCAAGGATTGTGGTTGCAAAAAGAGCAGGTTCTTGATTCACCAGCCCAATTTGATCACGTAACCATCTCAGTTGCAATGTTTTTACATCCACATTGTCCAGCAAAACTTGCCCTGACCCACAATCAATAAACAAGCACTCATCAAAGATAAAACTTTTTATCTTATGATTTTAGATAAAGTTCGTTACTTTACATACCTTGGTTAGGATCATAGAACCTTTCAATCAAGGAGACAACAGTACTTTTCCCTGACCCACTACCACCAACAACTGCAACAGTCTTTCCAGCAGGAAAGAAGATTGAAAAGTCTCTAAAGATGATAACATCAGGCCTTGAAGGGTAGCTAAAGGTTACATCTTTGAACTCTATGTTACCATTAACCTCCTCCAAGCACTTGCCGTCCAAGTGGTCTTGAATTATTGTGGGTTTTTGTTTGATGATTTCCATTAACTTGTACCCTGCTGCTTTTCCCTTGCTAAATGCTCCAAGGTTTGAAAATGACTGACCCAAACTCCTGTAACAATCAATTTTTTAAGTTGAAAATCATCAACAATTACAGTACAATTGAGAAGTTTGAGTTGGAGGTATTACATGCCACCGACAATGGCTGAGAAAATTGCAGTGAAGGCCTTGCCTCCATCGGTCTGTCCACTCCTGATGAAAACACCAGCATACCAGAAAACAAGAGCCCATGACATACAAGCTATGCCATAGGTACATCCTAATCCCAAACCTTTTGCCATCCCGGCTTTGTATCCAAGTTTCAAGGTGTTTTGTATAGCATCGGAGTATGAATTAAGGGCCTTGGTCTCACCCACATATGAGTAAACAGTCCTAACTTGAGCAATAGCCTACACATAAAATAAATTACTAGAAAATGTAATCCTTTTGACTTTATGCAGGTGTAGTAAGGCATGTTTGACATGCAAAGGTTATATCATTTTTCAGGGCTCAACAAAAGATTTAGCCTTAAACAAGATGTAAAGAAGCAAGGTATTAATAACGAAAATAAGCATAACTCAACTAAGATAATACATAATCAACACAACATTGTTCCAAAACTAACCCCTAAACTGCAAAGCTTAGTACTAATCTCTTATCAATATGCTTTATTGAGCTGAAAAAAAAAATTACCTGCTCAGCGATTATGCCAGCATTAGCATAGGATTCACGACTCTTTGACGTGAGGCCGGTAAGAGTATAAGCATACAAGCCACCAGCAAAGGCAATTCCAGGGATCACGGCCACACTCAGCAGTGCAAGCCTCCAAGCCGATACAAAACCCACCACCAATCCAGCAAGAAAAGTGGACAGGTAGTGTATGAAATTACCCACCTAAATTTCCAGAAAAGGAAAGCATTTGAATAAAATCCTCAATCAAGCAGGAACCAAGTTTTGAACATTTGATCTATAGAGATCACTAATGTCCAAGAGCAGGCGCATATTCAAGACAGATTTGCTAATGTGCACCATTCAAGATATGCAATGAAGAGGAATCAGAAATGGAAGTAGGACCACATATTAATGATTTTAACCAACCACACAGATGATCAATTTGATCAGCATCACGATTAGATTTTGTACTGGGGCATGAAGAAAAAAGAGAAAGGATGGTGAGGTCAAGACCTTCTCACTAATGGCATCTTGTACAAGAAGGGTGTCTGTGGAGACACTGAAGACTATGTCCCCAGTTCTGGCATCTGTGTCAAAGAACCCTACGTCCTGCCTCAGCACTGCCTCCAAATACTTCTTCCTCAGCGTGCTCACTTGCCTCTCCCCACTGTACATCCAGCATGCGATTTCTGGGCAATCAAAACCATTTCCACGCCCAAAATCAAAGACCCATTTCTCCATTTTCATCGTTAGTAGTTCAAAATATACAGAAATCAAATCATCAACTCACCTGTGTAGGACGAGACGCAGACGACGAGCCCGAGGTAGACGAAGTACAGAGCATACTGCGGAGACATTGAACAAACACAAAGAGGACAGATCTGAGATCTAACATGAATAAGCAGAAACGGGTTTGTATAAAAATGCGATTTTTACGAATTTGGGGTCGGAAAAGATCAAACCTTTGACACTTCTTCGGTCATCTTCTTCAAATCCATTTGGTTCTTCCCGAACCCATTTACCATTTCTCCGAATAGGAGGAAGAAGAAAGGCATGGAGGAGCCATGAACGATGGCTCCCAAGCTGCCGGAGATCATGAGGCACCAATCGTACTTGTCCGCGAAAGAGAAGAGCTGATAGAAGGGAAGGCTCTGCTCCTTCTTCTTCTCCTCAGTGGGCTCTGCCATTCCAGCTTCGACCTTTCAACGAAAACAAAGAAGAGAAAAAAAAACAGAGTATTGGGTTTGGAGGTTGGCTCAAGTTTTTTTTTCAGGGTGATTCCATGAAAGGAGAGATCTGAGGTTGAAGGAGAGAAAGAGATGGAAGATCTGAGGACCCTTTAGCTCTATCTTTGGAATAGAAGAAGTGTCAATGTCGTTTTTGGTTTCTATCAGTTCGAGAGCAGAGCTTGGTTTACCGGAGAAGAGAGTGTGAACCAGCAGTCAAAGAGAGTGAGTTTTGAGAGTTGAGTAGCTGATTTTTATACAATGGTTTAGCTCATCGAAATTGCTATATTTAAAATATTTTAATAAAAAGTTACCATTTATTTTTTTGGGAAAAGGGAGAAAAAAGGGGGTTGTGAAAAAAAAGAAAGACAGGTTGGTCGAGGTTTGGGGGAATATGATTTACTGTGTGGAGCCTTGATTGATGTGCTGGAGATTACTGGTTTCTTGTACCATTTCACATGTGCTTCTATCTCAAAAGAAATAATAACAGATTCATGATGTGAACTTGACATGGTTGCCTTTCTTTTTCCATGTAGGATTTGTTAGATTTTTACATTTTCAAATGGAAGTTTTAGTTACTTGTAAAATTAGTAATTATAAATTACATGTACTTCAAGAAAGAAAGTTGCACGGATCAAACAGTAAATAAAAGCTATTTTGGGATCCATTTTTATCCGACGAAATAAACCAAACTTCTCTTGAGATGATGGTGGCGCTTTGCTACTGAAGGGCCCGTTTTTTGGAAGCGTCTTATTTGTGCGTGTTTTGGGTGGAGGGAGACTGAATGAGACTTGGGTGTGCTTATTGTTCCCCCGAGGACTTCCTCTTTCTTCATTCGGCATGTGGTACGCTTGGATCGGGACTCTGGGTTTGCGAGAGTATTTGGTCCTAGCACTTTGAGGTGGGTGGTCGGTTCTGGCATCACAATTTGTTTCTGGGAGGAACCTTGGATTTTTGAAATCGCCCTTGCAATTCGTTTTCCCCGACTCTATAGGTTGGCGGAAGGTCATCATGGGTCAGTTGCTGAGTGTTTTGTGGATGGGGAATGGGTCTTTTTGTTTGGCAGGGATCTTCGGGTCCGAGATGCTGAGGCGTTGGAGGAGATAAGGGTCCGTTTGATTAGGGTTCGTCTGGTGCATGAGCGCCTAGATTCATTGCTTTGGTCCTGGGATCCTCATGGTTTCTCTATAGCTAGAGCTTTTCAGGTTATCGCTGGTTGGGTGGATCATGGGACCGCACCTTGGGCTTCTGTGATCTGGTCTGCCCTAGTTCCTCCCAAGATCCATTTTTTCGCCTGGTTGTTTGCTCATGAGGGGGTTCCCACTATTTCCTTCTTTGTGGATAGGGGTGTGTAGATTCCGTTGGTACGGTGGAGTGTGTGTTGTATGGTTCAGGGGGAGGAGTCTAGGCACTTATTTCTCGCTTGCTCGTGGACGTGGAGAGTTTGGTCTCTGGTCTTGGGATAGTGGGGAGTTGTAGGTGTTCTTCCGCTAGTGCCAGCTCTTTTTCTTGAGTCCTGGACGGCTGGACCTCTCTGGTGGGACTGAGGAGGGTCAAGTCTGAGTGGACAGGTATCGGGTTGTTGTGTCTTTGGCATATTTGGCTAGAGCGCAACTGCCGTGTCTTTTCAGGGTCTGCTGCTATTAAACCAAGCATCCTTCTAGCAAGAGTTCAACATGGGTCCTTCTCCATCATGAGAGCGGTTGGTCGTCAGTTTACCTTCCTCGAGTGGATCGAGTCTCCGACTGCTGCGTTGACTAGGATCGACTAGGAGCTTCGGAGATTGGGTATCATGTTTGAGGAGTTCAACACTTTGTCCCCCGGTCCCCTTCGGCGGTTTCTCTGGCCAGGTCTGGTGAGTGCTTGTTCAGGAGTCGCTTTGGGGTTGTTTTATCTTGGTGGGGTCCGGTGAGTACTTGTTTTCGGGGTCGCTTTCGGGGTTGATCTGCCCGTTTTTGGGTGGAGGAGCACATATCACTTAGCCTTCTTGAGGCCAGAGGATCCACCCGTGTGGTCCCCTGTGGTATTGTTCACTAGTCCGATCAAGGTTGTCCGAGCGGTCTCCTGAGGCACTGTTCGCTAGTCTGATGGGTTTTTGGTTGTTATGGTGGACCGGGGTAGTTATCTATTGGTTTCCTTGTTGTTTTTGCCTGTTTGACCGGTTTTATTGGATCTTTTTTTGGTGTGTGGTTTCTATCCCAAAACTCACATTATCTTTTTAATGCATTCTTTTCTCTCTCATCAAAAAAAACAAAGAAATTATAAGTTTGCAAAAAATAAATACTTGTATTTTATTGTTGTAATTATTCAATTTTATTTTTACCAAGGAGAATAAAAAGCCTGGTTTCGTGTGACTGAAAGTAACCACACCTCGTAAGCATCAACTTCAAGAAGAAAGCCAATGGCATGGAGTCAACGCTCACAAGGAATATAAGCAGATATGGTCAACATTAATGGACAGAAACCAGAAGAGAATTTGTTTCCAAAATGACCTTATCGAGGGTTTCAGAACAGTGAACAAGTCAGGTGAATAGTTGAGACTATGAAGGGCATTAATGGAACCGAAATGTGCTCTGTGATTGGTTATTAGTTAAGTTAAATGAGATGAGCATTAATATTGTTGTGAATATTAATATGTATGTGTTGTGTGATTGCTACAATTCATTGTAAATGCCTTATCTCACATAGGACTTGTCCTTTTTGCTTCTCTTATATCACCTCTTCAGTCCCACTCATTCAATTTATTGTATTTCTCACAAAATATATTTGTATTGTTCTTCTCTTTGTTGTATCTATTGCCTTAATTCATTTTTGTTGTTAAGTGTTGCCAATTATTTTTGATCTAAATTAGTTTTTGTTTTTTCCCGTCAATCGAAAAAATGGGTCAATTTATTGGTTTGGTTCTAACCGGTTGGGGCATATGAAATGTTATGAAGTCGGAACCTAAGCTTCGCTGTAAAAAAAGTTAATATTTGAGAAAAATATGTTGAAAATTGAAATGTTACACTTGTAAATTTTAAAGTGGTTTGAAGCTGATAAAGAAACGTGAAGAGATACTTAAAATAAATAAATAAATTCATGTATTAAATTGAATTTTCGTGCAATAAGTACCATGAATAAAATTTTCAAATTTAATAAATATCAATGTCATAAAAAAAATTCAAATGTCATAAATAAAACTTTCAAATTTAATAAATGCAAATAACATAAATAAAAATATCATAAATGAATACAAATAATATCATAAATAAAAAACTTCCAAGTTTAATAAATAAAAATTAAAAATATAATAAATCCATGAATAAAAATACCATAAATACCATTCTAAATTTCATAAATAAAACTTATAAATTTAATAAATACAAATATTATAAAAAGGATATAAATACCATTCCAAATTCCATAAAAAATCAACATATAAATTTTATTGTTGTTAAATTATTTAGATAACACTTTTGGATAAAATAAAAATAAATAAATAATGTTTTCTCTCGACATAAAAAATGGTTATTACACATTTCAATATTATCCTACGTATTTCTTTTTATCAAAAGCTGTTAAAATAGACAATGAATACTAAATTGAGACAAATAAAACTCTGGAATAATAATAAAAAAATCATAAAGTAGTAATTTTGAAATCTCCTACTTACATTTAGTGAGATGATATTATCTCTATTATTTTTAAAATACAATAAAAATATTTTAAAATCTACAAATTAGGATTTGTCATCTTTGAACCAACGGGTTGAGTCCAAGCTTGCCAAGCCAGTTTCGATCAGGGGTTCATTGCCACCCCTCTCCTATTGTGTTCTATGAATTCGACTTCAATTATGTATTCGGTGTACATGCTCTTAATTGGTTGTTCAAAGCTTTTAAGATCGAGACTAAACCGAGCATTTTCATTTTTTCACCTAATAACCGTATCCAGATTGAAACATTCTGGTTCTCGATTTCAAAATAGATTTTTTTTATCTTCGTTTTAATCCAGTTTTTCCGTTTAAAAAAATGAACACCTTTAACAAATATATGACTAGAGTAAGAAGTGGACAAAAACAAAAATGGGAAAATTGAATCAATGCTTTTGAAGGCCATCAATTCGAGTGTTGCCTCTTTGTCTCCAATCACAGTATCGATTCTATTTGTCTGTTTAAATTTGACGAGGAAATAATATTACCTTTCATTCTTCAAAATACATCAATATTTTAAGTCACGCAACCTTCCAATCATGTCACGTGTCACATCCAGGGTGCAATGCAATCCCATCCCTTGGGTGGGCCTTTTTCGTTTACATGTGCAACTTGTCTTTTCTGGGCCCTTACCCGTCCTTTTAGATTTGACTTCTCAGGCCCAACCCAAATCTACACGCCTCTACTTTTACTCCCTTTTCTTTTTTATTTATCCACATAAATACTCTTCAACATACTATCAAACTAAATTATAAAGCATGGAACGAAAATGTGGGGATTATTCCCTCTGCGTCTAAACCCATAAAAAGACGCCGATATCAGTCATGGCTTTGGCCATGGCCTTGGTCATGGTTTCTGTCACGGACTCTCTATCTTCTCATTTAGAAGGGTTAGGGTTTACATGTTTAATGGGGGCGGCAAGGAACATCAACTCCGACAACATTCATTCTTCGAGCGGCGACGGAAGGGGAGTACGGATGGTGGGTATCTCATCTACGACATCTCAGATCTCGCGGTCTCGCGAGGTAATCTGGTTGCCTAACAATCTTTCACCGGTGTTCGTGAGGATTCTCTACATGGGAGGCCGGAACTCATCGTCTTCACCAGCAAGACAGTGGAGCTCGACTTTCAGGGGAAATCCAAAGGGAAAGGAGATCGTCAATCTCAGGGAAGTGTACTGGAGGCACCGCGCGGGAACGTGAGGCCGAATCTGACCGGAGAGGTTCAATCCGGTCACAAGACGGGCGCGACAAGGAAGCGACGTGAGGGCACGAAACCCATTAGGGTTCCGCGTGAAGCTATAAGAGGAGACGGGGCTTGGGCTGCTGGGATGGGCCTGGACCGACCACATCTTGGGCCGAGGAGAAGGGCTGGGTTGTGGGTAGCTGAGACGGGCCTGGGTTGTCTCAATCCAGGGCCTCAGAGGAGGAATGCAGTGGGCCGACCTGTGAGGGCTCCGAGCAACGAGACCGTGTGGAGGGTCGGGGGTGTTGGGCCAGGAGCAGGTGCAAACCGGAGTTGGGGTCCCATGTCGGGCCAGGACAAGCGGGTCAGAGTCGGGTCAGGTTCGGCTGATGGACCATCCAACATCTATCGGGTCGGGTTGGTTTGGGTGGGTCGACCCATACAACCGGAGAGGGGAGAAAAGCACCCTCGCCTCGATAAATGAGGACTTCGTGGTCCAGTGGGGGGTTGGCCCGTAATACCGCCTCACTGGACGTAGGGTGGCATGATTCCACCAAGTACCGGCGCGACATTCTTCAATCAAATCGAGAACCAACAATTTTACGTTTTTAAGGGCCCTCATTATCATCAAAGGGGGGACGACGCCTGCTGGTTCCTCGGGAGGATGCAAAGTCCAACTGAGCCATTTCAGTTCCTGGTTACAGGGCTGCCCGGGACGTCGCTCTAGGGCTTCAGTATTACACTGGATCATACCTCATAGTCGATTTATGTCCAATCGGAAACTCCAACACTAGGCCTGCTCGGTCCGTGCCAATCAGTCTGAAGCAGTTGTATCGGTGATCGGAAGACACTGTCGCAGTATTCTCCTCCAGACTACCCTTGATCTCTATAGAGCAACTTTACTTTCAGTTCTATTGTTATTTCAGTTTTTAGCATTTCAGTACTTTATTTTTGTAATCAAATTTCAATTATAATATAATGATCGTATTTCCTCAACAAAAAAACTAAATTATTATTTTATATTCACACAATAATTTTTTTAACTATTTACGCACGAATTATGAGCACGTGAGATCATCAGATAAAATAGTGAATTTAAATCATTTTATAATCCTTAATTATTAAACCTTATCCGACCTAAATTCTCGAATAAATGGGAGGAGACATCAAAATGTATATCAATCAGTCAATTTATTCACACACTTTTGATATGAATATAGATCGGAACGACATATACACTTCAACACTCCCCTTCACGTGTAGAGTTGGACATATACACGTGGGCCATAGCAAGACTGAACATCTGTATATGGACCGGAGACAGCATAGTGGAGGTGACAAACGGGTTGTGAGTCGAACCAGTTTTGATACCACATTAAAACTCTATCCAGTACAAAAACTCGAACTGATAAGTGAATACATCATGATATATATAAAAAATTAATTTATTCACACACTTTCGATTTGGAATAACAATTCAACAAGAGTATAGGACACCTCGATTAGCATCTTTTTAAGGAAGGGCCTTGTTATCCTGTCACTGTCCTCCTAATCACATATTTTGAAACATAATAATGTCATTTATATCTTCATTAATCAAGTTAGTCCTAATATAACCATCACATCTGATTATGAAAATGCTAATCGAGTGACATCACTCATAACACTTTGCACAAGTTCAAAGAGACCATGGAAATTGTCTGCAAACCTCTTGCACCTAAACATATTTAATTAAGTATTTTTTTTTATATGGTTGTTGGTCATGTTAACATTACAATAAATCAATCATTTTCTAGTTAAATCAAAATAATAGATCATTCATATATTTGTCGGGTTAAAAACGGACATGTTCACATGTAAAAATAGTAATATGAGTCAATTCACTTCCATTTAATCGGTTTCTTACAGTAAATATTTGATAGGATTTATTTTATCATATTAAATATAATGTATTTATCTAACTAAATGAGAACACTGACCTAATATTGAGGATATAAGAGAAATGTGTTTGGAGTGTGGTGTAGTTGTACTTGTAGCCGCTTCGAGAACCAATGGTTCTGTAACCAATTTTTGTTTATTTCTTCGGTAACGACAAGGATATGGTCTATGCCCATGTGAGGTGTTTCATGGAATCATGGGGTCTACCTTGTCTTATGATATTTTGAATCATGCCAATCTTCTCTAGTGTAAGCTCTTTGTTCAAATGCTTCTACTAACTTTGATCAGGGCAATTGTTAGTCGATCGATCGGAACGATTTGAAACTTTATGGAGCGGCGAATCTGATTGTTACAGTTTGTACGATCATGGCGATTGTATGAACACATGAGATCACGACGAATCTGTTTTTGTATTTTTTGAAAAAAACAACATTTTCCATCCATTTTGGATGGAAAGTTAACGGTTGGGTATGAAAATGAAAATAATAGTTTGTCAAGGTATTATAATGCAAAAAAAACATGCTAGGGTGTTATATTGCAAATAAAAGTTTGCCAGGGTATTAAATTAAAATTTTCCCTTAAAGTTTTAATATTGTTTTAAAAACACAAAGGACTACTTATTACAAAACGTAATTAGGGGTATGCAAACCTATATGTACATCCGATTTATCCGTGATTCATATGGGTCTCATCCGCGGATTGTGGGTCGGTTTGTTGATCAAAATTCTCAGACCTGCAAAAAAGTGGACGGGTTGTGGATCAAGAAATTCCTATTTGTGGGTGACCTAAACAACCCACAAATCTTAACCAATTTATAATTATTTTATATACATTTGGTATATATAGAATGGTAGACTATATATTGATTATCATCTCTTTCTTTTTATGAGATTTTAATGGTTGTTTTGATTAGAGAGAAAATCCATGTTTTTACATGCATCACTTTCTTGTTTATGGAAATTTAAAGAAATTAATTGTATTTCATGAAACCTTCTAAATGTTAAGTTAGAAAATTACAAAAAAAAAAAATTAATAAGAGAGCTGGCCATAATACCTTATACCAAAGCTTTCATTTTTGTTACAAAATAAATATAATCCAAGCGCTTAAATGAGATCGGATTCGGATTTAAGATTGCACCTTATAAATATTAAAATAAAAATAGGTTTTCAAATTTTGTAATATGTCTCAACTATGCGGATAATATCCAACTCGACCGCAATAAAACCCACAACCCGTTGGATGAAATCAGCAAAAAAAATATCAATTCAAGGACGGGCGGTAGGTCTCATTTTTGTCAATCCGTATTTTTGCGAGCGGGTTGAAGATGGTGTGGGTGGGCTGGATATCCTCCCATGCACACCCTTAAACACAAAGTTGAGTTCATATTAATTTTAACGATGTCCAATTCTTCCTCTGTTGATTGCGCCATTCCTGACCAGTGCTTCATTTCCGATAAAAACATGATCAAACATTTCCTGATCCTCACGTTAATTTTAATTGGAAGGAATCTCATTGGTTTTCGTTAACAGTTTCATAAACTATTGTTGTTGAACCGTTTAAACAATAATAAATTGATTGGCACCTTAACATGTTAAAAGTAACAAAGGTCCATCCATGGTCATAACAGTAAATCAAAATTGCTATATTAGATTATGATCCAAAATTGCTTTTAACATGTCGCCCCAATCTACGTTCCGTGTTTGTCTAAAAATTCGACAAATTCTTGCATGTAATATCAAAACTTACTCTTAAGTATTGATCACGAATACTTTACTATCAAGTGTCATACAATGCATGGTAAAATAACGTATTCCCTTAATTATATGACTTCTATACATTTTATAATGAACATCACAGTTGAACCCTTGTTATTGTTCCTTATAAAATGTATAAAGGTCAAATATATAAGGGAAAAATGTCATTTTATCATCCATTATATGACACTTGAGGTCATATGACTAACAGAATGGAATATTCCGTCTATTATTACTAACAAAATCGATTACCCAATACTTAAGACAGTGCATTTATCATTTTGAAACATTAGGTAGTATAATGTTCGTGGTGTATACTTAAGAATAAGTTTTAATATTAAAGTCTTTAATTCACTGTTATGCTCCTTTTTTTCGTCACTTTTCGTTAAAAAGATAACTTGCATTATTGTACTTTAGGAAATCCAAATCATATCTTCTTGGGAATTTAATAATTCCATAGAATTATTTCTACCATCATCATCACCAAGTTTGTCGTTTGAAAGAGACTAACACAAATTCAAATTATTGGACTCAAACTCGAGTTGGTGGGCCTAACGGGCCACAAAAACAAAAACATTTAGAGCTGTATTCCTCTTTGGGCCCATAACTTTTTCCCAAAACGACACCAACAAGAAAAGAACAAGACCAGGTTCTGTGGTAACAGCAATCAATCATCTTCTCTTTCCCTTTTCTCCGTTGGTTGCAAAGCATGAACATGTGAGTGCTTTTACTGATGGAGAGAGCTGTATGCGCCTAGATCCAACCCGTTTCCCTTCCTTGGGCTATTTTATGGGTTGATTTGGGCTTTCCATGGGGTGAATGTTGGCCCATATGTTACTCTCATCACCTTGTATTGAGGTCAGTTTACTTTACTTTAGAGTCTGGTTGGGCTCGAATTTCGAAATTCAAAAGATAACACATGTCGGGCCACGTCAGCGGTAACGGTCAAACCAGCTGGAACCCACAAGCCTCTGTTTCAAAATTCAAATTTTGAAACGGCTACACTCATTCATTATAAAGCTCTGCTTCACCCAAAATCCCCAATCACAGCTCTCTCCCCCATCTACAGCAACCCCTGACGTCTTCGTATACGTCTCCGGCCACTAATTTCAAGCTCCGACGATGAGAGAGTGCATCTCGATCCACATCGGTCAGGCCGGAATCCAGGTCGGCAACGCCTGCTGGGAGCTTTACTGCCTCGAACATGGCATTCAGGTAAGTTTCTTCAAAATCTATTCCATTTCATTTTTTTTCTCCTTCTTAATCGATTCTGAGTTTTGGGTGTGATCTGAAACTGCAGCCTGACGGACAAATGCCCAGTGACAAGACCGTCGGAGGCGGAGACGATGCCTTCAACACCTTCTTCAGTGAGACCGGCGCCGGAAAGCATGTCCCTCGTGCTGTGTTCCTAGATCTGGAACCCACCGTCATCGACGAGGTGAGGACCGGGACCTACCGCCAGTTGTTCCACCCGGAGCAGCTCATCAGCGGGAAGGAAGATGCAGCCAACAACTTCGCCAGAGGACATTACACAAGTACGATCCCACAAAGCTTCCATTTTCATCTCTTGGGTGTGATTTTTTCGGAAATGGGTTTCTAATTTTATTTTTTTATGTGCAGTTGGAAAAGAGATCGTTGATCTGTGCCTTGACCGGATCAGGAAGCTTGCCGATAACTGTACCGGACTTCAAGGGTTCCTGGTGTTCCACGCTGTCGGTGGAGGCACCGGCTCTGGTCTTGGGTCACTGCTTCTGGAGAGGCTCTCTGTTGATTACGGAAAGAAATCGAAGCTCGGGTTCACTGTGTACCCATCTCCTCAGGTCTCGACCTCTGTTGTGGAACCTTACAACAGTGTCCTCTCAACCCACTCACTCCTCGAGCACACCGATGTCGCCGTCCTTCTCGACAACGAAGCCATCTACGACATCTGCCGCCGGTCCCTCGACATCGAAAGACCCACTTACACCAACCTCAACAGACTCGTCTCTCAGGTACTGTAATAAATCAACCAAACCCAGATCGTGATTAGACATACATTCAATTTGTTGATGTCAATTTTGTGTTTTCACAGGTGATTTCATCTCTCACGGCTTCACTCCGATTCGACGGTGCACTCAACGTGGACGTGACCGAGTTCCAGACCAACCTGGTCCCGTACCCTCGTATCCATTTCATGCTCTCCTCATACGCACCAGTGATCTCCGCCGAGAAAGCCTACCACGAGCAGCTCTCGGTGGCGGAGATCACCAACAGCGCCTTCGAGCCGTCGTCAATGATGGCCAAGTGCGATCCCCGCCACGGGAAGTACATGGCTTGCTGTCTGATGTACAGAGGAGACGTGGTGCCCAAAGATGTAAACGCAGCTGTGGCAACCATCAAGACCAAGAGAACCATCCAGTTCGTGGACTGGTGCCCGACCGGATTCAAGTGCGGGATCAACTACCAGCCCCCGACGGTGGTTCCCGGAGGAGACCTTGCCAAGGTGCAGAGGGCTGTGTGTATGATATCGAACTCCACCAGTGTCGCTGAGGTGTTCTCGAGGATTGATCATAAGTTCGATCTGATGTACGCGAAGAGGGCTTTTGTGCATTGGTATGTGGGTGAGGGTATGGAGGAAGGGGAGTTCTCTGAGGCTAGGGAGGACTTGGCTGCTCTGGAGAAGGATTATGAGGAGGTTGGGTTGGAGTCTGCAGAGGGTGAGGATGATGAAGGTGATGAGTATTAGGGTTTGGTCTAGTTCTCCAATTGGCTCATTGGTCTATAGAGATGGGTCTTTTGCCTAATTAGTTAGTTTCTGGCTCTCTGGTTGGTTTGTTGTAATTTCAAACCAATTGGCTCATGTAATTTCAAACTTGCTTTGCTTTTAATGAAATGTCTTTGCTTCACAAAAACAGACATTAACAGTAGAATCACAAAATTGCTTCTCATCATAATGATCTTTGGTACTTCACAAAGACAGGCATTAACAGTAAAATCACACAATTGCTTCTCATCACAATGATCTCATCATGCATTGATTCTTTGGACTAACTGTACAAAAACCATTTTTACACAAAACTCCTCAAGTCTGGAGCTAAAACCTATCCCAGAACTCAATTTATCAATCACTACTATAGCATAGAAATACTGTTTATATCTCTTCTTCTCTCCCAGTTCTCTCGATTCAACTTTGTTCATCTGCATAAAAGGGGACAGAAAATTTAATTATTCACAGCAGAATCAATAAATAAAACAAATCTCATGATTTGTGAATATTAAATTTCCCTTTTACGTTTTGGGTCAAAACCCTAGTTGTAATTGAGCCCAATGCTTAGTTTTCTCGCCAACCAAACAGTCATAAATATTGATTTTCTGGCATACTTAATAGGAAACGTGAAATAAACTAATAAATATGGTTTCTGTTGAGTTGAATTCGATTTATATTGGTTCAGAAATTTCTCCAGGAACGATAGAACTTTCTTCTCTTCCGTTTTCTCGGCATCCAAACAAGACATATTGCAGATTCAAGAAAGCAGCCACAAATCTCGAAGGCAAAGAGAGAGGATTAACGAACCGTGATATCGTTGTTAGGTTTTAATTGAGTGCAAGGCCCTGCCTCCGAGATGCCTTGCCACCGAGAGGCGAGCACGGCAAGATCGGCCTGGAGTAGAACACGACACCCGTCGCCGGAGACTGGACGTGGTGGATCCTTCCGGTCACCTTCTCCTTGTAGTTGACCCCCAATCCTTCGGCGATGTCCTCGCCGATGAGCGAGTCCTCCTCCCTGATCCTCATCACCTGGTTGTGCACGAACGCCGCCTTCTTCCTCCCCCTCCTCATCCCAGCCTCCTCCACCGATTTCGGCGAACCAATCTCCTCCGTCGACGAACCGCCGCTCTCGATCTCAACCACGGCCTTCCTCGATTCCTTCTCGTATCTTCCTCCCAAATCCCGCGATTCGAACGATCCCTCCCTCATCGACTTGTTCTGGAGATCAGAACCGTCGCGAGAATCGCCGGTAACCGCCGCGTTCACAGTCATGGTCTCTCTCATTCTCTTTCGCGCGGAAAAATCGGAGACGGCACGGAGACGCGAGCTTTGGGGTTTCGAGAAAGAGAGAGAGAGAGAGGCGTATATAAAGGGGGTCACGAAACGGTGCGGTTTGGCTCTTCTTGGATAGAAAGGACACGTGTCGAATCCTGGAGGGAAGGAGCGACATCACGTGTTGACCGAGGCGACGTGTGGTGAATATAAAAAGCGTGAGCGTTGTTTCATGGAGCTCCAATCAGCCGCCGTTTTATCAGGGCAGGGACTAGTGCTTCGCTCCACGTCACAAGAAGGTGATGACGTGGAGATATTTAATTGCTGGATTAGGTACAGGTGGAGGGTTTAGGGGATATAATAATGGTTTGGAGTGTAATAATGTGATTGGACAGTAATATCATGTATATGGTGGTGTATACGTGGCGGGGGTGGTGACAAAAGAGGAAGGGAATTGGGAAACAAGTGGCGTGTCGTGTGGGGTGTTTACGGTGACGCTGGGTACGACGGGTCGTATTGGTGGTGATGGCGAGAGGTTAGGGACAGATTTGCAGTCATGTGGGTATGGTGTTTATGGTGGGATGTGATATGATGGAGCAATAATTGGGGAAAGGTGATGACGAGGCAATGATGGTGTTGCATTATATTCAGTATTTACGTGATGGAATTGAACATGTTCGTTTAAATTGAAGAAGATATCGTTTCATTATTCATGGTCGAAGTTAGCTTTTTCAGATTAGACATGCATTTTTATAGTTGAATGATCTTGTATAGGATAATATTTGTACAAGTGCAATAATTATAATCCATTTAACTATAAACAATTATTCAAACATGTCTATGAAACACTATTAATTGCGTTGTTAACGAGAGCTTTTCCTGTTTGACAATTTTTAACCTTGTTCTACAAAACGATCTCATTATAATATTATTGTCACTTTATACGTGGTTTCTTCTCTTTGTATTTCGATTTCAGATCGGTAGAAAATCAATTTTTTGTGGCGATCAAAGTCTGTGATATTGTGGATTTTTTTCTTCAACGAGGTGCGGGTGCTAGATGTGGTTTTGGATAGTAATACGGTGGCTCGAATACACCTTGGCTCGACTAGCAACATCGATGAGTAGGGGTGTGCAACCTGCAACCCACCCGAAAATCCACCCGATCCGAGACCTAGATAAAGCACATCCGCAGGTTGTGGATCGAATAATGGATCAAAATTACCCAAACGTGTAGAATATTGGGAGGATACCAGATAAGAATAGGGTGATCCGCGATTCAACCGATTACGGATGGCAATGGGCCGGGTCTGGGCAGGGTTTTGTGATACCCAGGCCCGACCCTATTTCCCCTACCTACGTCCGAGTCCGACTGGGACCCTATAGTGGCCCGTTTGTGGCCTGATCAGGTCGGGTATCACCCTACCGCCCAGTATAAAAGTTGTATTTTTTTCCTCAGGAAACCAGAAATTTATTTTACTACTCAATTTATGTTGGCAACTCATGTATGTATGATGCGTAAAAGTTTGATATATTTATATGAAACATATAACATATTCAATAACTATTCACAATCACAAACATATTCAATAACTATTCACGACCACAAATATAATATTAATGTCTTTTATCAAAGCTATAATAATCTCATTATCTCAGACAAATAAAGCAAGTAACAATTAACAAATAGATTTAGTTTTTATTTATTTATTTAGTAACTTATCAATCCGAGTCAAGTCCAAGTCCGGCTAAAAATCCGATCAAACTAACACGACCCGTCTGTGAAAATACCCAATACCGACCCGATTTTTCGGGTCGGATAGGTCGGGTCCTGATACCGTTGCCATCCCTACACCCGATCCACCCGCGTAACTGATATTTGGGCTTATCAGTCTACTATTCTAACTCATATCCAAATCTGGCCCTATAGTTTTAGCATAATTATCTTATATCAAACCTACACCAGTGACTTTCTTCCCTTTCAGAAATTGAGAAGCTTTTTCATAATCCATGTTCGAGTAATCCTTTGCGTGTATCACTTCTCCGTCGAACTCTTCTGGCCCATTTCCCACTGGAAACTCTGGGATGTTTGGCACTCCTCGAAACCTCCCCACACATACTATATCCTGTCAGTATTGTTATATTTGCTATCAATGAAATCTCAAATTTGGAATATTTTTTAAGAATAAGAATCATCTGTCTTTTTCTTGTGTACTGAGTAAAGAACGTAAAAAAAATTATGTATAATTAGCTAGACACATTTCCTGGTTGTAACATATTTTTATTCACCATAAGAAAACGGGGTCAACAGATAAAAAGAAGAATAATATGTCATCCAATTTTTATGTGCTGCATTCTATCAAAAAGTATTCTTTAGCACATGAAATTAACCAATATGTGTGCAATTAAACATGAACTTTAAATGTGAATTTGTATCATAATTCTCCTGAAATGATACATAAACTATGAATAGCTACTGTAGACATACCTGAGTTGAATGATTAAGGTTGTCTTCCACCAACAGTTTACATGTTCGTTTGGAGCTGAAGGGTTCTCCGGTGCCACCCCAAAGGCTCTAACTTTGCATCTCCTCTTCCCTAAAGGCTCCTTTGCATGGAACCTCCTACCTACTGCCCAGATGGCCAGCCCCTGAGCCCCACGATCGATACGTTACTGGCGATGCCTAGAGGACCCTTGGACGGACCCGAATTGGATGCTACCGAAGGCTTCGTCGGCGTGCATGCTCAACCCCTCCGTCACCCCCTTCTGGCCTCTCGGGCTATGTGATCTATCCGGTTTCCTGGAACGGGTTGGCCGACAGTTAGAATATAACTATAATTGGGCCTTCAACTATCAGTTTAAACTTTTAGTTGAGTTGATTCTCTAATATAGTATCATAGCTTGGCAACTCACGGACCCAGGTTCAAATCCCATTCTCTATAAAAAAAAAATCTAATTTTTTCTCTATTTATCACATTTTCCAAAAATGGGCCGGCCCTTATCACTCTTCTCAATGCGTTTATCCCATTTTCTAAATAATTCACCTCCAAACCCGTAAACGGGCTTGTCCGTGAAGACGCGTGTTAGAATATAACTATAATTGTGCTTTCAACTATCAGCTTATACTTTTAGTTGAGTTGGTTCTCTAATACTGACAATCAAAAACTATCCCTAGAGACCAATGCTGATCTAGAACCGGGAAAACAAACCCGAGAAGAATCACCCCCCCCGCGCTGCATTAGGAGAGCCATTGTGAGCGTCGGAACCCTCCATCTAGGAGTAGCCTCTGGAGTTTGATCCACCAACTAGAGATCGTGGTGGAGGCGCCCATCGCAAAATGCGTCGCCACCGCTGGAAAGTCGAGGGGGTCCTCGGCCCAGGGACTTCCTCATTCGGATCCAGATGCATATTGACATCCGACGCATCTGTCCTGAGCAATGGAACGAGGGGAGTACGATCCTCCGAAGAGTCCGGTCATACGAGATCCCTTCGGATGTGGCGGAGCTCCCCCAATCTCCCGCGGACATACGACACAAGCCCGTCTGAGTCGAGCCACGAAAAACTCTCTAGACGTTTTGGGCAGCCCACCGTATGAATAGGGAACTTCTCCTAGATTGTTTTTTTGGATTAGTCAAACACCGTAGTTATAGGACCAACTTCACTCTCGACCGAAACTGTGTCTTGCCCATTTCGTTTTCCCACTTGCAATATGTTTTTATTTAATCTCGGGTTATTCAATAAAATGTCTGGATCCCTGGTCAAATAAAAGTTAAGAGCTTTTTTTTTGGTACAGATGGATGATAAAAACTATCATTATGGTTTTGGATATTATGAGATTTGAATTTTTAATATAAATTTTGTTGTGAGAACGAACTTAACTTTATTAGTGACATTTCTAATTTTTGTTTTGTCTACATATTTGAGAATGGGGTAATTATATATCCTAACCCTTTATTTATTTTATTTTTGATCAGCAATTTTTTTTAATAAAAACCTTCTCCTAAAAAAGTTTTAGGAGAAGGCAAGGAGCATGTCCTCGAGTGAACATTACAAACAAAGAGCGCCGTTGAACGGCCTCAGAACGTCCCTACAAGGGGAGAAACAGAGCACTGGTCTCAGAATCATATTTATCGAACAAGAAGAACAACAGGCCAACAAGGGCAGCAAACCAAACTAAACCTAGAAAGTTCGGAACTAAAACAAGTACACACCAACATAACCGGGTCTTAAATACCCAAAAAAACAAAAGATGAAGCCCAAAAAAGAAATAGTCGAAGAACATCACCCAGTAGAGAACCAGCCCTTTCAACCACCACCAAACCTACCTCCAATCGAGCACACACCTCCGAGAAAAAACAGACCAAAACCCCCATTTCCCCTCCCTAAAAACTGAAAATTTCTTCAAACAACGCTCAATGCCCAAACACCTCACGACGGTCAGCACAGCGAAATCGTGAGGCCCCAACCACTACCAATGATTGGGGAAGGGAAGAAACACTCAGAATGAAAGAATGGGGGAAAGAGATTTACCTGGTACTGCAGTTCCGAAAGCGAGGTCCAACCACAAAAGCCCTGGGAGCGAAGACGAAGTAGAACCGCAACCAATCACCAGTAAGACAATGAAAAGCCCTCCCACCCGGATCTGAAACGGCACGCGCCCAGACAAAAAGGCTTCTAGTCGAGCTACTACACCTCCGGTCCGATCTAGTAGCAAGGTGGCGAGCAAAGGCCCAGAAACGCGACAATCTCCGTAAGGAGAAAGTCCTCCCACTCGACCTGAACCAAGCCGCCACAGAAGGGAAGAAAAGACTGAGACCCACACCCCTCTTTTCCAGCTACAAAGACCCGACATCCAAAACCCCATATGAAATCGCCGTGAAAGCCAACTGGGGCCAACACCACCAGAGGCCAGAAAGGCGTAGATCTGAGTCCAGAAGACCAAATCCGCGCTTGTCGGCGAGGACTCGAGCGACGGAGCACCACTCGCCCCTCTTCGACGCACTTCTCGCAACTTCACACGGCGACCGACGACCCAAAGTCGCTGAGGTTGAAAGGAGAGTAGATCTGGTATTGGGGAAGAAGGGAAACCAAAGGGGACTGCACGAAAGAAGAAACTGAAGCCAAGAGACAAGAAACAGAGAGGGGGAAGGAGCGGAGGTCCCGACGATGACCATGGTCGGAAGCCATGGTCACCGCCGAGAAGGGAACCGACGCGGCTAGGGTTCGGGTGTAGAGAGAAGCTCTCTTCTTTTTGAGATGGAAAAATTATACTAGTTATACTACTTCCCCTTTATTTATTATACCCTAAAATTCAATTCTAACTTTAATTTTCATCTACAAAAGTTTTATAGAAGCCCCAGTGCATAAATAGACTTAGGGTAACCTGTAAAAACAGATTCAGAGACAATCGTCAAGCTTATGTGCCTCACAAATTGAATCAGATGGAAAATTTAACATCGTTAAAACATTTGTAAGTTAGAGTGGTGATATAAAAATTTTACATGTTAGAGGAGTAGAATATAAATGAGCGAGAGGTTTATCATATGGAATTATCCCTAAA
The DNA here is from genome assembly GCA_963921825.1 of Erodium maritimum. NCBI lineage: Eukaryota > Viridiplantae > Streptophyta > Magnoliopsida > Geraniales > Geraniaceae > Erodium > Erodium maritimum. The sequence goes on along the minus strand of OY997589.1, from coordinate 6,144,759 downwards.
TAAAAACCAAATTCTAGGTTTCTTCTAATTTGCTTTCAATGTTCAAATATGATCGATGTTGAGTATTGATTTGTTTTTTTGGGTAATTTTCACCTCAATATCCTAACTATTAATTTTTTTCCACCTCAATACCCTAACTATTTTTAGTGGCACCTCAATACCCTAGAATGCTAATTTTTTTCACCTCAATACCCTAACTATTTTTTGTGGCACATCACTACCCTAGAATGCATTTTTGTGGCACCTCACTACCCTAGAATGCATTTTTGTGACATTAAAAACTGATTTTTTAAAGAAATTTTGAAAACCAATGACATGCTTTTAAAATTTTGATTGTCAGTGAGTGGTATTATGGACTTTTTAAAGTGTTTTCATCAAAAAATGGATGACAAATTGGCGGCGGGTATCAAAGTGAAAAAAAAAATGCATTCTAGGGTATTGAGGTGAAAAAAATTAATAGTTAGGGTATTGAGGTGAAAATTACCCTTGTTTTTTTTTTTATTCTAATCAAATATTGATCCTTTCCCATTTCAATTACAACCTTTCAAATTTTTTTATATGAAATAATAGGAAGTTTTTCTTAAAAAATTTAACTTTTCATCCAGTTTCTTTTTGGTTGTTATGTATTTCAAAACAATGGGTAAAATTAGAGGTGGAATTGTTTACAGTAGTCTTAATCATACGCATGCTATCATATTGTTCTTTGTACGCCATTATGTTGTTTAAACACAGTCATTAAGATTAAGTGAATCTTTGCTTTCGATTTTCAAATATGCACGATGTTGAGTAGCTATTTTTTTTATACTCTTAAACATAAATACAAAGTACATTTCATAAAGAAGTGGACATTTTTTTATTCTTGAACAAAATGGAGTACATTATTTAGTAAGAACCACCAACAGATTCTTACAAGAAAAATGTAAAACAACTCTTAAGTAGGATTGATCTCTAGAGATCGATGTTACGGGTAGTATATAAGCATTACTTCGGATATGTCGATTGTGGAATCAGATATAATGTGTTTCAAGGAGCCGCCGCGTTAGCTGCTAGAGACATACCCACCAATCTGGATGCTTTTGGGTTCCGGATACCATCGATATCGATACCAAAACTAGAAATAAGTGAGTGATTTTCTTTCAACTATTAAGTAAGAGTTCAATGTTAAATTATAGTTTTATATTCTTATATACATCGTAAAATAATCGTTTCATCGTGGTGCAGTCATCCCAAAATTCAATTTATAGGCTATAATCAGATAAGAGAAGATAACGAGGAAGAGGAGGAGGAGGTTTCGTAGATATTGGGTGCATGTGACTGTCGTACGTTTGTAACCTTTAACAAAATGTGACGTAGACATTTGTAATACTTTGCCCTACACTACACTGCTCATGACTTGTTCCCCATACATTTCATGGTCTCTATCCGATTTAAATATCCACCATTAATATACATGACAATGGTATTCTAACCCTACGATCTATATGTACGGATGCTTTCCGCAATCTAAAAGAGTTTTGGTCATTTTAATATGTAATGTGAGTTTGAGTTTTTATTTTCCTTCCTAAAACCTAAATGGGTTCTTGGTAAGGTAATGACGGTCACGATATAGAAGAAGTCAATATTGTATTACTATTACTCATGGTTGTATTTATGATAACCAGTTTAATTAAGGAATTTTTTTTGGTCTATATACATAATAAAAATATTATTGTAACTTGTGGATGAGATGATACTTAATATTCCGTTGTATGAACTAACGAATGTCTATTTGTGATATTTCTATTTTTGTTTTAGGTACACATTTGATTTTTTTTGAACGAAATGTGGAATATTATATATAAATGAGATATCAAAACATCGAGGTGCGTCAAGGAACATGCTTCATAACCATTAAAAAGGTCAGACAAAAGAACAATGGTTCACTGATTCTTGTAGTACTAGAACCGTCTCAAACGGTATTTGAATATCATATACGCAATTGATTTTTATTCTTGAACATAATAAACATGGAGTACATTTTATAAAACAGTCAACTTTTTTATTCTTAAACATGAACATAGAGTACGTTATTTGGTAGGAATCCGAACCACCAAAGGATTCGCAATAGAGATAAACATATAACATTCCTTAAGTAGGATCGATCTAGAGATCGTACAGGTAACACACGTTCAACGTTGTTTCGGATGTATCGAATGCAGAATAAAATAGAGTACATTATTTAGTAGGAACCTGAACCACCAACAGATTCATGATAGGGAAAAACATATAACATTCTTTAGGTAGGATCGATCTAGAGATATCGTACGAGTTACATACGTTCAACATTGCTTCGGATGTACGTTTCACGGAGTCGCCGAGGAAGGATGATTGTTATCGCACCCTCTAATATGAAGTTTGTGACAAAGATGACCGAGATGTGTGGCAGCACCATGGGCAACTGTACCACCCGATGAAACAATTACATTATAGTATTGATATATAAGAATAAGAATATAAAACTGTAATCAGACATTCGATTGTCAGTAGTAAAAAGTCACTCACTTTCCTTTGCACCGTCCGGTTTGGTGGATATGTCTCTTGCAGTAGCAGCTACCTCATGTTGGATGAGAAGCCCCAGAAAAGCAACGAGGGCAAAGAAAATGAAAACCTTAGAAATAGAAGAAGAAGAAGAAGAAGAAGAAGAAGCCATTGATTGTGTAGTTGGAGACTTGGAGTGTGGTGACTTGTTTCAGCAAATGCATCTATTTATAGGCTGTTATTGAACAAGTGAAGATAACGAGGAAGAGGAGGAGGAAGTTTCATACTGAGGAAGAGGTGCAGGACTTTTCAACTCTTGGTGATGGTGCAGTGAACAGAGAAGATATTCACCAAGAGGTGTAGGACTTGTCAACTATATATCCTATCCCACTAGTGGTACTGGGTTTTGTCATCCGGGTTCAGGTCCGGTTCTCTTGCTTTTCCTCCCATTTTGGATGGTTGTCTGTGGTGTTGGTCTCCGACAAGTTGTCGTGTTTTTTTGACTGTTTAGATTTTCTCTCGATCTATAACTAAGTCATGAATGTTAGGATATGATATTATCTAGAGTTTGAAAGTTAAACAAACTCTAAACTATATCATGTATAGTTTGAATTGTATTGTATTGAGTTGTCTGTAACTACCCTATATATGTGTATTCACAATGAATAAAACACTAACGGGTTAAATATTTGGAACGGACTGCAATTCTGCCCAGGCACACCCGCATCTTCTTGGGCCAGTCCTCATGGGCCCTGGGCCGGTCAGCCACAGCCACAACAACTTCCCCCGTGTCCGTTCCCCACCTCTCTTGGAACGTGGATCCGCGCACCAGCCAACCAGCAACAAGGTGTTCGGGGCCCTCGGCCCACCTCTGCTCCTCAGGCCCATACTGCAGTTCCTACCGATATTTCCTCTGCTATGGCCATTTTATCGATGCAACAGCCGCCTGATGGGAATTGGTACATGGGCAGCGAAGCTTCATCCCACATGACATCGAACTCAGGTACTCTAAGTTCTTATTTTAAGTCAAATATTAATCGCTCTATCATTGTTGGTAATGGTCATCATATTCCCGTTTCGGGTTCTGGTAGAGCATCAATTTTTCTCACCCATCCTGAATATGCCTTATACGATGTATTACATGCCCCACATATTGTTAAGAACCTAGTGTATGTTCGTAAGTTTGTCAAAGATAATAATGCCTCGATTGAATTTGACCCATTTGGTTTTTGTGTGATGGATTTACGAACGGGACATCTGGTTTTGAGATGCAATAGTACAGGGGATTTATAACCTGTCACTTCTACTGCTTTTCCTAGTTCGTCATTTCGTTCTATAGCTTTTATTACTCTGTCTCCAGAACTCTAGCATTCGCGGTTGCGTCATCCGGGTCGTCCGGTTTTCGATTTACTTTGTCCTTCTAAATTTATTAATTGTACTTCGAACAATTTTAATAATTTATGCCATTCTTGTGTGCTTGGAAAACACATTCGGTTGCCATTTCAACATTCTTTATCTGTTTCTTCTGCTCCTTTTGATATTGTGCATGCTGGCTTATGGACGTCTCCTGTGTTGAGTTCTTCGGGACACAAATACTATCTTATTTTACTTGATGATTACACTAACTATGTTTGGACTTTCCCTCTGGGCAAGAAGTCTCAAATATTTCAAATATTTACATCATTTTATGTGTTTGTCTTAACTCAATTTGGCCTCAGTATCAAAAGTTTTCAGTGCGACAATGGGAAGGAATTCGACAACACCCCATTTCGAGATTTTGGTGTCTCGTCAGGCTTGGTATTCCGGTTCTCGTGTCCTCATACTTCGTCTCAGAACGGTCGTGCAGAACGTAAACTCCGTAGTCTCAACAATATGGTTCACACACTTCTTCTTCATGCTTCTATTCCACCATCATTCTAGCATCATGCATTATCCATGTCTACCTACTTACACAATATTCTTCCATCTAAGGTTCTAAATTTCTCGTCACCTGCTTGGTTTCTGTATAGGCGTACTCCCACTTATTCTCATATTCGTGTTTTTGGATGTCCCAGTTTTCCACTTTTTCCCTCCACATCCATTAACAAATTGCAGGCTTGATTTACGACGTGTGTCTTTCTCGGATTTCTTCCGAACCAAAGAGGGTACAAATGTTTTGACATTAAAAGTAACAAATTTATTATATCGAGGCATGTTGTTTTTGACGAATCTGTTTTTCCATTTTCTGTCACCCTTAAACCATCTTCCCCTACTTATGACTTTCTCTTTGACCCTATCTCACTGGCGGTCAAAGCCCAGTTATTTTTTCCTGTTTCAGGACCCACAACGCCTTCTTTGGCCTAACCCAATCCGACTGCCCACTCCCCTGATCCATTGCCTATTGAGCCCAATCCGCGGCCCACACCACCAGCCAGTCTGCCCGCCTCACATACACAGCCTTCTTCTCCGGCCCAGCCTCATTTTTCCCCTGGCCCGTCTACATCTTCTCCGGCCCACACATCAGACCTGACCCACCTGGCTCCACCTATCGTCTAGCCCCATCCTATGCTCACTCGTGGACGAGCAGGTATAACCAAACCTAGAGTTCTTTTCAATGTATCAACCATTACAACCCCCTGTCCCATACCTAGTAATCCTAAGGATGCTCTTCTAGACCCAAATTGGAAACTAGCAATGGCATATGAGTTTAATGCTTTACTTAATAATAAAACTTGGGTTCTAGTTCCTCGTCCTGTTGGTGTGAATGTTATTAGGTCCATGTGGATTTTTCGCCACAAGACACGATCTGACGGTTCTTTTGAGCGCTATAAGGCTCGTCTTGTTGGTGATGGCATGTCTCAACAGGTTGGCATTGACTGTGAGGAGACTTTCAGCCCGGTTGTTAAACCCCCGACCATTCGCACCGTTCTCAGCATTGCGGTCTCTCGGTCTTGGCCTATTCATCAGCTCGATGTCAAGAACGCCTTTTTACACGACAACCTCACCGAGACAGTTTATATGCACCAACCCCTCGGCTTCAGAGATTCCTCATTTCCGGATCATGTCTGCTTGCTCCAGCATTCTCTTTATGGCCTCAAACAGGCACCACAGGCATGGTACCAGCGGTTCACGGACTTTTGTCTCCTCCATTGGTTTCTCACATAGTCGTTCGGATCACTCTCTCTTTATTTATCAGCATGGCCAGGATACTGCTTATATTCTTCTCTATGTCGATGACATCATCCTCACTGCCTCGAGTGACACTCTTCGGATGGCTAGTCTCAGCTCCGAGTTTTCCATGAAGGATCTCGGTCCCCTCTCCTATTTTTTGGGCATAGTAGTTACACGACATTCCGCGGGTATGTTTCTGTCCCAATAGAAGTACGCTGCTGATATTATTGATCGTGCTGGTATGGCGTCATGTTCGTCATCTGCTACCCCGGTTGACACTCAGGGTAAGCTTGGCGGCTCAGAGAGTGAACCGTTCGAGAACCCGACTCTTTATCGTAGTCTTGCAGGGGCGCTTCAGTATCTCACATTCACCAGACCGGACATTTCCTATGCAGTTCAGCAGATCTGTCTCCACATGCACGATCCGCGGGTCAGTCACATGCGCGCTCTCAAGCGCATCATTCGCTACGTCCAAGGGACACGCCATCTCGGCCTTCACATCTCCTCCTCACCCGCGTCTGGTCTTGTTGCATACACTGACACTGATTGGGCCGGTTGTCCGGATACGCGGCGATCTACTTCGGGTTTCTGCGTTTTTCTGGGTGACAATCTGGTTTCTTGGTCCTCGAAGCGTCAGCCTACTATATCCCGCTCCAGTACAGAGGCTGAGTATCGCGGTGTGGCTAACGTTGTCTCCGAGACTTGCTGGCTTCGCAACCTTCTTCTCGAACTTCATTATCCGATCTCCCGAGCCACTCTGGTGTACTGCGATAACATCAGTACGATCTACCTCACTGGAAATCCTGTTCAGCCCCAGCGTACGAAGCACATCGAGTTGGACATCCATTTTGTTCGGGAGAAGGTGGCGAAGGGTCTTGTTCGAGTTTTGCATGTTCCGTCTCGATCTCAGATTGCGGATGTTTTCACCAAGGGCCCTTCTCGGGTCCTCTTCGTTGATTTTCGCTCCAGCCTCATTGTCCGGGAACCTCCCGTTGCGACTGCGGGGGCGTGTTAGGATATGATATTATCTAGAGTTTGAAAGTTAAACAAACTCTAAAGTATATCATGTATAGTTTGAATTGTATTGTATTGAGTTATCTGTAACTACCCTATATATGTGTATTCACAATGAATAAAAATTGACGGGTTAAAACTCTATCAGTTAATTATCAACTTGAGCTTTTAGTTGGGTTGATCTTCTAATGTGATATCCCATTAGTGCTCTTGTTTCTGATGTAAACTTAACTTGTAAGTGACAAGAACTTGTTAGTGTTTTCCTAAGCTTCTTTACGTTTCTGAAAGTTGATAAAAAAGGAAATAAAATAGAACATCAGAGACTAGGGGTGGGCAAAAAAAACGAAACCGCTAAAACCAACCACCACCAACCGCAAACCGCACCGGAAATCCCGAAACCGGAAAGTTAACGGTTGGTTGTGGGTTCTTGACGATCGAACCGGAAAGTTAACGGTTGGTTGTCGGTTCTTGAAACGCCAAACCATCGGTTAACCAATCAAACCGGTACTGTTCACCATATACATGTGGCTTCATAATAATCACTGATCTGATAAAGATGATCCATGAACACTCTTTTGTGTCATACGGATTGCTAACATAGAACACGATGACTTATATGTAATTTTTCTTTTGTTTTGGAGAATGTAGTAATATGTTTTGGCTTGAAATAAAATATGTGTATGTTATTGGTATCTAAATTTGTACTTACATGTAGTAAAGTGGTTGGTTAGTTAAAACTACTAACTAACCGGTTAATGAACTGGTTGGTTTCACTATAAAAAAAATAGATTATGGGTTGGGACTGGTTCCAAGATATGTCAAACCGGTAATACCGGGTTGGGTTCGTAAAGGGTTCCATTGGATGGTTAACCACCCAATGCCCACCCCTATCAGAGACAATGGGTTTGAGTTTTATTTTTCCTTTTTAAAATCTAATAAATGGTTTCTTGGTGAGGTAATGACGGTGACGAAATAGAAGACGTCATCATTGAAGACGTCATCATTAATGTGAATTATTGATTCCAAGTCTGTGGACATATGTAACCCTACGATCTATGGACGGGCCCATAGGATGGGTGAGGGTTGTTGGCACTCACTTTAGAGCAATACCTATCTCTTTTGTTTATATAAACTATTGCATGGTGGGGATTTGTCATCTAACAATAAAGTTACTTTGGGCTTGGGCCCTAAGTAAATTTTGTATACTGATATTACTGCTATCGGGGCGGGTTCGGATCGGAGAGTATCAACCCCGTCCCCTCCCCGACCCCGGTCAGGACCCGCGTTGACAGGGTTTGACCCCGCCCCGAAAGGAAAAAACCCCAACCCTAACCCGCCCCAATCTGGTCGGGTTCATCGGGTCCCCGTCGGGGACGGGTTTTTCTGCCATCCCTAGCGGTGTAGTTCAATCCAAAATGGTTGGGATTGTTGGCATATTTTTTATGGGAGGTTTTGGCCTCTGGTTGAATTTTCATATTTTTGTTGGTGTTTTTTTATATATTAATTTTCTAGTTGTTTGAGGTGTTTAAGTTGGACATTTTGTAGTTACGTTTTCAGCCGGACTCTTGTAGACTATTTTTTTTTTCTCTACTTGTTATCGTCTTCTACTCTATCGCTCGCGACAACTCTATCTACGACTATGTAGTCCAATCTTGTTCCACATTCGAACTCCATCAGCCGTGGGGATAGTGATCACTTCTGATGGGGTTGTCAAATTTAACAGCGACCTCATCACTCTTCGACCCCCCAGACTATCGCCAGAGGGATTGCATAAAGGAAACAAATCCTCTTTTGGCTCAATCAATCAAGTAAGGTATGTTATGCACTCTCGTCAGGTTCAACGTAAGACTGGAAAATGTGATCCATGCCCGTACCAGACGCGTTTCTCTACAATCTAGTGATTTATGTCGGAAATCTCATTTTCGTTAAGACCATAGTGGTTGGGTTCAGGTCGAGTCGAGATTGGTTTTGGTTTTCATTATTGTTTTCATTCTAGTTCTTTTTCATAATATAGTTCTTTTTAGTTTTTCTAGTCATTTCATTGTTAAACAAAAGTAAATTGTCACTCAAAAACCTGTCTATAGCTCGGGTTCTTTTGAATGATTAGTTGTAGTTCGTCTTCGGATATCTACTCTCACCCCGTTCCTCATCCTTTGTAATTTATTTTTTATGAATAAATTATTCATTTCGTTAATAAATAATACATTTCGAAATTTTGATCAGCCAAGAGTCAATGAGCAATTGATGTGGGTAGTTCTTGATTTAAAATTTCTATTTTTGAGGTAAAACTTTATTATTATAGCTCAAATAATAATACAATTGAAACAAAAAAGTTAGATATGAGACCTTGAACGGATAATTTGAAATTTAATATCGTACAAGATAGTGAAGTGTAATGTACCCATTTCAAATACTATTCTATTGGTTAGGAAATGTGATTTTATACATGAATAAAGATTGAATGCTAGTGATTTTATTAGTGTCAATTATAAAAGTGAGGTTGGACGAGTCATAATCTTTAATACGAAAGAACTAAGTATTCATTAGGAAACCAAACTAATAAAGGAACAATATTCTTAAAGCAAAACACTAAGTTTCAAAACCACGAGACAATGAAATCATAGCATGTACCAAAATCCAAGAGCATATAAGTTATGAAAGGTAACTAGTAACATAAAAAGGCTTCATGCATCCCCTAGAATTGGTCCTCTACCATAAGTTCGTAGTTTAATCCTCATCCTCTTCATCTCCATCACCACCAGAAGCTTTCTTAGCAGCAGCCTTCTGGTTCTTTCGCTTCACTCGTCCGGGTCTACCACCACCGAATGGACTGGTAAGGGAGAAGTCAATGTGCTTCTGAGAGTCAACCTTCACCATGAAAGATGGAATGTTGACCACCTGTCTTCCAACCCTGAGGATGAAGAAAACAACATATTAAACCTCACATAATACAAAGCATGGCATGCATAGTCTCAGAAACAACTGAAAGGTCTTTGTTTTGGTTTGGATGCAGTAACACTAAATGCACATTTCATGTCCTCGGATTAGCATAAAAGAAAAGCATAAACTATAATTAGAACAATATTCATTTTCAGATTAGCAAATAACATATCTAAACAGACTTAGAATAGGTAGTTAATCTTTAAGGCCAATCATTGTAGCATAGGTAGTTAATCTTTCAAAAAATCTGACAAGTCAAATGCTATTGTTTACATACATGAGATGCACTTCCGACAAGGAAAGCTAGTAACATAGTGACTGAACTAACAACATAAAATATTGGTTAAAATGGAATCAGCAAAGCAAGGTTTAGAAAAATACAGGCCATACTTAGTTAAGTATGTTAATCAGTGACAAAGGTGCAGCAGCAACAAATAATGGCACATCATGCTCAACATAAACGATACAATTGAAAATAAGTCAGGGAGAAGAAAACAAGACACATAAAGCAATACAAGTTTATTTGTAAAACATTAGGCTAAGTTTTATACCTGATGGGAGCAATAATTGGGGAAAGGTAATGACGAGGCAATGATGTTGTTGCACTATATTCAGTATTTACGTGATGGAATTGAACATGTTCGTTTAAGTCGTACTTTGATTTATAGGTGACTTAATTAAAGAGCTTTTTCAAAGTCTAATATGTGTCTTTAGGGTTTGTTTTTGCCCATTTGTTCTTCTCCAACCCTCCTTGTCAACGGTATTGTCGTCTGGTTCCGATCGGTGCCGGCCTAAACAGGAACCCACCATCCTTTTCTCTATTCCCAACCACAATTACATTGACAGAGCTTTCTTTGTGCCCTTGTCCACCATGTCAATCTCTACGGCTTCCCCAATCACCATCGTATTATCGGTGCCGCCTCCCACCCGACTGCTACCACCCCGCTCCCGTCTCATGCCGCCGGCTCCTTCTCGAGTATTCGTCAAACCGAGCATGCCAAGGGAAAAGAGAGATCACCCACCTCACCCCCGATTGTACTGCGACCACCGCCCTCAGTCTTACTGGTGCAGGACCAAGCCCTCCCGCCCTGTTAGTGCTGGAGCCTCGATGACACCCACCACTGTCGTTCCTAGGGACCATCGGTTCTGGATTGATATGTATCCTAACCTGAAGGAGATATGTCCATTTGATGGTGCCCTGATCCATCCCCATTCGCAACTACTCCGACCGATGGGAACCACCGCCGGAAAAACTGCACACGCTCTACCCGACCTGATCAAGAAGGGAGGAAATATTGAAGCACTCCCCCTGGACCTCGACCTTGTGACAAGGATATCCGCCATAGGCATCTCAGATTGGCCACCTTTCATAATCAACCATTTGAGCACGCGACCGGACTACCCAGGAATCCCACGGCGTAAAGGATTGGACTACCAAAGAACTCCCTAGGAAAAGGCTGCTCAACGGCCTCACCTAGGCACATGAGTGGACCGAGCATCGAGACGTGTATGGGGATGCACGTCTCGCCACGCCATTATTGCTGCAAGTCCGATAGTCCATTTCCCCCTTGTCTAGTGTTCGCCCTAACTACACGTTCCCCCTCAACCGCACCGGATCTCTCGGTGGGGCAACATCAGGTCGAGTCAGACATTTAATCCTATGTGCTACATGCCTACAACTGAGTAGCTAGCCATGTGGAATTAGTCCTGCCCCCGAACCGCGATTTAGAGATTTGCGGGTCGCACTCACGCACACCATAACGTGCGAATCGCGATTCGCATCTTACTAAATCGTGGTTCGCAAGTCGGGACGTGAGGCACACGCTGCCCATGCTTTTAGGTTAGAAAGTTATATATATATATATATATATATATATATATATATATATTAACTCGGGGGAACAAATCGAATGTTCACCACCCCACCGTCACAACTTTTTTTGTTACTCTACAAAACGAACGTGTTCATTTTTTATATTTTGTCTTTATCATTTTAGCTCATTATATGTGGGATTTTTGCTACTGATTGGTTTACCTTTACAATATCAAAATATTATCATTCCTTATCTCTTCGAGCAAATTATTGGATCTCTAGATGTGAATCAATGTGAGCACCAATTGAAAGATATCAGAACGATCATGCCAAAAGTTGGTGCAATAATTAGCATGCATGCGGAGAATTGATCTATGTTTTTCTAAATGGATGGTTGATACTGCTTGTCAGGGGTAAATATGGATTAACATGAACAAGTTGGATCTAAATGTATTTTGGGCCTGTCTTATCCAATTAGGTGGACCGTACACTCTTCTAAAGATTCAGCGTGTGTTGTTCTCCCCAGAAAGATAAAGTAGGACTCCAATTGCGCGAGAGTGTTAGCCACGAGATAGAAGAAGAATATTGTTCCAGAAACCTCTTTCAAATACTGTTCTATCGAACTAATAGGAAGTTTTTATTTATAAAAAAACTCTTCATCCAATTGCTTTTTAATTTTAGTTATATCCTTGCCTATATGTTTGTTGTTATGTATCTCGAAACAATGTGTAAAATTAGAGGTGGATATGGTTACAGTAGTGTTAATGATACGGTTCTTTGTACACCATTACGTTGTTTAAACACAATCATTAAGATGAAGTGAATTTTTGAGACACTCATTCTTTTGAAGTCATGGTTTATTGAAGCGACAACCACAGTCTAGCCATTTTGATGCGTACGGGATTCAATACATCTTTAATTATAGAAACGATCCCTTAAAGGTTCTTCAAATTATATAAATGTAGTAGTCTATTTCTTTTATCATTTAACATAAACACGGAGCAATTTCATAAAGATGTCGATATTTTTATTCTTGAACATAAACATGGAGTACATTTATTTAAAGGAACCAACAACAGATTCGTTACAGGAAAAACGTATAACATCCCTTACGTAGGATCGATCCAGAGATCGATGTTGCAATGTGTTTCAAGGAGTTGCCTGGGCATGGGTGAAATTCTTGCATTGGGGAGAAGGATTATTATAACGGCGGCAATAAAGAATAAATAATTCGATTGCTCTGGTAGATTTTTTTGTAGGGCATTGGGCAGGAGGATACTTAGCATGTTCGCAGAAATGATAAAATCCTTCCAATAATTCTTGAGCTTTTTTTGTAGGGCCGTGAATACTCTTGAGGACTACAATACCAGAAGAAACGATCACATCATTATGTATGAGAGTACAAAATTAAAATATAAAAAAATAATTGAACATTTAACTATGAGTTAGAAGGAAGACACTCACATTTCTCTACAGCCGAACTCGATATAGCAGCTCCCGCGTGTGGGATGAGAAGGCCCAAAAAAGCAACAAGGGCAAAGAGGATGAAGGCCTTAGAAATAGAAGAAGAAGCCATTGCTTGAGTAATTGGAATGTTTCAGCAAATGCATCTATTTATAGGCTATGATTGAAGATAAGAATGAAGACTAGTGGAGGAGCAAGTTGAACTCTCTGTATGTTCGAGGAAGGTGTCAAGGACCTATTGTTGGCACCGATAGGCGGCTAAAGAATACGCAGAGAAGATACTGTGATATGAGGAAGAGTACTTTTCAATGGTGTAGGACTTTTCAACTATATATATATATATATACACACGGATGCAATCAGGTGCGAATCAAGGGTTACGGTGCGAACCTGCTTGTGTAGTGTATCTGGTTTGCGGAAATAGTGTTCTCGGTTTGTGTTGTTTTCGCAAACCATATTTTTCTCAAGATAAAATGTTTTTTTTTTCAAACTGTTTTTCCGCAAACTGGGATGCTTAAATCCCCAAACCATATTCATTATTTCCGCAAATCAGATACACTATTTTCGCAAACCATATATTTTCGCAAGATAAAAATGCTGTTTTTTCAAACTTTTTTTTTCCGCAAACCAGATTTGAGGTTCACAGGTTCGCACCGTAAGGGAGGTTCGCACCTGATTGTCTCCCCTATATATATATATATATATATATATATATATATATATATATATATATATATATATATATATATATATATATATATATATATATATATATATATATATAGGAGAGCAATCAGGTGCGAACCATGAATTACGGTGCGAACATGCGAACTCAACCAGATTGCGCCATGTGTCGCGCTCAGAAAATGCCCCCTTTTTGTTATAATCAAGTTTACAAATTCGATTTTTCCCGTTTCGTTTCAACTCCGATTTCATTTTTTTTTTGCGCCAATATTCTTATTTTTTCAAGAGCTTTCTAACAAGTAGTAGATTGCATATATTTTGATGTGTTCTTGAATACGTGTGTGGATGTGTGAATATGAGTGCGAAAAGTATATTCACACATCCACACACGTATTCAAAAACACATCAAAATATATGCAATCCACTACTTGTTAGAAAGCTCTTGAAAAAATAAGAATATTGGCGCAAGAAAAAATGAAATCAGAGTTGAAACGAAGCGGGAAAAATCGAATTAATAAACCTGAAAGCCTCCCTATATATATATATATATATAGGGTTGGTATCAGGTACAAACCCCCCTTATTGTGCAAACTACGAACCCATGAGAGCCATAGGATCCCCCAAAGTGATGTCAGCAGAGCGCACCAGATGCTGACACGTGGACAATGTCAACTCCTGGTGAGTTCGTAGTTTGCACAATAAGTATGGTTTTTACTGGATAGCTACCCTATATATATATATATATATATGTCCTATCCCACTGGGGCACATGTTGCATGGTTGCATATGACGATTTGGGCGGTGGCCTATGGCTACTAACATAAGAAGGCACCATTTTTATAAAATAAAAATGGGCTTAATAATTAATAAGCCCCAACGTTTAACCAAGACTTAATCCTCTACTTAAACTTAAGCATAACCTTTTTTTTCTCTGAATAAGAAATTCTTTGTTTTATAACTAACCATGTTCTTTTCCTTTTTTGGCAACTCAACCGAATTCTTTTCTTATATTACTATTATATTTTAGCCCGATTCCATATTCAACACTAAGGTTTTCTCAATGGACCCGTATATCCAAACACCCTAAGCATGTCAGGCGCGCGGGTCGGTTCTGGAGCGGGTCTCATGCAATGGACACTAACACGGGTCGGCATGGACCTGGCCACATGCCATGGGTTCGGGTCATAACCGGTTTTGGATAGTCTTACCCGGATGGACAAGTTCAAAAAAGCATTTCTTTTAAGGAAACAATTGTTTTTTCAAGAATAATTTATGAAGAAATTATATTCTCAAACAAATTTTGAATTTACACGGAATTCACGGATCGGAATTGAAATTCTTAAACGATCTTCTTTTATTTTTTCAAGAAGAATATAAATTGGAAATAAAATTCCTAAACGGTTTTCTCTTTTGGAAAAATTGTATTTTTCCACAATGGATCGTGGAATCGAAAAATTGGAAATTTCCTTTAAGGGAAATTAACATTTTTCAAGATTAATTTTCACGGAAATTACATATTATTGAATCAATATCGAATTCATACAGAATTAAAAAACGCGAGAAACGAATTTGGAAAAAAAATTCCTTAACGATTTTCTCTAAATTGAAGAAGGAAACAAAATGGAATATTTCCTAAGTGGTTTCTTAGCTTCCCAAAAATTATAAGGAGGAAATAAATTGGAAATATTTCTGAAACAATTTTCTATTAACAAAATGTATTTTTCACAATGTATCTTGAAAAAAAAAAGAAAAAAAAGGAAAGGTTCATTTCTTAAAGGTGATCGATCTTTTCTTGAAAAACACGCCAAGACGATAAAATATATGGACTCGTGTGAAATCCGTAAAGTACATCTGACTCGGTTTTAATATGTAAAACGTATACGAATATATTAAACCAAACATTTTTTTACCGATTGAAAACTATCCGATTAAAGACTGACAAATTGAATATGTTCAATTTATTCTTAATTGGAAATAAACTATACAAGATCATGAAAAGAGAAAATGAACATTTTCCATTTTCAAACGTACGAACGATTAAAATTAATTAATCGATTCGACTTCCTTGATACAAGTTAAATCGAACATATCGATTTATTACTGATAAGATTAATTTGATTGGTGACCAATTAATTGATTTCTGTTTTCTTTGCAAAATATGTTGGAACGATTAAATTTGGACTCTCAAATATCATTTGAGAAAATATTTTTTATCAGAGAGAAATAAATTTATTAACGAAGCTCACATAACAAAACGAAGAACCCAAAAATCATAAATGAGAATGGCCTAAAGCACAAACATCATTATCAGCAAAACAAGTAAAAAATAATCAAGTGATCCCAATAGAGTTAGAGGCCCAACTACTATAATGAGGACTCAACGCCGCTTAAATTTTTTAACCCCCCCCCCCCTCCCGTAGGGGACCGCTAAGCTTGCACCAAATCTTGCGACCGTGTGGGTAATACTCTCTCATGTACGCCAATTAACCAGCGGCAAAGAAAACCTAGAGTAAGCATCGACATGAGGGAAGGAAGCATCAAAGTCGTCTTGGAGAGGCGGGGGTGGGGGGGGGGGGGGGGGGACGAGCTGAGAGAGGGACAAGTGCCTGATCAAGGCCATCGTAAAGATTCGAGACAGAAGCAACATCCGACTCACTGGCTGAGGCCATATCCGCCCACTTGTCTGACTTGCTTCCTGAGAGCCTTGGAGACCCCTCAGCCTCAGTAAGAGTAGTAGGAGGAAAAGATTCTACTGGAGAAGGAGAGCATGCACCCGCTATGACAAGAAGTTGAATTAGGTTAGGACTTACCCCAGTGCTAGTTGGCGGAGGGGAACTCCTCTTGTTAACATTGGTCCGCGACGCTACCACCTCCAAAGTGCCATGAGAACGCATGGGAAATATAGAGTAGGAGCACCATGTACTTGGGGAACAATATTGTGCCAAGAAACACCATGAGCCGAGGGAAGAGGAGGCACCATTGTGCTGATCAGCAACATACACGAAGGGGACGAGAGTTGGCCTGAGGAGGGAAGAGCAATTTTATTCATTGAAAACCTTTTGTATAATTATTTATAAATGTGGGGGTCGGTTTCATTACATGGAATATTTCTAATAGACTGAGATCTATGTCTACGATATACGTGTATAATTCAGTAGCTACTAATAAGGCACAAAACTTGAGTTGACATAACAACTGATCTCAAACGTGATAACTCCGCGAATCCGCTAAGCTAAACTAAACGTTACATGGAGATCTAGTTGAGAAAAATACATCCAAGGGATTGTGATTGCAGCCCATTTGAAGGCGTTATGTGAACGGAAACCCAACCTAGTTGACTAGAGATCCCAAGATCTAAATTCAATGGGACCACCTCATTGCATAAACCGTGTACGGTCTCTATGAGGGTCCAACCCCGAGACCATTCATATGATGAAAACCAGTGGCGTGTGAAGAACAAGCATTGCTTTTAATGATTCCTTGCATGAAGATTAAAGGAGCAAAGTGAATATACTTGTCAATCAATAGTTCAAGGGCATTGCGTCGACTTGTCAATCAATAGAGTAAATATACTTTCACAAGGGAAGATTCAAGGATGAACATCTACCTATCCTACGTAGGTATCGACTTTGAGAAGTCACTGCTCCCTCGTTCCTTTTTCGTTCCCATCACATTTATGTGAGGGGTTGTTGGAAAAATGTGGTTAAAATGTGATTTTTGTATTAAAAATATTATTTTACTATTTTTAGTTTTGAACAAGTAGTTGGTTGGCCGTGATCCCTTAGTGGGAGATTTTTATAGGATTAGCTACCCCATAAAATTACTTTCTTATCCCCATTAGAAACCCTATAAATACCAACCTACTAAGTCATCTTTTTATACACATAGAAAATGCATCCAAAAGCTACATCGAAAATTATTGCTTTCTCTCCCAATTACGTATTCTTTCTACTACAATCTTGGTGATTTCTCTACACGGAGTTGAGTTCGCTAATGTTAGTCGTTATATCTTGGGAGACCGCTGCCCATACGGGACAGTCAAGTGTCTTAAGGAGACATGATTATCTGCACTCGACTAAGCCTCTATTTCCTAATCTGTAATTAGTAAGCTATCTGATTCGGTGAAGGTTGTTTATTATTTCGATTTTTTATTTCGTTTATTTGAATTTTTTTATTGTCAATGTACTAACCTATATTTCCTACAGAAACCATAACGTTAAAACCGTGTAAACTCATCCAAGTCATTCATTTTAAGAATAAATAGATGAGATACAATTGAGCTGTTGACTTATTGACTGCAAAAATACAACACTTTTTGATAAGTGGTAGGAGCTTTTTAGTAAAACTATCATATCATCATTTTTTTTTACCAATTGACTAATTTAATCTTTTTCGCTTCGTTTGAACTCCGATTGACTATAGACTCGCATCAATATTTTGTTTTTCAAAGGCTTTCATACTAGGACAACGACACCACCTCGGACAATCTTCAACGGTTACCTCCTCCACTGATCCGCGACATAATAAGACAGGGACACCACCTCGGATAATTTAAGCATGTCTATTAGTCAAAATCAGAACAGAAAAGAAAGCTTCATTCCACCCTTCCAAAAATCCCATTTTTTACAACTGATGCATTCAATGAATTTACAATTACTAGAATCCATTTCTAAACACAACATCAAAACAAAAATGTTCCAACAGTCTTAAGTTCTAGTTCATAGCTCCAATTTAGCCCCTCTTAACTTAATACTAAAATTGGAACAAAAAACATAAACTTAGTAATTGGGACAAGGCACATGTACTCAAAACTATTTGGGAACATTTTGACGTCTAAACTCGGTTTCATTGTATACAACAAAACTAATAAAATATTATCATATTACAAATTCAGCTTCAGCCCCAAATTTTTTATGTATAAAGAATGTGTAAAATTAGAGGTGGATTTGGATACAGTAGTGTTAATCATATGATGCTGTCATTTGGTTCTTTGTACACCATTACGTTGTTTAAACACAATTATTAAGTTTAAGTGAATTTTTGAGACGCTCATTGTTTCTAAGACAAGGTTTATGGAAGTGGTTAGTTAAACAACCACAGTCTATCTATTTTGATGCACATGGGATTCTATACATCTATAATTATAGGAATATTCCTTTAGTAGTCTATTTTTTTTTTTAATTCTTAAACACAAACTCTCAAAAAACAATCGCTTTTTATAGTCGTGAACATAAACATGGAGTACATTGTTTAGTAGGAACCATCGACATATTCCTTACAAGAAAAACGTAAAACATCCTTTAAGTCGGGTTGATCTCTAGAGATCGATCTTGCGGATAGTATATAAACATTGCTTCAGATATGTCGACTGGTGCAGAATCAAAATGTGTTTCAAGGAGCTGCCACGGGAGGGGTAATTCTTGCACACGGAGCGTGGAAGTTTGTGATTGTGGCATTTTTCAGCAATTTCTTTGGTTGGATCCTAACGAAACTCTAGGGGACGAAACGGTAACATCATTATATATAAATAAACCATTAGCAACATAATAAATAGTTTGTTTATGTGCAACCCTAGATCTAAGCCTTCCGGCCGTCGCCGTCCCTTTCCTCGCCGGCTCCGGCCATGGCCACCACGGCTGTGGCTGCTGCCGGCGAGGCTCCCCTCTCCTTCTACTTCCTATCTTGCTCCGTTCTTTCTCGTCTCGCCGGAGTGTTACTGGTTCGTTGCTGAGCTTTTCCCGGCTTCCTCGGGTCTCTCCGGTCTTCCACGGTGCCGGCGTGGGTTGCTGTTGTTCTGGCCGGCAGTGTCAACG
This sequence comes from Erodium maritimum, assembly GCA_963921825.1. Lineage (NCBI taxonomy): Eukaryota > Viridiplantae > Streptophyta > Magnoliopsida > Geraniales > Geraniaceae > Erodium > Erodium maritimum. Next base: position 6,125,364 of record OY997589.1, on the reverse strand, counting down.
GTATGGTTGTCTTCTGTGGGTGCCTTCTTCTCCGGCAAGGACTGCGCATTCTCTTCTTCGAGCTTTGACCGGTGCCGATTCCTTGCCCGGTAACTCGGTCCTGTAAGTGGTGCCGTGAAAGGGAGGACGGCGGTGCCGTCAGTTGCTGGGCCTCTCCTCAGCTCTTTGGTCCGAACTTTTGGTCCTCCGAAGGACTCGTGGATTGGGTCTTCATGTATCGCCGGAGGAACCTGTTCTCGTCGGTGTCGTCTTCTCGCCGGAGGATGCCTTTCTCGGAAATCGTCTCGGCTGCGTTTGGTGTTGTGGCCGGCGTCCTCTGCTTGCCGGTGATGATCTGAATCTGGAAGCTGTGGTTGGAGGTCCAGGGATAGCTGGTTCGGGGGCTGCTGGAGGAGGCAGGTTCGGGAGTTGCAGGCTCGGGAGGTGGACGGGTTTGCTCCGGGTTGGGCTGACCCGGGTCAGTTGGGTCAGGCCTTGATCCATTGGGTCAAACCCATCAGATCTGGGTATTCTGCTGGGTCGCGGGTTGGGCTTTGTTGGGTCTGGTTCTGGGCCTGGAATTTGGGACTGGGTCCTAATCTGAGTTTAGTTTTGGGCCTGATTGCTCTTTAGTGGGTTTCGGTGTCTTCTTTGTTGGAGTCTAGTTGGATCGAGCTCGGTATTATTACAGGCCTTCCCCTTCGGGTCCTTGCTGTTGCAGGTAAGGGGTAACCTGCTTTGGTTTCGGAACGCTCAGCTCGCTTTTCAGTTTAGGCTTCGCAAGAGTTTTGACGTGCTGCTTCCTTCTTGGTGTTCGGAGCTTATACTCGGTAGAAATACCGGTCCTCCGCCTTAATGGGCCTCTCTTCGGTGTTTACTGAATTTAGGTTTCGGAGGGCTGAGTATGACCTTCTTCACCTGCTCTGTCTCTCGCGATCTTCTCATTCAGGTTTGATGGTGGACCTTCTCTCGGGTCTTGGAGTTGTCTAGTTCTTGCTTAGGTCGTGGGACGCGTTTCTACTGTCTAGCGGATGTGGATCGTTGCTAAGCTTCTCTAGCTGCTTCTAGTGCTTCTCCTTTTACGCTCTGGTGTGACTCGCTGGCTACCGTTCTCTGTTTGGTAATTCCTCTCCCTCACTTCCCTTTCATTTAATTCGATTGGCTTCGTTTCTTCTCGACCCGTTGTTTGGTGTTCGAGCTCGCCGGTCTTAGGTGGTGGTGTTGGCCGCCAGCGAGTCCTTTTGACTGTACCTTGGTCCGAAGCCTTTCGCTTTATTTGTTGGGTGTGGTGATTCTGTATCTGTCGATCGTGGTCCTGGCCACCGGCGTTTTTAGTACACTCTATCTCGCTAGGATTGAGTGTTACTAATGATACAGGGAGATAGGTTCAACTCTGATTGGTTTGCAGTGTTTCTTAAGAGTCTGCTCCTCTTGCTGGCCATTTCTTGGTTGGTGGCTGCTGCCTTGTCCTGCCTTTTAGGGGTGTTTCTTGTTGCATTTGGTGGCTCTTCTTCTGGTTTGCCCTTGGTGGCTCTTCTTGTGATTTGATCTTGTTGGCGGTTCTTGGTGGCTTTCTTGCAGCTCTTGGTGGTTTTTCTTTTAGTCTGCTGCTCTGGTTGGTTGTTCTTATTATCTGCTTCTTGTCTTAGTGTTGTTTTTCTTTCTTTTATTGGTCTTCTGTTGTAGTTGATATCCCTTATAGGTGCATATGATCATCTTAGAGAATCGTCTTTTGAGCTCTTGTTGGCCTGTGTTCTTCCTCTTTTACCTCAAAAGAGGTCTTATTAATGAAAAAATTGTCTATTCAAAAAAAAAAAAACATCATTATATATAACATTATAGTTGAACACTCAACTATCAGTTAAAAGAAAGTCTCTAGCAGCTACCTCATATGGGACGAGAAGCCATTACTTTCAAATACACTGTGAGTTATTGATTCCATGTCCCTACCTACGATCTCAGGACGTGCCCACAGGATGGTCGTTGGCACTGACTTAAAATAAAAAATAAGAGAAGATAACGAGGAAGAGGAGGATGAAGTTTCATACCTGTACCGATATATAGTGACTTTTCAACGGTGTAGGGCTTCTCAACTAGGGCACATGTTGCATGTGATCAGGACTGGCCCTACCCTTTGGCGATTTGGGCGGTGCCCAATAGATTATATTGATTAAACGATGTTGATAACTCAACCATGATTTTGTTGTATATTATATATTTTAGCCCCATTCCTTGTTCAACACAAAACAAAGGTTTTTTCAACTGGCCGTGTTCTCAAACACCCTACCAATCCTTGAAAGGTGTCATGGTCGACTCCCTCATCCTTCTTAATCCTAAAATATGGAATCAGGGGCGGATTAAGAAAATTATTTTGAGGTATACCACTGATAGTAATTAGATAAAAATTAAAATCGGTTCAAGGAGTCTCAGAGTTTGATCAATCTTTGAAATAACATAATATTTTCATATGAGCTTCAATTTTAACTCATAAAATATCAAATCAAATGGAATCTAGATATCTAAAATTTTCATGAAAGAGTTTTGGCAAAAAAGAATAATAAATGAACCCACACACGTCGTCGTAAAAACACTCCCCGCCCCGCGAAGCACCTCACACTATTAATTGAAAAAAAAACAATTCATCTTATTTGAAGGACATAATATCCCGTTTTACATATGATATTTTCTTATTTATATTTATATTTAAAAGATAGAAAACTTAGTTCAAATATGTCAAACAGTGGTTATTGCTTATTTCACCCATATATGAATATGCTATTTTGTTTATTGGTTTTGAAAATACTATTTTGGATGTCATGTGATGTTTGTTTTATATGCATGTTTAAAATTATAAATCGAGAATTTGTGATGTTAATATGTGCATTTAATCTATGCGGGACGATAACGGGACAGAGAATCTCCGTTAAGCTATAATTGAAGAAGAGAAGATAACAATGATGATTGATTGTACGACATACCCACCAACGTATGTTCTTATGATCTGTAGCTAGATTAATTAATGACTCTCTTTTACCGCACATATGAAGAGATGAGATTGATTCAAAGCGCTCAATGAGAAACATCATCTATACCCACCACGTCGCTTATGGTTCTTTTATTGGGTTTCGTCCCGTCCGTCATCTTATCTAGTGCATTAGTCCCTTCCATCCTCTCTACTACCTACATTAGTCTTGTGCGGGTTGATTTTGTTGGCAACATCATCGGTCTGTTCGCCTCCACCGTCAACCCCTCTCCTTCCCCGATGTAGTGATTGCCGCCCATCCATGGTCCGCCTGTAAGGGGGGCGTAGATTCTTCAATCCGACACCGTCCTTCTCTCAGGCTCGCCTCTTCCGACACCAGCGCCGTCACCACCACCCCTTCTTTTGTCACCAGAGCCACCACTGTCATACCCTCCTCTACCACCAGAGTCGTCGTACCCGTCTTCTGATACACGACCGTTCCATCCCCATCCGCTGGATCGGGAACCTAACACCCCCGCTCGGGGTCAGGGAGATTGGAATCAGCAGTTGCTGAGACTGATATGGCATCACGGGGTGTCCCGGAGGAGCCACAACACGCCCCAACCCCATTCGTTGGATCGAGACTCTGACACCCCCGGGGTGTGTGTGGGGACGCACACCTCGCCCTGGCAAGGTAGATGCAAAACCGAAATCTTGCTTCCTCTGTTTCCTGGTGTTCTCCCTAGATGCTCTTTATCCCCTCAAAAACCCCTTACTATCATGAACATTTTCAGGTAGAGTCAGGAAATGATTTCCATGAGCTACAGCTGAGTAGCCACTCGCATGGAGTTTGTCCACCAATAGTTGTCCCTAGAGTATCTAGGTATCTAGTTAGACGATATAACTTTTATCTCACCCTTTTATTTCATATCATATCTACGTTTGTATCGTCCTTTAGTCTGATTAATAAAATGGTTATATGTTCAAAAAAATCAGATAAAAAAATTAACTTTGGTAAAGTGTTTAAAATTAAAATTAGTCATATGTAATTTTTAAACATTAGAGAGCTCAAATAAACATGGATAGATTAATCATATGGAATTATACCGGGATAAAAACCCAGTTCTTGGTCTTTTCGGGTTTGCTTTCGATTTCCAAATGTGCTCGATGTTGAGTACTGATCTTAGTTCCTTTTGAATGTAATCAAATATCGACCCTTGCCCATTTCAGTGGGAACCTTTCAAATTTGGTTATATTGAACTAATAGGAAGGTTTTTTAAAAAAAAACTTTTCATGCAGTTTCTTTTTAATTTTAGTTATATCCTTGCCCATATGTTGGTTGTTGTGTATTTCAAAACAATGTGTAAAATTGGAGATGGAATTGTGTACTTAAGCATATGCATGATATCATTCTGTTCTTTGTACACCATTATGTTGTTTATACACAATCATTAAGATTAAGTGATTTTTTTTGTGAATTTTTGAGACGATCATTGTTTTGAGGACATGGTTTATTAAAATGGTTGGTTAGATAATCAGAGTCTAACATCAATTACCACCCAATATTACACAATCTTATTATTCATTTTTAATTATTTTACAATAAAATCAGAATTATCAAAATTTGATATAAGAAATATAATTACAATTATGAATATAATTATAAAAATAATTGTTTTTATAAATTTATTTCAATAATTACGATTTTAAAAAATAAATCAAAATTTAATTAAAAATAGAAAAATAAGGGTGATTCAGGGTTGAAGTTTATTTTAGTGTTGTAACACAGTATTTTCAGAATTTCAGAAAAAATAAACAGTAAGTGGATGGAAAATTGAATAGAGAAATAGATATTGTTACAAGTCGATAGGTTAAGGTATGTATTCATTACGTTTTTAGTTAATGATATCCGAGAATCGATATAGGTTGGACTAGTTCGGTATAATTACCACTTATATGAATTATCCCATATATAAAAGGTTGTTAGAGCTATCTATATGGGAGACTACTTTTTTTATTCTTAATCATAAACCTGTAGGACATTTCATAAAGCAGTTGAGTTTTTATTCTAATACATAAACATGGAGTACATTATTTGCTAGGAACCACCAACAATTCCTTACGGAAAAACGCATAACATTCCTTAGAGATCGATGTTGCGAGTAATAATAAACATTGTTTCGGACATGTCACTGCAAAATCATAACGTATTTCAAGGAGCCACCGCGGTAGGGGGGAAATTCTTACACACGGAACGAGGGAGTAGATGTTTCTTGCATTTTTTCTCAATTTCCGGATTAGTAAGTCTAGGAGGTCTTTTTGGGATGTCTGCACCACAGACGAAACAATTACATCGTAATATATATAAGAATATAAAATTATAATTAAACATTCTACTATTAGCTACTATTAGCCAGAAGAAAGTCACTCACATGGCCTAAGATTGAAAGCGTCTGGTTTGTTGGGTGTCCGTGCGCCCGTAGCAGCTACCTCATATGGGATGAGAAGCCCCAAAAAAACAACAAGGGCGAAGAGGATGAAAACCTTAGAAACAGAAGAAGAAGCCATTGCTTATGTAATGAAGTGTAGTTGGAGTGTGGTGACTTGTTTCAGCAAATGCATCTATTTATAGGCTATAATTGAACAAGAGACGATAACGAGGAAGAGGAGGAGGAAGTTTCATACGTCTACCGATCCGATAGGCGGCTGAAGAGTAAGTAGAGAAGATATTGAGTGCTGAGGATTGAGAGGTTCGGGACTTTTCAATCAGAGAAGATATTAACGAAAAGGTGTAGTAGGAGTTGTCAACTGTGTATATATATCCTATATCCCACTAGGGCACTTGTTGCATGGTTGCATGCATGGGACCATCTAACAAAATTTGACGTAGCCATTTGTAACATCTACCACTAATATACATGACAATAGTATTTTCTTTTTATCAGCAAAGCATAATATATTAAAGGCACCAAAGAACAAACCATGCCAACCCAACAATGAAACCAACTTATTAGAACAAAAGTGTAACAATCTGAACAAGTTGAACTACCCATACTCAATGAATCAAACCCGCTTTTAACATAAGATCCTTGAACCGAATATCCAAATAAAGAGCTGAATATCTAATTTTGTTTTTTTTTATCAGCAATTTTTTTTATAAAAACCAATCGGCTACAAAGTGTAGCCAATGGTCAAGGCGAGGCCCTCAGAACAACCAAACAAACAGTTCCCAACAAGGGGAAAACAAACTACAACCAGTCTCAGAACCAGAAGGGGTAAACAGCCCAACAATAAACACAACAATGGGCCAAGCCCAACTAACAGATCACCAAAGCCCACGCAGGGGCAAAACAGAAACAAGAAACGGGCAACACAGGCCCAACCAGACAAACTAAACCTAAGCCTACACGAAGGAAAACCCAAACTCGAGCCCCACGCCTGCCAAACGCGCCCCAAACCGGCACCGGACATCTTCCGACACCACACTCCTCAAACAAGTCCGACCACCACCGGCCGGACAAAACCACGAACCAAGAGAGAGTCGGCGCAGTAGACAGCCACGACAGAACGATCACACCACCAACGCAGATCCACGACGACGCTTCCACTTCCAAAGCCTCCTCCCCAAACCGAGAAAACTCTATCTCCACAAAACACCAACCAATTCCCCGGAACCCCAAAAAGGAGTTACCAGGACAACGAACCCTCACCTTTAGACCTCAATTCAAGCCTCCAGATCCTCTATTCACCGGTCTTCATCACGCCGTTAGGCTACATCCCAACAAAGGCCAGCACCTATTGTTGGGCCTCACCCACAGATACGAGGATGAGGGGATGAAGCAAGTGACAGAAGTAAGGGAGGCTGAATTAAAAATACAAAGGCAAGAGGAAGAAGACTAGTCAGATCTGTTGACTCTCAGATCTCAGATGAGATCCCGACGGTGGTCAACACCAAACCGACGACCCAAAGGGGAGAGATCAAGCTCGTTAGAGCAGTAATACCATATCTGATAGAGAAGGAGTCTAAGTGAAGAAAGGTAGAGCAACTCTTACCGAGGACGAGACAAGCCACTCCAGCAAAAACAGATCTGACCACCCGACGAGGAGAAAGTCCAACCAGATCTCCGAGCACTCCACCACAAGGCCACACAAAGCCCAAACCCCTCGCACGCCGGCGAGGCTCGGAATCACCCGAGAACAGAAGTGGAGGGAACGGCACCGAGGCGGAGTACCCACCGCAAGCAGTCGACGACCAGAGAAGACAAGGAGCAGAGGCGACGAGCAAAGCCCAAAAACTCGTCATCCACCCAGAGGAAGAAAAACGCCCCACCCAGAGCTGGGACAACCGCCGCCGAAGAAGAAGAGTCATCGAGTCAACGAAGGAGGAAGGCAACCGCAGAGGAAGAGGGGTAGGGATCTAGGGTTAAGAGGGGAGAAAAAGTGACGCCTCCCACCGAAAAAGTTGTAGATCTGGAGCCAACGCCTCCAAGGATGAAGACGAAGGCTTCCCACTTCCAGATCTACAAACCAAAGCGGTCGGAGACGCGGAGGGAGGGCGGAGTCGCGGAAAAAGTGAGGGAAGAAGCGGAAAGAGGGGCTCCGAAGCAAGGACGCCCGGAGGGGAGACGGAGGAGAGGAACCCGACGATGACCATGGCCGGAAGCCATGGCCACCGCCGGGAATCGAAGCACGGCTCGAAAACGGGTGCGGCGCGGTTAGGGTTAGGAGAAGAGAGAAGCGAGAGCTTCTCTCTCTAAAAATAGTATTACTGGGTTGGCTGTGAAAAAAAGGTGCGTTTGTTTAATATCTAATTTTGTTGAAAGTGTAAGTGTTAGGTGTTTCGTTCTAGACAGATAATCAAAAATATTATTATGGTTTGTAGGAGGTATGAGATTTAGGTGTTTTGTTGTATGAACAAACGAAACTCCATTTAGGATATTTCTATTTATGTTTTGTGTACACATTTGAGAAGAAAACAGGTTCTATTCTACTTCAAAATAGGGGCTATCCTGTTTCTGTGACCAATTTCTCCAGCTCTATCATTGTTGACTAACTCTGGAATCTCTCTTTTTCTTTTGGAACCATTGTTACAACTGACGTTGGTCCTAAACTTATTTATAGAGGTCAACGGTTTGGCTTTGTGTATTTTATACGACCCGACGACTTAGGTCGTGATCGATGTTGCTGCTCTAAACGACTCCCAGCTCAAGGAGCTAAGATATGAGTTGAATTGGGTAAGAGGGTTGAGAGAGCTGGTTTACGTGGCTCGTTACCCTTGGACAAAATCTTCTTTCCACCTATAAAAGCTGGCCCTCGCTTTACCTTTTGAGTGTTTTTTTTTTATCAGCAAAACAGATATATTAAAGAGCCATTTTGAGAGCTTGAAAAGGCCAGACCATCCAAATCAGTACACAAGATCTGAAACACCATGAGGACATGACATGAACCAGCCCTAGAAATCCATAAACACATTTCACTTTCAGGCTTTCAGCCATTCCTGACCTGAAAAATTCCTTCCTAATGTCTTTCAACGTGTATGAACGCAGCATAACAAGTACAGTATTCTTAAACACAAACTTGGAGTATGCTTCAAAACGATCGATTTTTTTATATTCTTGAACATAAACATGGAGTACATTATTTAGTAGGAACCATCAACAGATTCCTTACAGAAAAAACGTATAACATCCCTTAAGTTGGATTGATCTCTAGAGATCGATGTTGCGAGTAGTATATAAACATTGCTTTGGATATGTCGACTGCAGAATCAAAATGTGTTTCGACCTGCCGCGGAAGGGGGGGAAATTCTTGCACACGGAACGTGGAAGTTTGTGATTGTGGCATTTTTCAGCAATTCTTTGGTTGGATCCTGACGAACTCTAGGGGGTTTGATACGTGACATGACTGCATCACATACGAAACGATAACATTCGACTAGAAGTAAGTGTAGTTGGAGTGTGGTGGCTTGTTTCAGCAAATGCATCTATTTATAGGCTATAATTGAAGATAACAATGAAGACTAGTGGAGGAGGAAGTTCAACTCTGTGTATGTTCGAGGAAGGTGTCAAGGAGCCAGCAGTGGCGCATTCGTAATTTTACACTACTTTCAAGTACACTAGTTTGAGTTACTGATTCCATGTCTACCCCTACTCACGACCTATGGACATGCCCATAGGATGGGGGATGGTTGTTGGCACTGACTTCAAATTAAAAAAGGATAACGTTAGTTCCCAACCTTTGTAAACGTTTCGTTTTCAGGGCCAACGTATTTAGTCATTTCCATACATAAAACGTTTTGTTTTTTGCAGAAAGTATAAAAAGCCGTCCAACTTAACGATTTCGTTAACTTCGGAATCGAAAAGTCTAAAATACCCCCCACATCGCGATAATGAAACGTTGGTCTGGGTTAGGACATGATAATGAAACGTTCAGAAAGGTTTGGAACCAACATTTTCAGACCCAAAGGTTTGAAACACGTGACCCTCACGTGTCGACAAGTTAACGAAATCGTTAAGTTTGACGGCTTTTTATACTTTCTGCAAAAAACCAAACGTTTTATGTATGGAAGTGACTCGATACGTTGGCCCGGGTTAGGACGTGAAAACGAAACGTTTACAAAGGTTAGAAACCAACGTTATTCCAATTAAAAATAAGAGAAGATAACGAGGAAGAGGAGGATGAAGTTTCGTACGTGTACCGATATATATGCGGCTAAAGAATAATCAGAGAAGATACTGTGATCTGAGGACTTTTCAATGGTGTAGGGCTTCTCAACTATATATAATATATATGTCTTATCCCACTAGGGCACATGTTGCATGGTTGCATGTGATCAGAGTTGGCCCTACCCTTTGGCGATTTGTGCTGTGGCCTATGGATTATAATGATTACACGATGTTGATAACTCAACCGAATTCCTTTCTTGTATTATTATATTTTAGCCCGATACCATATTCCACACAAAGGTGTTTTCAACGGACTCGTACATCCAAACACCCTATCAATCCTTGAAAGGCATATGGTCGACTTCTTCATCCTTACTGACAGGCTCAATATTATCGATGTTGGACCCTCATACTGTTGAGAAAGGGATTCTGGCCAACCAGAGAGAGGAAGGAACCTAATGGCGACAGGGATCGTCCTGGGACCACGGATCATGGCAGCGTGAGTTTCGGCCCGGCCCTAGGGTTCCTGGTTTGGGTCGGGCCTCACAGTGTCGGAAGGACGAGAGGAGATGACGTCATGGAGGCGACTGTCAGGGAAGGAACCCGCTAGGGTTCCGACCGGGCCACGTTTGCTTTGGCCCCTCAGATTGGGCCTGTGGACCGTGGGTCGCTGGAAGAGACAGACATGGACCGTGGGGACAGGGTCCCAAGGACTTTGGGCGGTCATATTGGGCCTGTGGGTCATAGGCCCCTAGAAGCGTCATTCAGTGTCCGGGGGGATTCACTCCGGTTCAAGGAAGGGTCACGGGTCTGGATCGACCAGGAATCGAAAGGGTCTGATCTACCCATTCAGGGCGGACTCGGATGGTTGAGGACGGGACATCGCATACAGCGGCGGGGGGATTCAAGCACCTCGCCTCGCCGAATGAGTCCGTGGTGGTCCATATGGGGGTCAGCCTGTTGTACCGCCCCTCTGGACGTAATGTGGCAGCGGTCCCACCAAAAACTGCACGGTACTTCCCTACTAGCTCGAAAGTTAGTAATCCCACGTTTTGGAGTCCTACCATTATCAATCAAGAGAGGATGACGCACGCTGACAAACCGGGGGAGTACTCTGTCCACCAATATTTTTATCCGATAAGGAGTCTGATGTACCCTAGCTTCCGCTACTCTGGATTCGCTGTATAAGTGCCATCAGACGCTAACACCATATCATCTTCCAGCCGCTTACAGGAGGTAGTCGGAGTCTTGAGTTCTTTAAGTTACTGTCTGAGTATTCTCCATCGCGGGAATCGTTTCATTTCTTTTATTTCTTTTCCGGTGTTTTATTGTTTTTTTGCTCTGCAAACACTCGTTATTTATAATATACAATTGTTATCCTAAAAAAAGAGTGAATCAGGGGCGGATCTAGAAAAATATTTTGGGGTATACCACTGATAATGATTAAATAAAAAATCAAAATCGGATCGAGGAGTCTCAGAGTTTGATCGATCTTCCAAATGACATAATTTTTTCATATGGGCTTCAATTTTGACTCGTAAAATATCAAATCGAATGGAATCTAGATATTTAAAATTTTCATGAAATTTTTTTGGCTAGAAAGAACAATAAATGAACCCATACACGTTGTGAAAGCACTTCCCGCCCCGCGAGGCACCCCACTATTAATTGAAAAAATAATAATTCATCTTGTTTGAAGGATATAATATCTTGTTTTTACCTACGATATTATCTTATTTATATTTTATACCTAAAAGACAAAAACTTAGTTCAAATATGTCAAATAGTGCGTTTTTCTTATTTCACCAATATATGAATATGCTATTTTGTTTATCGGTTTTGAAAGTACCATTATGGATTTCATGTAATGTTTGTTTTATATGCATGTCGTTTAAAATTATGAATTGAGAATTGTCTGATGTTAACGTGTTCATTTTTTTCTGTGGAGCGATAACGGATCGGAAAATCTCCGTTCCCCGCGGGAAGAGAACGGGGCGAAGAATCCCCGTTCCCCTCTCCGTTAGAGGAATAAAGTGAAAATAGATGATCGATTAGCATAGTCATATGTAATTATCCTTTGATCAAAACACTTAGGTCTCTGTTGGCTTGCTTTCAATTTCAAATATATGCTCGATGTTGAGTATTGATCTTAGTTTCTTTTGATTCTTATAAAATATTGATCCTTGCCCATTTAGATGAAAATCTTTCAAAATTTGTTATATCTAAATAATAGGAAGTTCTTTAAAAAAAAAACTTTTCATTTGCTCAAAAAAAAAAAAAAAACTTTTTCACCAAATCTATAAGACTATAATAGCTATTAAACAGAAGGAGAGGGAGAATAAGTGGCGGAGAAGGAGAGGGTAGAGAAGAAGAAGGAGAGGGAGAAAAAAAACAGTATTCTATATACTATACGTTTCTTTGTATATAGAATCCGAGAGATTGGTTGAGTTGGTTCACTCTCGAGTTGTTTTTGCTTCTTCCTCCGTTTATGTGCTGCTTTCTCGAGGTATCAGCAATGTTCTTCTAGATTATTGGGATTTGCTTCATCGTCGATTCTCAAGCATGCGATTGTTGCTCATTTTCCCCCATTTCCGCTTACGATCCTTTTTTATTGTTGTATGATCAACCCATGAATACTGTTTGGTTGTTGATTTGACCATTCAGTTATTAGGGACTAATTAATTGTCATCGAAAGGAACAAAAAGGATGCTATTATAATTATTTGGGAAAATTTCAATTTAATACCCTGGCAAACATTTATTTGCAATATAATACCCTAGCTTATTTTTTTTGCAATTTAATACTCTGACAAACATTTATTTTCACTTTCATACCCAACCGTTAACTTTCCATCCAAAATGGATGAAAAGTCCAAAATACCCCTTGAGACCAATCATATTTTCAAAACCTACCACAAAAAATATTTAAAAAATCAGTTTTTATATATTTCAAAATTCATATTTTTATATAATTAAAAAACTCAGATTTATTTCAAAAAATATTTTAAAAAAATCAGTTTTTATATATTAAAAAAAGATTTTTATATGTTTTTAAAAATAGTTTTTATTTCAAAAAAATATTTAAAAAATCAGTTTTTATATATTTCAAAAATCATATTTTTATATAATTAAAAAAATCAGATTTATTTCAAAAAATATTTTAAAAAATCAGTTTTTATATATTAAAAAAAGATTTTTATATGTTTTTAAAAATAGTTTTTATTTCAAAAAAATATTTAAAAAAGAAGAAGATTTATTTCAAAAAAAATAATTAAAATCAGTTTTTTTTTATATTATAAGAATCAGATTTTTATATATTTTAAAAAATTAGATTTTATTTCAAAAAATATTTTTTTTAAATCACTTTTTATATATTTTTAAAAAATAATTTTTTATATATTTCAAAAATCATATTTTTATGTAATTCAAAAAAACAGAATTATTTTAAAAAAAATCAGTTTTTTATATATTAAAAAAAACAGATTTTTATATATTTCAAAAAAATTATATTTTATTTCAAAAAATATTTTTAAAAAAATCGGTTTTTATATATTTAAAAAAATCAAAGATTGAAGGGTGTTTTGGGTATTTGAAGGAAGAAAAGGGCCGAGCCAGTAGATCTGAGGGATAAGACTAGATCTGGGGTCGAAACTGAAGAGAAGCGAAGGGGAAAGAAAGAACCGTGAAGGAAAGAGGAAGGGAGAGGCCACCGCCAGTGGCTCCTCGGTCAGAAGGACACAAGGGCCACCGACGGAGGAGCGAGCAAGGGCGGCGGCGGGAGAAGAAGAGCGAGGGTTTTTTTAGTGAGAGAAGCTCTCCTTTTTAGTGAGACTATACCATTACGTTGTTTAAACACAATCATTAAGATTAAGTGAATTTTTCAGACGCTCATTGTTTTCAGGACATGGTTTATGGAAGTGGTTAGTCATTAAACAACCACTGTCTAGCGATTTTGATGCATGTGAGATTCAATGCTTCGATAATTGTAGAAATGATCCCATTAAAGGTTCTTCGAGCTATATATAGTAGTCTATTTTTTAGTTTTAATCATAAATACGGAGTGCATTTCATAAATCAGTTGATTTATTTTATTCTTGAACATTAATATGGAATACATTATTTAGTAGGAACCACCAACAGATTCCTTACAGAAAAAACCCGGATAACATCCCTTAAATCAGATCGATCTCTAGAGATCACTGTCGCGGGTATGTCGACTACGAAATCATAATGAGTTTCAAGGAGCCGTCGCGGCAGGGGGGAAATTCTTGCAAATAGAACGAGGAAGTTGATGTTTGTGGCATTTGTCAGCAATTTCCTTGGTTGGATCCTGACGAACTCTAGGGGGTTTGATTTTTCCGATAACTGCACCACAGATAAAATGGTTATCTTATAATATATATAAAAATATAATACTATAATTAAACGTTCAACTATCAGTTAGAAGAAAGTCACACACCTTCCTTCAAACCGGCCGGTTTGATGGGTATGTCTCTAGCAGCTACCTCATATGGGATGAGGAGCCCCAAAAGAGCAACAAGGGCAAAGAGGATGAAGACCTTAGAAATAGAAGAAGAAGCCATTGCTAATTGCTTGAGTAATCAAGTGTGGTGACTTGTTTCAGCAAATGCATCTATTTATAGGTTATAATCGGATAAGAGCTACGAAGAGGAGGAAGTGAAGAGGAAATTAAGTGCTGAGGAAGAGGGCCGGGACTTTCCAATGGTGTAGGACTTGTCAACTAGGCCACATGTCCTATCCCACTAGGGCATAATTTTGTAGTATGTGAACCTTTAACAAATAATGATGTAGACATTTGCCCTACACTACACTGCCCGTGACTTAAATTTCATGGTGTCCATCCTATTTAAATATCCACCATTAATATACACGACAATGGTATTAATATTAGGGTTAAATATCAAAACATATATTTAAGTATTGGTCATGACATTCAGTACTCAACGTTTCAAAGTGACAAAAACATTACCTTAATTATTTTGTTAGTTAAAATGAGCGGAATATTCAATTCCATTAGTCATATAATGGATGTTAAAATGACGTTTTTTTCCCCTTAAGTATTTGACTTCTGTACATGTTATAAGAAACAATACATTTTATAAGAAACAATAATGAAAGTACAGCGGTAATGTTCCTTATAAAATATATAGAGGTCAAATAATTAAGGGAAAAACATCATTTTACCATCTATTATATGATACTTGAGGTCATATGACAAACAGAATGAATTATTTCGTCCATTTTTACTGACAAAATCGTGTAACCAATACTTAAATTAGTGCATTTGTCATTTTGAAACGTTAGGTAATATATTGTTTGTGATCAATGCTTAAGAATAAGTTTCGATATTTAAGTCTTAGTATTATACCCCAACGATCTACATGCATGGATGCTTTCCGCAATATAAAAAAAGTTTTGGCAATTTAAATATGTAATGTGAGTTTGAGTTTTATTTTTCCTTTCTAAAATATAATAAATCGTTTCTTGGTGAGGTCATGACGGTGACGAAATAGAAAGACGTCATCATTGATTAGTCACGGGGAAAAGGATTTAGGTTTCGGCGCTTTGTAATTCAAGTACACTGTGAGTTATTGATTCCATGTCTGTGGACATAAGTAGCCCTACGATCTAAGGACGGGCCCATAGGATGGGTGAGGGTTGTTGGCACTCACTTTAGGGCAATATAAGATCTATATGGGTGAGTTATTAATTCATTTATAGATAATTTATATATGATCTATAAATGATTTAACTAAGGACTCTTTTTAGTACACAACGAATGCAGACATGAGTCACTGCCAAACCCTAATGCTCGTTATGATTGAGAGGCTTTAGATTGGGATTTTGGACGTCTAGAGGTCGACGATATATTTTTTTTGGGTAATGCATATGTTGGGCTTAGTTATAAAGGAGGGTCGGTTTCGACCCGCGTTAAGAATGCAGTGTTATTATGATCTTTAGAGTCAGAAATACAAATGAGATTCTGGTTGGGTGTGTGGGTTGGGAAAGCTCCTCTTAACATAAGGTTACATTGATTCTGAAAATATAATGGCGTCTTGGGAGTGAAAAGAGCCTTCTTTTCTACCCTTTCCTCTATCTCTTTTGTAGAGTGGTGTAGTTTGATCCAAAATGGTGGGGGTTGTTAGAGAGAGGTGGCCTATTTCTTATGGGAGGTTTCAGCCTCTGGTTGAATTTTCATATTTTTATTGGTGTTTTTATTTTCATTTTCTAGTTGTTTGAGGTTTTAAGTTGGACATTTTGTAGTTACGTTTTCAGCCGGACTCTTGTAGATTATTTCTTTTCTCTACTTGCTATCGTCTTCTCCTCTATCGCTCGCGACAACTCTGTCTACGACTATGGACCAATCTTGTTCCACATTCGAACTCCATCGACCGTGGGAATAGTGATCATATCTGATGGGGCTGGCAAATTTAACAGCGACTTCAGCACTCGTCGACCCCCCAGACTATCGCCAGAGGGATTGCATAAGGGAAACAAATCCTCTCTTGGCTCAATCAATTAAGCGAGGTTTGTTATACAATCTAGTGATTTATGTTGGAAATCTCATTTGCGTTAAGACTATATTAAAAAAAACAGATTTTTATATATTTCAAAAAAATTATATTTTATTTCAAAAAATATTTTTAAAAAAATCGGTTTTTATATATTTAAAAAATTCAAAGATTGAAGGGTGTTTTGGGTATTTTTTGAAAAAACAAGGTCATGTGCAAAGCACATGACTACTTTCCATCCATTTTGGATGGAAAGTTAACGGTTGGGTATGAAAGTGAAAATAAATGTTTGTCAGGGTATTAAATTGCAAAAAAAACAAGCTAGGGTACTATATTGCAAATAAATGTTTGTCAGGTATTAAATTGAAATTTTCCCTAATTATTTTATTTGTTTTTAATTCTAAAAGTAGTTGTAAATCTTAATCTCTCTCCTATTGCCTGATTCAGTTTTTGAATCTCCACTAATATATTGAAGTTAGATAATTATTTTTATTTTTTTTTACTAATTTTAATTTCATTCGATTAAGTTTTATTTATGCTCTCTGGCATATACCTTTTTCCCATTTCAGGTGGCTCCTTATGAACGTCCACTTAGCAAGGTATACCTTTTTCCTGAGTGTAAGTCATATTTTCTTGTGCATAGATATTGCAAATTGAAAACAACTTAGGAGATACTATTTTGACAGTCATAAAATAGTTTGTGTATACTTATGTCTGTATTGTTTCAGGAAGTTACTAATGTTCATCTACTCCAAAACATCACATATTAATAAGCTATTTTTTCAGGTTATAAGATTGACAACAATTGTTTCCTTTGGAGATTCTCAACATGAAACCGCATCGGAGAACAATCACACGACTGGAGCAAGTTGCAGTTGGATCGTTGATACCCAAAAAATATGCAGGCAGCAAGGTCGCGACCATCCTATAGATCCATATATAAGTTTTATTTCCATGTTAAACATTGGTGTTTTTTTTTTGTAGCCGAGTTAAATATCTATACAACCCTGATCTACACATTTTGCTTTTTTCTTTGAATGTAATACATCCATAGATTTAGGCTTTTGCCATGATTCCAGTTTCAGCTTGAAAAACCTATGTTTAACATTGAAAATGTTGAAAAACCTTTTTTTTTAATTATGCTATATGTTGACACTTCAATCTACAGTACAATGTGGAGAACAGGATCCGTACTTTTGTGGAGGACGAGTCCCTTGATATTCTAGGCTTCGCGCGTTAACCTCGTAGTCTGCCTTATCGAGTACATTGACACCCATAAGGCAGACTACGAGGTTAACGCGCTCTTACGAGATACCTTCTACCTTCGAACTGATAGCTTTGTCACCGACCTATATTCTCTAATCGGCTACTACATTGCACGGGTGGAACTTGATGGTCCCGTGTTTGGCAGAATTGGTATTCTGTCTGATGTTATGCCGTCGTACAATAGTGCTTGATTTTCATTTTGTACTACAACTACTCTTTTGTTACTACTTTTGTTTTTTAAGCATGTTTATATATCGCTCTTGGATTATGCTCAAAGAAATCGAGCTGTTATGACAATAACTTGAGAAATACTTCATATTAACTATTTCGTTTTTATACCGTGTTATGATGCTTGGCTGAGTTGGATTTCCCTGACATTAATTAACTTATTTGGATGTCGAGATGTCTAATTTCTCTAATCATATGCATATTTCCAAATAATCCATATCGTCTATGACCGCGCATCGCGCGGTCTTCCTACCTAGTTTATTTTTAATTTTTGTTATACCCTCGCCCATATGTTGGTTGTTATGTATTTCAAAACAATGTGTAAATTTAGAGGTGGATATGGTTACAGTAGTGTTAATGATAACATAAGTCACTCTCTCTCTCATTTCTCTTCCTCTGACCTTTCTCTTAACTCAGCCGTTGTGCACGGCGGTGGCCTCTTGGCTTCGGCCAGCGAGGTCACCGCTGTTACTCCCGTCTCTCTATATTCTTCCTTTCCTTCTTTCTTCTCTATCTCTCAGTTCAGTTTCCTTAAACCTTTTCCCCCTAGATTCACCTTTGTTTCGTCACTTCCAAAGCCTCACTTCCTTTAGATCTGGGCCTTTGGCCGACAGATCTACCCTCCTCGTCCCTGATACGACTTGGATCTGAGCATTTCTCTTCCTATTCGTTCATCGGTGAGGGGTTATGGATTGTGGCGGTGGTCGGCTCTCTATGAGTCCGCGGCGACTCGTTAGGGTTTCTGGGGGTTCCCCTCACCTGCGGGCTTGGTTCCCGGGGATCCTCTTGTGGGAGATTTTTCTCCATCGTTTCCGGTGGAGATGGTCGGGATTCTCGTGGTTCGCCATAGATCGATTGTTGCTTAGCTGAGCAAGCCTCCTTTCCTTCTTCGGATGGGTTCGCTTCACTTTGGGGTCGCCTCTTCTTCGCCATCGTGGGAAGGGTTTCCTTCTGGGATTCGTTGTGGCTGAGGCTCTCAGGTGGGCTCGATGGTGGGTAAGTTCTCTCCTCCCGATCTATCACTGTTTACTACTGGGACATGATAGGTCAGATCTATTGGTTTGACCCTTCTCTTTCACTCCTTGTTTCACACCTCTTAAATCCTACTTCTCCTTGCCCTTTAGTCCTCTGTTCTCCGTCCACTTTTAGGCGGGGCCTCACGGTTGGGGTTGGCCAACATGGGGGGTTTATAGCCTCTGGATTGTGTTGAGGAATTTCTGGGCTGGACTTTGTGGGGTTTAAAGGCTGTTCTGCATTTGGGGTGTTTGTCCTGCCCTCTCCCAAAAGGAGGCAACCGGTGTTGGTCGGTTGGAAGATCCTGATTAGGGATCTTTGGGTGGTGGTTTTCGGTGGAGATTGGGGGTTCGGCTTTTGCGTTCTGGTGGTGTGCTTGGGCGAGTTAGCCGTTGCTTTGTGCTGGGGTTGGTGGCCGTTTTTTTCTCTGAACTTCAAGGTTTAGGGATCTGGGTGGTGTTGGCATGAGACTGGTCTCCTGGCCTTCGTCGGACTTTGCCGTCGTTCTTGGGTCTCTTCCTTCTCCCTTTGTGTTTGTTCGGATCGGTGATGATCCTGGTTTCCGACCGGTGGTGGTCGTTTGTGCTTCATCTCCGAGAAGAAGTGGTTCGCGGCTGCGGTGATTTCCTTCGTTGGCGCGGGTTTCGAGCGGTCGTGTGTTCTTGCTATTCTGGCGGTTGCGGGGCTCGAGGTGGGGACTGCTGCTAGGTTTTGTTTTTACTTCTTTTTTTGGTTGTAGTTGTTGTTGGGCCTCGTTGCCCTGTTTTGCTTGGTGTTGGGCTTTACTGTTGTTTGTTCGGTTGGGCATAGTTGCCCTTGTTTGCCTTTGTAGGGCTGGTTTGTTAGTTTGGTTGGACTTGTAGTCCGGCTTATCTGTTGCTAATCCTGTAAGTTTATCTGGGTTTTGACCCTGGTTGGTTGGTTGTAAGTTATACACCCCTTGTTGGGTGTTGGTTGTTTGTACTGAGGGCTCAGCCCTTGTCCTTCTGCTACACTTTGTAGCGGTTGGATTTTATAAAAAAATTGCTGATAAAAAAAAGTAGTGTTAATGATATTGTTCTGTGTACACCATGACGTTGTTTAAACACAATCATAAAAGATTAATTGAATTTTTGAGACACTCATTCTTTTTCAGTCATGGTTTATTGAAGTGGTCAGTTAAACAACCACAGTCTAGTCATTTTGATGCATACAGGATTCAGTACATCTTTATTATAGAAACGATCCATTAAAGATTCTTCAAGTTATATATATATATATATGTAGTAGTCTATTTCTTTTATCAGTAAACATAAACACCGAGCAATTTCATAAAGATGTCGATATTTTTATTCTTGAACATAAACATGGAGTTTTTCCATGTGTACTTGATGGTTTTTCCCTTAGCTGTCTTTTCATTTCGAAAGGTCGGTTTTTAATTTTAAAAATTTGCTGATAAAAAAAAACCATAAACATGGAGTACATTGATTTAAAGGAACCAACAACAGATTCGTTACAGGAAAAACGTACAACATCCCTTACGTAGGATCGATCCAGAGATCGATGTTGCAATGTATTTCAAGGAGTTGCCGGGGCATGGATGAAATTCTTGCATTGGGGAGGAGGATACTTAGCACGATGGCAGTAACGAATAAACCCTTCGAGTGCTTCGTTAGATTTTTTTGTAGGGCCGTGAATACCCTTGATGACTGCACCACCAAAAGAAACGATTATATCATTATGTATAAGAGTACAAAATTATAATTGAACATTTAACTATGAGGTAGAAGAAAGGCGCTCACTTTTCTTTACAGCGGGACCCGATATAGAAGCTGCCTCGTGTGGGATGAGAAGGCCCAAAAAAGCAACAAGGGCAAAGAGGATGAAGACCTTAGAAATGGAAGAAGAAGCCATTGGTTGTGTAATTGGAATGTTTCAGCAAATGCATCTATTTATAGGCTATGATTGAAGATAAGAATGAAGACTAGTGGAGGAAGCTATGGTAGCATTGTTCACGGTCGTACTTATGATCTACAACTAGTTTAATTAAGGACTCTATTTGATTTTTTATGGTTAAGATTGTAAATGAGTCGATTGTTAGATATTTGGGTTCGTTATAACCAAATTCGAGTAAAATTTGAATTCAAGGTTAGATTCGTCTAATAGATGAGCCGAGGTCGAGAACAGCGCCTCATATACCCACTCGTTAATTTATAAATAAATAAATTTAATATATTTGGCCGGGAAGAAAATAGTTCTATTCAAAACAGGGATTATCTTTTTTTGTGACCAATTTCTCCATCTCTATCACTGCCGACCAACTCATGAGTCTTTTTTTTTATATATTGGAATCATTGTTGTTGTTGATGTTTGTCCTAAACTTATTCATAGAGGTCAACGGTTTGTCTTTGTGTACTTTAAATGGCTCGACGACTTAGGTCGTGATGTTGCTACTCTAAATGGTTCCCAGTTCAAGGAGCGTAAGATACGAGTCGAATTGGGTTAGAGGGTCGAGAGAGCAGGTCTTCGTGGCTCGTCACCCTTAGGCAAAATCTTATTTCTGCCTATAGAAGGTCTCCCTGTTTTCTATTTGTTATTTCGTTAATGAAATTTTGTTCTCCAAATAGAAAAAAACAATTACAATATACGATATTCATTCGTTCTAAGACATATATAGGAATGATACCATTGAAGGTTCTGACTTATTTTATAATAAATGTTATGTTTAAATGCCCAATTACATTATGTAAAGCAATCGATTTTGTATTCTTGAACATAAACATGGACCGTAGCACATTACTTAGTAGGTAAACCCGAACCCCAAGACATTTCCGATAGGACAAACATATAACATTCCTTCAGTAGGATGGATCTAGAGATGGTAGTTACAAGCATGGTTGTAAAAGTCCCCGCCTAGTCCGCTTAGGCCGCCTAGGCCCCAAAACATGTAAAAACGTCCGACTCGCCGCCTTGTCTAGGCTCCAAAATCTGAAAACCACCCAACTCGCCTACTCGTCCAATTAGTTGGAAAGTTGGGACTCTTGGTTTTTGAAATTGGACTTTGAAATAGAGATGAAAATGTGAGAGAGACAATATGTTTGTAATGATTTTGAATTTCTTGATAAAAATAATATAGGGTGTTTCCCTCTTTGGTGGTTTATTATTATAATTTAGATTTTTATTAAAATAAAGAGTAAAATTAAAATGAGAGTATTATTTGGTTTAGTTTTTTGTATCTTGATACTTGATATTTTTATATTATACAAATATAGTTTATATTTTAAATTTTTTTACTATATTTGTGTAGTATATATTTAAAAATATTAAAAAATTAAATCCGCCTAGGCCTCGTCTAGGCCCCGACTAACGCCTAGAGATTCTCACCCTCTGACTAGCGTCTAGCGCTTTTTACAACCTTGGTTACAAGTAGTACATAAATATTGGTTTCGGACATGTCTGACTGCATAATGATAATGTGTTTCAAGGAGCCGCTGCGGCAGGAGGATTCTTCTTGCACACGCCAAGATGATTGCAGATAGGATGAGCTGCATGGCTTGCATGACCTGCATGGCCACCAATTCCCCCGATGACTGCACAACCAGATAAAACAGGTTACACTGACATATATATAGGGGGACAGTCACGTGCGAACTTCTCTTATGGTGTGAACCCGCGAACCACAAATCTGGTTTGAGGAAATAGCATCCTAATTTGAGAAAAAAAAGTTTGAAAAAACAGCATTTTACTTTAGGGAAATATGGTTTGAGGAAATAGTGTTTCTGGTTTGAGGGATTTTTTGTCTGAGAATATTCACCTCAAACCGAGAACGCTATTTCCTCAAACTAGTTGCACTAAATACGCGAGTTCGCAGGTTCACACCGTAACTCATGGTTCGCACCTGATTGTACTCCTATGTATATATATAATTGAACTTTCAACTATCGGCTAGTGTCTATGAGTTTGTGAATGACATTATTGATTCAAAGTATGGTGGACAAATCTACCCCTACGATTTAAGGATGGGCCAATAGGAGTGTTGTTGGCACTGACATAGGGGAGTTTTTCTTTTATTTTAAGTCGTTTTCTTCCCCAATTATTGGGGAAAGGTAACGACAAGGCAATGATGTTGAGTACATGCGTGATGGATCTGGACATTCATGCAAGAACAACCGTCGATCAGTTAAGGCTGTTGGGGAATAATAGGCTTGGGGAAGGGGTTCTCTCTTTGGGTTGATTTCTGACCCCGGCCGATTTTGGTGCTGGCCGACGGCGATTGTGCTCATACCCTGAGTTCGGGATGCGGTGTATTTGGTGGTTGATGCTCTGGTTTCTGTTTTAAGTTGTTTGTACTTAGATTTATTTTTCTGTTCAATATGGTTTTGTTGTCTGCTTTGGAAGTCTGGTGTAGCTTCAATAGCAGTTTAGTTTTCTTTGTGTGACAAATCTGGGTATGTAAGACTTGTTATTACACTTTGTGTCAGGAATGGAAGCTTTTATTGATGAATTGAACTACTACAAAGCTCACAGAAGGCTCTGGTTCGCTTATGGACCAAGCTCTCTCTGGTTTCGCTTACTACATTACACAGAAAATGGACAAGACCATCGGAGAAGACGGTGAGCTGGTCTTTATACTCGTTGACCGCTCCACGTGCCTTTCGCTTATTGGTTCGGTTCTAACAACTTCTGTAACTGCCTCCACGTCGATGTAACAAC
The DNA here is from genome assembly GCA_963921825.1 of Erodium maritimum. Taxonomy (NCBI): domain Eukaryota; kingdom Viridiplantae; phylum Streptophyta; class Magnoliopsida; order Geraniales; family Geraniaceae; genus Erodium; species Erodium maritimum. Next base: position 6,102,026 of record OY997589.1, on the reverse strand, counting down.
CCGTAACAACCTTCCACGTCAGCGCCACGTTGCAGCTTATCTGTTCGCGCCCTGTCTCGTCCACTTAACCTAACGGTGCGTTTGGTCCTTCTTCTCGCGTGGTCCTGACAATACCCTCCCCTTCAGAGGAGACTCGTCCTCGAGGCTCTGGTTGAAAAGAGCGTCCTGGAAATCGAGCACGGAGCCAATTGATATCCTCCCAAGATGCATCTTCCGGCGACGCGTCCGACCATTGGATCAACTTCTGCACTACTGCCATGTTGTCTCTTTTGACCGTGCGTGTCTCGAGCACTCGGACTGGTTCGACCTTCAGCTGGCCTTTAGTCGTTGTCTCCGGCAGGGTCGTGCTTGGCACTTTCGACCGTCCGACCTTCTTCTTCAGCAGAGAGACATGGAAGGTGGGGTGAAGCTTTGAACTTGGGGGAAGTTTCAAGGTATACGCTATTGTGCCGACCTTCACCACTATCTCAAAGGGTCCGTAATAGCGGGCGGATAGCTTCATATTGCGACGGAGCGCCAAGGACGTCTGGCGATATGGCTGCAGCCGAAGGAAGACCAGGTCCCCCACCTCAAATGACCGCTCCGTGCGTCGTTTGTCTGCCTGAGACTTGACCCTGTCTCTGGCTGCTTGTAAATTGTCTCTGACCAGCCCCCAAATGGCTTGGCGATTCACTTCAAAGGACTCGACCGCCGCCACCTTCGTGGTAAAGACCGAGGTGTTCAGTGCCGGCGGCGGATGACCGTACAGAACCTCAAATGGGGTGGATTGAATGGCCGTATGAAACGCCGTGTTATACCAGTATTCTGCCATTGCCAGCCAACGCGCCCACTGGTTGGGAAGATGATGGGTCGTCAGTCGTAGGAAATTCTCTAAGCATTGGTTCACACGTTCCGTTTTCCCATCGGATTGTGGATGGTACGCCGACGAGAAATCAAGCTTGGAACCGAGCAGCCGGAAGAGTTCTTTCGAAAACTGACTCAAAAAGACCTTGTCGCGGTCGGAAACCATAGTCCTGGGAGCCCCATGGAGTTTGTAGACGGAATTGATGAATGCCTCGGCCACCTGAGCTACCGTGAATGGGTGGCGCATCCCCACAAAGTGTGCGTACTTGGAAAATTGATCCACCACGACTAGGATCGTGTCGAAGCTCCCTGACCTGGGCAATCCCTCTATAAAGTCCAGGCTAATATCGAGCCATGGTCTGGTCGGAATGGGTAGCGATTGAAGAAGTCCGGGGTACGCGACGTTCTCTGATTTACATCGCTGGCAAGTGTCGCAGTTCTCGACTAAGCTTTTGACATCTTTCTGTAACTGAGGCCACCAGAAGTGCGCGGTTACCCTTTTGCTCGTCGCCCGAACGCCGGAGTGACCTCCTAATGGGGAGTCATGGAGTGATGCGATCACCTTGTGCCTCACTGGACCGTTGGCTCCGACATAAAGCTTGTCCTGCATCGCCAACAACCCTTACCTGAGCTTCCAGCCCTCTACCCCATCGTGTGCAATGCTGAGTCGTTGAATGAGGCCTTGCGCTTCTGCATCATTGTCATAACTGGACTCAAGCTCTGTGATCCAAGTAGGAACTAGAACAGAGAGCTCGTGGAATGCCTCATGTGGTCGCCGTGACAGCGCATCTGCCACCCTGTTGGCTGTCCCTGCCTTGTACTCAATGCGGTATGTCAGCCCGAGCATCTTCGCGAGCCACCGTTGCTGGAACGACGTGAAAAGCTTTTGCTCCATCAAGAACTTTAAGCTCTGTTGGTCCGTTCTTATCACAAACTCCTCCTGCTGCAAATACTGGCGCCATTTCTGAACCGCGAGCATCATTGCCAGCATCTCTTTCTCGTACGTCGACCGGCCAGCATTCTTTGGCCCCAAGCTCTTACTCAGGTAAGTGAGAGGTCGACCGTCTTGCATCAGCACCGCTCCCACACCTGTGTCCGATGCGTCCATCTCAATGACAAAGGTCTTTGCAAAGTCGGGTTGGGCTAGTACCGGAGCTGTGCTCAGGGCTCGCTTGAGTGCATGAAAGCTCATTTCCTCTGTCTCGGACCAGCGGAACTCATTCTTCTTCTTTAAAAGCTCTGTCAAGGGGCGTGCAATTTGGCCGTAATTTTGGATGAAACGCCGGTAGTACCCAGAGAGTCCCAAAAATCCCCGCACGTCTTTGATGTTCCTGGGTGTTGGCCATTGTTTGACGGCCTGAATCTTCTCTGGGTCGGTCGCTACCCCTTCACCTGAGATCCGGTGTCCCAAGTAGTCGACTGTAGCGACCCCAAAAGAGCACTTGGATAGCTTAGCGTATAGCTGGTGTTCTCGGAGCTTGTCGAAGACTGCCTGTAAATGCTCAGCGTGGATTGCTTCATCCTTGCTATATACCAAGATGTCGTCAAAGAACACGAGCACAAAGCACCGAAGGTAGTCCCGAAAAACACTGTTCATCAAACTCTGAAAGCTAGCCAGAGCATTTGTTAGACCGAAGGGCATTACCCGGAACTCGAAGTGGCCGTCGTGCGTGCGAAATGCGGTCTTATGCTCGTCCTCTTCATCCATTCGGATCTGGTGATACCCCGCCCTCAAATCAATTTTGGAGAATATCGTGCTTCCGGCGAGTTCATCAAGGAGCTCTTCCACCGTTGGAATTGGGAAACGATCCTTAATTGTGATCGTGTTTAGCGCTCTGTAATCAACGCAGAAGCGCCAGGTACCATCTTTCTTCTTTACTAACAACACAGGGAAGGAATAGGGACTTGAGCTTCGTCGAATGATACCTGACTCGAGCATCTCCTTTATCATCTCGATAGCGTCCTTCTGCTCCTCATTGTATCGATAAGGACGTACTGACGGTGGTCTTGCTCCCGGCACAATAGGAATCCGATGGTCGTGTGCCCTGTGTGGAGGTAGGTGTGTTGGGACCTCAAAGATCTCGGTGTTAGCTTGGAGACAACGCTGGACTGAAATGGGAGTTGGGTCCATGCTCTGTTTTTCCTCCATTTTCAGAAACTGCCCCACAAACGCCACTCCCCCGGCTCTTACCTCCTTCTGGAGCTTCTTCCTTGTGACTCCTTGTACGAATGGAGCTGGACGGAATTCTTCGAGTGTCAGTTCCTCTCCTTGGGCTCGGATAGTGATAGATCGATGCACAAAATCGAATGTTATGGGATTGACTGTGCGCATCCAGTCGGTGCCCAGGACCATCTTGCAGTTGCCCAATGGCATTACCAGGAAGACCCAACGGAACGTATGCTGGTTCAGAGTCCACTGCACTTGGCTGAGGCTCGTGCAAACGGACTTGTTGCCGCTACCCAAGTGAATGTACACTTCCGGCGAAGGTTGGACCACCATGCCCACCTTCTTTGCGACTTGAATGTCGAGGAAACACGTGGTGGCTCCTGTGTCCACCAAGGCTGAGATCGTGTGACGACCCACTTTAGCCTCCACGCGTAGCGCAGGTGTTCGTCCCACGTGGCTGGCTCTCAGTGTCTCTTCCCGTCTTGTGTCTGTGTTAGGCTCATCTTCCCGCTGTTGTGCTCTTTCCCCTTCCGCCCAATCCATCTCCTCATCTTCGTCCCAAGAGCCAATCTCCTCAATGAGTGGCTCGTCATCTCTTACCAGCATAAATAGTTGCTGGCGATTGGGACACACGTGTGCTCTGGAGTACCGTGCTGGACATGTGTAGCATAGGCCCAATCGACGTCGTTCCTCACAATATTCTGGCGTGATGTTTCGCACCGGTGGCGGTGCTCGTGGAGCTGGTGGTGCTCTGTTCACTGGTGCGGCCGATGCCGGTGCTTGTCTGCCTGCCTCTCGGTCCCAACCTCCTCCTTGATTCGGACCTGTCAATCTCGGCCTCGTCGCCAGACCGTGTGGATCTGGTGGTCGAGGTTGAGTGTTTCCCCATCGCGCCCCTGTCCTCTGTTCTTCGAGCCTTGTCAAGAACATGGCTCGACTCAGTGTCTCTGGCTCAAGCATAGCCACTCCTGCTCGCAGATGCGTCTTGAGGCCACTGATAAAATTGGAGACGAAGAACTCTTCAGTCAGCCACGGATTTCTAGCCACCATCTGGCCCCGTAATGCGTCAAACCTTTCCTCATAATCTTGCACCGCTCCATCTTGTTTGAGATGCTTGAAATTCGAGATCACATCCTATGAGCGTCCATCTTCGAACTTCCACACCAAGTCTTGTATCTTATGGTCCCAGGTGAACTGTTGTCTGCTTCGCTGGTAGTCCTAAAGCCAGATCTCTGCTCGGCCGGTGAAATGCATGCCGGCGAGTCTGACTCTCATCTCATCTGGAACTGCACATAAGAAAAAGTAATTGGTGCATTTCCTGATCCAAGTTTGTGCACATGATCCGTCAAACGATGGAAATTGGATTTGAGGCAACTTGAAATGCAGATTGTTGTTGTCAGGCCTTAAATTCTCTCCGGAGCGCCCTTGGAACGGATCCGTCCGCCAGCGCTCGTCTCTATCCTCCCTCGGAGCTCTGCGAACTCCCTCCCTCCGCTGTCTCGGTGATTCTTCTTGCGGCCTGGATTCCGCCTGCGACTCCGCCCGAGGTGGCTCGGTGAGTGGCGGATCTCTCGACTCTTGTCGTGGTCGTCGGTCTTCTCTCGGAATTCTCCTTACCTCAGTGCTGGTAAGGCTCTCCAACCTTCGTTCCCTTGGCAAGTCCTCTTCTCGTCGGTCCCTCTCCAGTCCGTCCATGCGCCCGGAGAGACTCTGCAGCGCCGCCGTCATGGCTCGGAGTGTAGCCGTCATGTCCTGGAGATGCGCCTCAGTTCGCCCGGTGGTGTCGGCGAGTGCTTCCACCTGTGGCTGAAGCGTCTGAAGTTGTTCCGCCATCGGAGCGTTGAGTTGCTGGATGTTCGCTGCCGTTGCCGCCGCAGCTCGCCGTGCTGCTTCGTCGATCTCGGAAGCTCGTGTCATTCTTCGCCGTGGATTATGGCTCTGATACCACTGTCAGGAATGGAAGCTTTTATTGATGAATTGAACTATTACAAAGCTCACAGAAGGCTCTGGTTCGCTTATGGACCAAGCTCTCTCTGGTTTCGCTCACTACATTACACAGAAAATGGACAAGACCATCGGAGAAGACGGTGAGCTGGTCTTTATACTCGTTGACCGCTCCACGTGCCTTTCGCTTATTGGTTCGGTTCTAACAACTTCTGTAACTGCCTCCACGTCGATGTAACAACCCGTAACAACCTTCCACGTCAGCGCCACGTTGCAGCTTATCCGTTCGCGCCCTGTCTCGTCCACTTAACCAAACGGTGCGTTTGGTCCTTCTTCTCGCATGGTCCTGACACTTTTTATTAGGGCTTATGGCCTTGGTTTGAGATGTGGATGTGGCATGCTCTATGTTGTATTTGAGGGTTCTCTCTTGGTCTGGTTTTCAATTTGAAAACCTATACCTTCTATAAAATTTGCTGATAAAAAAAACTGTATCATGAACTAAGTCCCTTTTGTCCTTCGCCCGCAACCACACAAGATCCAACCATCAAGGCATGTTGTTGATTTTGGTCTTGGTCCTCCAATACAACCATACAAGAAGCAGCAAGTCCGTGACGGTCCTTCAAAACTGTTGAAGTATAAACCCACATCGGGAAAACATAAGGATAAAATGCTACTTATAAAGGTTGGGGCCACACCCAACTGACAAGGTTGACTTTTTAATTGTGGAAGCCCGACCCGATATAAGTGGCCCAAATTTACAAAAACTCAAACCTTTTTTGTTTCCATGGTGTTTTCTAGGAGCACCCAGAAGCTTAGAACAAGATGACCCACTGTTCATATTTAAATTGTTGTTGAAAGGGCTTTGGTTCATATATAGGCTCATTTTGGAGTCAAAATATCACGCCTATATGGTTACGGCATCAAGTGAGATGACCGAGGAATTTTGTACACCTTACTGGGCTGGTAGATTTCGGGTTCATTAAATATAATAGGAAAAGAGATCATAGGTTCTGTGATTGTGGTCCTTGTTCATCGGTTATGTGACGTGTCTTGTTGGGCTTTCAGGTGTGTTTGTTGTTTTGTCCCAGGTTGTTAAAGTGGCTTATTGAAAATCTTATTAGAATTGATCGCTCCTTTATTATATTCCACTCTTATTCTTTACTTAAAAAAAACATGTTTATAATAGACAGTCGAGAATAAGAAATGAAATTTGATGAGCTGAAAGTCATAGTTCTTGGTGTACTCTTTCTGCACACTATATTATGCTTTGTAGGTATATCTTCTATATAAAATCATGATGGAATACTAAATACACCACACATGAGCAATGGAATAAACTAATGACAGAATTATAAAAATAATTTTGTTTGATGAGAAAATGATAATCAGATTTAGTTTCAAAAGTACAGTATATAATGTATTCACGTTAATGACAAATTCGATGCTCTCAATTCTTTGAAACGACTATATAGAGATGAATATCATTCCCCGATTTTAAAGAGGATAGAGCCCGGAGAAAGAGAAAAAAAAAATTACAACTGGTTTATTTTTGCAGAGTTATATTAAAAATAAAATAAAATAAAAATTATATTTAGCGTTTTTCCTTCGCGTACGAGACCGGCATGTATTTAGATACTCTAACAAGATCTATGTTAAGACATTTGTTTTTTGTATTTATTTTATTGTGGCCCAATTTAGGAAACCCAATTAAGAGACCACAACTGAGAACCATCATCCGAAGTGATTACAAGGTCATAGTGGATATTATTAACAAAAAGAGAAGATCATCTTCTTCTACAGGAATAGTCGCTAGCGACTGTATTTCCCTTTTATCTAGATTCGAGGGCGTGCAACTCGATTTTATAAAACGGACAGCGAACAAAGCAGCTCATTGGCTTACTAGGGCGACATGTTCCTCCCTTGTCTGTGAATGACAAGAAAGGTTTATACCATAACCATTTCATCGGGAACTCATTGCCGACATTTAAATAATATATCTCGTATTTTCTCAAAAAAAAAATCCCAATGCAAACGTTTTGTTATCAAGTCTGGATATGGGTCTATCCAAAGTCCAACATTAACCAAGCTAGTTACCTTTTTATTATATTTTGATTGAGCATAAAATTAACACATTTCACAAGGCAGTCGATTTTTTATTCTTAAACATAAACATGGAGAACATCGAAGCACCTAGAGATTCACGATATAGGATAAACACGTAACATTCTTTAAGTAGGATCTCGAGTATCACCAGAGATCATAGTTGCTATATAGATATTGCTTCGACTGCAGAAACATAATGCTTCATGGATCAGCGGCGGGAGGAAAGCAGTTGGGAAGACCGCCGCAGTAAACATTAGCAGCACGTCCACCACGACCGATACTAAAAACAAACTACAATTTGATTCTAATTCAAGCTACAAAACAAACCAACAATCTTCTTATATGTTTATGGTGCAAAAATCCAAAAACCATATCATTATATGTTTGATGAGTGGAAGTCAATTAGTAGAATGAGATACAGTTTCGGTGACAGTCGAAACACTGATCTTATAACTAAGTGTCCGATAAAGACCAAGAAGATAGTAGGAAGTAGTTCCCTATTCCAACTATGCATAGCGTTGTAGATCCATGAAACTATCCCCGTCTCGACTTGATCGGGCATGTTATATCGTAACAATCGGTCAAGATGTAAGGAGGAGGCTGGGAACCTGGAGGGTTCTAATTCATGCGAAGGTCGGGGTGTGTCTCCTCAATGACACCCCGAAAATTCATGGGTGATTCCTGGCGACCCGCGAGACAGTCCAGTGTGCCTCGCTAAATTTCCATGCAAACCGGCGATGGGTAGGAAACACCATGAGGGCCGGCAGGACCAATGAGGGATCAACGAGTACCACCGTCTCATTTATTCTAGGGTGGCAGAGGTTCCACCAAGTACTGGAAAGTTTCTCCCCTACCATCTCGGTAGTCAGCATCTTCACATTTTTAGAGCCTTCATATGTAACCCGAGGAAGGATGACGCCAACTGGACCCCGATGGAATACTTAGTCCACCAGAGCGCCATATATTTTTCGGCAATGAGCAAGCTCAGCTCTGACTCCCCGTCATCAGCAATTCTACCGGTGGTTTGGTCCGTTATCACAACATTACCCTGACAACACCTATGGAGTGGTACGACGAATGCAAACCGTTTTCATTTTCTTGCTTGTCCTATGATGTTATGACTTGTTTCTTATTATGATGCATGCCTTTCTTTTGGATACTGTCTTTTTAGGTGATCTTTTTGCGATCGGTGTCTTCGATTTTTTTTTTTACTTAAATATATGAATGGTTGAAGCTAAAAAAGATTACAGTGAAAAAAAAATATGTACACAAGTCTCTTTGATTTTAAATTTTTATTTGGTATGAGGTACATTTTAGTTATTAAGCTACCACGCTCCATCCATCAGAAACCTTACTATTGCTCCTTTTTATGTGCTGTCATCTCCTGCGATGCTCGTGTTTCCGTTCATGAGTCTTTTTATGTACATTTTAGTTATTAAGCTTGGACTCCTTCCCTTTACCACGTCCCCATCCTCTACTGATGGTGGTCGGCCATGGCCACGACCATCCCGGCGAAGATGCCTGCGGAAAGCCCCCACTCTGGCTTCACTTCTCGACAACGGAGACTCGTGCCCCTCCGGCCGAACTTCTCTGCCACGGTCATCCTCAGCTCGGACGGTCAGATCTTCTCCCACTTATCGTCGGAGCTCTGCAGTCCGAGACGCTTAGCCGTGCTCCTGCTTACCATGATCACCTGGCCAATACCGTGCCCTCGCCTCAAGCGGATTAGATCTATACCAGCCGACACCTTCCACCCTTGCTCCGATTCCTGCCCCTCACATCGGAGGTCGTTCGGGTGTAGTTCATGCTCGTCGTTTGTTTTTTTGTTGTTGTTTATTTTGCTTGTACTTTTATCTGGTTCCCATCTACCAGAATCTCGGATCTCCGGTAGGTGTGGTTGTGGCGTTTGACAACGTGTCCAATTGTGCCTCCCTTTCGTAAGAACATGATCTGATAGTGTTGGTTTATTTAGTCTATGCGTCGCCCTTTTCGAGAGCTATTTGTCTTGTTCGTCATCCCTCAGGTTCCCGAGATCAACCGATGGACACAACAATTGTGTTGTTCAATTTATGTTGTCCGGCGATCAGGGTTTTTTAATTTATTAATTTATCTTTCCTTAAAAAGAACATTTGAATAACTAAAGCACCAACAATAATACATCAAAAACAATGAGATTCCGAACAGATACCATCGTCAAAATACAAAGTGAAGTTTTACCTCCATTTTAGGATTGTGATTCTATATATTTAGAAAAGTGCAAGACAATGATTTAATTTTAGTATGGACTACAAAAGTGAAGTTGGATATAAAGCACACCTACGATAACGTATAATTATCTTTAATACGAAAAAACTAAATATTAAAAGTACTCATTTGGGAAGCAAACTAATAAAGGAACAATATTCTTCAAGCAAAACACTTAGTTTCAAAACCAAAAGACAATTAAATCACCAAAATCCAGGGGCATATAAGTTATGCAAGGTAACCAATAACAGAAAAGAGCTTCAAGCATCCCCTAGAATTGGCCCTCTACCACAAGCTTCTAGTTTAATCCTCATCCTCTTCATCCCCATCACCACCAGAAGCTTTCTTGGCAGCAGCCTTCTGGTTCTTTCGCTTCACTCTTCCGGGTCTACCACCACCGAATGGACTGGTGAGGGAGAAGTCAATGTGCTTCTGAGAGTCAACCTTCACCATGAAAGATGGGATGTTGACCACCTGTCTTCCAACCCTAAGGACGAAGAAACCAACATATTAAACCTCATATAATATAAAGCATGTCATGCATAGTCTCAGAAACAACTGAAAGGGGTTTGTTTTAGTTTGGACACAGTTAATCTAAGTGCACATTACCAAATCATCAGCTGCTTCTAAAGTCAGTCGGAAAATTTTGAACAAATGTACATTTTCAAATTAGCAAACAACGTATCTCAACAGGCTTAGACTAGGTAAAGCATAAACACTACTTAGAACAATGTACATTTTCAAATTAGCAAACAACGTATCTCAACAGACTTAGACTAGGTAGTTAAACTTTAAGGATCACCATTGTAGCATAGGTAGTTAATCTTTAAAAATATCTGAGAAGTCAAACATTATTGTTTACAGAACTTTCCACAAGGAAAGCTAGTAACATAGTGAAAGAACTAACAACATAGAATATAACTTAAAATAGAATCAGCAAAGCAAGACTTACAAAAACACAAGAAATACTTAATTATGTTTGTTAATCAGTGACCATGGGGCAGTATCAACAAATAATGATACATCATGCTCAACATAAACCTTCATAAATTATATAAATTAAAATGAATCATGGAAAAGAAAACAAGACACAAGTTCATTTGTAAAATATTAGGATAAGTTTTATACCTGATATGCCTCTGCCTGATGAGCACACGGGCATGGTGAATTGACTTAGCCATACCAGACTTGAAAACAAGGGTTTGGAGTCTTCTCTCAAGGAAGTTCTCAACAGTCAACGACAGGACATAATCAAGCTTGGTCTGGCTTTCATCAAGGAGCCCATACTTGTTCATCCTACGAAGAAGAGCTTCACCCTCAAAGATACGGCGAGGGTTCTTCTCATCCAAAGTGAGAAGCATCCTAGCATTGTTACGGATGCGGCTCAAGGCATACTGAACCCTCCACAGCTCCCTCTTACACCTAAGCCCATACTCACCAACAAGCTTCAGCTCCGCATCCAATCGCTCCTTCTCATAAGGGCGACGCGGCTTCTTGAAGGTCTTCCCATCTAAACCCAGAACAGATCATAATTAAACTAGGTGATATACTATGTACAGGTCAATCAGATTAACACATCTTCAGGGGACATTTTCACATATCAGTAATGAATAAAATTAACACTTCTTTACATGGGTTCCAACAACACAAATCTTCAGGGAAATCAAATCAAGGTTGATCATTGCAAATGAAGATCCACTTAGATGATACCTAGTGTAGCTATTTTGACTCAAATTGAGAGGGTTTTTTGTATAAATGTTTCCAAATCAGTAATGCACAATATGAATCAACCATGGCAGTGCTCAGATTACAAGTTAAGAACATCAAAATAGACCTCACATACAGAGCATTCAGATTACAGCGAGAGAAAGATAGAGAAAGCTTACAGTTTCGGTAGAAATTGACGTGCACCATGGCTCCTTCCTATCCTCTGAGCGCGAGAAAGCTGAGTGAAGAAGGAGGCGACGAGGATGGCGACACGGCACAACCTCAAACTATGTAATGCCATACCCTAACCCTAAGGAGGTTTGGGCTGATTCTATTGGGCTAGACTACGTAAATGGGCTGGGCCGACTCTTCCACGTGAGAAGCACGTGCCCTAGTGGGATAGGACATGTGGCCTAGTTGACAAGTCCTACACCATTGGAAAGTCCCGACCCTCTTCCTCAGCACTCAATTTCCTCTTTATTTCCTATAGCCTATAAATAGATGCATTTGCTGAAACACTTAATTACTCAAGCAATGGCTTCTTCTTCTATTTCTAAGGTCTTCATCCTCTTTGCTCTTGTTGCTTTTTTGGGGCTTCTCATCCCATATGAGGTAGCTGCTAGAGACATACCCATCAAACCGGCCGGTTGGAGGGAAGGTGTGTGACTTTCTTCTTGCTGATAATTGAACGTTCAATTATAGTTTTATATTCTTGTATACATTATGAGGTGATCGTTTCATCTGTGTTGCAGTTATCGGAAAAATAAAACCTCCTAGAGTTCGTCAGGATCCAACCAAGGAAATTGCTGACAAATGCCACAAACATCTACTTCCTCGTTCCGTGTGCAAGAATTTCCCTCCTGCGGCGACGGCTCCTTGAAACTCATTATGATTTTGCAGTTGATATATCTGAAACAATGTTTTCTTTTTCTTCTTTTGATCAACTATTATCGCATGCATCATCTATATCTACAGATCGAACGTACTTAAAGGATGTTATTCGTTTTTCCTATAAGGAATCTCCTACTCAATAATGTACATGTTCAAGAACAAAAAATCAACTGCTTTATGAAATGTACTTCTGATTTATGATTAAGAATGCAAAAATATAGACTATATTTATATATATATAGAAAGGGTTATCTACTAAAAACTAATAAAATGGTTTAAGTTAAAAACTATTTGTATCCATTTGATTGAGACTCATCAAAATGATATTTTTTTCAATAAATTTAATTCATTAAGGAGATATTAGGAAAAAAGAAATTTCCCTTTTCTGGGCGTACAAGTACAAATTGAACCCACCATCCCAATTCTTTCAGATATGCTACAGATAGTCTGTCGCCAACATCTTACATCGAATTTTTTCTTATGAAAGCTATTCATCTTTTTTTTTTTTGAAAAAAAACGAGTATTTATTACTCAGCATTAAAAGCCAGCAACCCTGGTAGAGGTTTTGACAGGCTCGTCAGGTCCCAAATTACAGACTCCCACTCAAGGGCATGCCTAGCTAACGCGTTGACTATCCCGTTCGCAGTTCTACGAGCATGAATCACCTTGAAACCCCGACGCTCACTCAAAAGCTACTTATAATCATCAATAATTAACCCCGGTGCAGTTAAAAAACCTTCATCACTATTTATAGCTAATACAACCCCCAAACAATCAGACTCAACTATTCCTCTCTCCTAACCTTAGAGCATGTACAACAGAAAGGACCTTGGTCAGGGAGTGGGAGTGCAGACCTTGTGCTGACTGGACAAAAGTCAGGGAGTGAGAGTGCAGAAAAGTGGGTGTTTTGCAACAGAAAGGACCTTGAGGTCCTGGGAGTGCAGAACAGTGCTGACTGGATTATTATTTGATATTTTCCTGTTTTATTTAATCCGTTATCAAAAACCGTTTAATTTAGTCATAATTTAAACAATTTTGGAAAGCAATAATTAATAACAATCAATAATTAATAAATTCAACACGAATATAAATGAACTTCTAATTTTATTCAACCACTTTTAATACGACCCAAAACAAACCAGCTCCAAGAGCACAAACGACTACTCGTCGTCATGGAAACCAGCTCCAAAGCGATCTCATAAGTGCTCCATAAGATCTTGTTGTAGTTGATGGTGGATCTCAGGATTTATGACACTTTGTTGAGCATCCACTCGTTGCTGGTATGGCAATGACCCTGGTCCGTGGTGCCATCGTTCCGGTGGTGTCCAATTCGGCATTTCTGGAGGTTGCGCCCACAACAACTCCTCCTCCCCCATACTCGTACCGGTCGCGCTCATCCTCTACAATCATGTTGTGTAGAATTATGCAAGTGTGCATGATATCAGCCAAAGTGTGTTTGCTCCAATTATGAGCGGGACGGGAAATGATGTGCCACCTTGCTTGAAGTACTCCAAAAGCCCTTTCAATATCTTTCCGAGCACCTTCTTGGCATCTAGCAAACAACTTCTCTTTGGACTCGTAGGGATGCCGAATAGTCTTCACGAACCGTGCCCATGCTGGGTAAATGCCGTCCACCAAGTAATAAGGTCGGTCGTACCGATGGTCGTTGATCTCGTACTCAACAGCAAGTTCTTGGCCGTAGTAAGCGTCTTGGAATAAGTGGTTGTGGTTGAGGACGTTGATGTCGTTGTTCGATCCAGCCATCCCGAAAAATGCATGCCAAATCCATAAATCACGGGACGCTACAGCTTCAAGCATAATCGTCTTTTCCCCGTGGTGACCTCCCCCTCCCTGCGCTTCGGTTGGGCAGTTCTTCCTGTCACGCCCCAATTTCAGTAAACCGAACTAGGGACGCGAACGTTAAAATAAGAAAACACTTTGAAACCAAAACCATTAAAACACTTTACAATACCAGTTTAGTTCAACAAAGGATAAATACAACTCAAAATAAAACGTCCCACAAGCGGACAAAAAGCGAGGTATCCGTCGCTAGACTAAAAGTAACCCGGACTCCCGCCCCTAGCTCTTCAAGCTTCGGAAGCTCACCTAGTCCGACCTGCGACAAGTACCTGTAGGAAAAGCAGTTAGGGGTGAGCGTTCGCTCACCACCACGGATAACAGACTGACTACGGCATAATTAGCAGACAATGCCGGTAACACCAATAATAAAGTCTACACCGGGGGACACTGTCCCCAACCCAAGGACTTTGACTGATCATACACCCACTGTTACCTTCCTTGACCAACTCAACACTTTGACACGTAAAGTAGACCCGACACAACGATCACGACCTCTCCCAAGGACTCGAAAGAAACTACGCAACACCAAACAAGATCACAAAGGATCGCACACCAAACAAGATCACAAAGGATCGCACACCAAACAAGATCACAAAGGATCGCAAACCAGCTGCTCAGTAACCTCCCTCACGCCATTTACCGATCTCATCAGGTCAGGCGGTCAACCTGTTGCAATTCCTCGACACAAAGTCGGATCAGGCTGTCGACCTATCTCACTCACAACCATCGAACCACACACGCGCGGTCAGGACCCCTTTACTGACGGGCGGGCCCCCTACCCCGTCTGTACGTGCAGACGCGTGTGATCGAGGACCCCCGTTTAATGAAGCGGGCCCACAACCTCAGGTAACCACAATCACAAACACAGTTCAACAAACAACAACCACACAAGTTCAGCACTCCACAGGCACTCATGGCCACCCAGGACACCAACCCTAAAGCACGGACTCAACAGCCTCACAGGCACTCACGGCCTCCCAAGATACACCAACAGTAACTCACGGGCTCAACAACCCCACGGGCACTCACGGCCACTCAAAACCACCAAAGGTAACTCACGGGCTCAACAACCCCACGGGCACTCATGGCCACCCAAGACCTCCAAAGGTAACTCACGGACTCAACAACCCCACGGGCACTCATGGCCACCCAAGACACCAACCCTAAAACACTGGTTCACAACCCCACGGGTACTCACGACTACCCAAGACACCAAAACGACAACACGGGCTCTCATGGCCACCCAAGACTCAGCAATAAATAACACGGGCTCTCAAGGCCACCCAACTCAACAACAAATAACAAGGGCTCTCAAGGCCACCCAAACTCGACAATAAATAACACGGGCTCTCAAGGCCACCCAAACTCGACAATAAATAACGCACAAAAACCTCCGGCATAATCGATGCCTGCAACAGTCCTAAGATCGCTAGTTTCACAAACAACCTCCGGGCATGGTCATATGCCTCCAGTAATTCAATTATCGCTAAGTTCTATGTTCCTACGACACTACTAAGTGTCACATGCATTTCCAATAATCGCTACGTTCCCGTATCATGCTTTTCTGATAAACGCTACCATCCCGTATCATGCATTTCTAATAATCGATAATCTACTCAACCCACGACACCCCGGTGTCACATGCAATTCTACTGTTAACTTTCCCTAGTCAGGGCCGAGATCCGGCTACTTTTCCCTACCTCATCTGAAGAGCAACCGCTATGTCTCCTAGCTGCTGACGTCCTGGCTCGCTACCTCCGGTCTTCTCTTCGATCGAAGCCGGACTCTAAATTTAACACGAAGCCACAAATCAATAACGGTTCCACCGTTAAACTAAAGGTTACGATTAGTCTAGTTTAGAACCGACAGTTGTCCCTTAAACTCGAGCGGGATAAAAGCGGGATTACGACGGATCGGGTTCGAGCACCCGCGCACCGAACTCAGATTGATCCAAAACCCAGTTAAAACCAATTTTAACTCAAAACCGTCTTTGAAACTCCTTTGCTTTATCTAATTCCGACTTTGATTTTAAAACAGAACGATTCTTTCTTGTTCTTTTCCAAACTCAATACTTTGGTCCAAGCCTTTCTAAATCCGATCTGATTTCGTTTCCCTTTTCGATCTAACTTAACTCAAGTTTAATCTTAACAACCGACTTCCGTTTTAAAACCCGTTTAATTTAATCAGATTTAGTTTTATCCATTTTCTTAAGAATTCAAAACTGATTTTCCCCTTTTTTCCTTTTACAATTGATTTTCGTTTCAAATAACAATCCTTTTTTTTTTTAATTCCTTTTGGTCTTACAACAAACACTTCAAATCCAAACTTCGTTTTGAAACATATTAACAACATCTCACTTTCATTGATTTCGTTACATTTCAGATTCAAAATGAAAACGGTTTAAACCGAGCCAGATCCAGAACATCATAGAATAACGGTAAAGGGAATAATAACTCGGTAACGAAAAATAACGGGGACTCGATTTTCACAACCGGCTGACCACCGGTAAGGGCGTAGCCGGCCGAAGCCTAACCGTGGGAAAGCGAACGGTGGCGGGCGGTGGTGGCCGTAGGCGCGACGGGGCGCGGCTGAGGGTTTCCCCTCAGATCTGAACGAACCCGGCCGTAACTCGCCGGATCTGGTGAGCGCCAGTGAGGAAGACGGAGAGGAGAGCGCTCGGGACGGGGAGAAGGAGAGACGGTCGGAGGCGAAGGAGACGGCGGCGGCGCTGGCTCGCTCGGCCGCGTGCGGTGGTTGGGTCTCGGACGGAGAGGAGGAGAGGGAGAGGGTGGTCGGGTTCCCGAGCTGGTCGGGGGCGGTGGTTCGGGCAGCGGCTGGTGCGTGGAGGGAAGGGCGGTGGTGGCGTGAGAGGAGAGTGGCCGGAGATGGAGGGGCTCGGTGAGGGAGGAGGGTCGGACGGCGAGGGAACTGGACGGAGGTGAGGGAAGGGAGAGGGCCGGAGCTGGGGATGAGGTCGCCGGAGCTGGAGATGAGGTCGCCGGAGCTGGCGAGAGGTCCCCGGAGCTGGAGAGAGAGAGGATCGGGTTCGGGAGAGGAGAGGGGCGGCTGAAGAGAGGGGATTAGGGTTTCTGAGGGAGGAGGAGGGGTTTTATACCCGAGCTCCCACGGGCTTGGGCCACCCCAACCGGGCCTGATCTTCGGGCTTTGCCGAAGTGGGCCGCGCGGCCCAGAGACGGCCTGCCCGGGCCGGGTTGCTGGTCTGGCCGGGTTGCTGGTCGGGTCCGGTCCGACCCAACAGTTTTTTTTTTGCACTTCTTTCAAAAACCTACCTTAAGGTTTCCGGATTGCAATTTAATACCCTTTTGAAGCGAAGCGGGTTTTACACTTCCACTTCCAATGCATACAGTCAAGACTCCCCGCCATTCCGGGAAACCCTCGACCATACCCTTCTCGGAGTAAGCGGTCCATGTCAGCCGGTGTGGGTGTACGCTGATACTCGGCTCCGAATACCTCAATGACGGCCTTGCAAAACTTACGTAAACATTCAAGTATGGTGCTTACCCCAATGCGCAGAGTTTCGTCCAATGAATCGGCCGAGGACCCATACGCAAGCATCCGTATAGCAGCGGTGCACTTCTGCTCCGTTGATAAGCCCGGCCGTGAGGCAGCGTCGGGCCTCCATCCAATGAAGTAAGGATTCGTGAGCCTTCACCGCATTCATAATCCGTTGGAAAAGTGGTCTGCACATACGGAACCGACGCCTGAACATTTCAGGGCCATATAGGGGTTGTTCGTCAAAATAGTTCGCCATCAATTGGATGTGGGCTTCCGCACGATTTCTGTTAATCTCTCGGCGCATTGGTTCCACACGGATGACCCTCTGGACCCTTGGCATTACTGCCTGCATCTGCCTCTCCATCATCCGCCAGAAACGTCGCACAACTGGCTGCATTTGGGCTGCCATCTCCTCATATGTCGGCAGTTGGGCTGCCATCTCCGCATGCGTCGGCATCCGGGGAGCCAGCTCCTCGTACGTCATCTCCTCAGCGTCGGACATAACCTCGTCGTCGGACATTTTCGAAAATAACGAGTAGGAAGTGAGAATGAAAGAGTGAAAATAGAGAATGGTGTGACAAAAATGAGAAATGGGGTTGGATATTTATAGGGATAATTTTATCTGATTTTTGAATTTAAAAAAATCAATAAAAAAAATAGCCGTTGGAGTGACCGTTGCCAACGGTCGGGACACGTGGCGCCACCAGGAGCTGCCAGCGCAGGCCAGGGCGCGAGGGCGCGTCCAGCGCGCTCGGCCAGGCATCGGGGAGCGGGAGCGGGAGATCGGGGAGCGGGAGCGCGAAAATGGGGAGTGGGAACGCGAATTTTCGCGTCTGCAGCGGGCCAGCCAGCGGGGAGCGTTCCCGGCGCGCGCGGGGCGGGGAGCGGGCGCGACCCGTTGTCCTTGCTCTTATTGATCGACCAAGGACCGATTGATAGACAATGCTTCAATAATCTCCATCTCTCATCACTAAAGGAATAGTTGATATGGCCTCCACCATGGAAACCGAGAACATGCTCCGCAAAACCCCGAAATTCCATTTTTTTCGATTTGGATCAAAAAGCCGATCCACACTCCAAAATTCAACCCTTTCAGGCACTTCCTCTAACAACCCCAGACACAATCCTTCTTCTCAAACCCTCTCTGACCATCTCCTGGCTTGCAAGGATCACTACCTTTAACACAAGCTCTTTCCCTGCTTTACTTAGAACCCAACTAGTCCTCAAACCCTCTTTGGGACTTGGTTCTGGTGAGTTTGTGAGTGTAGGAGGCTCTGTGTCAACCCCGATTTTGGAGGGTTGCAAATATTTGGATGATTTTGGGTTCCCGATTTTACAAGTTCTGGTTTCTGAAAAGGAGGTGGATTCGTCTTTTGAGTTGGCAAGTAAAACGGTTGTGCAAGCTTAAGTTGAGGAAATTTATGATCTGATGGGTTTTAATCCTTGTAACACTTTAGTTGCGGTTAAGAGATACAAAGGAGGTAAGGAAAAGGCTAAGAAAGTTATCTTTACTCGCACCTATGTTAGAAGGTCTTCTTTGAAATTGGGGAAGGAAGCTATTTCTAAAAACAGTGGAGAAAAAAGTTCTGCTCCTAAAAGTCTTTCAGAAGCAGAAAAGGCCTAGCAGTTTGGTAAAGTCATAGGGCTTCGAGCTTCTGTTTCAGATAAGGAGATAATTGAGCAGCTCCAACAGTTGGATGAAGGTTTTAATCAAAGTGTTGATTAGAAGTTGATTCTGAAGATGATTTCGAGAACTTGGAGGGCGCTTCGAATGCTGATCTAGATGGAGGAGTAGGTTGATGGTCTTAGTTGTTGCTTTGGCTCTAGTTCAGGTTTTTGTTGTTTTGGGTTGGGTTGGTGTGTCTTCTTTGTGTGTTTGTTTCATTTGCTAGTTTGGTTGCTATTGTTTTCTTTTGGTTCCTTGGTTGGTTAGTTTGTGTCTGTCTTTTTGTTGTTGTTTTATTGTCCTCTTCTAGAGATGTTATGTTGTTTTGGGTTCTCAAAGGTTCTTTCCCTTGTCTCTCTTTTTTCATTTTTGAAAGAGGAGAATTTTAATATATTACTTTGCTGGTAAAAAAAAATAGAGGTCAAATACTTAAGGGGGAAAATATCATTTTACCATTCATTATACGACATTTGAGGTCATATGACTAACGAAATGGAATATTCCATCTATTTTTACTATTAAAAAAATAGTGGCCAATACTTTAGGTAGCGCATTTATCATTTTAAAACGTTGGGTAGTGTAGTATTCGTGACCAATACTTAAGAGTAAGTTTCGATAATTAACTTTTAATTAAATGAACGAAATTGTACATACACCCGTTTAATTTGAAGCCAATGTGATTTTCGTATACAGATAATCCCAGAGAGGCGTGACGCGGTTCTCATCCTAGGAGCCTTTCCAGTGGGTAAGAGACCAGCGGGCGACTCCCACTGTCACTGTAGAGGGTATATTTCGTTCTTTATTGGATCTAGATCGAGCATAAACCCAACACATGGCATAAAGCAGTCGATTTTTTTTTTTAATTCTTGAACGTGAACATGGAGTATATTATTTAACAGGAAACCCGAACCATCAACATATTTACGATCGATATAGGATAATAAACACATAACATTCCTTAAGTAGGATCTCTAGTCATCACCAGAGATCATTGTTGCTATGTAGATATTGCTTCGACTGCAGAAATATAATACTTCAAGGATCAGCGGCGGGGGGGATGCACTTGCGAAGAATACCACAATATACAACTGCCAAGAAAAAATTAATTTAATGGTTAAAATATAACTATAAACATACTTTTATTTATTAGTTTTAACATTTAGTTGAGTTGACATTTTAATATGATATAAGAGTTTGGTATTTTATGGACACAAATTCTAATGTCACTTTATACAAAAAGAAAAATTCTCAAATTTGTTCCAAATAGGCAGTTTTATTTTTTTTTATTTTTTTCTCAATTGATTAGTCTTCTCTTTTAATTAATCTACTTCTAAACTTATAAATTGGGCTTGTTCGCTGTTGCTGAATTAACCCCCTGATCAACAGATCCAATCTGTTGCCTATGCAAAGTTATCCGTCGGTACATATGATTATAACCAACGAATATAAACGTGAGCTAAGATCCGTCGCTGAAATCTTGTTGCCCAAGTGATTTTCCGACGTGCAGAAGTGTCCATGGGGTAGAGTTGGACATCACCAAGATGGAATCCATCGGTGAAGAAGAGAAGCCTTCCGACAGATGCCATTCTCAGAATGTAATGCTTGCTTCTACAACGATGGGTTATACCTGTGGCAACAATACTAACCTCACATACGAACGTATGAAAAAACGTGTATTAGAAAATAACTATGATTAGAATTTCAATTATATGTTTGAATTTTTAACTGAGTTGGCCTTCTGACAACGTTAACTTAGTTGATACACGAAAGTGAAATGAAAATCACCCACCTTTCTTGTCAGGTTCGTCTCTAGCAGCTACCTCATATGAGATGAGAAGCCCAAAAAAAGCAACAAGAGCAAAGAAGACGAAAATCTTAGAAGATAAAGAAGAAGAAGTCATTGTGCATGTGTTGGACTAGTTGTGGTGACTTGTTTCAGCAAATGCATGTATTTATAGGCTATAATCGAAGAAGAGGAGGAGGAATTTTCAGCGCATGCATACGTGTATCGATAGGCTAAACAGTGATGAACATGGAAGATATTAAGGAAGAGGGACTTTTCAACTTATATGTCAATAATAATGTGCTCTTGTTGGTCATCAATCATATCCACTTGCTATGTCTATAATTGAAGGTGAACTACAAAACAAACTGCAATTTGATTATAATTCAAGCTACAAAACAAATGTACAATCTTATTATAATGTGACATAGTTTAGTAAATTTAGGATTTGCAATTTCAAAGTAAGGGCATTGTTTACTAAAAACAGATCTTTTTAATATAAAATATGGGATTATTATGATCTGTTAAATCAAATGGCGGGGGCGGTTTGTACCCTTAAAATTATGGGTTCAGGAAAATATCCTTCAAAACAAAAAAGCTCTCCAGCCTCCCCTTGACTTTCCCTCGTGCTCAGTCGTCGCTGGTGGCCCTCTTGGTTCAATTGGACCTTTGGGGCCGCTGGTCCTCCCTTTTCTCCTCTCTTCCCATTTGTCTCTGCCGCACCCTTGGTTCTCTAGTCCGACTTTCCTCTTCTTGTGCTTCTCTCCGGCTCGTCCTCTTTGCCGTAAGGAAAGGATGGAGAGGATCAAGGGACTCCGAATCAATGGGATTAGGAGTTAATCAATTACTGATAATATGTTCTGTCAATACTCCCCCCTCAAGTTGGAGCATGGAGATCGATAATGCCCAATTTGCGAAGTAAGTGCTGGAAACGATCATGACCAAAAGCTTTGGTAAAAATATCTGCCAATTGGTGTTGACCAGATATCGGGCGTGGAGCGAGAACCCGAGATTGTAGGAGTTGACGAACAAAGTGGCAGTCTATTTCAATGTGATTGGTTCGTTCATGAAACAAAGGGTTGGAAGCAATGTGGATGGATGCTCGATTGTCGCAAAAAAGAGGAACATTTGCGGGTTGCGGTGCACATAAGTCTTGGAGCAATTCCCAAAGCCAAACGATCTCACGATTGGTTGCAGCCAGTTCCTATAAAAAAATTGGATAAATGTCAATCCTAATTCCCAACTATAAGTTAAAATCATATCCTAAGCCCTCCTCACCTTTTGTTTCAAATCCCATCCTAGACTTTTGATTTTTTGTCAAATCCTAACAATTACTGTTTATTCTCACGGAACAGTTACATTGATATTAGGAAATGTCAATATTGCCCTCAAGTCAACTATTCGTCAAAATCATATCCTAACCCCCCGACCTTTTGTTTCAATTCCCATCCATGACTTTTGATTTATTTTTTTAACTAACTATTGGTATTTATTTTTACGGAACACTTACATTAAGCCTCATGTGCACAACGTGTGATTCCATTTTTATAACTTAATACCAATATGACCCTTCTCTCCCTCCTTGCAAACCTATGCACTGTGAAATAATAAATTTTTGGTGTCTTTTTTCCGGCCAAATCCTCGCTCCACTCTCCTCATTAGTTTCCTAGACCGATTCACATATGACCATGAGAGAGAGAAAGTGAGAAAGATTGCACGAGTATAATTGGACAATGGGTCATTTTATTTGTTATCGTTTAACAAAAACAGGAGAGCGGTTTTTGCTAGAATAAGAACAATTTCTTAAAAACTTGTTTTGGATACAGAACTTTGCTCTCACTTACTCCATCAAAAAAATTCCATTAATGAAAGATGTAAATCCATTGGAATATCAAACATATGCATGTGGAGCGAAAATTGCTTTATGTTTCAATAAGGAATGTTAGACGGGTTAGTCCATAAACGATAAAACAGATAAAAACTGAATCCAATATTATTAATGAATATTCAAATCACATATGAAATAAAATAACAAACAAAGTATGTAAATGTATAAAGTCGATACGTAATCGAAACAGTAACCTCAATCGATACTCGAAGAGGGAACTGGTATGTCGAGGCCTGCGAACCGGTTTCCTTAAGACTTTTTATTGCCCCGTCTGAGCAAGTCTCCCAAGATACAACGACAACGTAAACGAACTCGAAACTGTGTATGAGAAGTAGCACCGAGTAGAAAGAAATCAGTTGCTCTCTTCTTGGAGAAGGAGAGAAATTGTGTAGGTAAATTTCGTGTCTATTTCGTGTCTACTACGTGTCTAATTTTTTCACTACGAATAATGAACTAGAACAGAGCTTATATAGGAAAAGGGGAGAGAGTTTTTTGGAAACGAGTTTTATGGAAACACAATTTTCGGAAATATCAATTTTTGGGAAATAGACAATTTCAAAAATAATATATTAAATTCGAATTTAATAAATTCTGGAAACTAAAAATAATTTCAGAATTATTATAAGATTCGAAATAATATAAAATTTGGAAATTTCTTTAACGTGTCTAATTTTTTCACTACGAATAATGAACTAGAACAGAGCTTATATAGGAAAAGGGGAGAGAGTTTTTTGGAAACGAGTTTTATGGAAACACAATTTTCGGAAATATCAATTTTTGGGAAATAGACAATTTCAAAAATAATATATTAAATTCGAATTTAATAAATTCTGGAAACTAAAAATAATTTCAGAATTATTATAAGATTCGAAATAATATAAAATTTGGAAATTTCTTTAATTGCATATCAATTTCCAAAACTGAAAGAGATATCAATTTCAGATTTCCTTATTTTCGAGAACTTCCAAAAGGTCTGCTCTATAGATGTATAGGACTCGTACGTGGTTCATAGATAGACCCGTAGGTAGTTCATAGATAGACTCATACACACATACACATACATATCCATCCCTTTAGAGATCAAGCCTTGATGTATCCATAGATATATCCAAATCATTCTTGTATGCACAACATAACAATAACATAGTTTACTTTTCTATCCAATTATACTCGTGCAATCAGCCTTGATTTTGTTTGACGAATAGTTGACTCGAGGGCAATATTGATATTTCATAATGTCAATGTAACTATGTCAATGTAACTATTCCGTGAGAATAAATAGTAATTGTTAGTATTTGAAACAAAAAATCAAAAGTCTAGGATATGATTTGAAACAAAAGATTAAGAGAGGTTAGAATATGATTTTGACTTATAGTTGAAGGTTAGGATTGATATTTAGCCCTTAAAATGCTAAATAATTGGTCATGAACTGTGATTTCATATATTAATAAAAATTGAGCGATAGTCAGTCATGTCTACAAAAGTGAGGTTAGACTTGTAACATCATTGAATAAGAGTGTTTACAGTAAAAAATGGGGAAACCTCAAAAACATGCACTCGAACGATCTTTGTTAGCAGAAACATATTGTGGTTACCTTTCTTTCTCAAAAACATGCTTATACATTTTGTTTATTATCAAAAAGTAGCGACTTATGTTTATTATTTTTATTTTTCCGTTATTTTGGACGGAAAACGAACATTTGCTCGACACACAGTCTTTATATTCATCATAAATACTGAAATTGTCCATATTCCTCTAGTCTAAATATTGGATATGGTCGTACGAGTGTTCAATTTCTTCTCCGGAATTTCATTTAGATGAGAGAAATAAGGACAACTTCAGTATTTATGATAAATATAAAGACTGTGTACACACAGTCTTTATATTTATCATAAATACTGAAATTGTCCATATTCCTCTAGTCTAAATATTGGATATGGTCGTACGAGTGTTCAATTTCTTCTCCGGAATTTCATTTAGATGAGAGAAATAGGGACAACTTCAGTATTAATGATAAATATAAAGACTGTGTGTCGAGCACGTGTTCGTTTTCCGTCCAAAATAACGGAAAAATAAAAATAATAAACGTAAGTCGCTACTTTTTGATAATAAACAAAAGGTATAAGCATGTTTTTGAGAAAGAAAGATAACCACAGTATGTTTCTGCTAACAAAGGTCGTTTGAGTGCATGTTTTTGAGGTTTTCCCCCAAAAAATATATTACATATCGAGATTATGATGCATAAATCATATAGTGATTGAGATGAATTGTAATGTACATCCTTAAATTGAGCTATAAACTACCGTGTAAATATCATATATTAGAATTATGATTTACAAAGATGTTGAGTGGATACTAACTGGATAATTAATTATTCTTTTATTGAATTTGTTTAATTCAGATTTAGAACAATAAATACTAAACAAAATTGACAAAATTGATAAAATTAATGAATAAAAATAATAAATTAACTAAAATGCATAACTAATTAATAAAAAAATAAATTCACTAAAATGGATAATTAAACTTGAAATTTCATTATCCCCGAATAATACATTTGATAAGACAATTGGTATATAGAGGAATCATCTCACTCGTCGTTTGAGTCATTGCAAGTCGCTTCAAACCGACCCCATACGTGCTCAACAAGGTCATCTTGGAGTTGGTGGTGGGTCAGATCATTTGTGACACTGAGTCGACAATCCAAGCGTTGTTGGTAAGCCAAAGGCCCTCCTCGGTGCCATCGTGCAGGTGGTGTCCCATCTAGTATTTTCGGAGGTGACTCATGATACAAGTCGTCATCTCATGCTTCGTAATCGTCGTGCTCTGCTACCTTTTCCATCACCCGTTGAAAGAGTGGTCGGGAAATACAAAATCAACGCCTTAACATATCAGACCCATAGGTTAGCTCCTCAACGAAATAATCCTGCATCAATCGATTGTGGGTTTCGATACGACCTTTGTTAATCATACGTCAGAAAGGTCCACCTTGTTTGATCCATTCCCTCCTTGCGTTGATCTATGTTATTGCTTTCTCTAACATTCTATCAGTTCTTCGCCATATTCATTGTTCCATTGCTTTAACTTTGGCTTCCAACTCTTCCTTATTTCAAGACTTGTTGCAAACAATTTGGATCAAAAATGGGTGTATCTTCTTGGATTAAGATAGGAAAAGAAGAGAGAAATTAGACAAAAGTATTCAAGTATTCACAATCCGGGGGCATGATTCAGGCACCGTAGCTGCTCTAAGGAATCACAATCTTTAGTACTTGAGAACTAAGACTATTAAAGTACTCATTCGGGAAACAAACTGATGAAGGAACAATATTCTTAAAGCAAAACGCTTAGTTTCAAAACCACAAGACAATGAAATCAAAGCATGTACCAAAATCCACGAGCATACAAGTTATGAAAGGTAACCAGAAACATAAAAAAGACTTCATGCATCCCCTAGAATTGGTCCTCTACCATAAGTTTCAAGTTTAATCCTCGTCTTCTTCATCTCCATCGCCACCTGAAGCTTTCTTAGCAGCAGCCTTCTGATTCTTTCGCTTCACTCTTCCGGGTCTACCACCACCGAATGGACTCGTGAGGGAGAAGTCAATGTGCTTCTGTGAGTCAACTTTCACCATGAAAGATGGGATGTTGACCACCTGTCTTCCAACCCTAAGGATGAAGAAACCAGCATATTAAACCTTATGTAATACAAAACATGCCTTGCATGGTCTCAGAAACAAATGAAAGATCTTTGTTTTGATTTGGACACGGTTATACTAAGTGCACATTATCACATCTCCATTTGATTCTAAAAGTCCGTTGGAAAATTTGGAATAAATAAAAGCCAGCTAAAAGAAAAACATAAACTATAATTAGAACAATATTCATTTTCAAATTAGCAAACAACATATCCAAGCAGGCTTAGAATTGGTAGTTAATCTTTAAGGATAACCATTGTAACATAGGTAGTTAATCTTTTAGAAAATCTGAGAAGTCAAACAACATTGTTTACAGAGATGGGATACACTTTCCACAAGGAAAGCTAGTAACATAGTTAAAGAAGTAACATAAAATATAGGTTTAAATGGAATGAGGAAAGCAAGGTTTAGAATATTACAAGCCATACTTAGTTAAGAGTGTTAGGCTAAGTTTTATACCTGATATGCCTCTGCCTGATGAAAAAATATTAGGCTAAGTTTTATACCTGATATGCCTCTGCCTGATGAGCACACGGGCATGGTGAATTGACTTGGCCATACCAGACTTGAAAACAAGGGTTTGGAGTCTTCGCTCAAGGAAGTTCTCAACAGTCAATGACAGGACATAATCAAGCTTGGTCTGGCTTTCATCAAGGAGCCCATACTTGTTCATCCTACGAAGAAGAGCTTCACCCTCAAAGATACGGCGAGGGTTCTTCTCATCCAAAGTGAGAAGCATCCTAGCATTGTTACGGATGCGGCTCAAGGCATACTGAACCCTCCACAACTCCCTCTTACACCTGAGCCCATACTCACCAACAAGCTTCAGCTCCGCATCCAATCGCTCTTTCTCATAGGGGCGACGCGGCTTCTTGAAAGTCTTACCATCTAAAGACAGAACAGATTAAAATTTAAACTCATATATGCCAACAACAATTTCCAACTCAATTTTCGTTTCAATAAAACAAAATTGGGTTCAACAACACAGTTCTTCAGGGAAATCAAATCAAGGCTGATCATTTTCAATGGTGCAAATGAAGATCCATTTAGCTGATACCAAGTAAAGCTATTTTGACTAAAATGGATAGGGGTTTTCGTATAAATGTTTTCAAATCAGTAATGCACAATATAATTCTACAACTCACATGCTTATATGCTCGTGGATTCAGGTAAAACACAAATCTAACGATAATTAGACAAAACAATAACAATCTGAAACGAAAACAACCCAGAAACAAAACCAGATTAAGGAAACGGAACCTATAAATGAAAAATGGAAACAATGATCTACAATCCAGAGTAGTACACCATACTACAAGTTAAGAACATCAAAATCGACCTCACATACAGAGCATTCAGATTACAGTGAGAGCAAAGGAGAGAAAGCTTACAGTTTCGGTAGAAATTGACGTGCACCATGGCTCCTTCCTATTCTCTGAGCGCGAGAAATCTGAGTGAAGAAGGAGGCGACGAGAATGGCGACACGGGACAACCTCAAACTATATAATGCCACACCCTAACCCTAAGGTGGTTTGGGCTGATTTTATTGGGCTAGACTACCTCAATAGGCTGGGCCTACTCTTCCACGTGAGAAGCACGTGAGGCCTCACTCGTTTTAACAACAATACGGAGTAATAAAGAAAAGAGATTAAATTTCCATCTCCTCTCTGCATTTCCGACTCTCTCAGCTCTTGTTGGCGGATTCACGCGCCACCGCACTCGCCAGCCACACCACCGCCGTCTCCGGGACTCCAATTCCACCTACCACCACTCTTCTTTCCCATGTTCTGAGTCCTCACAACCGCACGCCGCGAAACACTGTCGTCGCCGGCCAGATCTGCAACCGATCAGGTACGGTGAGGCTTCGGTTCAGTCTCTCTCCCTATCTCGAGCTTCTGTTGGCTTTTGATGATACAGGTCTTCCTTTTTCTGTGTATAATTTTGTGGGTAATGGAGTGTTGACTCTAGTTTCAGAGACTTCTCAGGATATGTATGTTTTGCATCACTACTATATTGGTCTGGATTCGATTATGCTGGGTGAACGTGGAAATGATTGCATTTCATTAGTTAATTACCATAATAAAATATACAGAGTGATTAGAATTTACTTGTAATTCTGTAGATGATACATGATTTGAGCTATTAAATGATTATCGTAGGGAGATGTTGAAGTATAGATGGGCGTTTCTAACTTGGTTTTGACTTGAGTGTTCTATATTCTGCTAAACTGATAACCTTCTCTGACTTTTAAGTTTGGGTTAATTACCTTTAGTACCCCTTTTCTATTGGTAACACTCCTTTAGTACCTGATGTATTGGTAACGCTGTGGACAAAATTTTGGTCAAGTTTACGCCATTTTGATGATATGTGACCAATTCATAAGGGGTATTAAATGTTCTGTTACCAATACATAAGGGTATTAAATGATCTGTGACCAATTCATAAAGGGTACTAAATGACAGTTACCAAAACAGAGGGACTATTATTGAACGTTACAAAACATAGGGGTACAAAAGGTATGTTACCAATAGAAAAGGGGTAAAAAAGGTAATTAACCCTTTAAGTTTTGGTCAACTGCTTTTTGGCTTGTTTCACATGAACATTACCTTCTAATTTATCAGTAGTGCATGTAATTAAAATTAGGCTTGTAATATATGAATGGAAAAGGTGATAGGTGCGAACAATTTGTGCAATGTGAATGGCCAAATTTTCTCAAATTAGAAGGGTTTAAGGAATATTGTTACTAATTAGCCACTGATGCCATTTGTAGAGATTAGTAACTTAGTTTTTGATGTAGTGCATTTTCCAAACTCTACTGATTTTCATATACATTTATATATGATTTTCGGTATGTTTGAATTTGTATTACTTGATTGCATTCAAGAAGCCTAACTTATTGTGGAAAGCATGATCTGCTTTGGTCCTGATAAAGTATTGTCATCTTTTCTATTTTGACTCTGAAAAACATGCCAACCAAGAATTACATTGGTTAGTCTGATGGGAGTGGGAGTGGGGGTGTCTGATCTAGTTTTACTTTGAATGATAGTCATTATTTGTGTGCATGTGTTAGGTGGATCGGGGGTAATGTTACGTGTTATAAGGGTTCAACGAATCTCAGACCACTTTGCATGAATGTTGATTGGAGTATCAGTTCCACACCAGACAAAGTTCATCTGATGATCTCCGTCAATCTCACAGGTATGAAATACCATAACATTAAGCGGATAAAATTGCTCTGTTGAAAAAAGTTGAAGGAAGTAAAATAATATTTTAGATTGTTTATAAGAATATTTCACATGGACTATACATTGTCTTTCACTCTTTCTACATTACCTGAAGAAATCCAATCAGGGTGATTTTTCTTGCTACTTGCTAGCAGAATTGACTTATTATTTTTCCTTGATCTCTCTTTAGACCAAGAAGCCATAGACTATATTTATAGCTCATATGGTTCTGATTTGTCAAATATTTATTGCTATCATTGTTTAATTTAATCAAACATTCATATTTGCATGGAGCATGCATAAAAAGAAGAAGACGTGTGAACAGTAATCTATCTACAGTGCATTTTCCGTTGCTACTTTCCTCTACCTTGATTATGCATGTATAGTTTACCGTTCAAGTTATACAATTATTTTGACAGATTAGGATTTCTGAAATCCAAAGTGTTTTTTAGAACAGAGAATTTCTTCCAATGAAGTACACGGGACTACTTCAGGATTATATGGTTTGGGAATTCACTTTAGGGCATATACGACCATAAGAGATATTTTTTTGGAAATACCCAAATGTGAGGGTAAGATTGTCAAATAATCAACAAGTAGATTGGAGTTCACTGGCAATAACTAACATTGTCAACGTAATGGAAGTGAGTCAACTGAAATCATAAAAATACAATTGTTCAAGTTAACTAACATTTTCACGTCTTTTTCTTTTCTTCCTCTATTGGCCCGATTGTAACTTGAAATATGGAATGCAGCTGTATAGTTTGTTTTCTTGTGTTGCATATGATTTAAATGGCATTGCTTTAATTGATTACTATTATCAATCTGTGTTCCAGATGGAAGAAGTTTGTCTCGATAGTGAGCCAGTGTTTGATGAGAGCGATGAATATGAGAATGAAAGAGATTGTACTCTTTCGGAACATGAAGACGAATTTGGTGAAACATTACCAAAAAAAGAACCCATATCTCCAACTATGGGTTTGGAGTTCGATTCTTTTGATGATGCTTATGATTTTTACAATATTTATGCTAAGGAGCAGGGTTTTGGAATTCGAGTGAGCAATTCATGGTTTAGGTCAAAGAGGAAAGAACGGTATAGAGCAAAACTCAGTTGCAGCAGTGCTGGTTTCAAGAAAAAGAGTGAAGCAAACAATCCAAGACCAGAAACAAGGACTGGTTGTCCTGCAATGATAGTCATCAGGTTGGTTGACTCTAAGAGGTGGAGAGTGGTTGAAGTTGAGCTTGAACATAACCATCCCGTAAGCCCACAAGTTAAGCGGTTCTATAAGTCACATAAAAGAATGATTCTTGCAGCTAAAAAGATAAATCCACCTTCAGAACCTGTTACAGAAGTACATATTATAAAGCTGTATGGATCAGCTGCTATGGATTTCAGGTGTAATGGATACTCAATCAACAATGAAATGGTAGGGGCAAATGTTGTTGATCATTCAAAGCATCTGGAGCTCAGAGAAGGAGATGCTAATGCAGTTTATAACTACTTCTGTCGCATGAAGTTGACAAATCCAAACTTCTTTTATTTAATGGATCTTGATGATGATGGGCGCTTGAGGAATGTGTTTTGGGCTGATGCCAGGTCCAGAGCTGCATATAGTTACTTTTGTGATACAGTTGTGATTGACACTACGTGCCTAGCAAACAGATATGAAGTCCCTCTGATTTCATTTATTGGCATGAATCAGCATGGACAGCTAGTATTGCTTGGTTGTGGCTTCCTTGGACATGAGTCTGTAGAGTACTTGGCATGGATTTTCAGAGCATGGCTTCAGTGCATGCTTGGTCGCTTCCCCAAAGTAATCATTACTGACCAGTGCAAGCCAGTGCAGATTGCAGTTTCTGAGGTTTTCCCAAACTCTCTTCATTGTTATAGTTCGTGGTATATTATGCAGAGAGTTCCAGAGAAGTTGGGAGGATTGAAAGGATATGAAACCATCAGAAGAGAAATGAACAAATCAGTGTATGACTCGTTAAAGATATCTGAATTCGAAGCTTCTTGGGTCAATATGATGAAGCGACATGGCCTTGGTGATAACAAATGGCTCCAAATGTTATATGAAGATAGGCAAAAATGGGCTCCAGTTTACTTAAAAGACACATTCTTTGCAGGAATGGTACCTACACAAGAAAACGAGGTATTCAATTCATTTTTTGAGGGTTATGTACATAAGCATATGTCTGTCAAAGAGTTTGTAGACAAGTATGATCTAGTTTTACACAGAAAGCACATGAAAGAAGCCCTTGCTGATTTGGAGTCAAGAACTCCAATCATTGAATTGAAAACCAAATGTAACTTCGAGTTGCAGCTCTCTAAGGTGTACACAAGAGAGATTTTCTCGAGGTTTCAATCCGAGGTGGAGGAAATGTACTCTTGCTTCAACACAAGGCAGGTGAATGCTAATGGTCCGATAATAACATACATTGTCAAAGAAAGAGTTGAAGTGGAGGGGAAGGCGAAGGAGGTTAGGTGCTATGAAGTTTTATATGAGACTACTCAAGTTGATATTCGATGCATATGCAGTATGTTCAACTACAAAGGTTATCTATGCAGACATGCCCTGAATGTTCTTAACTACAATGGTATTGAAGAGATCCCGTCCTGCTACATCTTGCCACGGTGGAGCAAAGACTTCAAGTTGAGGTATACTCTAGACCGTGATGATGGTGATGTTGATGTGTATAACCCAGTTTACTGGTACGATCACCTGTACAGACATGCCATTCCAGTTATTGAAGAAGGAGCTCAAACTCTAGAACATTATAAGATTGCATTGCAAGAACTGGAGGAGGTGATGAATAAATTTAGTATTGTTGATGACAACATAGGGTAGAAGATAACACCAAGTTGTTCAATCCTATGAAATAGGAACCTGTAGTTTCGCTAAATTGCAAAACTTATGACTAGGCAAGCTTCGAATCCGTGATATTTGTACATAATCGCAAGCAATTCAATTCTATTTGACTATGCTGTGTACATGTCTGATTATTCCAATAAACCTACTAGTAAAAATGTTCTAATGAGCATATGTTTCTTCAGGCAAAGCACAACTACAACCTTAAATCATCAAAACTTACTTATGTAAATCAATGAGTGTCATTGGTCTCTGATAACCATCATCTTTTCTCTTAGGCTTTGGCTTCCCAACCTGCTGTCTTGATTCTGGCTCCCAATCAGCCTTAATCAGAGACTCACCTAATAACCCAGCAATGTCTGCAGCCATTACCTCGGCTCTCTTGGCATAAGGAAAGCTTTCCTCCTCAAACTGGTTAGAAAGCCACATATACATAGACAGAACTTGATGCTTAGTCTCAAGATCCAAGAGCTCAGCATCATTCCTAGCAGAGCCCTTAGGCATGCCCATAGCTAAACTCACAGGACCTTTTCGACTGTACGCTGAAGCAAACCTGAGGAGATGATGCATAGCCTTCGGATCTCTGATATTAACAGGAGCAAAGCAGAAGTTAAACCGATCATGCAAAGATATCCCCTGAACCTTCTCCAACATATTTGCAACCTTCTTGATATTGTCATGCCGGCAAAAGAAGTAAGAACCATCAAGTCTGCAATTCTCAACAAAATTTTCGAGTAGCTGAGAGAAGGTAAGGTTTGGGACCTGACTTGCAAATAACTCAACCTGCTCATAGAAAGGAAAGAGACCCACTTTCTTGACTTTCTCAAAAGGCTGCTTCAAGCAATCGATTAAGTAATTTAAATCCTCCAAATGCAATGTAGTTGAGAGTCCATCTGGATACACACTTCCTCTTCTTCCAGCTCTACCAGCGATCTGCTTCACCTGTTGAGCTGGTACTGGAACTATTTTATCACCATTGTACTTTGAAAGGCTGTAAAAAACAACCCTTCTGATATTAAGATTAAGGCCCATTCCCACTGCATCACTTGCAACCAGAACATCATATTCATTATCTTGATCATTGAACATGGTAGCTTGCTGTCTACGAGTCTCTGGAGGTAAAGCACCATATATGACACAACACCGATGCTTTGTGTATTTCTCTATTGCTATTTTGGCTTCAAATATCTCTCGTCTTGAGAATGCAACCACACAGTCTCCTGATCGGACATTCTTAAT
Source organism: Erodium maritimum (assembly GCA_963921825.1). NCBI lineage: Eukaryota > Viridiplantae > Streptophyta > Magnoliopsida > Geraniales > Geraniaceae > Erodium > Erodium maritimum. The sequence continues at coordinate 6,068,385 of OY997589.1, read as the reverse complement.
ATCTCCCAAAAGGGTCTTAGCTTCAACCACTAGAGGCTTAAACCTCTCGTAATGATTTACAAATAGATCATCGCCGGTTTCTGAACAAATCTTCTTAACAACCTCAAGAACACTAGGATCCCCGCATAGATGAATCTCATCAGCCTTCAACCCAAGCAAAGCACGTGTCCATGCATAACCTCTGTATGAATCAGCCATCATTTGGATTTCATCAATCACAGCTACTTCATATAATTCATCTGTTGACACCATCTCAACTGTGCAAGAACTATGGTTTGAGAAAGGAAGAATTTTCTTTTCTTGACCGGTTTGAAGACTGCAATAAACCCCATTAGCATTCACCTTGTCAAAAACTTCCATAGCTAGTAGCCTTAAGGGACTGCAGTAAATACCTTTCTCTGCTTCCATAAACCGTTGCAGGGCATTGTAAGTTTTACCACTATTGGTCGGGCCACAATGATAAATTATCTTGCGTTTCATGGCTCTTGCAAAGGGAAACCAAGTGTGAGGTTGTGTGAGGTCTGCTGATTCAACCATTGTCTTGAATTTCTTGATCTCATCTGGAAATGTTTCTAAGCAGTACTCAACAAATATAGGGAAAAGGAACTTCTCAGCGTCAGCAGGACGGAGTGAAACCAGGTGATCAGCAACATCAGAGGGACACTTCTTGTAGAAAAACTCTGTGAACTTTTTAGCCGCAGTAGGAAAAAACGATGCACCAATGTAAATGGCAAGAGCTTGATTGGAAGCCCATCCTGACAAGGCAAAACAGCGGAAAATCAGATTCATCTGCTCAGAATCAACTCCTCTTCTTCTTGCTCCACCTTCAGCAGCATCACGTAGTTCTTGATACAAATCTGCAGGATCACAAGATTCTAAGTTTCTCCTGGATTGCTTGCCTTTTACAGAACCCACATCATCATTTCCCTCTTCCAATTCAATCATAGCATTGCCCAAACCACTCTCATCCAATGCAGAACCGATACTACCATTCAAATCATCATTTTTCTCAACACCCACTTCACCGTTACCGTTCAGCTCACTGCTTATTGAACTAAAAGCACTATCATCACCAACTTCCCCTCCATCTTGTTCAACAGATGAACTCAAACCACCCTTTTTCTCAAAACCCACTTCACCATTACCGTTCAGCTCACTGCGTATGGAGCTAAAAACACTATCATCATCTACTTTCCCTCTATCGTCTACAACAGACTTAGAAGCTCGTGCATCAATCTTATCAGACTGTTTCACTTCTGGTTCAGGCGAGTCCGGCTTATCAACACCATTGATACGGTTCAGGAGTTTGCTGAAAAATGGACGACTTTGCACACTAAAACAGTTGCTTACCGGGTGAATCTCCATTGACCGGAGATCAAAATTTCCGACGGAACCCAGAATCCGGTTCCGGAGAATAACTTTATTCCTAGAAACATTGTTTCTCGACGAACATAGACGAAGCAGAGAAGTTGCAGGCCCTCTAGCCATTGAAATACACTCACATACACAGGGGGAAAAGAGAGTTCTACAATACAAACGAAAATGAAAATGAGGTGATCCAGAGATTGCAGAAACCAGTGGGTCTAGAAAAGGGTGTGAATTTGACAGCAATACCTGAGAGGATTGAACAGAGAGAACAGCAGAAACCCTAAACCCTGGAACAACCGGTAGTAGCTGAATTCGATGGTGCGAGCGAACTGAGACTCGTCTTGGCCCATCCGAAAATTGGTTACGGATTAGGCCTGTAGGGAAAATCGGAAGGGTCAGGCCCATTTCAATCACACGGTAGAGATTTGAATTCAAGTTACGGGGAATTTCAGCACCTATTCTAAATTTCCTCTTTTTTTTTGCAAATCAATATCTCTAGCTTGTTCTTTTCTTCTCTTTTCATAACTTCGTTATGCTAACGAAAGATTTTTTTTAAAAAAAATCTTGTCTATGGTAGTAATTTTAATTTTTCATCAAAAAGTTTAAGGAAATGTTCATATATGGAAATGCTCAAGGGTGGATATCGGAAAGAGATATTACGATAGCGGTCGAGACAGTCGGTATAACTACTCCAAACGGTGAGCTAGGACAGAATGGGTCTATTTTGGAAGGATTGGCGCCGAGGCGAACAAAATATTCTTTCGAGGATCCAGCGTGCATCGTCCTCCTTTGATTGATAATGCAGGGTTCTAAGAACGCGATAATATTGGCCCTTAAGATAGTAAAAGAATATCGTGGATTAAAAACTTAGACTTTGAGGATAATCCTCTTATAAGTTTATATTAATAAATAGCAAGTAAAAGTTCTTAAAGAAATAAACATATGACATATATACATATTGATATATGATATAATCAACAAGGAACGAGCGAGAACGAAGGCTCAACACTAATCCTCTGATCAACAAAACTAATCTTAGTTAATTTGTCACGACACCACAACAATTGCTCCGTTGTGATCCTCGACATGCGTAGAACCCTAGCCACCACCATCATTTCCACTTGCAACAAAAAGTAAGGAACCAACTCTGAACTCTCCTTCTCTTCATGCCTCAACAACCTCCTCATCATGCTCTTCCCACTCCTCATTATCACCTTCCTCTCCTTCTGCATATTCAAAACAAGTCATGTTATTGTTCATAAGGTATGTTATTGTTCTGTTACAAATACATGAAGAGTATTAAATGACAGGTGACCAATTCATAAGGGATATTAAAGATATTATCGAAACGTAAAAACTCTTATTAAACGTTATAAAACTTTTGTTTGCTAAAGATGTGTTACCAATTTAAAAGAAAACAAAAGGTAGTTAACCCTCAAAACAATGATCAAAACTTCAAATCATTGCAACTTCATTACCACATAACGCCAAGTAACCCTTACCTTGTCAAGTTCTTCCTTAAGCTCAAGCAAAAGCTTCTTGTCCGAAGGATCCAGGCCAATCTGCATCTCTTTGTTTCTATCTTTGTCGATTCGAATGAACTTCCCAAACATTCGTATCGATTCCTCCATGATCTCCACAAGCATGTCACTTGTGATTGCACCATCACCATCATCATCACCCCTTGTGTTACTTTGATCCCTAAACGTATCCTCTACAAGAACAAACAATCTAATATTAATCAGCAAGAAAACGGGAAAATCCTATTCTAACTTATAGTCTAATTTCTATTCCAATCACTACAACCAATTTGTTCCCAAGCAGATGTAATTCCCAAGCAGATGTAACCGTTATAACATAGTCAACCATATACATTCGAACTTAGTTTCTAATCTAACACCCGTTTTAGCTCGAATTTCTAACCTCAAAGAGGTGAGAGAGCTCTCTTGACCACCAGGTCAACCCGACATCAAGAAACAAGACTATCGAATCTTGATCGAAAAACGAGGTTTCATTACCATCAATTCTCACCTCTTAGGATAGGAACTTGAAGAAGCTTGAGCAGAACAAAACGATTCCTCACATAGTTGAGCACCCTAGGCCCTTGGAAGGGCTCGTTCTCTATAAACCTCTGGATCAACACTTGGAACTGTTGAAACTCTCCTGCAACTTCATTGTATCTCTTCATCCTATGAGGATCAGCTTCCAATAGCTCCAAGGCCTTCCCATATTGCCATTGAAGAAACTCCCATGAAAGGCACACTTGCCCTACATAGACAGCCTCCAAATCACTCTGCAACTCACTCAAGAACTTAACAATTGGGTCAGATTTTTCTTTCCTGCTCTTCCATAGCTTGAAACTATCATAGAAAAGGGTCGATTTTGTTAAAGAGATTGATTGGAGAGGCTCTTTGGACTGCAGAAAACATATTGCATGCATCTTTTGGTAGCTCAAGATATCGAGCTTCTTCATCTTTTCTCTGTAGCTTTTGTGAAACTTGTGAAGCTCATCTATTGTGTTTTGATGATCTATCTTCAATGGCTTCAGATCCTCCATCATCTCTGGATACTCTGATTCTTCTAGGATCGTGGGAAGCCTTGTGGCCTTCACATTCTTCAGCTGTTCTATCAACTCTTGAACATTGCTTGAGTCCAATGTATCATCTATTAGAGGACCAACTCAACTAAAAACTCAAGCTGATAGTTAAAGGCCCAGTTATAGTTATATATTCTAATATGCGCCCTCACGGATAAGTCCGTTTTATAGAAGAGGAGAAGAGCCCATTGAAAATAGTGATAAGGGCTGGCCCATTTTGGACAAATTTGATAAATTGAGAGAAATTAGAAATTTTTGTAGAGAGTGGGGTTTGAACCCGGGTCCGTGAGGTGTCAGGCTCTGATACCATATTAGAGGACCAACTCAACTAAAAGCTCAAGCTGATAGTTAAATGCCCAATTACAATTATATATTCTAACATCATCCACAGACTCTTCATCAGATATAAATGCATCGCTATTCGAATCAATGAAGTGGCCAAAACCCGAGAAATCATTGCCTGAAACTATGGAATGTGAACCAAGCAAGTCCTTTTCTGAAGGAAACTCAACACCTTCATGAACATCTCCAGCTTCTTCAACCTGTTCTTCGAGGGCCTTCGACACTAGTTCGTTGTTGAGAGTAGAGCTCGTAGCTTCTTGCTCCTCCATGACCACACCATTGTTGGTGCTTGTTTGAGCTGTATCAGAATCACCATTACCTACATTGCTTCTAAACAATTCATCATAGCGCATGAACTTAAATTCGGTAAAGCGATTTGGCTCCTCTTCTTCATCAGGATGAGGATCCTCATTGCCCACTAATTCATTAACATTTGATTTTTCTTCTTCTAGCTCAACTCTGTAAAAAAAAACAGGGCACAAAACAGAATTAATCAAAGGGTAAAGGTATAAACAAACCCAGAAACGAAAAGACAAGTAAAGATCCAAAATTTGACCACCTGAAGAACATTCTATCGATGAAATTGAAACCTAACAGGGTAGAGACAGAGACCCAGAAAGAGCCACCGAACAGAACCATCTCTATCAAGCTCTTTACTTGGGTCTGAAGAAAGAAAAACAATAGTATATTGACACTAACTGAGGACCGTTATTGGATGGTGAATAGTATCGGTCGAGAGGTTTCGTTCTTATGGAAGAGAAACTGAGGGCAAAATCGGAATAAAAAGAGAGCTAGTCCCATACGTGCCTGTTTTGCAACAGGAAATAATATTTAGGAAAGTCAGAAACAGAGCATTGAGTCGGTTATGTTTTAAGACACAGTATAAGTCGGTGGACAAAAGAGATGCCTTAATTTAAGAAAATAAACGTCGTTCAATTAAGACATGTACAATATGTGTTTTGCTTCATCAGCTTGACTCAAGCAGAAACGGTTAAAAAAAAAATTTCATTAAATACCTCCATTTAAGCGAAATTGTAATATTTATTTGAATGATACCAGATTATCTTTGAATACCTCCATTTTAAGGAATATTAATATTTTTAGATAATCATATGACAGTATTTATATTAATCTTTGGACAAGAGCCAAAAGAACATTGAGAATTATAGCTCCATCACAATTATCATTGAAAACTCTTCTAATAATTAGTTCACTCTACTTTCAGTGTTGAAAAACTAGATAGAAAACACATGCAGGCAACAAATCATATGAAAGCAACCTTACATAGTTAAGCTGATAGATTTTACTTTTACCATAAAACTGAAGATACGAAATATGAGTCAAGCCAATGCAAAGTTGATTCTGAGTTCAAAATCATTCAAAATAGTTCTTGTCCACACAATACCACTACATCGAATTATACAACTTAAGTAAACCAGAGTAGTTTCACGGTCTTTTGAGGCAATCAATACTTCAAAGGAGACTGCTGGGTTGGCAAAAGTCCAAAGCGCTTCTTCAGGAGAACTCTTTGCCTTGAGTATTTGTCATCTGGGGAGAAGCGAGCTGCAGTTGAAAAAGGGGCACATGAATAAAACTATATCAACGGAGTTGCATGCATTAAGCTCTCAGATAAAAAAAGATCAGAGAAGATTGGCATGGTGATTAGGCTATGAACAACCCTCTTCACAATTACCTGGATGGGCAGATTGAGTAGCAAGTCCTACCGGTGATTCTTTCTGCATAAAGTAATTGGAAGTAAGCATATACAATCCACAAAAACAGTAAATAGAAATGGCTAATACATGCTCATGACAAGTGAGAGTCACTACTGAATTGAGTTGTATTCCCGCAGGTAATTAAGTCACTAATAAATGCTAACTTTCGGATAAGTACTGTGCAAAAAAGTGCAAGAAACAACATTCAGGTTCTGATAGATACTCATGCTTTAGTTTATGGGATGACTAATCAACATCAGTAAGACTCATGCCTCCGGCCAAAATCACAACAATAGCAGTTTAGGTACTTCCTCTCCCTCTATATGCTATATGCAATCACACCATTCAGAAATACGATATTCACAGTTTCAATATGATATAAAAATGTACACACAATCAACCTTATTCCCCACAGATAAAAACTATATACTCAAGCTTCAACCACAATTAGCTTTCGGTTTACAGTTGTCCAGTTTTTAAGTTCAGCTTTCATCCACATTAGCTACATACACTTTTACTTCCACCATTTTTATTTTAGCCATTCAACATATTCCCTCCCTCCGTTTCAAAACAAGTGTAATTTTTTTTATTTTTGGTATGAACAATGGCTTCGGTACTTCCTCACCATATCCCTCCTTGTATGCTCTCAGTTGCTAATAATAACAAACTCATAGGAGGATATCAGTGGCGGAGTCCTTGCATAATTCACTTCCATAAAAGAAAAAAACGAGGCTTATTTCAGAATGGAGGGAGTAATTCGTACATTGCACCACATTTGTTAATTTTCTTTCAATGACTACTTAATACACTAAAATATTAATACATATAGGATTGCAACAAATAACCTTAACAATTACACTCATGCAATAGTAACATGAGCCAGGGACAGAACAAAGCTTCAATACCTTGGTGGTGTACACCTTGTCTCCATTATCGTTTATGTAAAACTGAAGATACATTGTTACCCTGTTTAATTAAGCTTTATTAGATGATGATAATATAAAAGTTAAACACATTCAAACAAAAATAACATTACAACATACTACACGAAATAAATCTATAAATCAATACCTTATATAAAATTACTAAAGCATCAATGACGATAAATACTTTTTAAGTATAAAAAAGAACTACTTTTTAAATAGTTTGAAGTTCTTCAGATCATATTTAAGTTGAAGCTTCTGATTTCACCGGAAAAATAGCATAATAATTAGAACAGATTATGTATCGTCATGAAAATAGGCATCAAAATAATGGTTAGCTGAGATTGTGATCTCGGAAACATTGAAAAGAAAGAAAGATTTCAGTAATGAAACTTAGGGTTAAGAAGCGAAACTCGAACCTGAGAGGAGCTGAAACAGAAACGGAGCGAAAGAGAAGAGCAGGGGAGGGGAGGCAACTTGCTCGAATTGCAGAATGGGGGAGATCAAAACCCTAGCTGGGATTTATGTTGATGCGCACAATGGGCTGGGCCTCTACGTGTCAATCTTACTGGGCCCGTTGCCCACTATAATTTTTTTTTGGACTCTATATTTTTTAAGGATAATTACGAAAACTTATGGTATTCTATACGCGTTATGCAAAAACTTATGCTGAAATATTATTTGTCAAAAAATCACGATGAATTATTTCTCATTTGCAAATGGATTGTCCTTAGAGCACGTGCAATGGTATACTACGAGTAGTAGTATGAAGCCATCGTAAGGGAGCATTTTTAGGTTCCTCTCTTCTCCATACTATTATCTTCTATTATGACTTCTCCAATGGAAAACCATGACTAATAGTAGAAAGCCATGGTTTGCACTTAAAATTAAATTGGTTGCATTTTTTTAAATTTGTTGTCGCCACATATAGGTGTGGGATTGGCCCGCCGACTATGCTTGGGGTTGTCACGGTTGGACGAGTCGTTGTAGGATCCTACAACGACCTCCTACAACGACACCCCTTACCACGACTGGTCGTGGCAGCGAGCTGTGGCAGTGCAACAGCGCTGCCACGAACGGCTCTTAACAGAATTTGGTCATGTTCAATCACATGTCATCAATTTTTTTTTTTGAAAATTACAGTTTTACCTTTTGCATTTTACTTGTTTTGTTACTTGTAACTCCAATGTATAAATATTTTTCAATTTGGAACTCTTATGTATGCACTTTTATGGGTATTTTCGATTTTTTGCAACAAAAAAATCCTACTGATGGGATTGTAGATGAAAAATAATTTACCTTAAGTTGTTGCAATAAAAAATAATTCCAGATAAGTTTTTGTAAAACACACATAGTTCACCGCAATTTTTTTATTCAATTATCACTTTTCTTTGCATATATTTTTTTAGAAGTTTCAATTGTTGCTTTGAATGTGTGAACTTACAGAAAATTATATAAAAACCTTGATAAATTCATATTCGAGAATAGGGTTGTCCAAACTTAACCCGGTGCGAAACTCACTAGATCAAATCCGATAACATTCGGAGCAGTACACGAATTTGATTTTATGAATCTAATAATTACCAAAGTAACAGATCTCACACAAGTTTGCCATTCTTTAGGTTAAAATCACGGATTCTCCTACGATTTGATACTCAAACTGACACCAAACTCATATACTTTCTTGCAATTTCAACCCCAAAATTTGAATTGAAGATCTTACTCAATATATCAATGCTTTTAGATTTTTTTGTCAGCAAAACAAAATTTAAATTAAAACCTCCCATGAGAAAAAAGAAGAGTACAAGATGAAGGTGGTCTAGCTACAGACCTGACAGTTGAGCACTGGCATGATAACTCAGCCTCAAGACAGCCCCAACAAGAGAAAATAATGAAACAAGAAAGAGCACTCCTATAAAAAAAACTCGACATCCCAACATTGAACCAAACCTAACAACAAAGGTTTAAAAACCAGATTTTACAACCATGAAGAACAAAAAAAGTAAGAAGTCTAACACCTTGATTTTACAAACATAAAGCACATAAAATAAAAGGTTTTTAACCATGATTTACCAATCATGAAGTTCAAACTATAGTTATTACTACTCAATCTAAAGCTTGAGATTGAAAGTTACTCTGTCTCATTAGGACCAATATCCTCTAAACATAGAGAGTACGGGAATCACTAACAAATCGGTAATTAACAATGTAATCGGCGGAGACAGATTTTTTGGTATAAACCAACGAAAGTCACTAAACCCTAAATCGAATCTAAAGGAGATCAACCAAAAGGTACAATTGCCTAAACTACTCATCACTTATACCCGACAAACTCTTGTCACCGAAGTAAAAGGAAAACAAAGATAACCAAACAGAGACAATATAGTTTTGGTTATGGTCTATTATAACATTGCATTATTGAAAGGGAAAGCATAGATATCAAATAAGACCCCATCTTTACCTAATTAATAGAAAGAGATAAGACCACGTCTATAACTAATTAAGACATGGATCCCTACAAAATAATTCAAAGGACATGACCCATCAAGAGAAAGACCTGGCTACACATATATCAACAGAGGACTTTTTCTTCCTGCTTACCGTGCAAGCCAAGATTTCCCATCATTTTCCTTATTAATGAACGGAGTTGACATTGAGCGCCATATCAGATTTTGTTCTCTTTTAAAATACAAATCCGACGCAGAAAAAGATATTGTGGTTGAAAATTGCATGTTTTCTTCTTGTTTGTGCCAAGTCAACCGTGTAAGAATAGGCAGTGTCATCAGTATTTTAGGTAGAAAGATATGGTTTTTTTCAACTTCCCTATGCTGATATCATATTTCCAAGACATCGAACTTTCTTCTAGAAGCCTTTTTTTTGTCTTTCTTGGAATGTAACGTCTGATCATGTTATCTATAACGTCCAGCTCTCGATTCCCGACTCTTTTATAAGATTTGGAATCGCTTAATCTACGCGTTGGGTATGCTCTAACACCAAATTGACCGAGTTCAGGAGTTTGCTACAAGTCTACTTTTCCAATGGGCTGACCTAGTTTGGAAGTTGTAAGCAATTAATTGGTATCATCATGAAAATGTTCGGGATATAAACTCGGTGGTGGTGGAATTCATGAATGAAAAATCAGATTACAATATATGATTAAGGGATAATCTCATATAAGTACACCTAGCGAGGACCCAAAAGGGAAGACCTGTAATAATACCGAGCACGATCCAACTTGAATCCGGACAGAACTAACACCAAAGCCAACCACGAAACGCAACGTCACACTGAAAGCCAAACCAGCAACCCTTCAAGAATTGCATGTAAGATATAGGGGTTAGTATATCAACAATAGACAAATTCATAATAATAATAATAGAAATTGCAAAACGAATTTAGAATAACATTTACCAATCAGCTAGCTTACTGATTAGGATTAAGGAAATTGGAGTTTAACCAAGGCGTGGTACTCCACTTTCCTTAAGACACGTATTGCCCCGTATGGACAACGGTCTCTCAGGATACAACGATTAACGTCGGCGAACTCAAAACCGTCGTGAAAGTCACCAAGAGCACAAGAGTAAGAAAGGAAGACTATTTGTGAAATGTATTTCGATTGTGTGTAAAATAAGACCAAGGATGTGAATATTTATAGCCTTTTGGATAAGGTAAAGTGGAGAATTTATAGGGTGACAAGTCCCATGAATTCCTCCTAGAATCGATTGTTAGTCGATTCTAATAATTCACAATATTAGTCTTAACGTTTTAAATAAATAAGAATTTTAATTTTAAAAAAACTTAATATGATATTGACCATCATATTTTTCATTATCATCCAAGACTGCACCCCCTAATTGTCAGTGTTAGAAGCTCGCACTCAATCGTCCAAAGACAATTCTGGCCAACACCAAGAAAAGCGTCAAAAGTAAAGGACCAGTATTTCTACCAAGAACGAGTCCAGACATCCTACCTAGCAAAGGAAATCATCATTACCGGAGATTCGAGGCTGAAATTCGAACTGAACGTTCCGCTACCAAAACCGATAACACCTCACCGACTAATACTAAGCGAAGACCTTAAGAGGAAGGCCTTGGCCAGCCTCCAAGAGTTTGGATCAGGGTTATGGTCCCTGTCGGTAGAGCAGTTTGCATATGAATACTAATCTATATGGATTAGAGAAGGTTTAAGTATAAGAACTAGCTAGAGAGTAAGTAAATGCAGAGCAACACATTGAATGCCCCACGCGGTTTTGAGAGACACTGTTTTAGCTAGCAGCAGAAGAGAGATATACTACTCTCTCTCTCTTACTAAATGCTCTTGCTGTCCTCTTTTGACTTTCATTTTTCCATAGTCTTAAGTCAACGTCCCTTCCTCTATATATGCTAAAACCCAGCAACTCCATGTCTTCAACTCTTCACAAAGACCTATCCATCTTTTATTACTAGTAACTTGGCATATATCTTCTGACTTGGTGCATACTGATTAATCATGGGTCGACCACCTTGTTGTGACAAAGTTGGTGTCAAGAAAGGTCCTTGGACTCCTGAGGAAGACATCACCTTGGTCACTCACATCCAACAACATGGCCCTGGCAATTGGAGAGCTGTTCCTTCCAATACAGGTAAATATTCTTCTTCTATATACCCACTTCCACTTTTGGTCCTCAAATCATAGAGTTCATTGATCAGAGGTTGATCTTGTTCCAGGCTTGCTCAGGTGCAGCAAGAGTTGCAGGCTCAGATGGACCAATTACCTCAGGCCAGGGATCAGAAGAGGTAGCTTCACTGAGGAAGAAGACAAGATGATCATCCACCTCCAAGCCCTTTTAGGCAATAGGTACTTTTTCACATAGATCTGTTCAACACTTGATAAACATTCTGTGGGCCTTGAGCTATCATCTCGAGGCCAATGACATATCTGACGGTTAATGTGAATCTCTTCAATCTGGTATGATGTTCAAGGCCAATGACGTATATGTTGGTTGATGTGAATTTTTTCAATCTAATCTGTTCAGTACTTGATAAACATTCTGTATGTCTCTGCCTATCAGTTCGAGTCAATAACCCATTTTATGGTCAATGTGAATCTTTTCAATCTGATCTGACGAGTTGGGTTTTAACGTATTGATTTTGGTGACAGATGGGCGGCTATAGCTTCTTACCTTCCGGAGAGAACAGACAACGACATAAAGAACTATTGGAACACCCATTTGAAGAAGAAGCTTATCAACAACAACAAGAAGCTCCAAGGTGCAGCCGGTGCGCGGCGAGGGCAGTGGGAGAGGAGGCTCCAACAGGACATCAACACGGCGAGGCAAGCCCTCTGTGATGCCTTGTCCCCTCTGACCAAACCTCCAATCAGCTCCAACACCAACACCAACAATGGTGGAGCTACAAAACTGGCACATGAACAAGCACCTTCACCTTCACCTTCTGGTGTCTATGCATCAAGTGCTGACAATATAGCAAGGTTGCTACAAGGATGGATGAAGAACCCTCCAAGCAGCACTTGTAGCAGTGAAGGAACCATGATCAGCACCACCACTAACAACAACAACAAAAATGGTTTTGAATCCATGTTTGGTTTCAACAACTGTGATGATGATGATGATGATGATCATGTTGATGAGAGCAAGCCAGATCTCAGAGAACTCTCACTGCTTGATAAGTGGCTCTCTGATGAACCTCAAGACTTCCTCAACTCCTTCATCCCTTCAGATTTCGATGAAAACAACCCTTACTTCCTCTGATCAACATAAAGATGATCATGCTAAGTTTTGTTTCAGGTCATCATAGTGATCTTTGTAAACTCAATACAAATGTAAATTAATTGATAATGATATTGTCATGATCTTTTTTTTTATCGGGAGAAATACAAGAAAATTTTATTTTAGTTTAATCTAGCCCACCATATAAGGTCATCTACAGTCGTGGGCGGGGAGTAATCGCCGACGAAGAGCTGGTTGGGAGGTCGTTGGCGGGGAGTGCTAGCTGGGAGCTCAAGGTCGACACTCATCGCTGGCTGGGAGCAAAAATATGAACAAAAGGGGTTACTATAAGCCAACAAAATGGGTTACCATAAGCCAACAAAAAGGGTTAGCATTGTAGGGTACTGGCTGGGAGACCTGACTATAAACCAACAAAAATAATTTTTATTCTCTCCGCCAGCACTTCCTCGCCAGCAACCGACTATATGATTGTGGATAGCCTAAGATTTACATTTACTCTTAAATAAATATACGCACTAAAAGCAACCGACCATATGATTGTGGATAGCTTAAGATTTACATTTACTCTTGAATAAATATACGCACTAAAATTCGAATTTGTGATCTCGAAAAAAGATGAGATATGAAGAGTTATTCACTGTCATATTATCATCACTTGATGAGCATGTGCAGTGTTCTTCAAAGGGTTTGAATTGCAGTGATAAGTGACACATTTATGATCATGTCAGTCTGGTCAGATGGGTCAGAGCCTTGCAGGTCAATGAAACATAAGTAAAAGTTGAAGTTGGGGTATGTAAACAAACAGTGAACTGAACCTGGTCATTAGGTTATTGGCTGGTTGGGGAGGTATAAAGCATTTTGACTTTTTTGTTGCATGAGATTGTGGGCTTGTTGTGGGAACACAAAGTCAACACCTAATTGGTAACATATCTTGATTGAGTGTTCAATGAGCAAGAGGTTGAATTTATGTACGGTACCTACCATAATGGTTTTGAAACTTATCATACATTTTCCAGGTCCTCTAGATTAAGACAGGATCATGTGAAGCCCACCTCATGAGGTTATTAAGTGCAGCATGTGGATATGTTGCTATTGGGACACATCACAAGATTTGTATACATCTTTCTCCATCACCTAACTCATTCAACCCATGATCCAATGTTAAGCATATACCTTCTATTCAGTTGTGCATTAATGTTCACATACAAACAAGTAAACGCTAAACGAGTTTGGTACAATTTTGATTAGGCCAGTAGTGTTTTCTGTGTGTCTGTCAAATCTCCGTGATTCAGATCGATTCTTTGTTTATTTTTTCATGTGCTTCAAAATGATGATATCTAGGTTCCTAGACCTATTTTTTAAGCTCGGTGGTTGTCTTTTTTCTGTTTTTTGCTTTTTCTTTGTTTGATATGATGGAGTGTAGGATTTGTTGTTGTATTGGTTTGAGGTTGTTTTTCTGGTTGGATCCATGTAGGATCGGTTGTTATTCGGGTTTGATCCATGTAGGATCGGTTGTTTAGTTTGATCCGTATGGAATTTTTGGTTTCGGTTGAGGCTGAGAAGTGTTCAGTCTTTCTTCGTTGGTTGTTTTATAAGCGACATTAGTTAGGTTTTAGTGCTCCTCTTTTCTCTCAAAAAGGGTTTCAATTTAAATATGTTTTGCTGATAAAAGAAACTAATCATTTTTTATTTTTAACTATAATTAAGATTGATGTATCACGTGCTCTTGGATATCAGCTAACCATTTTGTAATTTTCAATTTGGTATTAAAATTAAAAATAATCATGCAAAAATATATAAATAAGTGTTCTAAATTACAAAACATTATACATGAGAGTTCTAAGTTGTAAAACACATATAATATACATGAAAACTATAATTTCCGGAAAAAAATTGAACTCACCTGATTATTACATAACTAACATTCGTTACAGACAACGAATTCACATATACCATATAATTAGGAACGTCATTTGCACAAATTAATAGTTTATCGATATTATTTGTAAAATACACATAATTTATTGTACCTCCAGATTTTATCCTGTGTGGTTTTTTTTATACCATTACCTTGTAGCATCAATAATGTTTCAACACTCAACGGTTCTAGTAAGAGAGTATTGGGCTTGTTCTTTGGGATTTCCTCCATATTGGGCTTATTGATAGGGCAATGTACCTTTAAACTTGACTCTACTTTGGATGATTCATTAGGCTTTATGTGTTTCTGTTGGTCTTTTTGCGCTATCATGGACCACCGCAGCATGCTACGAGCCCATTGCAGTTTTCTGTATTTTGATCCTAAAATAGTCATTTCAAGCTCAAAAGTATGCAACATAAGGACACAAACATAATTGAAAAGGGTTCTTCAATGGTTAAACGAAAAGACGCAGTAACATTTGAGTCCGAAGTGACTGCTCGGCGGTAGTTCGGATGATCCAGTTCGAGAATGTTATGACGACTGCTACGTCCTGAGTATGTTAAGTGTTTAAGTGAATGTATATGTTCACCTGGATAACTCGTTCTTGACCAATTCGCGAGTGATCAGAAAAACTATTCCTTGATGTATTTTTTAGGCATAAAGGCGTGGAATTATTATTATGACAATAAAAAGAAATAGCAAGACATAGGTTCGGACAGGCTCAGAACGTTTACTTTATCGCTAAAACTCCCGGTTAATCCGGATACCAAAATAAGGGATTTATCTCTATTCTCGTGAGTATGTCTATCACTTCTCCTAGTTCTACTCGAGTGGACCTGTGGTGCCTAAAAACTCGATGGCCATGTGGTGGAAACCTTTTGAAATGAAGAACGCCATGTAGCCAATGAGGTCTCCAGGAAAATGAGAAGGTTTGGGATCGAGTTGTTTTAGATCCTATTGGGACGGAGAGTGGGGTTGTGCAAATATCCGTCTATCACTGAAAATCGACCGTCACCGGCCGTCCCCATCACCGGAATCATCCTAACCGGCGGTCACGGTGACGGACACGGATATTAAAATCCCAAACCGGTCACCTTTTCGATGGGGACGACTTTTATACCAGAAAACCGATCAAAAACCGGCCGACCGGATGTATGAGCTTAAGCCCACATTTTCTGAGAAGCGAACACAACCTATCACAAATTTTTTTGTATTAGCGCAAATTTTTATTAATAGTAGAAACTTTCCGAGAAGGAAAGCATCTAAAGGTCGAAAAACCAGAAACACGATTACATAGGAGCTTCTGGCAATGTAGCTTAAAAGCACAAGCCTTTAAAACCAAAGAAAGAAAGAGCAGTCCCAAAAAAAACAAAAATACAAAACAAACCAAAGAGAAAACAATTAAGCACTATTCTTCTTGACACCCGAAAGAGCACCCGAAGGTGACTGAAGAGCCACTTGATTCCAAATACCCCTAGTTGAAATAGCTCGTTCCCGACTCATCGATCGAGTTCTAGGCTCCCGAACCTATTACAAACTTGATGTCTAGTTTTAAGAAGATAATCATATGTTCTAAAGAAAATCAACCCAAAGACACTGACTATGTTGTTTGGATAAAGTTTTTTATGTTAATTTGACACTAATTTTTAATTTGATAAATCGGATCTTGATTGCTAGTTTTAAGATGTACAATGGGATAAAAATAAAAATGTAATCGTATCTCTGGTCCAAAAACAAGCTAAGATTAAGTTGCAAGTTTGTGAAATTAAGTTGGAAGTTTGTAAAATATGTTTGTAAAATGTTGTATGTTGGTTATATTTTTGAAGGTCCAACAGAAAGACCATTGGGCTTGGTTGGCCGGTTATAACCGTCACCGCCTGGTAGTAAGGTTGGGCGGTTATCAGCTTTCCCTCTAACGACCGGTGATAGGTACGAGCACGAGTTTTAGGTACCCAAGAATCACGACTTGGGTAATGGGTATGGATTATTGGGGCGGGTACCGGCCGATGCCCAGCCCTAACGGAGAGGGGCTCCTCCTCGCCACCCCGTGTGTCCCCGAATGGCTTATTGAAGCTGGAGAGGCTACTTTGCAGACCTTGCATCCTACCCCTCGGGGCCAACCACCTTTACCAGTATAGGGAGGTTGTCCAACGCCCACCTGGGCGTCGTTAGCACCTTTCTGTTAGGCATGATGTCGTGTGTCACCGTAGGTGCAACTGGAAAACCCCATGTGACTCCACAAGTGGCGGGCGAAACAGATAGGATACGTGTTGCTCGTTCCACAGTCACACTGAGTCCTTAGGCGGGAGATCCTGGGTCAAGCCCAGGATATCCGAGCGCAACGGTCCGAAGCTTGATTGGTAGTCCGGACACTTAGGGTGAAGCTAGATCAAGTCCGACCAATCCCAGCAAACGACTCTCCCTAGGTTAGGGGCTTCCGCATCCATGAGGGATATGTCAAAACTATACCATGAGGAGGTGTCTGACCTCGTCCCCTAGGCAGTGCACACCCACGTACCTGATGCGCCCAAATTTAAAGCAAAAAGTTGGGAGTCACTCGTACTGCAGGCAAACACGGATATGATATGGGATCCCCTTGATTCTCATGCATATGCTTCGACGAAGGGGGCTGGCAAGATCCTTCTAAAACCGGACGTGAATGGTTCCTCCTCAGACCATGTCTCGTTGTTCGACCTCCACTTCCACAAAACCTCCCAAGGCCTCCCCAACCGTGAACTCCAAGGTAGTTGGGAGGCATCCAGAGGGAGATCAAAAACCTTTGTTCGCATTTGCAGTCGGAAAAATGGTAGGCTCGTCGCATTTATATGTGTGAGGATGTCCTCTAGCATAAGAGGAGTGCAGGCAAAGGACTACGGTTCTCCTCGCTGGACCAAATCTTTGGCCTTCTTAGAGTTGGAATAGAAGTCGACGATCCCTCATCCCAAATCCATGATCACGAGGCTCTCATAGCCCCTCACCTTGTCATGAGCCCCTATATTGTCGGTCAACTGTATTTTTGAGATGTAAAGAGGCGACCAACGAATACGAACGCCGTTTGGATCGCATGCAGTTCGTCTGCCGAAGCCCTTGAGATCACAATGACCCAATCCTCTTCTCCCACCATGGATAAAGCGTCAAAGATATCTTGCAGAGCACGAAGACCCTCATCGAAGAAAGGGTTGTGGGGATAAGCATCCATGTAGGCGGATGGATGTGCGAGGAGAACAACAAAACGTTCACAACATCGTCCATTGATTCAACTAAAATGAAGCGAGAATATTTAGTTCTACCATAATGAACAACCCATTTCACACTCCATGTACTATTT
The DNA here is from genome assembly GCA_963921825.1 of Erodium maritimum. Classification (NCBI taxonomy): domain Eukaryota; kingdom Viridiplantae; phylum Streptophyta; class Magnoliopsida; order Geraniales; family Geraniaceae; genus Erodium; species Erodium maritimum. Next base: position 6,050,467 of record OY997589.1, on the reverse strand, counting down.
AATTCTACTACAGTGAACAACCCATTTCACATTCCCTACACTCGTTTAAAATAAAGCTTACCTTTCAACTTGATATTTTCTTATCTTTAAACCTCGATATTTCTTGAAAATTTAAAACAAATATATTGTTTACCTAAAAAAAATATTCTTTTTCTCAAATGTAGAAAAAAAAAAAAAGCAAACAAGAGGGTTGCCAGATATTACTTTAAAGGAAAATTAAGAAGTAATCCAAATCTAAAAAGTCAAAAAGAGAGGTTCTCTCTGACCTCTCTTTAGAATTGACCAAACCTTAGACTTAGCTCCCTTCTCTTAACCCGCCGTCGTTGGTGGCTCACATGGCTCCGGTCATGTGAGTCATCGGTACACCCTCCTCTCCTTTTTCGTCTCCACCTTTCTACCTTTCACCCTTTCTTCCTTCGCTTGTCTTCACCGGCCTTCCCTCGACTCCGGTTCCGTCTAAGCCTCTACACCCGACTTCTCTGGTCACGTTCCGCCCTCCTTGGCCAATGGTTGGTGTCGAAATCTAGTCTACAAGTTGATGACCTCCCCTTTTCCCTTCACCTTTCCCTTTGCCTCTTCTCCTCAAGTTTGTCTTCTTTACCTTGTTGGCGGCTCTTCTCTGACGGCTCGTGGTAGATCTGGCAGTGGCTCACTGCTTCTCGACCCGTGGTTGTTGATCGGTGTAGATCTGTTCGATCCCCATCTGGTAAGTGATTCGCTCTGCCCTTGCTTCTTCTCGGTCCTGATCCCCTTTTGCAGATATAGGGTTTCCCCAGATCTGCTCGCCTCCTACCCCTCTGGTGCGACTCTCACCTGTTTCGGCCCTTCACTCTCTCTATTCTCATCCGGTTGAGAATAGGGATTCCAGGGCCAAACTCTCCCAAGGGATCGTCGCGGGTATTGGTCCCGGCGGGCTAGCTTTATAGTCGAGCAGTGCAGGTCGTGAGTCTCTTAGGTTGGTGGTGGGGGCGAGGTTTGTCGTTTAACTACTGCTTCTCGTTGGGTCTGGCCCTGTCCCTCGTATTTTCGGCGTCAAGCTCGGTGGTCTGGCTTTTCTCTTCCGGTGGTGTTGGCCCCGGGGTACCCAACGGTGCCGAGAAGTTTGCGGAAGTCTTTCAGTTTTCGTCTCGTGAAGGCCCGAGTTCGGGAACCAAGCTTGGGAGAGTTTTCTTTCCTTTTTCTTCTCTGTTTTTCTTTGGTTTTTCTGGTTGCATTTGGGTTCCTTTGTTGTTTTATCTGCTTGTGAGAGCTTTATCTATGGTATTGTTGTCTATGTTCTGTTTGGAACATCTTTGTTGTAATTTCTGGTTATGTTTCTTCTCCTTCTCTAATTTCCCGTGGTTGGAATGTTTGTGTCTGTATTATTTTTAAGGTTTTTATCCTCGATCCTTCCATGATTTTTAAGATTGGATATTATTATATATTTGCTGATAAAACAAAAAGAGGCTAGCCAGATCGTCAAAGTGGCCCATGCTATACATTTATGTAATATGTGGTACAAATGGTAAGTTATGGATAATAGTATTATTTGTCTCCATCAGTAGTGAATATGATGTGAATGACAATACCACATGGCCTAATCTTTTTCCATCTGAAATTGACCAGATGAGCTTAATCCTTCCTTAAGAAACCATCCCGTATTTATTACCATGTTTTGTAAGAATCGTGAATCTTTTCTCGTTTACATATACATACTTTGTGGTCCATGCTTGCATTTTCACTAATCTCGAAAAATTTGCAGAAGAAAAATCATCATCATGGTCTGATCCGATCGGTGGATGGATGGATAAGAGGTTTTGTTGGGCCAATAAGTAGCATCAATCACCATCAATGTTTCCTTATTTGAACTAGGGTTTTGCATTATTGGTCTTGTTGATTACAAACTTGGTTTGGTGATATATTTTCTCTTGTGTCAACTTGAAATTTGTTATGAAATTGCATTGAAAAAATGTAGATTTATTTATTGGTTGATAAATATTTCAAGTTCTTTATTTACATGTGTGAGTTTTTAAGCATTTAGACTTTTAACATTTTATTGAAGCTTATACTTAGAACACCTAAGTGGATCTCCTCTCCATCGATTCGAGTGTCGAAGTGAGGAAAAAGGTTGAATTTTATGGTCGTTTCGTCAAAACCGAGTCATTGAGGTGTCGAATCGGTGTAACAGCTTTCGACGGTCTACGAATTAGTAGACCGTCGATAGAGTCGTTCCGACAAAAACGACTTTGACCATCTGAATCAGCGAGCGACATGTGGGTGAAATCGACTAAGTGATTCTGACGAAGCGCGCCGATTCTGCCATGTGTCCATAGTCAGTAGAATCGTTTCACTGTAATTAATTTTTTTTTTCATCTGATATATTTTTTCTATAAATACCCCCATTTCTTGTAAAACAATATATTACACCATTAATTGTTTCATTTTTCTCGCATAAAAAAATTGAAACTTCTCGTTCCGTCATGGATTATTCGAGCGGTGAAGAGTATGATGGCGGTGCAATCAACTACGCAACGTTATGGGAGAGGACACGTCAGGCGGAACACCAGATGTTGCATTCTTTACGAGCAAAAGTTATGGAAGTTGAGGAACGGATGACGAATCCCGTCCGACTGAAGAACAAAAGAAATTATTATTTTTCAGAACCGGAGCGATGCTCACAATCGGCTTATGTTCGACTACTTTGTGGTGAAGCCATTGCACGATAAAATATTTAGGCGGCGTTTCAGTATGATGCAAAGCGGTTTAAATGAAACTTATAGGTGGAGTCACCAAGTTCGTTGACTATTTTACGCAAAAAAAATTGATTATCGTGGTCAGGCCGGGTTTACACCGATTCAAAAGTATACGAAAGCTATACGGATGCACTGTTACGGTTCATCGGCCGACAACTCGGACTAATATTTGAAAATGACGGAAAGAACGGCCCTCGAGAGCATGCATCGATTTTGCTTCACCGTAATCAACGTCTTTGGCAATATTAAGCCAAGGAAGACCAACGATAATGATATTACTTACCTTACACGTGTCAACGAAACTCGGGGTTTCCCATGTCGTATCGGATGTCTAGATTGTATGCATTGGGCGTGGACAAATTTTCCAAAAGCTCTTCAAGGGATTCACGAGCGGAGTGATCATCTTGGACCAACAATCATGTTTGAAGCTGTGCCTGATCCCGACACTTTGAGGTTCCAGTCTTGCGCTTGCCAGTTGAATTTTGAACGGATTACATTTTTTTAGAGGGGTAAGTCATCAAAGACATTATGTGATCAATTCATAAGACATAGAAATAATATTTGATTAATAATCATTTTTCATGTTTATTGAGTTATCAAAAACTCGTCTATATCTCGAGTTATTTTAAAGTGTTAGTTGTACTTTATACCGGGAAGGGCTACTTCTCCCTTATGTTTCTCCTTATTACCTTTCATATATGTTTCTTCCGTTAAAAAGAAAAAAAAAGAAGATGGATTTATATCTTTGACCCATTTATTTCTACAGTGGACATCATACAATGGGTTGGGTTGGTGAGCAACAGAAGATCCTCAATCTTCCAATAGCTTCACACAACAAACACAATCATGTACTTAAAAGACCCATCAACCCTCAAATCTATTTACCAACTCCCTCTTTCTTTTCTTAATTTTAACTATCTCTCTCTTGCTCTCAAATTCTTCTGCTGATTATAGTGTCTCTTAATGGAACAAATTGACTATGGTGTTACTTTGAAAAAGTGAAAAAGATCATAGTTATCTTGACTTTTTATTTTGTAATCGAGCGAATAAATTTTCTTAAAACTTGATTTCCAATGAAAGCTTAAATGGATGAACAAAGGATTTTAATGATGGGACCCTAGTCTATTTTGTGTGCCAAATGTCATGAACACTATTAATCCAAAAACTAATGTATGCGGTACAAATTCAAAAATATTGATTGTTCTCACTATTATATTTCTAAGATAGACAACCAGTTCAAACTATAAAAAGTGAAAGAAAGAATCGTGAAGTATAAATGCAAACATTATATAAAATAGATGCTTAAAAACGAGTGTGATTATCGAGGTCTCAGTCAATACGGTTCTGACGGTTGATGATTCTCGATACCGCTTTGCTTTCGTCAGCCGCCTTCTAACAGATAAAAGGGTAAGACCCCGATTTCTCTGTATCGTAATTACAAATGCCTGAAATGTGGGGCACTTGAAAGTCTAGCCCCTAACAGACAAAATCGTGCATTTCTACTTCCCTTCGAAAGCAGCGATGAATGGCATTCGAGCTAAGGAGTCGTGGTCCTTCTATGTTACTATGCTGCTCCTCACTCTTCTACCTACACGCACCCAACCGGAAAGCTAAAGCTTCCGATATGTTCGCATATTGGTAAAAGCTTACGATATTCCGATAAAGCCTAGAACTTTACAGATGAGAGCTTTCATAGTCTCAAATCTGGGAATGAAAGTTGAAATCCAAAGGGCGAACAATCCAAAGAACCTAAGCCAACCACGGGGCAGGGACACGTTCCTATGGCTTCAGGTTGAAATGGATGCTACATGGCCGCTCCGCCGCCACCTTTCTTTGCAACTTGAGGCAAATACAAAGCCGATTAAGGTCCGGTTTGAATATGAGAAGTTGCCGGATTTCTGCTACCAGTATGGTTGGCTCGGACACTTAAACATGCATTGTGTGACTGTCCTCACGGGTGTGGAGCAGCTAGGAAGAAGATATGGTGAGTCGTTAAGAGCTCCCACGACAATCCAATCAAAAGAGATCTTCCACACGAACTGGGATGCCACGCCACCACCGACTTCGACATTTGCGGCAAAAACCCCTATGAAACCATCTTTTTCTTTCTTTTGTTACGGGTCCTCAGGAGCGATCGAAACCAAGCTAGCCAGGTTCCACCAATCAACCAAAAGGAATTGCCCCCACTCGGAGTTGGTTGAAACTTAACCCACAGTCTTTCCTGAAGATCGGCGTATTGAAAATCCCCCACTAGAGGTAATGTTCAACCTTCAATCTTGCCTAACCTGAAGTCAACCTCGTCTGTTACTGCTCGTGAGGACAAGGTGTCCAAGGACGATGGAGGAACGCAGCCACATGAGAAGCCGCCTCAGGATCAAACTGAGCCTCTCCAATTTCATCATGTCTAGAATATACTCCAACATGAAATTTTTGCAGGTTCTGATCAGAGAAAGACGCCCGCCCCAATGGAGTGCAAGCCAAAGAAAGTGTTGCAAAAGAAACAGCAGGTCAAACGTGGCCCAACGAAAGTAAACACTATAAAGGTCATTGCTAGAGAGAAAGAAAATCGCTCAAGTGAACCAGTAATTAGCTCTAATAAGAGAGCCTTTGTTTTAATTGACATTGATCCGAATGTGATGGACGGTTAGTATGTCACCCCCCGTGCATATCTACGAATGCTAGTAATCGTATTTTTTTTAGTTTATCTTCAGTTGCCATTTTGTTTCTACCAGCTTATGTAGTAGAATTATTGTGGTTTTAGCTCATGGTGTCGAATCACTTGTTTTGTTCAAACGGGGGATTCCGACCGTCATCTCAATTTGTATCGAGTTTTATTCCTAGACTATTTGGTGTTGTAACATTTAGTAGTTGATTGAATGAATGCATATAGTTTGATTGAATGAATGCATAACCTCTTCTAAAAATATACCACTTATATGGTTGACATTTTTAGAAAACTAGATAGATTATAAGCTCAAAATTTTATAAATTTGCATCATTAATACTCTTAATATAGAAATATTTTTTTTGTTGTAAATATACAACTTCAAGAACTAAAAGCTTTATTTTAAGATTGACCTATGCATAACATGTTTGTATTTAGACGATTCATTCATAGTTTTCAATAAACAAAAAGTTAATCCAACTTGTTGGTACAAAATCTGGATGCACGATTTGTGATAAGTAAATATTTGTTGTCTTTTTATGAGATAATTTTTATTTTTTTATGCTACTTATCATTACAAAATAATACCAATATTTCCTCTTATCTTTAGAAATATCGGTTTCGCCTCTAGATTCAGACTGGTTGACCGATAAATGAAATCACAATTCCCGAAGGCTCTTAAACCCCATTAGTCCTCTGATCAAAAAACAGCTCATGGCACATCCAATGTATTCCAACATTCTCTATGTGACCGAGGAATAGCCATGGAAGTACAAGGTTTGGCAAGTTTCACATATCATACTCACTATTAGGTGGAAGATGATGGGAAGAGAAATATTGTTATATCGTGGCATCAATGCAAGCCAGCAATATTAATCCATTTTAGTAATATCTGTTTTTTTAGGTTTCAAATTGCTTCCTCTCATTTGATTAGCTGTTTATTTCTATATATCACCAATCACTCTTCCTTTTCAAAAGCAATGCGTCCTCATCATTTTAGGATTTCATTTCCTCATTTGTGCCTTGGTTATTATAATCATCAACTTCATTAATTAATTACTTTTCTCTACTAATGTTAATCATCGGTTGTAAGGAAGTTGGTCCACGATCTAATCACGTTTTCCAACTACCATTCTAAAGTTTTAAACTAAAATAACCAATACTTCTGATATTATTTATCAAAAAAATTATGGTTCAATATTATTTTTACTTATGGTAATATACCTGATTAAAAATATCATCAGTACATATTTATTTCCAATTTAACCAGTATTTATAAGTCCAAGTTTCTAATAATAATTTATTTTTATTAATCAGAATACATATCTTACTTTCTTTAAGGTAAAAGTATCGTATTAAGAATTTAGACAACAATATTAATATACCCAAAACATACCTGAGTTTTAGATAATAGTCTAGGACCCTTGAACATAGGCAGGCATAGCTTACATTCGCGAACCTGTACACATACCTACGTTTCATCGTAGGCTGTCAGAAAATTAACTTAGCACATAAGTGAAAACAATAAACTAGATTTCCAACTATTCAAGATTGTCTACACACATTTTTCTCTTGTGGTGGGGGCTCATAACGAACGGAGTGGGTTACACTGAGAATGCTGGTGGATGATCTTACTTCACTAAAAAAATCGGGAATGCCCCACCCTGTGAAGGATGGCCAGGGGAGCATGACTGATATCGGTATAGAACAATCCTCCGGCCTATTGTCATATAACAATATGAAGATTTCACATACCTCTCCTGGGTAATTAGGCCCTCAAATTCCTCTTGGGCCGCCAATAGGGGATACGCCTCCTCCAATCTTTCCCATTGACTCCACCCCAACAATTGATGCCACCCCTCTAGTCCTGCGTTAGTTACCATTGTCGGATTTAGGTTCAGATCTGTCCCGGACGGATTTTTGTGAGTGTCCATTCCCAGCTATGACGTCAGAGGGTCACCAGGAGGGCAACGTCCGACATCATGGACCTCCGTTATGACTTCTCATGTCCTTGTGTCGGCTTGAAACGACAATGAACGCTTGTAGTGCCAGAAGCCTAATCTCGGAAGACAGGGAACAATAAACCCTAGTCTCGGGAGACATAGCACAATGAATTTCCCTATAGAATACACGATGGAGGTGAAAAACAGATTGCCAGTCGGACTAGACTCTAATATCATATAAAAAAATTAAACGGGTCACTTGTATCCGACCAAACTTCTTCAACTAAAAGATTAACCTTTGTAAGTAGTTTTTTATTTTTTTATTTTTTATTTTTATGATGTAGATCAAATGTAATATACTTCAACAATGGTGACGACCTTAGGAAACCAGTTTCACTTCTGGTAAAGATGTTAGGTCAATTAGAGGGGCTCACTCCCTATAAATATTCATTCTTGCTAGGGTTAGGTCTTACTACTTAATTGTCTCTCTCTCTCTCTCTCTATTAATCTATATGCCACCTTCTGATATTGAGTCAATAAACCACCTTCTGATCGGTTTCTGTGAAAGTGAATAATTATGAGGAAGTGTCAACTAGTGGTGAGGAGATCGGACGAGTCGTCGACGACCACTTCATCTTTCACCGTGAGAACGGTGAGGTACCTCGAGTGCCAAAAGAACCACGCCGCCGCCGTCGGAGGCTACGCCGTGGACGGCTGCCGGGAGTTCATGGCCACCGGAGAGGAGGGTACCGCCGATGCTCTCACCTGCGCCGCCTGTGGCTGCCACCGCAACTTCCACCGGAGGGACGTCGAGGCCGAGGTCGTTTGCGAGTCTTGCTCTTCCCCTTCTAATGGAACTTAATTATATATTACGCTTCAAATTTTATTATGTGTGTGTTGATTACAACTTAAATTCATTATTATGGAGGTTTTTATCAATTGTCTTATATTTATTTTCATTTGGATCGTGTTAGTGTGTGATTTGTGTGCTAGATCGATCTTCACCATTTGTGTGGACAATTCTCCTTTTCTTCCTTCAAAATATATTCTAAAGATTTTGCCAATTAGGAACAATCACTGTCTATCGATAATAATGAAGTTAATTAGTGGTTGTCTTGATAAAATCTCTTATTGATTAGTTGATCTTGATGTAAAGTTATTAATGGATAAAAAGTTTGTGATCTTCCCTTCAAAATGGTAATCAATTTGGATGATCAAATATTATAGTAAATTGACGCTTATTATAGATCCCAGTGTCATTATGGGAATCCGATCTTCCTGAAAAATCTTATCGTCATTTCGTGGACAAGATAGATGTCTTGTTATCCAGGTTGTTATGTTGTGATATGTCGGTTAGTTTTTTAAACGTTACGTTGTCAGTATCAGTTATTGAGTTCATATTGATTCTGGAATTTTCAACCCGCATGATGGTCGATCTTGACCAGCCAACTTTGGATACTACCCATTTATGTTTACTCCCCGGAAATTACTTTTACCAAATCTTATTTTATATTAGGAATACTGATTTTCAGTTATGCAAGAAAATGAATCGAGATAACTTGTAAATACATCTTTTAGTAAGAACCTGATGTGTAAATAACTGATAAAAATATATTATATAATATGTTTTTTTATTAATAAAACTATTTCTTATTCTCAAGAAAAATAACTGATAAAATATATTATATAATATGATTTTAAATATGTATATAATTGGTCCGTAATTATGGGATGATAAAGTGTGTTTAAGTAGTGAGCAAAAACTGTACTAGTTGATACCATGTCAGAACTAATCTGTGAAAGAGTTTGAAGATCCTTAATGAGTATAGGATAGCTAAAAGGCCCCCACATATATCTTATCATGCTGGTGAGGTTATAATTAAGGAGAGACTTTCTTTATAGATTGTGTACTTAAAAATGCTATTAAAGCTTAACATCAAAACCTACTTATACCTAATGATATCATATCTCTACATCGATCCATTGTCTTTTCATTTTTTCGGTCAACTCGTGTTTTGAAAGCTTAACTTCATGACACCACAAATGTAATGGTTGGTGATGAAAAGAATATATGTATATTTTATTAATGAGCACAAGCACATTCAAAACATTCTCATTAACTAAAATCAGACCTAATCATGAGCTCCCTTCATAGTCAAAAGTAGGGGTGGGTAAAAAAAACCGAAACCGTTAAAATCAACCACCACTAATCGGAAGAGGTATTGTAGAACTCGAAATTGGGATCATCGGTATCATTTACAGTAGAGAGACGATCGAACCGAAAGGTTAACGGTTGGTTGTCGGTTCTTGAAACATCAAATCATCGGTTAAGAAAACAAAATGGTATTGTTCATCATATACATGTGGCTTCATAACAACCACTGATCAGATATAGATTAATGACCCATGAATACTCTTCTGTGTCACACGGATTGTCAACATAGAGCATGATGATTTATATGTATTTTTTTCTTTTGTTTTGAAGAATGTAGTAATATGTTTTGGCTTGAAATAGAAATTTGTGTATGGTTATTGGTATCCTAATTCGTACTTACATATAGTAAAGTGGTTGGTTGATTAAAACTTCTAACTAACCGGCTAGTGAACTGGTTGGTTTCACTTTGAAAATTTGGTTTTTAGGATTGGAGTTGGTTACAAGATATATCAAACCAGTAATATCAAGTTGGATTCGCGAAAGAGTCCATTGGGTGGTTAACCACCCAATACCCACCCCTAGTCAAAAACATAATATTATGGTGATTTTGTCGGCCTTTAAAAGACTTAAATTTAGTTTTTACTCAATAAACAGTATATGTATTTTATTGATCAGTTTGACATTTTATATAAGTCGGATGTTAAGAGGATATTGAAGTTTAGTATTAGATCTAAACATATGATTATTCGCAGGTTAAACGTGCATATACTGTTTCACATACAAATTCCACAATGTGGATCATTTTAATACGGTTTGTGTGTAAAAAAATCGAAAAAAATGTAAATTAATTCATTACTCAGCATATATATTGAAATCTACACTTGAGCCAAGATTTAAATATATCTATAATCAGAAAAACATAAATAGACAATTGTGATGGAGTTGATGGGTACATGACGTGAGGATTGGGAGCAAAAGTGCAGAAGTTAGGTAATGGGGATGGAGAGGGAACAAACATTCAGGTATAGCTGCATCGGATCGGTTAAATGTCAATTTTGAAAACAATATACACAAGAACATTTCAGCTTGGATCTTAAATCAATATGTGCTTGCACAACTATTTCAGTAGAAGACCAAAAGAGTTAGGCCTTCTTGTGATGAATACATATGAGGCCATGAATGAAACACATAAGAACTTTGACCCATGAGTCTTGATTTTGATGAACAGTCACCAATTGTACATTTGTTGGGCATAACGTGGAAGGGAAGCAAGGCTTGACACAATAAGGAAAGTCGAGGAAGAGTGACGATAAACAATAAGTATAGTTTTTTTTAGGTAAAATGATTGTATTACTCGGAATCAGAAGCTAGAAGCCTCGGAATAGGGTTTGGCATCCGATTCAAATTCAATACAATTTGAGACCGACTAAAAACATTACGAGTCATTTCGTACGCAACACGATTGACTTCTCTACGAACATAGCTAACTCTTACTCCTCATCAATAATCTCTCCCAAGAATGAGAGCATACTTCTTGGACTACGAATGGTCAAGACTCCCTCCAGATAGTCTGATTCAATCATCCCTGTTAACCAATCATTGCTCATCATCCAGATCCGTGCTTCCTTTACTGCACATACTTCTAGAATTTCAGGATCAATTATATGAAGGAGTGTAAAACAACTAACTCCCCTCACTAAACCCTGACTGTCCCTACACCCAAGGCGTCCTGCCCCATCGTGACCTGTAACCACAACTCCGTCTGTATTGACTTTTGTATCCCCTCTGCTGGTTTTCTCTACTTGATAGCCCCTACCGTGCTCGTCGGACCAACAGAGAGGGGTTTCACCTGACCTTCCCTCTACTCCGCCCGTAAAAAAATGTAGCTCGATAGATTGCCTCGGTCGGAGTGGTCTTATACTTCCATACCCACTTGTTGCAAGCCTTCCATAACTTCCGGCAGATCACCCTTATCACCTCTACCACTTCACAAGTACTGGTCTCCCAATTATGGCTAAGCCAATTACGAACCGTGTCCGAGTGGCTCAGCGAAACACTCGAAACTCTACTCCAGACCTTCAATACAAATAGACAGTTGATCAATACATGAGTATATGTCTCCTCTTCGCCACACACTCCACAAAGACAAAAGACATCCACTCGTCGAGATCTAAGACAGACCCCCGTTGGTAAAATGCCTGAAGCCCCTCTCCGAAACAAGTGAGATACTTTGGGAGGGACTCGTAAGGACCACAATATCTTCCAAAAGTCCTCTCTACTAGCAGGACCTCATCTGCCTGGTATTGCCTGGACCTCCCTGTAAACCACCCTCACCGAATAAACACCATATCTTGTACCCTTCTAAAACCAGAAGTCGTTGGCTTGACCGTCGCTGAGGGGAACTCGGAGCACAGCTATCGTATCATGCTCTGAGATAACCCTTCGAACGAGGTCCGAGTTCCATTCTCGCCTCTTCGACGATATCAACCTACTAATCGGCCACGCCTCCACCTGACCTTCCACGTCCAACAATTCCCCTGACTAAGTGTCAACCCATGGAGCACTAGAGATTAGAGTGTGCTCTCTTGTGTCAATTCTCCTTCTAATTCACATTTCACCAGTTCCCTGAGATGCTACAAGGTATTCCTTATAGGATTGGAATTTTCTTTCTTCCGAGCATATATAAAATATGGTATAGGAAAGTATTTAGCTTTCAGTACTCGACAAATAAGACTCTTTGGGTTAATCATTAATCTCCACCCTTATTTTCTTAGTAGCGCCAAATTAAAATCATGTAGATGTTTGAAGCTTAACCCGCCCTGTAGTTCATGGTCGCAGAGTGCTCCCCATCGACGTCATCTAATTCTTGACCCCGTTTGCGAGTTATGAGACCACCAAAACCGTTTCATGCTAATCTCTATCTCATGAATCAACGAGGAAGGTAGTAAATAGTAAATGCACGCTCATGGTATACACAGGGAGCCCCTGTATCGCAGACTTAAGGAAAACTTCCTCCTCAGCTTTGCTCAAAATCAATTCATCCCAAGTACTCAATTTGCGAATAATACGATCTTTTACGTACCTGAAAGCCTTATACCTGCTTCTCTCTAACAATAACTATAGTTAGTGTTAGTATTTTCGTTGTGTTTGTTTGTTCAACTTGTTATATATACCATCCGATTCTTAAATTTATTCTTAGTTTTCCGTATCAATCTTGCGATCCGAAGCGGGTGGGTTTGACCAATATTGACAAGATCTTACACTATCAAATTGAAACCTCCGGTTTCTCCAAAATCAACTACAAAGATACATAATTCATTTTTAGTTTTCCGTATCAATATTACTCGACTCATCTCGTTTACCATGAAATAAAATACATAATTTATTTAATAAAACCCAAAAAACACTCTGTTAGAATATTATTCTACAAAGATAGAACATTTTAATCATAAGGTCGGCCCCTCCCTTCGTGTAACATGTTTTGTCTTTTGGAGACTTCTTGTCTCGAGACAATCAAGTTTAAGCAGTGTATTTTTTTTCTTCCCTAAGTTATTGAATCAGAACAATAGGGCCTTGGTATAATAATCAGGGCTATTCAATTGGGCTGTAACTTACGGGCTTCACAGGTAATCCCCTAAATATGGTCCATTTTACAGACATCAAGTTCTTACTCTTTTTTCACAACCCATTGAGTTCTTACAGGAGAGTTAGCTACCTCTAAGGCCCAACTTATATTTTTGTTAAAAAACATTAATTATGGCAATAATACTTTGTCACTATTTTTTTTGAGAGAAATGCTAATTTATTAATTTTCGGCAACAATGATATGTTGAAGAGGCTCGGGGACATGACCCCCTTGCCACTCCCAGACAGGGTTAGAACAAGCCGCTCTGGCAAGCCAGTGGGCTGCTTTGTTCGCTGTCCGCTTTACAAATTCGAGCTGCACGCACTCGAGTTTAGATAAGAGGGAAAAACAATCAGTAACGAACGTCCCGAGAGGTGAGGGCAGCCCCCCCACCCCTGTTGATCATATCCACTATGACCTTACAATCACTCCGAACCATCGCTCGTTGGAGCGGGAATTGTTGTAACCACAGCAACGCTTCCCGAATCGCGAAAGCTTCCACTAGACCCGGATTCTGGGCCCCGTGGAAGGACGTGGATCGAGCTCCCCTGAGAAACCCCATGTCGTCTCTACAGAGCCATCATGTTCCCACTTTGTTTGCTGCTGCGAAAAGAGCCCCGTCTGTGTTAATCGCCCAAGAGCCTTGACTCGGCCGTTTCCAAACCTCCGCTCCCCTAGCCTGATGTTGTCGCGGGAAGGCCTGGGCCTGTAGCTTCCTTCTTCTTGCTTCCAGCCACCCTAGTTGAAGGTGGGACGCTGTCTGGAAGATACCAGCTGCTGGTTGTGCCTTACTTTCCCATACTACCTTGTTCCGTGCCTTCCACACTTCCCATAACAGGCACCCAATCAGCCCTCCTTTCGTCGGGGGGTTGGTGCTAAGCGTTCCTAACAACCACTCTGTTATCGTCTGGGCTCCATGAGGCAAGGATAACCCCGATTTCGCCCAACATTCGGCAGCCACTAGACACTGAACCAGCAGGTGAAAAGCCGACTCGTCTCCTCCCTGACATACCGGGCAAGTCGCCACCATGTCCACCCGCCTTCGTCGCAGGTTCTCCGCCACCGGCAGACAGCCCGAGCACGTACGCCATAGGAACGATTTGACCTTTGGCATCACTTCTAACTTCCAGATTGCCGGCCATATGTCCTGGTGTGCCTGGGCAGAGGCCTGGTCTTGTTGGCTCATGACATACGCGGATTTCACCGTGTATTGACCCAAGTAGTCTCCCGACCACTACCAGGAATCACGGATCGCTGTCCGACTAATCGGAACTGCCAAGATCGCCTGCTGGTCCTCCCCTCCAACCAAGGAACGGATTTTCCCCTCATCCCAAGATCTCTCGTTTGTCGTCATCAACTCTGACACGAACTTACCTTCAAGCCCTGATACTCCTGAGTACACCCTTGCTTCCACACCTGTCAGCCAGGGATGTCCCAGAATTGAAGTCTCCGTACCAGGCCCAATAGACCGTCGCGCTCCGCGACGGACCAACTCTTGTACCGATAGAAAACTCTGCCAGATATAACTCTGATTCGGTTTTCGAGCTGCCTCCAACACCGAAATCCCCGGGTAGTATTTCGCCTTGAGAACCTTAGCCACAAGACTCGACTCATCCGTGACAAGCTTCCACAATTTCTTCCCTAATAAGGCCGAGTTGAAGTCGTACAGATTCTTAAAACCCATGCCCCCTTCCTCCTTCGGCTGTGACATATTCGCCCAGGACTGCCAGATCACCCCTTTCCCTTCCGGCCCCCCGGACTTCCACCAGAACTTAGCCAGGGCCGCATTCATCTTCTCCAGCATCCCCTTCGGGATCTGCATAACACACATCGTATAAGTAGGAATCGCTTGTAGTACCGACTTGGCTAGCACTTCTTTACCTGCCCCATTGAGCAATTTACCATCCCACCTCCTGATTCTCCGGATGACCTTATCCATAACAAACTGTAGGCTCTGCTTCCGGCTTCTACCCATCATATTCGGTATACCCAAGTAGGAGGACGGGGAGTTTACCTCCGGAATCCCCAAGATCTGCACGCCGCTCAACCGCCGGTGTTCCGGAGTATTGTGCCTGAAGAAGAGGGACGACTTTGTTTGGTTCACCACCTGCCCCGAAGCCTCCTCAAACATTCCCAGGTATGTACGCACTTTGGTCATCTCTTCCGGGACCGCCTTACAATACACATAGCAGTCGTCCGCGAAGAATAAATGGGTCAATGCCGGGGCTCCATTAGCTATCCTAACCCCATGGATATCACCCCTACCCTCCGCTACATGGAGCAGTCGGGAGAATCCCTCCATACAGAAGAGGAAGAGATAGGGAGAGAGCGGGTCTCCCTGCCTTATCCCCCTTTCAGGCTGAACAAAACCTGTCTGCTGACCACCCGCCACAATGTTGTACGTAACTGAGTAAGTGCATCGACGGACCAGATATATCCATTCCTCACTCAGCCCAAAGCCTCGCATAATGTCCCATAAGAAGCCCCATTCTACCTTGTCATAGGCCTTGCTCATGTCCAGCTTCAACGCCACCCAGCCTTCCTTACCCTGTCTCTTATTTCGTAGGTGATGTAACGTCTCGTACGACAGAATTATGTTGTCCTGGATAGATCTCCCCGGGACAAACGCTCCCTGAGTGTCAGAAATGAGTCCACCCAACACTCCTTTCAGCCTATTTGCCGCCACCTTGGACACCACCTTGAATACCACATTACATAGGGCTATAGGGCGGAGATCTTTGAGCGACATTGGGCACTCCACTTTCGGAATCAAAACTAGCGTAGTCTTATTCAGCTCCCGAGGAATGTCCTCCCCTGCGAAGATCCGCCTCACCCACTTGGTGACATCCTCCCCGACTGTCCCCCAGTACTTTTGATAAAAGAAAGGGTTGAGACCGTCCGGCCCTGGTGACTTATTCGGACCCATAGAGAAAGTCGCATCCCGAACCTCCTCAGACGTCACCTCCCCCATTAGAGCTCTGTTCTGCCCCTCTGTCACCTGCTGACTGAATTTCGGGAAGTTCACTCCATCCCCCCTCGTCCTCCGAGATAGCACCTTATAGAAGTCCAGTATATGATCCCCCAATCCTGAGTCCCAGGTAAGGACGTTACCATCCCCATCACGCAACTCCGATACTCTGTTTAGGTTCTTCCTCTGTGACGCCGAGGCTTGGAAGAACTTCGTGTTTTGATCGTTATCCGTAAGCCAGTGTTGCTTGGCCCGTTGCCTCCAGAACTCCCCCTTCTGCTCCAAGGCTTTAACATATAGTTTCTGCAAAGCTCTCCGACGCCGAATACTCGATCGGTCTTCCTTTCCGTTCAACCACAGCATGTCCTTCTCATACCGCGATATCTTCCGGGCGAGTGCATTATACACCTCCCTTCCCCAGCTATCCAGTGCCGCTAATGTCTCCTGAATCTTACATCTGATCTCACGGTCACCCGGGGCGCCCCAACTAGACTGAATCAACAAGCCACATTCCGGGTCCTCTGCCCAAATATTCTCAAAACGGAACTGACGCGACCCCACAGGCTCCACGCTTTTCTCTGAGTCCAGTAGGATAGGCAGATGGTCCAACGTCGAAATTCCTAGATTGGCTAGATGGGCCTCCGGCCAAATCGCCCTCATCTCCCGAGACATTAAGGCCCTGTCCAACTGAACTGCCATTCGTGTCTCCGGTTCACTGCCGCTATGCCACGTGAACCCATACCCTTGAATTGGGACGTCATAGACTCCAACGTCCCTCATTGCAGTCCGGAATCCCGAGATCAGGCGCTCCGGGTACCGTCGACCACCCCGCTTCTCCTTGTTGCGTAGGATACCGTTGAAATCCCCCATCAAAATCCATTTCCTCGAGGCCCCTGTCCTCGCACCCAGGAGGCGAATCATGTCCCACGTCTGCCACTGTAGTTCCATGTTCGCCTCCCCATACACTCCCGTAAAACGGAAACCCTCACCATTCGGTCCTACAATCTCCACGTCAATAAAGCGCTCCTCACTAGGGTACGGCGTTACCCTCATCTCCGCCGTCCAGAGTAGAATCAGACCCCCCTTTCTGTCCAACCACCGGAACTTCACATCCGCCCGGGAAACCCGTCTTCAGCTTTAGGATATCGACTTCCCCCTTCCAAGCTAGCGTCTCACTGAGGAAAATCACATGCGGTTTCCGGCGCCTTATCACCCCCTTCAGGTACTCCACAATGGCTAGTTTGCCCAAACCCCTACAATTCCAGGATAGGAATTTCATACCCCCAAGGCTCCGATCTGCCGCCTGTCACCCTATCCGGTCCCTGTAACGACGAACCCGAGGATACACAACAACCGGATTCGTCCAACTCCCCCGCCCGATGCTGCTCGGCCTCGGGTCCGCAAGACCGGAAGACGATCCCTTTCGTCGTGCAGCAGCCCCCGAAGCTTCGACACAGTCCCGCCGACGTCCCAACCTGCCGTCACTCACACCCCTGCCTCGGATGCCCAACACCACTCCGGCCAGTACACCACCAACCACGCCGGCAGAACCACCGTGGGGCACACACGCTCTCCACAAACGCCACCATCGGACGGGATCTCACTCCCCACTCCGACTACCGACCCCCAAAGACCCAGGAATCACAAAAGGATGCAAAACGTACCTTCACCGGCCTGTTCACACGGCCGGCCGCCAGCGTAGAGCCCGCCGGTGTCGTCGGAAGCACTCACGCGCCGCTGCCGAAGTCCCTTCGTCGCCTAGGGCCGGCTCACTCTATGCTTGGGATGATGAATACTTTGTCACTATAGTATCGATATGGGGACAACGCAATTTAATGTTACATTGTTCAAGTAGACTTAGGCGATGTACAAAATATTAGCCTTTTACATTTATGTATATTTTTTTTTTGGGAACCGGCGACGAAGAAATTGCGAACCGTTTATTTTTCGAATCATAACCCTGTATGGCATGCCCCATTGAACATAAATCGACCAGGATCAGACACGGCACCGTGCAAGACGATCGTCTTGGACATTATGAATCAACTCGGACTTTGTCTGTCTGGCACCGACATAGGCGTCGTTCCATTTCTTCCTCTTGTAACACAAGTCCGTCAAAAACCCGCCTAAGTAAAATTATCTTAACTACTATGCACATTAGTTGAGTAAATAAATGTAGCTTGACTGCATTATTAATCATTTTAATTATTGTATATATAATATAGAAGTGGTTCTCTTAACGAAAGGTATTCTTTTATTATTTATATAGTCTAGAGAAACATAGAAAAGGTTAGTTGGAGAAAGAATCATTTAGAAACAATCATGTAAAGTAATCTTCTAAGAAGTGGTTTTGTAAAATTATCAAAAAAAAAAAAAAAGTGGTTTTGTAAGATAGTTCGCAACACATGTCATCAATTTTTTCTCTACCTCCATACCAGTTTTTAACCTGATGAAGCTCAGAGCCTTCATGCAGGGCCCATTGTTTTCTCGCTCTATAGTCTTGTCTGAAGTCCTAACTCCAAGTAGTGCCCTAAAAAGGGAAATGAGAGACTTAACATGACCTTGCAGGTTACCTAGTCTACAGTCTTGTCTAATGTGGGTCGGACCGTCAACCAGGCATCTCTTCCATTATGCCTCCCTGTTTTTCCGCCACCATGGGTGTCCCCACCTCACCCAAGGTCGCCCTCGCTTCCACCGCCCCGATCCCTCCTGCCGCCACCTCCCATGCCTCCTCCGCCACCTTCCAATCGTCACCCTTAACTTTGACTCAACTTCCCCGCCTTGCAAATAAGGTGGGCGAGATGACGCCTAAGGAATCGACTAAGAGGGGCAAATATGAAGACTCATCGTCCCGCACCCCCTTCCCATCTAGTGCCACGTAGATTCAAGAACGCCAAAATTCTGGAACGGAAGAAGGCCAAACGGGATCATTCTTTGAAGGATTGCCCGAAGAAGAAGGTTTTCGAACTCTTAAATGTCGACCCGAATGGGAAGGAGGGTCGTCAACACTCACCTTCGGAGTCATCGACGAGGTCTGAAAAACAGGCTCGTTGGGTGACATGATTAGTGATGGCGGCGACCGGAGGCTGAGAGGAGAGGTCTCGCGGTAAGATTTTACTGCTCGAGCCCCAATCTATTGATTCTCAAGGAGGGATACCCTTTGTATTCCAGCACAACAAGTTCACCATCGATTGTGGTATTTAACTCCTTGCCACTGTTTATCTGTTCTTATCGACTTCCCAATGTATTCTCCTACTTTTCTATTAGGAGTTCGTTTCTTGGCCTAGAGCGTTGGTGCTCCTACCCCCGGGAGGACTACATGACTATTCTCGGCTGTATGGATTCAAACCTACTTGTGGGTGAGCATTCGATTGAGTATTAGCGATTTTTGTAACCCAAATAAAATATCGATTATCAAAATATACTACACTAATCAATATTTTTTATTTCACTAACCTACTCGCAGTAACCAAAAAAAATTACATTCGATTCGATTATTAATCAAAATAATTGAATTTAGTTCCATGACTTAACGTAATATAATACTTATGCTCAGTCACTTTACGTGATATTATACTTCTTATACAAAAAAAATCTCACACAAGTATTAAGGACCGTTAATTTTTCATATAAAAAAAAAGAGATTTCATTAATTTTGACGTTCTTCACATATGATAAATAAATTCAATTGAGAGCTAGTTTCGGACATATTCAAGTTCTTTAAAAAAAAAATCTTAGCCCGTTCTCCATCCCAAGTTAATGAGATAAAATATTTCAACAATATTTTGGTTTTTCTACTTACATATATAATATGTATAAATAATTTTAAATTAAATAATGATATTTATGTTAAAAAGAATAATGATATTTCGATTAATTTTACTAATTCGATTATCTAGTTGTAGTAATCAAAATCAAGCCTAATTTTTAAAATTAATCAGACCAACCTAATCAAATAAACCTAATAATCAAAATGATCAAATAATATTTTTTTTCGGTTCGAATTCGATTATTATTTCGATTATAATCGAATACTTCCCACCCCTACTTATTATGTACTTGGTTTTGTCAATCAAAAGATGCACTAGCACTGATTTGAAAAATAATTTTATATTAAGATAAACAAAATACTATTCATAAAGACTGTCCACTAGTTATATACATATAGTTGCAAAACGTAATTATCTCTGAGCAAAGAAGAGCCATCCCACCTTCCAAGATACGCAGATAAAGGAGGATTGAGAAGATATTGACTCTACAAAATAAATGGACCACATTTACTTACATCCTCATCTCTGCACTAATCTCTGATCCTTGTGGTCCTGCAATTAATATTTACTTCCTCTTCACTTCTTTATCGATCTTATTCTAGTGGAGGCATAAATCCAGAAATTTAGATTTAAAATAAATGCTAATTTCATTCCAAATGACAAATGTGTGTGGCCCAAAAAGAATAATGATTTAGACCTTCAACCTCCTTCACAATCACAATCCAACTAGCATGGCTCCAAATCTAATCCTCTGGAAACTTGAAGGATTAGCATGATATAAAGGACTTTGATTTCTTCCACGGAATCAAGTGTTGGAAAAGCCCTAAACCTGAAAATGGTTTTTTAACGAAAAAAATATTGTTAGTATCTTAAATCTTTTATATTTTATTTAAAATACTTTAAATATCTTTATCCTAAATTATGTGTATTCATTTAGAGTACCTTAAAAAAGTTGTGTCACCTCAGTACAATAAATTTTCATTAATTTCATTTAGTATCTAGTGTTAACTCCACCTTAAATTTGGTTGTTTTTGAAGGGTATTATAGTTATTTTACTAGTTTTGGATGGAAAATTAACAGTGAGTACTAAAATAGAGTTAATAAAAGTTTAAGTAAAAATTTAGGGTACTGAGGTGATACAAAATGAAATATGAAAAATTAAGGATACTGAGATGGAATTATCCGATTCTTCAAAAATATATTTATGTTTTTCGTGAATACGATAAATTCCAATGATTTCTGTTAATATGGATAGAAAATCCTCAAATAATTCAGAAATCCTTAAAGTACACCCCAAACCCCAAAAACCTCCATGAACCCTAAACTCTAAACTCCCAATCCACTTTCAACGGACTGTGATATAGGGTTCGAGAAGGATTCTTTAGGGTTTAAGAGGGAGTAGGGGTATTTTTAAAAAATCTAGGGATTTTCCATCCAAATTAAGGAAGCCGAAATTTTTATTAATAAATAAAAGATATGAGTATTGATTTTAAAAAACAAAACTGATGACATCACATTTACGTTCAAAAGACGTTCGAATGCATATTATTAGAGTTCCCTCATAAATCACTAAAGTTGAATCCTTGGTTTACAT
The DNA here is from genome assembly GCA_963921825.1 of Erodium maritimum. Lineage (NCBI taxonomy): Eukaryota > Viridiplantae > Streptophyta > Magnoliopsida > Geraniales > Geraniaceae > Erodium > Erodium maritimum. Next base: position 6,029,015 of record OY997589.1, on the reverse strand, counting down.
TTGTATGTGAACAACAATTTATGATATTGGATCACTAGGCCCTGAGGAGTTTTGCTCATCCAACATTTTACTAAAAATGATCTTTTCGTCAATTAATTGAAATTCAGAAGATGGTATCAAGTAATGATGAGTTTCTTTAACTATACTATCAATCTTCTTAAAAACAAAGTCGCACTGAGACAAAATAGTTCAAGTTTATGGGCACGTATAATTTCATTAGATTGCGTCTAGGGCTCTACGAAAAGGTGGAATAGGAGGGAATCCGAAGGACAAAAGGGCACTAAAATGGTAAAATTTAGTGACCCTTTTTTTCATATATATTAATTTGGTGGAACAAGTCATGTGCCCAATATGGTTTTGTCTAGTTTATATTTATTCTTTTCTTTTCTCTTTCACGTGGTTAATAAAAAAAAATTGTTCTGTGTATTTTGCATGTTCTTAGGCCGTATTAAAACATTTTCACTCATCTCTGTGGTGAATCGTTCATGAGATTTGTAGAAATGGTGAAGAACATGCACCATATATATGCCCAATCAGGGGCTTTGGTCTATTTTCTTCGTTTTTTAAAACTTTGCTACGTGAGAATATATTGTCGGTCCAATTTCCTCTAGGTTCCGTTTGGCCACAACTATCCAAATTGAGCTTATAACAACTTTATCATCGTTTAAAATGTACATGAAATGTATGGAATATTCTTATAGTTATGGTGTCAAGAGTTCATTTTAATCTAAGCACTCTAGTTAATAGGTCAGGACGTCAATATGTTTATCAAATATTAATATTTTCATACACTTGTGACTGAGATCCATATTTTAACACTTCTTTTCACATGTGGGCTTCAAATGTGGCATATTCGGGTATCGAGGGAGGTTCTTTATCATAGGCTCAAACTAATTCTGATATTATATCAAACTCATTCCAACCCAAGAAATTTAAACTGATAGATGGAGGCATCAATATACTTATTAAATGCTACACATTTATATATTTTCGATGTGGGATATACACTTTAACTTATACATTGCTAATTTTTCATCCTTGATTTAGGTTGCCTTTGAAATGAATTCGGACCCGATTATTCGCATTGTCAAGTGTTTGAATGTGTGGCGTGTCAGATAAGATTTAAGCAACAATGAAAATGTTAATGTTAGGAAAGTATGACGATCGTTTCCATGTCCTTATTTCGATCTCCTAATAAGGTGGTTCGTTTGTTGGGGAGATAGTAGGGAAGGTTCTTATGATGTCCGGGCTGAGAGAGGAGGTGTCTCTCCAAAGTTTAGGACGAGGTGGTTTGTAGGTCTAAGGATTTAGGAGGGCTTGGTGTTCGACCTCTTATGGAGGTGTTGCTACTGAGGGGTCTGCCTTCTGAAATCGAGTTTTATGTGCATGTTACGGTTGGAGTGAGACTGAGTGGTATTTCGGTTCACTTACGGTACCTCTGAATTCTTCCTCGTTGTTCATTATACATGTGGTGCGGTTTCCTCGGGACACTGGGTTTGGGATTGTATTTGGACTTAACACCTTGAGGTGGGAAATTGGTTCTTGGACTTCGGTTTGCTTTTGGGAGGACCTTTGTTTTTTATATACATCACTAGCGATCCATTTTTTGAGGCTTTACAGTGTGGCGGACGGTCACCATAGAATGGTTGAATTTTTTTTATGGAGGGGAGTGGGAATTTCTGTTTCGCAGGGATATCGAGGTGAGATATTGAGGCGATGGACGAGATCAATGCTCGTCTGGTTGGGTTCGGTTGGTTCATGAACGTGCGGATTTGGTGGTATGGTCTTGGGATTAGAGAAGGTTTTCTGGGAGGGAGGCCCTTGTTGTGGGGCCTGGTCGTCCGTGATGTGGTCTGCTCTAGTCCCGCCCAAGGTGCAAGCATTTTCTGGTTTTTTTACTCGAGATGGGGTACCCACTATTTCCTTTTTTTTATGGATAGAGGTGTGTGCTGTGTGGCCTAAGGGGTGAGGATATCGTTCACTTGTTTGTCGCCTTTTGTGGATTTAGAGGGTTTGGTCTTTGATCATGGCATTGTGGGGTGTTGTGGGTGTTATGTCGTTGTCGTCTACTCTTTTTCTTGAGTCTTAGACCTCTTTGATGGGGCCAAGGAGATTGAGGTCTGAGTGGGTCGACATTTGGCCTTTGGGGTTATGACAGATTTGGTTGTAGTGCAATCGAGGTTTTTCTTAGGGCCTGCTGCTATTAAGTCGAGCATCCTTCTAGCTATGTTTCAGCATGGGTCTTTTTCCAGCATGAGGGCATCCGGGCAATAGTTTAGTATTCTTGAATTGATCAATTTTCCAGCTGCATCGCTAACTAAGATCGACTGAGGCTTGTTGCGCTATATTCATGGAGTTCATCACTTAGTCCCCCGGTCCTCTTTGGTGGTTTTCTCCTATTAGGTCCGGCGAGTGCTTGATCAAGGCCCGTGTTGGGCATTCTTTATTTTGGTGGGGTCCAGTGACTACTTGGTCCAGAATCACGTTTTGAGGTCGATATGCCCGTTAGCTTTCTTGAGGCCAGAGAATCTACTCGTGCAGTCTCATATGGTACTTCACTAGCCCGGCCGGCATTGCCCTGCGCAATCCCCTGGGTACTATTCGTTAGTCTGACGGGTTCGTGGTTGTTGTGGTGGACCAGAATAGTTTTTTTTTTACTTGTATTCTTATGTTACTTTCTTCATTTATGTTTGGATATTTCGTTAGACCTTGTTTTGGCGGTTTGTGGTTCTTATCCTGGGATCCACATTATCTTTTGTTTAATGAATTTCTTCCCTCTAATACAAAAAACAAACAAAGAAGGTAAAAATCTAAACTTATTAAAAAAATATATAGGTTTGGATATTCATTGGAGGGACATGTGACGTCGTGCGATAAGAACTACAATGGCTTGCCGATTAGGATCGTTGTAAAATCCAACAACGAGGCGCCTGCAACGAGTTGCTTTCACCAAGCTTGTGATGTTCCTCTAGAGACGCTCTAACATTTTTTAACCCGCACCGCTTCTATACGAATACAGGTCCATGAAAATCTGGCTCTTCCGGATTCAACAAATGGACCCTATTCCTCGTTCACTCTCGACACCCTTAACACAGTAGCAAGGGACGGACCCATGCTTTGGGAGCAGTTAGGTACCGAGTCAAGACCCAATAAGGACCCCCACAAAACTTAGATTAATGACTTCATCAATAACCGACCCACAACATCGTAACCCAAACGCAAATTAAATATCTCCTCATCATGAATCTATACTTATTATATCAATTAAATTCAAATCCCAATTAATATACTACACCGTACCATACTGAATCTCACCATTTCCCCAATTAGATTATGTTATCCTTAACCATCCCATTAGAGGAGATTAGCACTTTATTGTCTTTCTAAAAATAGCATACCCAGATTCTCAATCCTCTTCTTTCTTATATTAATATAGTAAAAAAATCACTTCACCGTCAAGACTTTCTTCCAATAAGAATATAATAGCCATAGCTTAGATATGATATGATAAATTAGAATAATATTATTATTAAATTCTATCCTAAATCCCATGTCCCATTACTTTTTGCTTCTTTTTATCAGACACAACACAAGATAAGATCGAGGACCATGAAATAAAATAATAATCAGGAGACAATACAAACATTATTATAATAATGTTGATGATTAGAATTAACCTTAACTATTGAGCCAGGGAAGAGAAACAATGGATTTAAGAGCAATAAAAATAGATTTTTTTGATCAGTCTCTCAACTTGTTTATATATATCCCCGACAACAACGTGATCATCATTCCGAAATTGAAGAAGAAAAAAAAACCCTAATTAAAGTGGTGACGATTAATACAAATTGAAGTCCTTAAGCATCTATCTAACTGAGATTTATTACTTTGATGAAAGATTAAGAAGATGAAGAAGACCCATTAGTGGTTGGGGCGATACGGTGAGCGATGCCTCCGTCTCCGCCGTCGTCTTCGTCGTCATCATCGTCGTTACGGCGGTGGTGGTTGTGGTTGTGACTTGGGTCTTCGTGGCCGTGGCGGTGGTGGTTGTGATTTGGGTCTTCGTCGCCGTTTGTTTCTGGGATGATCCGGTTTCCGTTAGCGTCTCTCTTGCCGAGAGTGTTCTTGTTGTTGTGCATCCAGACCTTGAGGACGCCTCTGTCGACGCCGATCGAGTTGCAGAACTCGTGGACGAGCTCATCGTCCTTCTTCTGCAACCTCCACCCGACTCGCTCGGCGAATTCGTACATCCTGTCCTTCTGGGTCTGGCTGAATTTGGTCCTGAACCGCTTCCGGGAGCTCGGATTCGGCGATACCATTGCTCCGGTGCCGTCGGGTGGGGCGGAGAGTCCGGCGGAGAGGGCGAGGAGCATGTGGGGGGCGGAGGGGTAATAGGAGGAGGAGATCGGCGGCGGGGAGGCTGAATTGGGGCTCCTGACGCCGCCGTGCGGGATCTGAGGGGGAGGCGGGTGGTGGCGGTGGTGGGGCTGGTACTCAATCACGTGGGTGGCCGGCGGGAGAAGGGTGGGCTCCTCCGGCTCCCGGCGGTGGAAATTGCGGTGGCAGCCGCAGGCGGCGCATTTCAGTGAAGTCGGATCGGCGGAGTTGGCTGTCGGGGAATGCATGAACTCGCCGCAGCCGTCGAGGGCGTGGCCGCCCATGCTGGCGGCGTGGTTTTTGAGGCATTCCTTGTACGTCACCACCACCAGAGGCGCGGCGAGGTGGTGGTGGTGGCGCTTCAGCACGCCGTTGGTGAAGGAGATGGGCTTTGCTTGGTGGATTCTGGTCGGCGTCTCGGTTTCACCTTCTGGGGATTTCGCTCCCGTGGCTGTCGATGTGACGGTGTTGACGGCGGCGGCGGCGGCGGACGCGGCGGCGGCTATGTCCATGGCTCAAACATCTAGGGTTCCGAATCCAAGGTGAGAAATTCAGCTCAAATCCAACTCGGAAAAGGAAAAACACAGACACCCATTTCAGAGACGAACGAGATTAAGATCCAGGTTAGGGTTTCTCGAGCTCAGATTCAACGAAGAAGAAGGGAATGAAAAAAAAAACTGAAGAGCAGAGATGCAGAGTGATGATATGATAATGAAAAATCCAGTGTTTGTGGTTGTCCTTTTTAACCACAGCGTGTTGGTCTCGTTAATATAACTTTAACCCTGGTTAAGAGCTCTAGTTAAGTAGCTGGTTCTGGTTTGTGGACCTAGTCACATTGTGTCCGTAATTAATATGCTCCCTCCAACGTCAGAACTGGGTTCTGACTCGGGTTAACCACCGAGTGGACCAGGTTTTCGGGTTCATAATTATCGCGTTATCAACACATTTGCAGAAACAGAGATGGGCTGTAACTTTTGTCAACTTGCACCTCTATGGAACGGGACCGCTCCTCCACTCCGTTTACATTTCCGTCACCTTTTTCACTTTTCCCTTATCGACATCTCCGTAAAATGACAAATACACCCCTAATCGAATCTAACCCCATCATTAAATGATTACACCCAATCCTCTTACAAAGCTCTTATTTAGAGGCTACAAAAAGGCATGAATTTAGTGCCACTTATATTTCAACGTGTTTATCAAAAACACAATAAATGTAACATTACGAAACGGGAATGGGTAAAAGCGTCATTTCGGTTTTTTGAGTTTTAATGTCTTAAAATGGAGAAATGGGTGTCATAAAATTAAAAGTACTTTTGTCGGCTTTAGAGAATTCTCGGAGGCTTAACAGATTTTCCAGCACGCGCCAGTTGTTACGAAACGTCGTCGTAGCCTTGGCGCTGACTAATCACGATTAATTAACGCGTTGATGACGATTTCTTTGGTTCCCCGACACGTGACCGAAGTCGCCGGGTACGACAACACGTTCACCTTTTCTGAGATGCCACGTGGTAATTGAGAAGTGATAAGGTGGTTGCGAAGCAGTATAATAAGTTTTACTTTTGCAGACGTTGAAACTGTTTAGGGCACTGACTTCTTTGCGGTGAGGTAGTAAGCGAAACAGGCGAAAGGGGAGGCGACACGTGGGGGAAAAGAGCAACGTCATCAGAGCAATCATGCTGCAGTAGCAGAGGCAGTAGGTGTGTGAAACGCAACGGTTACATTGAAACTGGCGATACTGTGAGTGAATTTAATATGAAAGAGGAGACTGTCGACTGTACTAATGTTACCGTAGTCCAGTTGGCTAATTTATGTGTTTTTTTACCGTCTTCTGAACCGTGTGGAACGGTAAAAGGGTGAAAATGCATTGCACGCGCTCCGCAATGTACCTTGTTTTAAAAGGTGTAATATGTAATTTTTTTTTTTTACAGTGGAATCGATTTGAGTTATGGGGATTGGGGTGATTATCTGAAATTAGGGTGGAGAGGTTGTTGCAGGTTGTATGCATTATCTTAATGGACCGTTCATATCGGAGGGAGCCGAACTAATTGCGCTCAACCACGGCCTCTTGTTCTGCAAATCAAAAACCTGGATGTTCCATTTGCTGAGATTGATTCATTGTGCACGGTTTATACTTACAAAAACAAGAATGTCCATGGCCTTTAGGTGAGGTTGTTTTTGAAATTCCGAAGTTCTTTTCTGATTCTCCATCGTTACATTTGGATTGGGTGAAAAGGGAATGTAACCATGTTGCGCATGGTCTTGCAAAAAGTGTGATAGATAATAGATGTTCTGTTACTTGGGGTTCTGTTTGCCCGAACTTAGTATATACTTTGGTCTCTCGAGACCTGTTTCCATAAATGATATGTTATCTCAATTTTTTTTGACAAATTATACATAAATTATATTATTAAATTTAATTGTATTTGTAAAATAATTAATCGGCTTTTAGGGTTCTGTACTTTTTCTCGTTTTCAATCGCTCATCATCTGGTTCTTTCTCATCGATCCCCATCAGAATCACTGTTCACCTACCATCATGGCCCCCACACAACCAACACACTCTGAAGCATCAACCCTGCCAACCATCGACCATGCACGACCTTGTGTGGTCCTCGAAGTTGTTCCTCATGTGTCACTAGCGGTGAGAGAGCCCCAATATATGACATCGGCGCCGAGCCAAGAGCATATCGAGCCTCTTATCAATTAGAAGAAGGAAAAACATCTGACTCTGATCTCTTCCGATCCCTCCTCCTTCCATCCTTTAGCCCATCTCATGAACATTGAACATGGCGGACCACATCCAACTCCCCTCCATCGATCGATGCCCTAAAACCGTTGATACTGCCCGCGGGACCCGCCGTCCCCGTGACCACCAGCTGACTAGGAGTCGCGGTGCTGGAGCTGCTTCTCAAAAGCCCCCTTTCAGCCACATGGGATAATGTTGCCTTGTGGTGCTTCCATGCTCCCTGTCCCGATAGATTTTCTAGCGGGAATGGCGGCGACGCCCATGAGGGGTGATAACTTTTTGAGGCCATCCCTGGATGGGGAACCAGGCAGTGACGTTGTTCTCGGAGCCTGGTTCATACCCCGACCCAATCTCGCCAAGCAATCGTCTTGGTCCATACACGGATCCCACATGCCGGACCGTTCCCCAGTTGAATCCCTTTTGGCATTGTAGGACAACTTTGATAGACTTCAAGTAGAGGATGAGGAGCACGCCATCATTAGAGTCTTGAAAATCCCGAGACCGATCGCATAAGTGCACACAAAAAGTTTGGCCTGAGCGGACAGTTGTTCACCACACATTCCTACGATCATGATAACCTGGAAGGGATCAAGACTAGGGTATGACATCACGATGGGTTGATCATCAAGGACTTTGGATGGGGCATGATGTTTGTGCTAGAAAGATCTTTTTATGACATATCATTGAGGTTTCTCCCGAAAACTAGTACATTTGAGCGTTTGTCTTTCCATTATGTAAGTATATTTTAGAAAAAAAATAAGATACTTCGTGAAAGAAAACAAAACCAGAGCAATATATACACACTTGAGAGTTGAGACTTGTTCAAAAACAAAGTCAATAAAGCTATATAATGAAATGGTAGCACACAAGAACAAAACATCAAGTTCGTACAAGGAAGGTGACTGATAAATGATAATAATGATGGTGATGAATATTGACATTGTGTTCATGTGTTGTGTTGTTGCAACCGTACATTCTAAGGGTTGCTCTCTACCAACTACACTAGCTCGTGCTCTTTTCAGTAAAACAATTACTTCGTTTATGGACTTTTATTACCTCTCATGTGCGAGTTTGTCTACGTGTATGTATATGTACAGAGATCCATAACTTAATTTTCAAGATCACTTATCACATCTTATATTATAATCCAAGGGCGTAGTTGGTATGCATATATTAGGAGCGTTCAAGAGTGGATATTAGCACGTGAGGAGGAGATTTTCGTCCGCCGGCACAGACGTGAATATGAAATTTTGTGATTCAGAACTTATCTATGATAAATGAACGTTTTTTTAAAATTTTATCCACAAACTATACGGTTAGATCAACTCAATGCACGTGACCTGTAAACTGTATATCAAAATCTTAGATAAAAATTATTTTTAGAAAAAACTAACACCATTCTTTGATTCAAGCAATTTTCGGGTACTTGATTACATTACAAAAGTACTACACCTTATTTCATTACAAAAAATATGATGTCAAACATGCAGTTGGGTCGACCGGTAATGGATTTTGTAATATGGTTGGTTGGACTTTATACATTAAATTGAGCTTGATATCATGTGCGGGCGGATGGATCATCCACGGATTTATCTGCCCTAATCCAAGTTCGTCCACATCTTTACAGATCAATAAAATCAGATTCACTATCCATCCACTCATATGCTGATGAGTAACTGACCGGACAGATAAACGAACAGTACGGATCACCGAATATTTTTAAAGATCCCTAACACATGTCTTACAACTATTGTTAAAGAAGAGGATGTAGTACAACAATATATTGGTTAGGGTTTTTCCCAAACATATAATCTAAGTTTATGTTTGATATGTATATATAAGCATTAATGATAGCTGGAAATGAAGGGAGGGGCATGTGATATGGGGCCAAAGTGTTCCATTGAGTGATTCTGTATATTGATCTCTCTTGGTAAGTTACTTGAGAGAATCAAAAGCATTATGTTGTGTCCCCTCATAGTTGTAGTGCATAAGAGTAATGGTAAAGGCAACAACAAGCATAGCTTTTGTGCAATAATAGCTTGGTTTTTTTCTTCTATGGTGATATTTTACCTATAACCCTAATGCATGCAAAATCAAATAGGCCCCAAAACCCTTGATACATCACATTGATCAATCTTGTAACCCACTCCATACATGCATGCATGATTCTTATCTTTAAATTTTATCACCTCTCCCTATCTACTTAATAGTATTATTAAGAAGTTGTCTCAAAACTTGTGACAATTATATTTATAGGGTAATTTCATTCCATAGTTGTGATTGAAATTATGATTCTCACTTTCTACTTGATGGCATTACTACTCAGCTGTCTCTAAACTCATGGTAGGTTATTTGGAAGGATAATGCTGTCATGTCACAAACTTGAGGTAGTTTTCTGCAATGGTAACTTTTGACAAATTACCTGTAGAGTGCTATTCAAGAGTTGTTGCTCGAGTCAATCCATCTTATTTTTTGGTTAGTGGAGACACACGGGTCGCTCAACCTATATGAGGTCAGAGGATTTTACCTTGACGATCTTTTATAATGGGGTTAATTATCTTTTGTACCATTTTCTATTGGTAACATACATTTTGTATCCCTGCGTTTTGTAACGTTCAATTACAGTCCCTCCGTTTTGGTAACTATCATTTAGTACCCTTTATAAATTGATAACAAATTATTTTAATACCCCTTATGTATTAATAACAGAACATTTAATACCCCTTATGAATTGGTCACATATCATCAAAATGACATAAAATTGACCAAAATTTTGTCCAAAAAATTACCAATACGTCAAGGTACTAAAAGAGTGTTACCAATAAAATAGGAGTATTAAAAATAATTAAACTTTAATAATAATCGTTTGCTATTCAGGCATGAGCGATTTTGTCAAACAATTGGGATGCCGAAAACAGTATTCTTGATATAATTTTTCTTTTTTGTTTGAATCGATTGGACTTTGATTCGGTGATTTGTAGTTCCATCCTGAGACTTACTACTAAGCACACAAAAATACTTTATCACAAATGAACTGTTCCAATATTACCTCTTCTCATAAATCATAATTAATTAATTAAATAGATAGTGTGACTCATCCTTTTGACCAAAAAAAAAGTCTTCATATATTCATCTTGGTTTTTACACAAAACTGTGCACATGGGTTAATCAATCATGACCTCTCCTGCAAACACCAGAGTGCTCAAAACAAATAATTCAAATCAGTAAAACCAAATCAAATTCAGGATACTGTAATAAAAACCTTGACCTGTCCTGTCCTAATCAGCTTGGTTCATATTTTCCAACTATAAATTTCATTAAAATGGAATCAAATATACGAATTGGACCCAACATTGTTAGTAGAGCTTGACACCAATCTCTTCATATATCAGTCTTGCTTTATATTAATATAATGTGAGTGTAACATTTCTCCTGACATGCCTTACACACCAAGTATACTTGAACAATGATGATAAATTTGAGAATTGAATTGGTGATTCAAATATATATTGAAGCTTGCTTGGTGGGAACAATTGAGAATTAAATAGAAATTAATGGCATGAGAGTGAGGAAAGGAACGTGTCGTGATTAATGTGTTTTGAATTTTGATGCAGTAGAGACACAGAACAGAGCCTCAGTTACAGTACAGAATGAGAGGATCTGTGTTGTGTTTTTGTCATGGTTTCGAAGCATTGATTCGATATTTAAAGATCTAATTCTTTGTAAAGAGTTTCTAATTTCTTTGGTTAAGAGTTGATTTTTTATTTTATTCTTATGAGTGATTGCTTTGGAACAACCCATGTGAAATACAGATATCAAGGACACTATAATTAATGAGAGCGATATAATTGTAACTAAGAAAGCAATTCAAGCAATAAAGTACTACCGAGACTTAGATATTTGTTTAACTTTATAAGAATTAAAAATAATAATGATAAGGGACAATGACACATAACTTTCCCTAACTATCTCGCTTTTTCACATCACCCCCTAACTATTTTTTGTGACATTTAACTCCCCTAACTTCATTTTTTTTATTTTAGTCTAACGTTGTTAACTTTCCATCCAATTAACGTCAAAAGTCGAAAATACCCTCCATTTATCATCAAATTTTCAAAATGATGTCATTGAGTTAGCAAAACCCAAAAACTTTGAAATGTCTATATTAACTAGAAAAATACCCAACAACTTCGAAACGTTGTTGACTTAGTAAAATACCCTCCACTTATTCCATCTTTACATGTCTCTCTACATCTTCATCTCAATAATTTCAAATGAAAAAAAAAATCAGAGAACTTAAATGTCAACCAAGACCAAAAACACATCTCTCTATTACTTGAATTCATGATCGGGAAATAGATGAAGATGAAACCTAAATCAAAATGAACTGAGAAACATGCTTTGATCCAAATGAGTTGTTGAACCTTTTTCATAAACATACAATGTTGCCGAAATCAATACTGATTGTTGCCACATTCCCCAATTTTTTTAAAAGAAACTGTAGAGAACTAAATCTTAACTAACAAAATTGTTGCTCATATATGCCCATCATACACAACAAGCACATCCTTAAAAGCCTTGAAATGGAGAACTAAATCTAAACAAAAAGAAAAGTAAAACCAAATTGAAGAAGACGTTGTGATGGTGGTGGTGGAGATGGGAGGTTGAGAGAAGAACTAGAGATAAGAGGTTGAGAAGATGTGGAGGCGTGGTGGATAGAAAATGTGGGGAGGTGAAGTTAGGTTTTTAGGTTAGGGTAGTTAGTTTTTGTGGGTTAAAAGGGTAGCTTTGTGATTTAGAAAAAATATAATAGCATGTGATGTGCACATGTTCAATTTCCATCCGTTTTTTGGATGAAAAAAGAGTAAAGTGAAAAATAAAACGAAGTTAGGGGAGTTAAATGTCACAAAAAATAGTTAGGGGGGTGATGTGAAAAAACCTGATAGTTAGTGAGGGTTATGTGTCATTTTCCCTAATGTTAAGTATGAGTATTTTTTTTTTTCTTAGGTGTATTTTGTTTTTAAAAGCGGGACGATTGTGCCCCTCTCGTGTTGGAGGATATCCTCCCGCAAGTTAATCAACTACTCTTCTATTCTTCGGCCTGCAAATGGGGACGAGGAAATTTGATCTCCCTCCGAGTAGCCTCTTTACTACTATAGGCTTCACGGTCTGGCAGTCTCTAGGCAGATTTGCGGAGGTCAACACCAAACCGACAACCATAACGGGAGAGGCCCAGTACAAGAGTGACTGGGAAACAAATCAGACAAGGGAGGAGGAGCCGAGAGTAGAGGCAGACCTTACTGAGCTTGGTAAGATGAGAAAATGTGATCCTAAAGTCCACTACTAAGCAGCAAGTCAGAACCCACCGAATCTGAGTCGAAATGACCAGATATGTGAACAGAACCAGAACCGGATCTAAGTTATAGCCACCGATACCGGAGAAACCAGACACCAAGAAGCAATCTAAACCGCCCAAATACAAGCTTCTCTGCCAGGACTACGAAGACACCGACAAAGCAAATCCAGACCGCCTTTCTCTGACCTCAAGGTGTTGCCGACAACAAACACAAAATCAGGCGACCACAAACGCTGACCTCGAAGTTCATAGAGCGAAGAAGCAAGGCCGTAAGAGAAGACCTAGCCACCAAATCTGAATCAATGGCCAGAAGGGCTGAGCACCAATAAGAAGAACTAGTCCACAACGAATCCAACACAAAAACGCTTACTTCCGTGTGATTATCTTTTCATGATAATATTTAGGGGTAATTCCATTTTAGTACCCTAAAACTTTCGGATTTCGTTTTTAGTACCCTAAATGTTTTTGTGCCACTTCAGTACCCTAAATCTTTGTTTATTCCAGTTTAGTACCCAATGTCTGATTTTCCATCCATTTTTGGATGGAAAAACGTCATGTGCCTTGCACATGACCCTATCTTTTATAATAATACCAAAACTACACTTCGGTAGTTTAAATAAATTGAATTTTTGAAAAATAAAAATGATTTTTTATAAATAAAAAATCAGACGTTGGGTACTAAACTGGAATAAACAAAGATTTAGAGTACTGAAGTGACACAAAAAACATTTAGGGTACTAAAAACAAAATCCAAAAGTTTTAGGGTACTAAAATAGAATTATCCCTAATATTTATTGAAGTACTTATTCAATGTCTCATCATATTTGAGTGACTTCTATAATATTGAAGTGATTTGATGGAACTTGGAAAAGTTTTTGAATATGAAATTATTGATGAAGACGGAATATTAGGGAAACACTAACAACTTTTATGTTTTAAAAAAAATTCCAAACAATCATTTTTTTTTGAGATAATATGAGATTTTATTTAAATATCGGCAATGATAATATTTTGAAGAGGTTCGGGGACATGAGTCCCCTTGCCAATTCCAGACAGGGTTAGAACAAGCCGCCCTGGCAAGCCAGTGAGCTGCTTTGTTCGCTGTCCGTTTTACAAATTCGAGATGCACGCACTCGAGTGTAGATAAAAGAGAGTTACAATCTGTGACGATCGTTCCCAGAGGGGAGAGCAGATTCCCACCTCGTCTGATCATATCCACTATGACCTTGCAGTCGCTCCGAACTACAGCCCTCTGGCGAGGATATTGTTGAAGCCACGTGAGCGCCTCCCGGATCGCATAGGCTTCCACCAGCCCCGGGTTTTGAGCACCATGGAATGATGTGCACCGGGCGTCCCGAAGCTGGCCCCTATCGTCCCTACATATCCATCTTGTTCCTACTTTTTCTGCCGCCGCAAACAATGCTCCCTCTGTGTTTATGGCCCACACACCCTGTGTGGGATGTTCCCACACTTCTGCCGCCTGTACTCCAACATGGCGGGGTTCCCGGAGGGGAGAGTATAATTTTTTTTATCATTAAAATAGAACGTTAGTTATTTAGTTAATAGAATTTGTTTTTAAGGCCATTTAGCTCAATATCCCCGAGACATTCTCAATCCAGTATTTGAGAGATTGTTTAAGGTTTTTAAAAGCATTTGTAGCGGAGTTGGCTTTGAGGGTCGAATCGGTCGAAAATGATAAAAATATGATTTTCTCTTCTTTTTTTGTCGATGAGTTTGTCAATCCTATAAATTCGGGAAGAGCTCCATTTTTCTCTCCTCTTAATATTTGGTGATTTTGTTCTGAATTGACATATCAAAATCGACTACCATTGTGAACCGATGTCGATTCGACCTTAAATAACGTTCAATTCACTAAGGTGCAATCGGCCCTACTGCACGTGATGTAAGGGCAATATCCAAAGCTAGCAAAATGTTGGTGAAGCAAACATAAGGTCTGGATCATTTTATTTTCCTTTCAACAAATTGCCTACAATTAAAAAAATCACCCCAAGGATCAGAGGACGATTGTTCATTCAATATGTCATTTTTGTGGTTGAGGAGCCTGTTCCTCGACGCACGGTAATGTAATTGCTTCTTAATTAATAATATTACAACTTTAGCTCAAAAAAAACTGTGGGAACCAAATAAAACATTCTAAATCTTGTTATTCTCTGAGTGTTGAGCTTATCAGTAACAAACTTGTGCTCTATGTTTCATAACCTTAATCTGCAGCTCCTCTTTCTTCACGCCCGTGACCTTATCTACTTGCTTCCCATTCTTCATCAATATGAATGTTGGCATTGTCTGAACTCCAAATTGTGCTGACACAGACTGTTACATATTTATAGTTTTGTATTAAGGTCAACATGTTTCAACAACAAACGAGAATGAAAATATAGGATTAAAGAGTGATCTATACCACTAATTTGTCAACATCAATCTTGATGAAGTCAGTGTCTGTGAACTTGGCCGCCATGTCATTGATGAAAGGCTCCAGAGCTTTGCAAGGTCCACACCATGTAGCTGTGAAGTAAATCACCATCTTCCTCCAAAACAAATCCAAAACAATATCAGTATGATATTATATAGGCTTTCCAAGGTGATTTTTTTTACTTTTCGCACTACTGTGACGCGTGTTGACTACTACTCTAGTGCGTGCTGTCCGTTACTGTAACCGTGTCGATCGCGACCATAGCACACTCATAGAAGGGTATTGTTGGTATCATACACCTGTCATGCAAGGTGTTGGTACCTTACATCCTTAAATACAAGGTGTTGGTATCTTTCATGTAAAGTGCTGATATTTTTCATACAAGATATCATTATTTACAACAAAGGTGACGATAGTTTTGTGCGCGGTAGGCGTGGTCAACACGTGCTAGTCAACAAATTGGGAAAATTCGCATTGTTTACAAGACTTTTACCGCGCAGACAACATCTGAGTCATTAGATTTTGCAAATCTAATGACTCTTATTAGTTCGTGGTTCATACGATAAAATACGGTTTTTATTTGATAGTGACTCTATAACTGTATATGTAATAATCGTACTAATATATTACATGAGGTCTCTAGTTGCGATTCTCAAACATGGTATCTCCCTAAAAATAACAAAGGACCATGGAAAGATTATAAGAGTGCATAACTTGCATACCAGTTTCTTGGTTTGCTTGGAAGCATCAAAATGAGCCTTCCATTGATTTGATGAAGTGAGCTCAGTAACACGAGAAGCCTTCCCAAAGGACACTCCTTGGAGCCTTTCTATGGGAGCCTTCCATTGGGATGAAAGTGCCCTCCCAAAGGACCCTCCACCAAGCCTATCATTCCATTGGGATAGATAGAGTGACTTCCCATAAGACCCTCCATCGACCCTTTCCAACTGAGGACTCCATTGGGCCGATGAGTGGAACTTGATCACACGACTACGATACTTGTCCATGATCGAAACCAAAGCCAAAGTTGGCAAGTTTAGAGACCTGCTTTGTTGTTTGTGGTGTTGAATTGGTCTTTATATAGAGCTTGGCATTGATGGTGGACAAATGGTTAATGCCTTTTCTTTCATGTGTAGGATTCTTTAATATGATACTTGATCATATATGTTTAAAGCATAAGTACCCACTAAACTCGAAATTAGGCCATACAGTACAAAAGAAACCAAAGACAGAGCATAACCAAGTGGCCAACTTCTAAAGTAAGTGTAATGAGTTGGGAACATTAATCAACACTAACCGCTCAATATTATTCTTTGATCCACAGTAACCCAACAGTATTATTGGTTGACTTCTTGGATTTTCGGTGCGGGATCTGTGTGTTTTTGGTATTGTTTCGTTAGACCTTAGGTTTTTCTAGGGCCTAATGGTTGTAAAATCTAGATATTTAGATCTGTTCGATTAGATTGTGGTGTCTTATCCTCTCTATTGCTGTTTCTTGGTAGATTTGGGTTCTTAGACCTGTTGTTTGTTCGGTTTGAGGTGTTTTTGTTGGCATGTTT
Source organism: Erodium maritimum (assembly GCA_963921825.1). Lineage (NCBI taxonomy): Eukaryota > Viridiplantae > Streptophyta > Magnoliopsida > Geraniales > Geraniaceae > Erodium > Erodium maritimum. The sequence continues at coordinate 6,012,544 of OY997589.1, read as the reverse complement.
CTTGTTTGTTTCACGGTAGAATAATCTAGATTGTTAAACCCTTATTCACCCGTTGTTGGGTTTGTTTTGAGGCACCCTTATTGACAAGCTCGTGGTATGCACTACGGGTTTTTCTCCCGTATTTCTTGTTTTCGTCCTGAAAACATTGAATTATTATTAATATATTTGTCTTATAAAAAAACAATAACCCAACAGTCTCATATGGGTACTGTATGTGAAAATGAGCATCAAATGATGTGTAAAATCAACACCCACACAGCCTGAAATGGCTGAGTTTTAGGTACAAATGAGAGCTTGTGGTTGAGTGCAGGAAAGAATCGGATGCATGTTTGGGAAGTTTAAGGCCAGAAACATGAGAGAGAGAGGGGCTAAAGTTTATTCTAGGTCATGTGGTTAGTGGGTGTACTATGTTTATAGTAGTATTATATAAAAGAAGACAACCTAACTGAGCCTCAGGTTTTAATAGTGATTTGTTTTCCACCACAAAAATTTGTAAAACAAAGAAGAAAGAAGAGCTCTTTCCCACTTATCTACTTATTTATTTATTCTAATATTTCTAGAAACTCCAATTCTATCCATCTCACCTTGGTTCCTTTTGGTCAACATTTCTTATGGGCTAAATTTTAGAGCATCCTAGAACTTCCAGCACCCACAAGGTTTAGATTGATCTAGTCTAAATTGTGGGTCTAATTAGCTCTAAGTAGATTTCTGTTTTCTTAATGTTGGGCTTAAATGATTCATGTGATATAATGATATTAGATCGAATCGGGTGTAATACTTCAAAAATTTGCTGAATTATAAAAATGTCATTGGTCGGGAAATATTTTTATCAACCAAAATTGAATACAATAAACATTTTAACATAACGATGTGTAGATAGTAAAAAAACACAAAATAGGTAGTTCGTTGGTTACGTGGACGAATCTCTTTTACTGGTCATATTCTTCGCATCGAATCAGAATCACGTGGCGACATCCCATTTGTTGGTAAAAAGTCCATAATATAGAATATCGGGTTTACAGTCGTTTACGTCAGCGTAGACATATTCGTAGAATGACTAAAACAGACACCTCGATTCGACACATTAATAGACTCATTTTTACATTTTAGACACTATGTTTCGGGTTTTTAGATGTTTTTTACACGATTTGTGAAACTGATTCGATTCGTTAATTGACGGTCCTGGACACCAAGAGTTGCTCTTTTGAATTTGATAAAATTTAGATTATGCATATAAGTCACCCTATAATTTAGATTCTGCTCAAGACCTAGGTTTAGTTTCGTTTTCGATCTCCTTTGTTTTCCTACCCGTTTGTTGGTAGGGGGCGTCAATTTCTTTAGGTGTTGGCCTCTGATGGGTTTTTTTGGCCTCGATACCTCTGTAAGGAATCGTTACGTTTATGTTCCTTTGGCTTTGGGTATTGATGATCTCCTTGTTGGTTTATGAGTTTAGTTCTTCCTTGTTGGTTGTCTTTTTAGTGGCCTGAAAGCTCGAGTCTGTATCAGGTGTTGGTTGGTTGTTGTTTTCTTCTTACCTTTATAATTGGTTGCGTCCTTCTTCAAGTTCTTGAGGTATGTAGCTAGACCTTCTTGTATTCCTCTCTCTCCACGAAAGAGATTTCATTTATATATTTTCCTTATTGATAAAAAAAAGTCACCTACAGATTAATTTTTATTGAACGTTGTCATCTGTCTTTATATACATAGATACTTTCCTATATTTGTTAAGGGTAAATTACAAATACCTACTCTAAATTTGTAGCGTTTAACTGATACTTACCCTAAAGTTTTTTTTAACTAATACTTATTCCGATGTTTAGTTACATAACAAATAGCCCAAGCTGTCAGTTAAAATGACAAAATGCCCTTAGTGATTTTTTAAATAAAACTGAAGTGACTTATTAAGTAAACAAATAGTTCTACGTTCTGACGAAGTTATAAATGTTGTACCTGATAGTGATCCTATATATATATATATATATATATATAGGGGGCTATCGAGTACAAACCTTGTTTCGGGTCAGAACGTAGAACTAATCTGGACCATTGATTATCCAAATCGGATTGCCACCGAAATTCAGGGGGGGTGGGGGGTGATTGATTACGAAATCAACTACAAGATATGCATTAATTAAAAAGATATTAAAAGATATGCATTAAATCTAGGCCTTTAATTTTACGATCCAATGGCCCAGATTGAAAGTTCTACGTTCTGACGAAAGATACAAGTTTGTACCTGATAGCTATCCTATATATATATATATATATATATATATAGGGGGACTATCGAGTACAAACCTTGTTTCGGGTCAGAACGTAGAACCAATCGGGGTCATTGATTATCCAAATCGAATGGCCACCAAAATTCAGGGGGGTGGGGGTGATTGATTCCAAAATCAATTACAAGATATGCATTAATTAAAAAGATATGCATTAAATCTGGGCCTTTAATTCTATGATCCAAGGGCCCAGATTGAAAGTTTTACGTTCTGACGAATATATAAAGTTTGTACCTGATAGTGATCCTATATATATATATATATATATATAACAACATTGATTTTTTAAATAATTATTGACGTGTAGTTGAAAGGAATTTTCGTTATTTTAGTTGACAACTTGGTCTATTTGTTATATAACTAAACATCAAAGTAGGTATCAGTTAAACTTTTCTTAGAATAAGTATCAGTTAAACGCTACAAATTTGAGACAAATATTTGTAATTTACCCATTTATTAACGAGTTTATATATCTCAATATTCATTTTCTTTTGTTGTCTACCTACACGCTGTTATGATATATTGGACTTGTGTATATATGTTAGGATATTCAAGAGATAGAGGTACATTGAAGCTTCAATCTATCAGAATAATTCTAATACCATGTAATGTAAATAAATCAGGCCAAATATATATGATTAAACGTTAGAACTAAGATATTAACCTCATTGATTGAGTTTACCTATCATCTAAATCTAAGAAGACCCTTTTCAAACAATAACATAGGTAACTGCATCTGAGATCATATGTATATTATCTTTCCTTTGTTGTGACGGTTCTGAGCTGTGCATTTTGGTCAATTCTTTTGCTTATAATCCAAAATTTACTGATAACAAAAAACATAGAGAACTGAAAAAGGAAAAAGAGCGGCGGCGACATAGAGAACTGAAAGGCGTGATCTCGCTGCCGCCGCTGCTCTTGCTAATGATGATGGATCATCATACCTTGCTTAATCTAGAGGATTGGTTGATGTCTTGCTTGTTCTGTCAACTTTTGAAGGCTTTGCTCGGCGATAAGGAAACTGTGGATTTACCGTACACGGTTCGGGACGTGCCTCACCGTGTTCCCGACGGTTGGGACAGTACGTGTTATTGGCGTAATTACAAGTGGTATGCGATCGATCGTTGCCCAAAAAAAAGAGACTGGAGGAGTGTGGGGATGGTGGAACCACGATGATAAACCGGTCGATAGTGGTACACAGTGACAGATTTAGCTTTTTCATTGAGGGGGGCACTATTATTATTTTTTTGTAATAATAAATTACGATAAAACAATGCAAAAAAAAACATTAAAAATGTGATATTTTATAAAACAATAAATAACTACTTATTACAAGACATGACGTCGAGATTTTATATTTTGAAAATGTTCTAAAAGACATTCATTGTCAATATAATAAAAAAAATATATCTTTCTCGATATATATGATCATGCTATCATTCACCATTTGGTATCCCATTCGACTTCTGAACCGAGTCTCGATGATATTCATAACGTAAAATATACCCCAATATCGTAGTAGCCACTGATAAGATCAGTATGAGTGTAATGAACAAATAAACTAAGGGATAATTATCATTCCCAACCCCAAACTTTACGTCAAATTCATACCATAACCCCTCCTCACTCTAACCTCAACTTTCGTTTTTTTTCCAATACCTATTATTTAATGTTCGAATTAAAGGAACAGTTAATTTGCTAGTCACGTGCACACTTAAGTGACCCCATATTTCGACTTTATTCTCATTTTGTTTCCTTAAAACTACTACTTAAGTATAAGATTGTGAATGTGAATGGATTTAGGAGAGTATCAATGAGGAAGGGTCAAGGGTAAAATGGGAATAAATTCGAAATATGGGGTCACTTAAGTGTGCACGTGACCAACAAATTAACTGTTCCGTTAATTCGAACAGTAAATGATAGGTTTTGAAAAAAAACGAAAGTTGAGGTTAGGATTTGAAACGAAAGGTGAGGAGGGGTTAGGATATGAATTTGACGTAAAGTTTAGGGTTGGGAATGATAATTATCCCATAAACTAATTGATACACATCATAATTAATTTCCACGGTCGTAGTAGCCACTTGTAAATTTTGTTTCAAGACTTTTATAATTGTTTTCAAACTTGTTCGCACTGGTTTATCAGATTTCTAAAAACGGTATCTAATTTTGGAGATTTTTCTTCTTCTCAACAGAACTGGAGTCGGATTTATTTTTGAAATATATTTCCGTAACTACAATAATTTCTTAGAGAACAAAACTCAATACTAAAATGAAAGTAATCTCAAACTCTAAACAATATCTTAAATAAGATAAAATTTTCTATACTAATTAGAATTAAGAATTAAGAAAATAAAATAAAAATGGATGGGAAGATAAAGAAATTTGTAAAGTTGAGGAATAGACAGCTTTAATAGATTTAGATTAACTAACAATAATTAAGATATTTAAAAACAACGGGGGGGGGGGGGGTGCACAGGAAAGGAACTTGAGCAAAAATAGGGTAATTAATATAATTTTCAGAAATTTTAAGGGGGTACATTAAGAAACTTAAGCAAAATAAGGTAACAAGTATAATTTCTAGAAATTTGAGGGTCCCGTGTGTGTCCGCCCCTGGTGGTACATGAAGTGGCGGCTGGAGATGTGAGCACGGATGTGGAAAGTCATATGGAGTCCGAGAGGACATAAGACTTATCGGCGTGGGTCGACATGCACTCTTGCCTCAATCAATAAGGAGCTCATGGTCTAATGGGGGTCGACCATCAATACCGTCCCACTGAACGTATGGTGACAATGGTCTAACCAAATTCTAGCACAATACTCTTCTACCATCTTGGGTGTCAGCATTACTTGAGCAAAAATAGGGTAATTAATATAATTTTCAGAAATTTTAAGGGGGTACATTAAGAAACTTAAGCAAAATAAGGTAACAAGTATAATTTCTAGAAATTTGAGGGTCCCGTGTGTGTCCGCCCCTGGTGGTACATGAAGTGGCGGCTGGAGATGTGAGCACGGATGTGGAAAGTCATATGGAGTCCGAGAGGACATAAGACTTATCGGCGTGGGTCGACATGCACTCTTGCCTCAATCAATAAGGAGCTCATGGTCTAATGGGGGTCGACCATCAATACCGTCCCACTGAACGTATGGTGACAATGGTCTAACCAAATTCTAGCACAATACTCTTCTACCATCTTGGGTGTCAGCATTCTCGTGTTCATGAAACCCTACTCTATTATTCTAGAGAGGACGATGCACGCTGAATCTGATGGAAACACTATGATGCAATGAACTACTACTTAATGCACCACTTGTATTTTCTCCCGCTTTGTATGTTAACTCTTTTTACATATCCAATCATGTATTGCTATCACGTCATTTAACATTTGTATGTTCACTGGAAAAAAAGATAGATATGTAGGAAAAAAATACTGGAAAACGAGGGAGGTAAAATTGAGCATATTGACATTGGTTCTACACATGAAAAGAAAGTGTCGTTTGTTTCCAATTGTTCTTTTCTGCCGAAGAGTCCAAAATGTAGCGATAAGAGATTGGTTCTTGCAAATGGAAACGATAAAGTTTGACGATTTTATTGTCGAATTCTCAGTGGCCTAACTTTGACTACAAATTTGTGAGGTTTAGAGTGACTACAAACAACATCAAATCGTTCGACGAATTACATTCCAATCACACTCTATGTATATATATTTTGATAAGCCAACAACCTATGTATATTTATCAACAAAATCTAAAGCCCCAATAAATAAAAGCTTTAAAACCCAATATAAATTACCAAGAAGGCCAACGTGACGATGGTTAGGACCACCCACACCATTCATTCACTCTTCCAATCTAGCCATTGCATACCACATGGTTGTTTTTTTTTGAACAAAAAGTTTCATTAATAGTTAATAAAACTTACAAACCGGACCACATGCATGAAACAACAAAAACGTTGCATCCGTCAGTCGTTTTCGAAAATCCGAGAAATAACTAACGAGATGAATAGCTCTTGTAACGGGCGACACATCGCCTAGATAACCAACCACTACCAAGTCGGGTTTTTTTATCGACTCTCCGAAGAAGTCTGTCGATAGAAAAACCCCACTGGACACGCCACCAGAGGCACCAGCCACACCTGCCGGAGATCCGGGCTCTCGACAGGGGGAACAAAAACCATACAACATAAACAAAATAAATAACAAAAACAACGATGAACATAAACTACTCGCAGTCGGCCTCCGGAGACTAGGGCGAGGAGGGCGACGCCGACGGGTGCAGATCTGATCCGCTAGAGGCTGATGAACAGATATGGCTGGGTAAACACGATATGCAGGAGCACGGCTGAACGGCTCAGACTGCGGTGATCCGACGAAAGCTGGGTGAAGATCTGACCGTCTGGCACAAAGAGGGGGCGTGGTGGAGAGGCTCAACCGAAAGAGTAGTTGTCATCGCTAGATAAGGCCCGAGGGAGGAGCGGGCAACCGACCACCGCCGTCGTCGGCGACAAAAGGCCGGGGGAGGGGGTTGAGCAGGAGGACGTGGGGTTGACAGGGGGAAGGTTGGTATGGCCGGAGACTCGTCTGAGAGAGGCAGAGAGGGGCGGAAATCGTTGGGGGCGGGCGGTGGGTGACGGGTGAAGTCGGAGGGGGTGAGAGACGGTACAGATCTGGTCGGAAGGCGGCAAATCTAGCGAGGGAGGCGAGTCTGTCTGGCGAGACAGCAACAAGGCCAGCAGGGGTCGAGATGAGGTCGGAGGGACTGGTGGAAGTTGCCGACTGAGCCCAGCCGGTAGATCCACCTTGTCTGAGGGCAGATCCGAGCGGCAACACGACGACGGGGCCTGCGGGTGGTGGAAGAAGGCCGGCTATAAATATAGGAACGCGAGTAGGAACGGGTGAGACGACGGCGGAGCACAACGAAAAAACAGACGACAGAAGGGCGGTGGCACACGGATGACGAGGGATTGAGAAAACTGACATGGAGGGGTCGCATACCACATGATTTAACTAATGCACCATACAATGGATACACATACTTCACCATAGTTGTGCACTTTGGCTTGATTGAACAATATGGGAGGTAACACAAGTATACTGTATAGACTCAACCTCTTCCACGTGTCAAATCTCCAGGCCAAGACGAGCCTAGTAAACCATAAATCAAACAACCCAAACCAATGATGCCACATGGACAACAATCAAACCAATCCAACCAAAAGAAAAGCACAAAAAAAACCCTCATTCCATAGGACCCTCCACACCCAACAATTCCCCATGCCTCTATTTAAAACAACCCTCCTGAAACCAGCAACAACAGAAGAACAAGTTGAAGCAACCCCCAAGCCCAACAATGGCCAAGTGTTTAGCCATCTTCCTCTTGGCCCTCATTGCCCTCTCCATCCTCCAAACCATGGTCATGGCCTCAAATGGGCAACTTGATCAGACACTGAACAAGGTGAGAACTCAACCTTGTCTCTGTTTTATTTTTTTCTTGACATCTTTGTTGTTACAACTTCGCTTCCTTATGATTTCAGAACCGCTACGGACCTGGCAGCCTCAAGAGCTCCCGTAAGTGTCACCGAGAAACCCAATATCTTCGAGATCCATGTGTTCTTCACTAATCACTAATGGGGGCTTATTTTGTTTTTGTGGGAAATGACCAGAATGCCCTTCGCAGTGCACAAGGAGGTGCAGCAGGACCCAATACCACAAGCCGTGCATGTTCTTCTGTCAGAAGTGTTGCAGGAAGTGCCTGTGTGTGCCCCCTGGTTTCTATGGGAACAAGGCTGTGTGCCCTTGCTACAACAACTGGAAGACCCAACAAGGAGGCCCCAAGTGCCCTTAAAACTTGTAACTTGACTATTTCTAGGACACTGTCTTGACTGGTCAAAACCCTTATTTTGACTATGAGTATCTTTTGTCTTTTGGGTATCTTTTGTTGGGTCTATATGAGACTATCTTTAAGTGGTCAAAACCCTTATTTTGAGTCACTCCATTAGGGTTGGAGCTTGTTTCCTCTGAAATGAGAGTGGCCATATCAATGATATTATTGCTGGTTCTAGTTACTCTTGCTTCTGCTAATCTTGGGTATTTACTTCAATGTTGGTTTGTGAGATTGATGGACCTTATTAACCAGGACGTTTTTTTTTTGTTTCTTTAATTTGGGTTAGTGTTGAAAAGGTCCAGAACCATGGTCAGGTTGGGACCAGTGAGTAAATAAAGAAAGAAAGCTGAAAAAGGAGACCTTTGCATGTGCCCTAGATCTAAGGGACTGTGTCCCATCCCATTTACACAACCAAGTGAAAACAAAAGCATGATTTGATGATGAAACTTCACCAACCACTCATCATGTATTCATTTTCAGTTTTTTTTTTTCACCTTATAACAAGGGGTGGTTACTTACGGATATACAAACGGATTTATACACGATTTATATATGATTATACTAACGTTCAAAGTTTACACTTTGGTTTTACTATATGTGTCTGAAATCTGAATTAACCCCACCTAGGTTTTTGGCTCAAATATAATAAATTTTCTTTGAATTTATTGTTTAGAGGGATAACACCAATAATTAACTACTAAAAAAATATACCGCCTAAAAACTAATTATAGATTTGTTAGATGATCGATTTGACATTGTAGGCTTAAAATAATTACGCAAACTAATATTTTCCGTTAGAAATGACAAAAAACGTTAAAAAAAATTCAAAAAATTAACAAGTTTACCGTTAGTTTTTGAGTTCAATAGACATATGACAATTAGTTATTAAAGTTTTTCCTAACATTTTCTGTCATTTTTAACAGAAAATGGAGCTTGTGTAATTACCTTAAATCTACAATATCAAATTGATCAACTAACAGGTTTATATTTAGTTTTTGAGTTCAATAGTCAAAATAATCGTTTGTTCTTGAAATTTTTTCTTGTTTATATCATGGCGCAAGAATGTATACACAAAAAAACCTTCCAAATGTGGACATGCAGTAATAAATAAATGGTTGATATCAAAATTAAGAAAAAATATATTAATCTATATCAAATTATATACATTTTTCATTTACCTACTTATATTATTGAAAATTACTCTTATATTTACATCTACAAATTCATGATGACTGATTCAGTTCCTATTTGTGCTATTTCATCGTCTCTTTAGTACTTGAAGGAAAAAAATCAGATTCGATAAATAAAAATAACACAATCTTTATCATTAAACAACATATCTTAACTATTACCCATAAAAAAACACGGGGAAAGTAATTAATCGACAAATTATTTACAATATTGAATACAAAAAGCTGATGTTATGTCAACAAGCTGGAATAGCTCAGTTGGTTAGAGCGTGTGGCTGTTAACCACAAGGTCGGAGGTTCGACCCCTCCTTCTAGCGTTTACTCTTCACTTTTGAAAAATCTGAAAGTGACCTCCAACACTCTTTCTCAATAACCTGTTACTTTTTGAATGAAGAAGCACTGAAGGTTTTTATCGTAAAATTAAATGGCCCAAATTATGCTTTTCGTGAGGACAAGTCCAAGCCTCATACACCAATCCATCAAACCAGTGGGCTCCAACAATGACTCATGAAGTTGGGCCTATCCAAACACGGGTTAAAGAGTGTACCAAACGCAGACCTCGCAACGTAGTCCAATTCGGTATACAAATTAATTATTACCACAAAAATCAATTTAAAGTTTGCATAAATTAAGATTAGGCAAAAATTAAGATTAGGCAAGTTTGACATAATGACAACTCAAGACTCCATGACTGGTTCTTCTTTCTTCTCCATTTCTATATACCCAAAAACAAAGCCCCACTCGGTCAACGGCTACAATCCAAATCAGACCGGTAACTACTACTCTTAACTCTAAACAAAGTCTCTACCTTTCTCTTTCCTTCATCATTTCTCTCTTCTCCTTCGTTCCCGTCAAGCAAATCTCCATCTGGGTCCGCGATTTTCACTCCGATGAGCGCAAAATCATGGGTATTTTTCTTGGTTTCGCTCTTCGTCTCCGTTTGTTCCGTGGCTGAGTCCAAGTGCTCGAAGGGCTGTGACCTGGCTCTAGCATCGTACTATGTGTGGCAGGGCTCGAATCTCACCTTCATCGGCAACGTTCTGGGTACTACCGACGACACCGTCGTGCTCTACAACAGTCCGGAAGTGCCAAACAAGGATAGCGTTCTGTCGGATACTAGAGTCCGCGTCCCGTTCCGTTGCGACTGCATCAATGGAGAGTTTCTGGGTCACGTTTTCTCCTACCGTGTTCGATCCGGCGACACCTACGACACGGTCGCGAAACTCTACTACTCGAACCTGACGACGCCGTCGTGGATCCAGGCGTTTAACGAGTACGCCGCCGATCGGATTCCGGATACGGCCACTTTGAATGTTACCGTCAATTGCTCTTGTGGGAACAGCAAGGTTTCCAAGGATTATGGGTTGTTCATCACCTACCCGCTCCGGCCGGGTGAAACTCTGGACTCGGTGGCGGCGGCGACCAATCTCAGCTCGACCTTGTTGCAGAGCTACAACGAGGGTGTGAATTTCAGCAGCGGGAGCGGTCTGGTGTTCGTTCCTGGCAAAGGTGATTGTTAGTTGTATTAGAAATGGAAACGATTTTATCTTGTCATTAGCTGTAACAGATGAGCTCAATTTTGAAGAGGGAATTGTTGCTTGTTGATACATTGGTGTAATGGGTAAATTGGGAATTTGATTTTTAGTTTAGTTACAGATTCAATCATTGTTTTGAGTTAGAAACATACTTGATGCTCAATAAATTGTTGTGATAGTGGGAAGGGATGGTCTATGCTTTTGTGTAGTTTGGATCATAGAGGAACTTGAATTAGATGACAAATTTTGGAAAGATTTTACTGTTATACCTCTTTTCGATCACGTAACTATAACAGATGAGCTCGATTTTGAAGAGGGAATGGTTGCTTGTTGATACATTGGTGTAATGGCTAAATTGGGAATTGGATTTTTAGTGTAATTACAGGCTCAATCGTAGTTTTGAATTCGAAACATACTTGATGCTCAATAAACTGTTGTAATAGTGGGAAGGGATGGTTTGTCTATGATAGACATGCTTCTGTGTAGTTTGGATCACTGGGAACTTGAATTAGGTGGCAAATTTTAGAAAGATTTTACTGTTATACCTCTTTTCGATCATGTAACTATGCGTGGAAATAGGAAATTTTATGATTAATTGAGCTGACTTATTACTAATTGGGTGCGGTAGAAGACATGTAACCGGTTCATTATGTGTTTTGTATGCCATTTGTAACTGGTTCCTTTCTTTCCCTTCACGTGCCAATGTTTGAAGTGTAGAAAAGCATTATTTTGGGAAGAGTAAGAGTTTTTATTCCATAATGTTTGAATTTTGATGTTAGGAACATTGAGTTGTTAAAACTCTAGTTCTTATATGCTATGAATTGTCATGGACTTAACTAACCAAACATTTTCCTTTTCCTTACAGATACTGATGGAAGTTATCGACCCTTGAGTTCAAGGTAGACTGAGATTCAGAAATTTTAGGCTAGCTACAGCAATTGTTACTTCTTGATTCATCCTCATCATGAAATTAATATTTGCTTTGTATTTGTTGCCCTTTTGCAGCTCAGGTGGTTGACCTTATTTGCATATTGGTTATCAGACAATTATCTTCAGATTTTTTATTTCAATCAGGATACGATAAAAAGAAGCTGCCATATTGAGTTAAGATTTTGCTTTTGCTTAAGCAGGATTAGGAGCTGGAGCCATTGCTGGCATCTCAGTAGCTGTAGTAGTGGGATTGTTATTATTAGCACTTTGTCTATACAATAAATTTTACCGCAAGAAGAAGATCAAGGACTCAAAATTATTGTCCACAGGATCTCAGGAACTATATGCTCAAGATGGGAGTGGTATATTTTGTTACTTTTCTAATTCTTTTATCCCTAATAAATATAATTAGCGTGATTTTATAAAGTGTTAACACCGAGAGTCAGTGCCTTTACTTATTGTTGTAGTGATATTTGCTAGTTGTTAATGCTATTATGGCCGATTTTTGCAAACTAATTAACAAGCCATATTTCATAATTACCGTATCATTTTAAGTATCTGGATCTTACTCTCTTTTATATTTAGCTACTGGACATGTGGCAGATCAAAATCAGTCAAATCATCCTACTACTGGTGCTTCTCCAGGCCTCATTGGCATAACTGTGGATAAATCAGTTGAGTTCTCATATGAAGAACTTGCCACTGCTACTGATAACTTCAGTCTAGC